>OZ030011.1:131382247-132039747 GCA_964023405.1 Apodemus agrarius | reverse complement strand
TTACCACACAAAATAATCAGATACAAATAGCTGCTCGGGAGCAACACACCTAAAGAACACTTTAATCAAATATTTAGGTTACCTGCCAAAAAGACCATGATCTCTTCAAATGCAACTCGGATTAAAGTGTTATCTAGCGCAGGCAGAGAACTAACCTTGGAGTGGAAGTTTGAAATGCGCTCATCATAATTTTCATGTCTTTGGAGAGAGAAACCAGCTTTTTCAGCTAGATTGCAAAACTGGTTGAAAGTATTCCCTCGGCGTGGGGCAAATACCATTGCTTTCCCCTAGAACATTAAAGAAGAAATTCACACAGTTGAAAACTGGAAAGCAACCAAACACAGCAGACATCAGTCAGAGCGTTTGTCTTCTCTCTCAGGTAGGAAACAACACAGCACTGTTGTTTATGCAGGCATCTAAGCAGGATGGACGCTCACAGAATTGTCTCAGGGACAGATACAGAAAAGAATGTTTCACACTCAGATAGCCATGCTATACTGCATTATTTCTAAATAACGTCTATGTAATAAGCAAAATGCAGTGGGAAGCTGCTCTTCTGAACAGCATTCCACATATCGGATCTGATTGTTTAAGCAATGGATGCCAGGGTCTGGGTGTGTCCCATTACTCACTCACTCTTTTCTTTCTTTCTTTCTTTCTTTCTTTCTTTCTTTCTTTCTTTCTTTCTTCCTTCCTTCCTTCCTTCCTTCCTTCCTTCCTTCCTTCCTTCCTTTCTTTCTGTGTTTTTTTTTTTTTGTTTTGTTTGTGTGTTTTTGTTTTTTTGGATATTTTCTTTATTTACATTTCAAATGTTTTCCCCTTTCCAGGTCTCCCCTTCAGAAACCTCCTATTCTATTCCCCCTCCCCCTGCCTCTATGAGGGCGTTCCACCCCCCACTCCAGCCTTCCCACCCTGACATTCCCTTACACTGGGGTATCAAACACCCTCAGGCAAGGGCCACTCCTCCCACTGATGTCCAACAAGGCCATCCTCTGCCACATATGCAGCCGGAGCCATGGGTCGCTCCATGCATACTCTTTGGTTGGTGGCCCGGGAGCTCTGGGGGGGGGGGTTCTGTCCTGTTGACACTGTTGCTCCCCCCACCCCCGATGGGGCTGCAAACCCCCTCAGATCCTTCAGTCCCTTCTCCAGCTCTTCCATCAGGGACCCCTCACTCAGTCCAATGACTGGCTTCCAGCATCCACCTCTGTATTTGTCAGGCTCTGGCAGAGCCTCTCAGGAGACAGCCATATCAGGCTCCTGTCAGCTAGCACTTCCAGGCATCAGCAATAGTGTCCTGGTTTGGTGACTGTATATGGGATGGATCCCCAGGTAGGGCAGTCTCTGGATGACCTTTCCTTCAGTCTCTGTTCCACACTTTGTCTCCATATTTCCTCTTGTGAGTATTTTGTTCCCCCTTTTAAGAAGCACTGAAGCATCCACACTTTGGTCTTCCTTCTTCTTGGGCTTCATATGGTCTGTGAATTGTAACTTGGGTATTCTGAACTTTTGAGCTAATATCCATTTGTCAGTGAGTGATATCATGTGTGTTCTTTAGTGATTGAGTTACCTCACTCAGGGCAATATTTTCAAGTTCCATCCATTGGCCTGCAAATTTCATGAATTCATTGTTTTTAATAGCTGAGTAGTAGTCCATTGTGTAAATGTACCACATTCTCTGTATCCATTCCTCTGTTGAGGGACATCTGGGTTGTTTCCAGCTTCTGGCTATTATAAATATGGCTGACAGGAGCATAGTGGAGTGTGTGTCCTTGTTACTCCTCTGGCCGGACTGCACACTCCCTGACAACAGGGGCTTCTAATGTCCTGTGCAGGGCACTCCCTCAGTGCCTAGCAGAGAGCAGGCACTCAGTCAATATCTGTTGAAAGAATAAACTAAATCCAGGTGCTGAACAATCTGAAGAACACCAATCTGAGAATATGAAGCCACGCTCTATTGCTTAGTCTTTTGAACAGATTTTCTCCAAGGGATTTTCATGGAAGCCAGCTCTAGGGCAGGATTGCAGAGAGCACCTAACTACCCAATCCTGCACCCACACAATGAGAAGGAGGAGAGTAGTGCTGGTTCAGAGTGAGTCATGAGTTTTAAAATGTTTTCTTCCTTTTGCTGACTACAGATACTTTGAGATGTGGATTCATGTTTAGGAGGTGACAGCATGCCATCCGTCCATTCAGTGACATCCACCAGCCTCTACCCCACGCTGCCATATAATGGTGCTTCTAAAGCTGGACACCCTGCCTCCCAGTGTCCACAGGGGAGCAGGGCATGTCTATGCGGAACTACAACTCATGGATATACCTTACAATTTGGTTACAGAAAATCAAAACAAGAAAAATAAGATAGGTATAAAATTAGCCTATTACCCTAGGAAAATCATTTTCAATTTTCCGAAGTGTAACTTCCCAAGCATTCAGCCATGGAATCATTCATTTTTAAAGTTCAGAATGAGCACTTGGGGGAATGTAACTTTTGACAGATGGGCAGAGTTTCCAGGGAATTCACTTAACCCTAGAGAGAGGGAGAAGTCCCACTTGGCAAAAAGACACTGTTTACACCATGAGGTTTGCTGCACTTGTGCCAGGCTGCTCCATACTCTGCTGGGAAATAAAGGTGCTTCAGATTCATTGAGGAAAGGAAGGTGCTTGGGGGGCGGGGGGGGGGTGCGCTGGAGAGATGGCTCAGAGGTGAAGAGCACTGACTGCTCTTCCAGAGGTCCTGAGTTCAATTCCCAGCAACCACATGGTGGCTCACAACCATCTGTAATGGGATCTGATGCCCTCTTCTGGTGTGTCTGAGGACAGTGATTTACTCACATTAAACAAACAAACAAACAAATAAATAAATAGGTCTTAAAAAAAAAGAAAGGAATGTGCCGTGCCACTGAAATACCTCACCCCCTTCCTCTTTCAGGTAGTCAATTATTAAATAATGATTACATGTTTAAATACCTGCTTATTTATTATTGTTTTTTAAAGGTTTATTTATTTATGTTATGCATATGAGTACACTGTAGCTGTACAGATGGTTGTGAGGCACCATGTGGTTGCTGGGATTTGAACTCAGGACCTTCGGAAGAGCAGTCAGTGCTCTTAACTGCTGAGCCATCTCTCCAGCCCTGTTTCTGATAATTTACTTGGTTTGTGACATGCAGCCTTTGCTCACTTCTCCCTCTCTTTCCCCCTCCCCTCCCCTCTCCCTCTCTCTTGTTCTCTCTCACCTCCTTTCTGGCTTCTCCTCTCTCACTAGCTCTGTCAGTGGCCAAGGCTTCTGCCTACTTTTCCTTCATATTTGGTATAATTCTAGGCAATTGCACTGAGGTCCACAGCTTCAACTATCACTTAAACATCAATAACTTCCAAGGATATGACTAACATGACTCCGGCATCCACCTTTGTGAGGGGTCCACACCCATCGTTCTGGGTGCCTACTCATCTCTGCATGTGGATGTTCTGAGAATATCTTTAACCCATTCTGTGTAATGTAGAATGCAAGCCTTGGCTCCAAACCCTACGGTTCTCAAAAGCAATAGTCATCAAAGCTGGTGGGTGCACCCAGGGATTCACACACACACACACACACACACACACACACACACATATGCACACACATGCTGCACACGCACGCGCACACACACAGGCGCACAGAGCTGAGAGCCTGTGTGCTGTGGTGTGTCTCCACACACACTCCCAGCCAGAAGCCTGGCAGCCAGCCGGGTGTGTGTGTGGGGGGTGCCAGTGTGTTCTTTCTTTTCTCTTGTCTTGTTCTTCTGCTTCCCCTCTCTTCTCCCCTCCTCTCTCCTCCCCCCTCTCCTTCCCTGTCTTCACAGGGTCTCACACAGCCCAGGTTGGCTCCATCCCCTACCCCAGCCTCTTGTTTTTGTTCTCCAAGTGCTAGGACACCTGGTAAGGAGCTGTCTTTCAAAGCCCCATTGCCACACGCCCTACCTTCATGCGTGTTCTGAACTGTTTGGGGGGGGGGTCCTTAGGGACAAAAGGAGTCCGTGAAGAACTGGCGGATCCCGAGGACCTTGGCTTTTCTCTGACTCTAGTGCGCTGGGCCCCTTGGCAGTTTTGAGTGACCACACGACCAAACATTCAGTGGTTCTCCCTCCATCCCTTCCCTGGTAAGGCCCTGTCTCTTCATCACAGCACAGTCAACTTCACAAAATGCTTCCCAAAAGTAGTTCTCAGCTTCATTTGATACCTCTGGACAGACACAGTTAGGCCAGAGCACCTGCAGGCAGGCAGACGCCATGCTCGTCCGCTCTAGAGTGCGGCTTCTCCTGATTCCTGAGAGACAGCACGTCTCTCTGATGCTTCTGAGATGCAGCTGCAAACAAATGCCTCTGAGGCAGACCTCCCGCGGCCTGCAGCCCTCTGCTTCCCCTGGCTCCTCACTCCTGGTTGGGCCTGGCTGAGTCTGACTTGCAGGCGCTCCTGTGTGACTTGACTCTGTTATTGTGCCTTACAATGTCCCTCGTTCTATATCCGCGCCTCCGTACTTGAGCGCAGGGCCAGGCACACCACAATACTTAGTGAGTATTTCATAAAATGAAACCATCAGGCCTGTCCAGCCCGTGGCTGCGGCCCGTTGTGGCAGCTGGTGGCCCAAAACAGCCCTGAATGCAGCCCAACAGAAAATCCACAAACTTACTGAAAATATCCTGATAATTTTTTGAGTTAGAGGACCCGATTGTGCAGCTCATGAGTGTGAATTCTGTAGATAACAATTTCACGTTGCAAAATCAAAAGAGACCAAGTAGGCACTTGGGAATAGAATAATTCAAAAGGCCAGCACCATTATGGAGGACTTCCTGGCACCAGTGTTTCATTATACAGTCTGGGCAGGCCTTGGATTTGCCATATAGCCCAGGCTACCTGGACATACCTGCATCTTAGAACATCTCCCATTCTACTGAAGGTAGAAATTCAAAAGCTTCAGACAGCTCGTAAGGACGGCTCCAGGCTGTATCTTGCACCCAACAGTGTGGGTGTATCACACTACTACAAACAGATCTTTAATTCTGGGGAAAGCCAGAGTCTGTACCTCCCAGCTTGGTATGTTGTAAAGAGCAGGGCCTGCACAGGTTGACCCAAGGCTTTAGGAAAGAACTTCTGGGGCAGGGCCCATGTTCTGAGGGCCGAAGAGCCATCTGGGAGCTCTATCGTTCAGGTCCATTCTACCATGCGGTGAGCAAGGGGCGGCTGAACAGCTCCTCACCAAGGGCTGGCGAGGATTTGCTGGGCCTCTGGCCTGGCCAGAGGTCAGGAATGTCCTACTGTGGTTTGCAGGATGGCTTTAGTCACCACAGGGGGCCCACTGGGCACACATGTCAAAATTTCCCTGATAGGCAAAAAAAAAAAAAAAAAAAAAAAAAAAAAAAGGTGTTTGTACAGATGTAAACACAGGTGTTAGATTTTTTAAAAAGGCTGATTTATTTTATATATATGAGTCCATTGTCTTCATGCACACCAGAAGGGCATCAGATCCCATTATAGATGGTTATGAGACACTGTGTAATTGCTGGGAATTGAACTCGGGAACTCTGGAAGAGCAGCTAGTGCTGTGTTGAGCCATCTCTCCAGCCCAAGATGTTAGATTTTTCATGTACTTTCTTTTTTTGTTTTGTTTTGTTTTTTTGTTTGTTTGTTTGTTTGTTTGTTTTCGAGACAGGGTTTCTCTGTGTAGTTCAGGCTGTCCTGGAACTCACTCTGTAGACCAGGCTGGCCTTGAACTCAGAAATCCTCCTGCCTCTGCCTCCCAAGTGCTGGGATTAAAGGTGTGCGCCACCACTGCCCAGATTTTTAGATTTTTAAAAAGATGAGGAAGTCAGTCATTAAGAAGAAATTACTCGAGCCGGGCATACCTGTGTGGTGGCGCACGCCTTTAATCCCAGCCCTTGGGAGGCAGAGGCAGGCGGATTTCTGAGTTCGAGGCCAGCCTGGTCTACAGAGTGAGTTCCAGGACAGCCAGGACTACACAGAGAAACCCTGTCTCGAAAAACCAAAAAAAAAAAAAAAAAGAAGAAGAAGAAGAAGAAGAAGAAGAAGAAGAAGAAATTACTCGGGCTGGAGAGATGGCTCAGCGGTTAAGATCACTGACTGTTCTTCCAAAGGTCCTGAGTTCAAATCCCAGCACCCACATGGTGGCTCACAACCATCTGTAATGAGATCTGACACCCTCTTCTGGTATGTCTGAAGACAGCTACAGTGTACTTACATAGAATAAATAAATAAATCTTAAAAAAAAAAAAGAAGAAGAAATTACTCTTCTAAAATGGGGGCAGATGGTTTCCAACTACAGGACTCTCGGGACATAGGCAGGGCTCCTAGGATCTCGTGACTCCTGATTTGAAGAAGGTTATATGAATTCTGTGGTGACATTTATAGGATTATATCATCATCATCATCATCATCATCATCACCAATTATTGTGTGTGTATATGTAAACATGAGTCCCTATATCATCATCATCATCATCATTATATTAATTATATGTGTATATAAAGACATGAGTCCCTATATTAGAGTCAGAGAACAACTTTCTGTCTGTTTTTTGAGATATGGTTTCTTTGTGTAGTTCTAGCTGTAGGACTCACTCTGTAGACTAGCTGGCCTTGAACTCACAGAGACCTGCCTGCCTCTGCCTCCCAGTGCTGGGATACAGGTGTGTGTCACCACTGCAGCCAGGCTTTGTTTTGTTTTGCTTGTTTGTTTTTGAGGACAATGGTCTGGTTTTCTCCTTCCATTGTGGTTCCAGGGGACTGAACTCAGGTCACAGGTTTGCATGACAAGCACTTTTTGTTGTTGAACCATCTCACTGGCCACAGTGGTGTTTCTGAGCTGGGGACAACTGGCAGTCAGCTGGACAGTGACATCCAGCTGGACAGTGACAACCAGCTGTCTGCATCTCCTCCTGGGGGCGTCCCACTGCCTGGCCGTCCTGGCGGCCCTCGGGGACACACAGCCCCTTTAGAAGGACATGTCATTTGTTGTTGGCCTGTGCAGGCTGCTCTGGCCAGATTTCACATTGCTTTCGGGTCTTCTGATATGGGACGTGACTGTTGTCACAGACTTAAGGAAATGGCCTTAAGCAGACACCCCACCAATCATCAGCAAGGAGAAGCCACTTGGCAGCAGGGGAAGGGGAGCGCTGATTCTTGGATGAATACAGTTTACCGATAGGTCTTCTTCTTCTTCTTCTTCTTCTTCTTCTTCTTCTTCTTCTTCTTCTTCTTCTTCTTCTTCTTCTTCTTCTTCTATGTCTCTCTTCTCTAGAGAGTTTCTCATAGCACTTGGGTAGAAGCCAACTGCATATGTAGTGTCCCCCACGCGCGCCCGCCCCCCCCCCCGTCTCCCCTCCCCTGTCTTGAAGAAAAAGTCTGTTTCAGACTGGTGGGGTTTTTAATGGCTCATTCCAGAGACTTACTGTCTTGGTATGTAGTCTAGGCAGGCCTTGAACTTGCCATACAGTCCAGGCTGGCCTCGAATTCATAATCTTGCTCCCTCGGCCTCCTGAATGCTGGGCTCACAGGCCTACACCACCACATTCCAGTCATTACAACGTCTCTTCCAGGAAGTCATTCTGGAGACTCTTGCCCTGGGGACTCTTGCTCAGACCCTGAGAGCTTGTAGTATCCTATATGTTGAACCACCAAGGGCTCAGAATCCACAAGTGCACCTCCATCTTATGTCTCTGGTGGACACTCATACCATCTTTATACGTCGGGCCACAGAACAATGAAACAATTGTCTAGGTTCAAAATAAGCCTACACTTCGCTTTAATGTAATGCAGTCATTGCATGTGATCTCAGTCTTGAAGTATGACCCAGTGGGGAAGTCCGTTGGAAGTATGAGAGCCATCCTTGAGAGGTGGGAGGTTTCCCACTACTATGTGGGAAGCCCCTGGCCCACCAGCACTAGGATTCTTAGTCCATGTGGCCGCCCTTCTAGGATCCAATGAAAAATGGAGGTCCAGGGTAAAAGTCCCCTGCCTCTACAGACCTGAGGTTCCGAGTGACAGTTTTAATAAGTCCATATGCTATTCAGTACTTCAGACTTCCTGATAGTGGGCCCCCTGAACTTTAAACCAGAACACTCGGTGGCCTTGGGCGTCACCAATCCTGTGAGGACCCTAAGGAAGGGAGGAAGTCTACTCCTACAGGCTGGCCTTGGCCTTTTGCCTGAAGCCTGTGGAAGTGTCACCTGCTCCCGGGGCTTGGCCTTGGCCTTGGCCTCTTCTGCCATAAGGTTAAGAACTGGCTGTCGGTCAGGGGGGTTGCTGCCCTGGCTTAGAGGGGGCTGTGTGGAGCCATACTTCAGACAGGGAAGAGCATGGTTCAGGGTTTAACACCATGAGAGAGCCTCAAGAGATTCAAGTCCAATCTGCATTTAGGGCCATTCATAGCGTGGGCAGTTTTCTATTGTAAATCATGCAAATCTGCTGCAAAATGGAGTATTTTCCACAAATAGGCTCTGAAGGGGTGTTGGTGATGGTGAAGTACTGTTTGTGCCCATGTGAGATCGCGGAGTCCTTGAAAGCATTGTGTGTATGCATGAGACATTTTCATAGAGGCTCTGCGTCCCAGCATCTCAGTGCCCTCCCCGAGAATCCTGCTCGCAAGCATCCTCCAAGGCTAACGGGGGAGATGAAGAGGCCCAGAAGAGGCTCAGCGTCCCTCCTGCTGCCCTCGGCTTGGGCGGCCTCCTCCATGTGGCAGCAGCCAGCAGCAGCTTGGCACATGTCCCTTCCTTGCCTCGGGACCTACTTCCCACTTCAGAAGCAGAATGGAGAAGGCCGATTTAATTGAATTGATTGCCACTTACAAAGCGTTACTCCTCTGAGAGGCCTATTTAAAGTTTCTGAACTAGAGAGAGATAAGGAAATAAAAAGCAATAGTGTAAAAGCAGTGGATGATTATCAAATTGCTCTGGGAGCCTTTGGTGTGAGAAAGATATAAAAGAAAGATTGAAAGGTATTAGTCCATAAGTCTCACTGAGGTCACAAGGCTAGAGTCTTTCACAAAAGACTTCGGAAACAAAACTTTAGAAAATACACAGACAGGGACACACACGCAGCAGTCATATCAGATAACTGTGACTTCTTATCTTCGACTGCACTAAGACCGTTAGCCTATTTTTAAATTCCCGTGGCATGGCAAAGAGCCTTTCGTACTTGTAAGATTTTTTTTTTTTAATGCATAAGCTTTAAACTCGTTTTCTTACTTTAAATAGATGTATATTAGCTCTCCGTTTAGTCTACAGGACCTCCTAGCCTAGTATAACAGCTCAACAAAATAAGAGTGGATACAAACTCTGTAATTTACTCACAGGCATAAATGGGTATATAAATGTAAAAATGTGCACAATATTTTATGCCATGCTTGGCTTCATTGTGACCTAATATTTATAATATGTAAATAATGGCTTCCTTTTAAAGCAAAGAACTTTTAATATACAGATTCATCTGGAAGTCCTTTTTTCTTTGATATAAACAGAAATAAAAAGAAAAAAAGTAAGCTTATGCACTAAATAAATAGCAACGACAAAGGTTACCACTGAAGGGATTTAAAATGACAGAAGTCAACATAAATATTACAATATCACAATTCTACTTTAATGTGCAGATATTGTTATCAAAGGGAAAGACTCTGGAAATTCTTTGATAAAAATCATCTCACACTATCTTTGAAGCCGTTTCATTTCTTTTACTACCCATGGTGTTCCTTATCAGAAGGCCAAGGTAAGAAGTTTCCTAGTTATGATTAGGAAAGAACCTGATAGATCAGAAGACCCAATTGAAGTTGGACATAATAAATATTAAAGTATTACATGACATTAATCCCACCATTCTATTCCTCTCCCCATCTTCGTGTGCAGAGTAATTATTCTGTAGCCAGTGTTCAGGAAAAAAAAATAGAAACATACTTACTGTGGGCTGGAGTAATCTCTTTATTGCATCAACAAGGCTCGCTCTGTACTGGTCCAGAAACAGGCTGACATTGAGAAGAGAACAGAATCCACATTAAACTGGGCCTCCAAGCCTAATGATACGGATATTCATAAGTACAAGGCTAATTACATGTTTACACAATGCCAGAGACTGTTCCCGTCCATCCCAGGTCTGCTGGGGGACAGTTAAAAAGGAGATGCTGTGATCAGAGTTATCTGATGACTGTCAAGCTGTCAGAGTCAGAGTCCATGCCTGACTGTGCTGTGTTAATGTCGCAGGGACATCTTCCGAGATTTTTTTTAAAATGAGTGTCACCTGGTGGAGATGGGACACTTGGTACGTCCTCTTGTTAGAGCCCAGTGTCCAGGAGAGCAGAGGTGCCCACCAGGACCACTGTGAGGCTGCCCTTTGACAGCAAACCGCCAGCCCCATGGACCAGGCCACTGGGGCAATACTGGGAGTGAAGGAGGGCGGGTCTTAGTGATTTCCAACAGCTCAAAGAGAAGACCCAACTCAAGCCCCAGAAGCCACAGCCTCCAAAAGCACAGCTTAGGCCATCAAGTGAAGGCTGTGGGTTTCCTTCCCTCCACCCTCTCTTCTGAGATTTCTCCTCCTCCTCTGTGGGTCTTTCCTTTTTGTTTGTTTGTTTTGTCTATATGATTGAGTTACTCTGCCCTTATTTTCACCACATCTCCTTGAATAGGTTTGGAACACAGTTTCTTCATCTAAACAGTTGTACCCAAGACTCAAGTGTGGGTCACCCAGCAGTTGGTGGCAAGTGAACTTCCCCAGTACAATGGCTGAGTGTGCCCCCTCTACAGTCTTGGGTTGCAGATTTGACCTCTGAGGTGACTGGATTGGTGCTATTTTGTTCTGCCATAGAAGATACAGGGTCCCTTCTTGCTGGAAGACTCAACATTCAAGGCACTAACTTAGAAGAAAAGATAAAGTGTTTAACCCCATGGTTCTCAACAATGGGCCAAGACCCCTTGTGGGGGGGGGGTCAAATGACCATTGCAAGGGGGTTGCCTATACTGCTGGGAAACATAGGTATTGACATTATGACTTATAATAGCAGTAAAATTACAAAGGAGAAGGAAATGATGTTATGGCCAGGGGTCACCACAACATGAGGGACTGTATCAAAGGGTCGCAGCATTAGGAAGGCTGAGGACCACTGTCCTAGCCTCTCAGACTGTGAGCTGTATTGCTGTTCTTTATAAATTGTTCAGTCTGTGTATTCCTTTGTAACAAGCATGGGCTTCAGTGAGGTATCTGAGCATTTATGAAAGTCAAAGAACGGCTTCTCATGGGGTCGTGGTATGTGGGGGAGCTATAGGAACACAGGGCTGAGTTCCAGACATCCTGTGGTCCTCACAGCATCTCGATGAGGGCTCTGGGCACAGGCAGAGTACTCTGCCAAGACAAAGCAATGTTTCTGGACTGTGTCAACACTACCAGCTGGTAGGGCCACTTCTTTCTTTTTTCTTTAAAGATTTATTTATTATTATATGTAAGTACACTGTAGCTGTCTTCAGACACACCAGAAGAGGGCATCCGATCTTGCTATGGATGGTTCTGAGCCACCATGTGGTTGCTGGGATTTGAACGCAGGACCTTCAGAAGAGCAGTCAGTGCTCTTAACGGCTGAGCCATCTCTCCAGCCCCCGGGCCACTTCTTTCTGAGCTCCATATCAGGATCCATCATCTGGTGAGGATGAACGCTGAAGTTCGGCTGTTGGTACTGAGGGCTGTTGTCCTCCCTCAGATAGCAGGAAGTGGGAGTGTGTGGCTCAGGTTTAATAAAGTTCTGGCTCTGACCTTTCTATATGACCATGCGTAACGATGCTGTATGTAAGCCCTCAGTTTTTTTGTCAATAAAGGTCCACCTATGTGGCTGTGGTGGACATCAAATTCATATATGTTAGTTCACAATTGTTATGGATTTATGCCATAGGAGGGACAATATTCTGCACTGGGACTAAGCTTAAACTAGACCAAGCTCAACTCCAAACAACCTTTCATTCAGAGTTCATTTATGCCTCATGGCTCAGAGTGTATCTGAGGTGCTGTCTCCACTGCCTGAGGTAGTTCATCAAGGTCCTTGAAATGGAACAAATTTACCTCCAGTATCTGCCTCAGAGACCCTATAGGGATGAGCTTGCTCAGAGGCCTTGCCCAAGGTTACTGGTCTGCATCAACATTTAGGTAGGATGCTTGCCTACACAAGCACTCTTCCAATCTGATGAGTATTCTCTTGGGAAGGGGGAGCAAGAGTGGGGCATGGTGGTACATCAAAGGGGTATGGGAACTTGAGACCAGTCTGAAGGGAGGAGGAAGGGAAGTAGGAGAGAGAGGAGGAAGAGAGACAGACCATTTGATTCTGAAGTAGTCAAGGCAGAGGACTAGACCCAGGGCTAATGAAGCCCTTACCACTCAGCTGTATCTTACCTCCCGCCCTGGAAAGGTGCTTTGAGCGATGGCTCTTCTTATGATCAGCTACTGACTGTATAAACTTCATTTCCACTTAGCAACCAGGATAACCTGGGAAAGCATTATCTTTTACAAAGTTGCATCCTTATATCTTCGGACAAAGAATATGTCTCATTTAAGTGCTACAAAAATGTTCCACTAAGTCATGTTAAGCAGAGTTCATAGTCATTAAAGATTGATAAGAAGCACATCAGATCGGAACTATGTCTTTTACAAGACACTCCATCTCAGTCTTTGGAGAGGTTAGATAATCTATCTCTGCAGTCTGTTCTTGTTGGCACATTGTTGTGTTGGTTATGTAGGCTTACAAGAGACCCACAGAAGACTTCTGGCCGGCTGGCTCCACAGCAGCTCGGCAAAGGACTGCTCTTGGTTTATTTCTGCACTCTCTAAGAGCTGGTAAGACTGTCGGGGAGGGATGGAGAGGCACGCACTACCGCCAGCTGAGCTTCCAGCGCCCCTTACAAAGCACTCTCCCCACTGTGCGTTCGAAATGGTGACAAAGAGGTTAACATCACAGCAAACTGCAAAGTGCAGCCTTAACACCAGAACGCACTCCGAACACAGTCATTTCAAAGGTAATGGCATCTACCCCATCGTTCCAAATCAAATTTCCCAAAAGTAATTCTTGTAGTCCTCTGAAAGATCTTTATTCCGAGCAAGTTCACTTTTCTACTTAGCTTCGATGTAGAATTCATAACGCTTTGTGGGGTACGTCATATGAGCAATTTCAATGTGCTTTAGTGGGAGTGATATGTAATCTCCTGAAAATTCACCCCTTAAATAAGTCCTAATGGCTCGGAGAACAGCAGTAGCTTAAGTGGATCTATTTAAAAAGGCTGAGTGGGTCAGTGATGGGGATGGAGATACCTTCCAACTCGCCCTTTAGTTACAGATCAAAATACCCTGACAGTCCAGTTTGGCCATTAACACACACACACACACACACACACACACACACACACCTCTAGGCCATTGCCTGTGGCAGCAAAAATTGCTTTGTTCCATTGATCTGAATCAGATATTCTGACAAAGGAGAGGTGAATCCTTCTCATCATCTCCTTAAGAATCCCAGCTGCACACAGAGCTCAGAGCATCTACAGTCCTTTTCCTAGAGAAATTCATTCATACAGAGCATCAGGATACGATTCTTTTTTGTCAGTCCGCACAGAAAGGGAGACTCCTATGCAGTCTTCATGGTGAGACCTGCTGCTTTAGATTTTACTTTGATGGAGAGACAGCCTTGGCATTCAGGACCCTATCTGAAGGGAGTGCCCAGGGATGTTCTAACCTCACTTGGTTCTGCCCCTCTAGTTGTGAGATTCTGGGCTCTTTAGGGATTTCCACAGAGGCTGAGACTTCCCAGGTGAGGTGAAAGGGCTGAACGCATTGGCGCTAATGCATTCCAGGGCAGGGATGCTGAGCTGTGCCCAGGCTGCCCATCACCACAGTAGCTGGAGACCAGGGCTTTTAGAGCCCATGGTTATTTTCATTTTGAGGGAGGGGGAAAAACTTTTTTTTTGTAAAAACAACTTAAAAGCCAAACATTTCTTCCTCATTTAGAAGAAATCAAAAAGAAGTGGGGGAAAGAAAGCAACCTGTAGTATGTGACCAGTATAAACATGCCTAGGGAGGCAGCAGGGTGGCCTGGAAAGGCAGGTAGGGGGCCAGGCCCGGGGACCTGTTCCCACTCCTCTCCCAAGCCGCGGCTTCAGACACACATCGGTTGGCAGTCCCATGCATCCAGTTCCAGTCAGGCAGCGCGTGACATTTCAGGCATGCTTTCTAAGCCTGTGACAATTCAAACTCACAAAGTCACTTCCATATTTGCCGAACTACAACATACAGGAGAGCCATCAAATGGGTAACGATAAATGGATGCAGTCATTGAAAGAAAAGAAAATCTTGCGTGCAGATTCTTAGGAGCAGACTCTGGGAAGGCTGGCTAAGAATTAGCAAGTGCTTGCTCTTCCTAAGACAGCAAGGACAGGCTGGACTGCATTCCTGTAGAATGCAATGCCTTTATTAAACTTAACAGTGAACAAGTCAGTGGGGGAACTTGATAAGCAGGCTTCTCCTGCCTGTTGTTGGATATTCTAATATTCTGATGTTTGTCAATAGCTCCCCTTTTTTTGTAGGTGTGGCTGCACCCCCATGTCTCGCTCTGTTTATTTCAAAGTTGACATTTTACAAGTTATTTAGGAACTGTTGAACCATGAAACTATTTTTCATTGTCAAAAATGCCGAACAGTGAAATAATGACTAGCTTTCACAGTTTGCCTCTTTATTTTATAATCTAGCTGAGTGACTAAATTTAGATCGGGAGTAAGGGACTGTCTCCTCTGGGAAATGAGTTATTCCACCCCCACTACTGCCCACAGGTTTATGAACATTTGAATGTAAATATAGGGATATGTGGATGATTTAAGAACATAAACATATCACCGCCTGCCACAGTCATGTGCATTTCACTTGAAGCACAGTGCGGGCTTGTGAATGGGGCTTGTTTCCATGTAAATGGGATGAAGAAGGGCCACGGGGTAGCCATTCAGCGGACCGGACAATGCCACCCTCGCAGGAAGTGCTGCAGTAGGAATTTAATCCTGGTGCCTGGTATTCACACTCTGGCTCATGCCTCCTCTTCCCGGGGCCCACTCCAGATCTCAGGCACTGACGGTGATAAAGGATGGCGGAGACGTAACGCCAATCTAAGTGTGGCACTGCTTTCTGGCAGTGAATATTTTGGGTTTCATCTTGGAGGCAGTGTCCACAGAGAACCTTTTTCTACCCCTGGGTGACATCCTAACTAATTCAGCACAGTCTGCTCGCCAGCATCCACACAATAACTTCTGCGGAACAGCACCAAGCCCACTGCATGTAAGGGACACACGGAAGCCCGCGCTTCCCCGCCAGATGTATGGCGTGGATCTTACACATCCCTGTACTTTCCAAGTTTCTAAGCAGCTTACCCATCCCCCTGAATATGAAGAGAGACCATTACCAAAGCATTTCTTTTGGAAATACGATCAGCGGCACCGTAAGAGTAGCTTAATGTTTTACATTTACAAATGGGAAATTACAGGCAGGCAGACATTCTGGCACTTATAACACCAGGGGGAAAAAAACTTAACCATCGATTCATGCATAGAAAAAGCCATTTATAAAATGAAGCCTCGGGCATTTACTTCATTTGAATCCATAAATAATTCTTCCATGGCTACCAGATGTGTGTGTATAGGATTGTATTGTGTTATATATCTGTAATGAAAGCCTTCGACCAAATATGAACCGTGTTTATCAATTCTATAAGACCCTGTTGTTGGTTAGGTGGGAGGGAAAGGACTATGTTTTAAACACGTTGTGCAGCTATTTTTAGCCTAACTGAGAACACTAATCAGGAGGAGCTTAACTCCTGTCTCCTCTGCTAGTTCCTCTGGTACAAATGGGACGACACGGGTGGGTGTGCGTGGCACAAGCATGGCAAAGCTCGGCTGCGCTGGTATTTGCGCGCAGGATGATTTAACTGTAAATCTCTCGGCCAGACCCACTTCTCCCGCATCATCAGAGCCCATCGCGTGACCTGCATCTGAACCTTCAAGAAGACTCTGCCCGTCCGTCCCTCTTCCTGCTGCTCTCTGAGCTGACTCTCTTGCTTAATCTGATCTAATCCTGACTGAATTCTCTTCATCTGTGCGGTGAAACCTGGAGGATCCTCTCTCTCGTGAGACTGGGTGAGGAAAGGCATTTACTAAATTACTTGGTAAATCACGTGGGTTGGTTTGAGCTCTTTTTTGCTTAGATGGGGGAGTACCAACATGCTTGGAGACATGTCGTCAATGGTCAGTCAGGAATCTAGGCTTCCCCCATACTTGGAAAAAGGGGGCAGTCAGACTGGGAATTCTCACTAAAAGTAGAACAAAATATTTACTGTTCACAGCAAAGCACACACACACACACACACACAGAGAGAGAGAGAGAGAGAGAGAGAGAGAGAGAGAGAGAAAGAGAGAGAGAGAGAGAGACAGAGACAGAGACAGAGAGAGAGAGAAAGAAAATAGTAGTTGTAAGGGGAGAAGGAGGAGTGGATTTAAAACAAAAAAGCTAATCTCAGTGACTTTGGTGGGGAAGTTGTGCACTCCTGGAAATTGTCTTTATATAATGATAAAGTTACATCCTGGAAAATGTATGTGCTTTCCTCTAGCTGAAGTCTGCTCTAGGTTCTAGATCTTGGGCTTGTGCTCATCAGTGTAACATAAGGTCAGCATGTGAACTTGTTTTCAAATCTAAAATAATTTTCATTCTGGTGAAACTACGCATAAGATCTTCCTCTCAGCAGACAGAATGCCTGCGCATGGCCCATGGTTTCTATACGCTGGAATAATTACTCAGACTGAATGAAGAAATGCACCAGATTAGTGGAAACAATCGCAAAGGTCTATGCATATTTATCCTGAAACTTGGAATCCGACTTCCATTTACAGATATGTAACAGATTGGGCTAAGGTGCAAGACACACTGTCTAGGGTAAATTTATTTTTAAAAAAATCAGGCACCAGACCGAGGTGGGCATAAGCATAAGTGTGATTGTGTGGTCCTGTGTTCAGTGTGACTAAATATCAACTTCCAGTGCACTGGAAACATTAGTTGTCAAATACACTCTAAGAAAGGCTACTTCCCCCAAGATATTCCACAGATATGTTTATGTGCCAGAGCGTTCATACATGCGCACATGAATATTCCCTCATATCGATAGTCAGATCTCTCCCAAGAAGTACGCTAATTGAGCTGTTTGTGTTGATAAACTCCTTTTCTCCAGACTGTTCCTCTCCGAGCCATAATTATTTGCAATTTGCCTAAGTCCTCCATTTACTGATACGTCAAGCATGAAACAGAGGCAATTCCAGAAAATGGAAATGCTTCTGAAAGTCAATCTTTGGGAAATAATGTGGTAGAAGTTACTGCGTGATAGAAGACTACCTTCTGACTGTCACATGGAGATGAATATTAATTTGTCGAGGTTAAGGTGGCTTTTGTGCTTCATTTGTTGACTTGAGTTAGCCGTCAGCAAAGCAGCGCGGCCCAATTACTCCAGCGAGGCTATTTTTTCCCCTTAACAGGAGTTTTATGATTTTTATGTACTTACCAGTCAGCACACATAACAATGTCAAAATGTCCTTCCAGTTGAGAGACGTCTGTCTCATTATCCCATCGTAAAACGCTTGAGGAGAAAAAAGATTTTAAAAATTATACTTAGGGTTTTTTTTTTTTTTAACTTTTGATTTTGAGCTATTAACATTATTTTCTTGTGGCACTTGGAATTATTTAAAAGGTATATACAAATTATTTCAAGAGATATAATAAAAAACTGGGATGTAGCTGTCTTCTGTATTTTATTTTGTCTTTAAATACAGAAGAGGAAGAATTCTCTACTGAAATAGGAAAGTTGGGTTTTTGCTAGGTTTTTAGAGGTTTTTGTAGACAAAGTAGATCCTTATCTCAGGGGTTAGAGTGATTCCTGCCCCTTACCATCCATCCTGGAAAAGTGACATCGGAACCCTCTGTATTCGACTGGAATACCGATTTATAAAGAAATAGGAATTTATAAGAACCAAGGCACGTGAGATTTACCGTGTCTATCTTGCTTGCCCCGTCAGTCACGTTTCTTCTTTTTCTTAGATATTTTCTTTATTTACATTTAAAATATTATCCCTTTTCCACGGTTCCCCTCTGAAAACCCCCCACCCCATCCTTCCCTCCCCCTGCTCACCCACCCACCCACTCCCGCTTCCCTGACCTGGCATTCCCCTACACTGGGGCAATGAGCCCTCACAGGACCAAGGGCCTCTCCTCTCATTGATGTCTGACAAGGCCATCCTCTGCTACATATGCGGCTGGAGCCATGGGTCCCTCCATGTGTATTCTTTGGTTGGTGGTTAAGTCCCTGGGAGCTCTGGGGGTTCTGGTTGGTTCATATTGTTGTTCCTCCTGTGGGGCTGCAAACCCCTTCAGCTCCTTCAGTCCTTTCTCTAGCTCCTCCATTGGGGACCCTGTGCTCAGTCCAATGGTTGACTGAGAGCATCCACCTCTATATTTGTCAGGCACTGGCAGGGCCTCCCAGGAGACAGATATATCAGGCTCCTGTCAGCTAGCACTTGTTGGCATCCAGAATAGTGTCCGGGTTTGGTGACTGTTAATGGGATGGATCCCCAGGTGTGGCAGTCTCTGTCTGTTTCTTACTGATGCAATGAACGATGTGGCTAGAAGGGAGGGAGGAAACGCCCTCTTGGATGTGGATGTCCTTGGTCTTTAGTACTCTCTAAAACTCCTTCCCAAAATAGTCTCCAAAAGGAGGCTCAGATAGAAAACCTCTCATCAGTAGCAACAGTTGTCAGCGTGCATTGGAAACAACTCCAGCAACACACAGGAAGCCAGCTGTGCTGTGTTCCCCTCAGCTGAGGGCTGTGACGATTGATTAACGTCTTATTACAATAAAGCATTTCTCAGAGCGTTTCTCACACAAACCAAAACTGTGATTTGTGTTACTATTTTTTTTTAAGATTATTTACACCTGCTCTCTCCTGAGTTTTTAATCTTAGCCATTCTGACTGGTGTGAGGTGGAATCTCAGGGTTGTTTTGATTTGCATTTCCCTGATGACTAATGATGCTGAACATTTCTTAAGGTGCTTCTCAGCCATCCGAAGTTCTTCAGGTGAAAATTCTTTGTTTAGCTCTGTACCCCATTTTTTAATAGGGTTATTTGGTTCTCTGGTGAGGATGTGGAGAAAGAGGAACACTCCTTCACTGTTGGTGGGAATGCAAGATGGTACAATCCAATCACTCTGGAAATCAGTCTGGTGGTTCCTCAGAAAACTGGGCATGACACTTCCAGAGGACCCTGTCACACCACTCCTGGGCATATACCCAGAGGATTCCCCGGGCATGCAATAAGGACACATGCTCCACTAGGTTCATAGCAGACCTATTTATACTAGCCAGAAGCTGGAAAGAACCCAGATGTCCCTCAGTGGAGGAATGGATACAGAAAATGTGGTATATTTATACAATAGAATACTACTCAGCAATTAAAAACAATGAATTCATGAAATTTTTAGGCAAATGGTTGGAACTGAAAAATATCATCCTAAGTGAGGTAACCCATTCACAAAAGAACACACATGGAATGTAGTCACTGATAAGTGGATATTAGCCCAGAAGCTCTGAATACCCAAGGCACGATTCACATATCAAATGATTCCCAAGAAGGAAGGAGAGGGCCCTGGTCCTGGAAAGGCTTGATGCAGCATTGTAGGGGAGTACCAGAACAGAGAAATGGGAGTTGGGTGATTGGGAAATGGGTGGAGGGAAGAGGGCTTATGGGACCTATGGGGAGGGGGGAACCGGGAAAGGGGAAATCATTTGGAATGTAAACAGAGAATATAGAAAATTAAAAAATTAAAAAAAAAGATTCATTTACAATGGTGGTACATGCCTTTAATCCCAGCACTTGGGAGGCAGAGGCAGGTGGATTTCTGAGTTCGAGGCCAGCCTGGCCTACAGAGTAAGTTCTAGGACATCCAGGGCTACACAGAGAAACCCTGTCTGGGAAAAAAAAAGATTTAGTTACTTACTATGTTTTCCATTTTCTCCCTGCATGTATGCCTGCAGGCCAGAAGAGGACACCAGATCTCATTACAGATGGTTGTGAGCCATCATGTGGGTGCTGGGAATTGAACTCAGGTCCTCTGGAAGAGAAGCCTGTGCTCTTAACCTCTGAGCCAACTCTCCAAACCCCCTGTGCTACTATTTTTCAAAAGTAAAATTCTATAGCTATTTTCTACGTTGACTCTTTAGAGATGGACTGAGTGATCGTACCTTATCTGGACAATTATATTTGCTTATTTGAGTGGAGTTTTTATTTCTTCTGTCTTTCCAGAGACAAAGTCATGTTTGCGTGCAAAAATGATACTTAACCCCCTCGTCAGTCCAAAACAACACATTTCATACACATTGCCAGATATAAACAGTAATGACATCTTAAGGTGGAGAAGATCAAATGCACCAGCTCGTCACCAAGCAGGCTGAGGGCCAGTGGTCACTCAGCCTTTTGGCTCGTACTTACTGAGCACCTAGTGTGTGCTGTGTGTCAGGCTCTGTGCTGGGCTCCATCCTGCCTTGCCACCACAGAGGCCAGCCATCCAGACAGGCCAGGGATGGCTTAGGAGGAAAAGGCTACCTCGTGTGATTCAGGGGCGAGCTTTACACATCACTCCTATGTTCTACTTCTAGGCCCGCAGAAGGGCCAAGTGACACAGGAGCCCAGAAATGTTCTTAACCCAGAGAAAATGCTGATCTGCTGCTATGAAGCAGATTTTAACACAAGATCCCAAAGTACGGAATGGTTGCCATGTGACATGACAATATCCCAGAATGAAACTCAAAAATCTTTACAGGAATACAGAAGCACTCAGATACCAACAAGTTAAAATTCAAAATGCCTAGTATGTAAGCAAAGATTGCTAGAGGGGGGAAAAAAACCACTGGAAATTCAACCTAAAACTGACAGAGATTTCAGATAATCAAGAAGAGCATTGATATCTGTATATTACCCTTAATGTACTTCAAATGTGGTATAGAAGCATTGTAAACATTTTTTAAATTTTCTAAAATTTTAAAGATGAAAATAAAATATATGAGAAAAACCAAACTAAACTCAATGAACAAGAGATTAGAAATTTCAGAGGAAAAGATTGAAGAATCTGAAGACATAGCAATAAAACCTACCCAGAATGGAGATGGCAAGATGACTTGGTGGAAAAGGTGTGGCTGCCAGGCCCGACAACCTGAGCTTGAGTCCCAGAACCCACGGGTAGGAGAGGCCCAGCTCTCCCACGCTGTCGTCTGACCTCTGAGAGGGCAAGTACACACTCAGATATACATAAAAAAGCTGTATTTGTTTTATTTATATGACTATACTGTAGCTGTCTTCAGACACACCAGAAGAGGGCATCAGATCCTATTACAGATGGCTGTGAGCCACCATGTGGTTGCTGGGAATTGAACTCAGGACCTCTGGAAGAACAGACTCTTAACCACTGAATCATCTCTCCAGCCCCCAGATATACATAAAATAAACAAATGACTATAAAAAATTTTTTTAAAGCTATCCAAAATAAAAAAGTACGAAGAAAAAGTTTTTTTTTTTTTTTTTAAACCAATGCAAGCAAACTAGGGGGACAAATGTAAGGATTTACTATTTGAATTCTTAAAAGCCCGGGAAAGGGAGGAGGCAGAGAAAAGAGTAGAAGAAACCCTGACTGAAGACTTTATTGACTTAGTGAGAACACCAAGATGAAAATGGTTTGACAAAGTTCACACGTAAGAAACATGGGAGAAATGAGAGCCAGGCTACAGCCAAAATGACTGAGAGGAGCAGGAACTAAAAAGTTCCCAGAGAAGGGAGCGTCCCATGAGAGGCTGGGGTCAGAGGGAACCTCCGCTCCAGTGCCTTGGAAGGAGAGAGAGACAACACCTCCTCTGCCCAGAATCATTGCATCAGTGGAGATGTATTTCAGAGGGAGAGGGAAGTGGTTTTGGATACTGAGGTGGTGTGAATAGGCGTGGCCCATGGGAAGTGCTACTATTAGGAGGTGTGGCCTTGCTGGAGGAAGTGTGCCACTGTGGAGGCGGGCTTAAAGAGTGAGTCTTCTCCTGGCTGCCCTCAAATCAAGATGTAGACCTCTCAGCTCCTTCTTCAGCCCCACATCTGCTAGATGCCGCCATGCTTCCCACCTTAATGATGATGAACTGAACCTCCAAACGTGCAAGCCACCCCCGCTAAACGTTGTCCTTTATAACATAGTTATATGTTATATATAACGTGGTGCTTCATGTCTGTCGTGGTGTCTCTTCACAGCAATGGAAACCCTAACAAAGACAGATTTTTAAATCAACAACAACAGTAACAAGCTGACCATCACCAGATGTGTACTCCCCCAAAATGTCAAAGAAAGTCCTTTAAGCAGAAGAACAATGGTACATGGAAATATGTGGCTACATAAAGGAATGATAGGGACCAAGAAAAATATATGTATGTCTAAACCTCCTTACAGTAGGAGGACCAGCTAAGCAAATGCTAAGTGTTGTGAGGTTTGTAACATGCATAAGCAAGTAAAACACAAACCGAGAGCACAAGGTGTGGGAGGCGAGGGGCAATCTCCTTCCACGTGGGTTTACACCAACCTGCAGGGTTGAGAACAGATTTAATGGGCTAAAGGGGTATGTGACAGGGCCTGAGGGCTCAGTGGGTAAAGTGATGGCTGGGCAAGCATGAAGACCCCAGTTTGAATCCCCAGCTTCCACACAGGTGGATGTGAAGGCAGCATGCGCCTGTAACCCCAGCACCACAGGGATCTTGGAGGCGCACTAGCCAGCCAGTGGAGCCAAAATGGCCAAGTCAGGTTCAGTGGAAGACCATGCCTCCAGAGTAGGCCAAGAGTACAGGAGGACATGACATGCTGTCGTCAACCCCTGGTCGCCAACGTCTACACGGGCCAGGCCCGTCTCCCAAGAAGTACACCATACCATCTACAGTAGGGATAAGAGGAAAGCTACAATTAACAAGACAACAAGCCAGGCGGTGGTGGCACACGCCTTTAATCCCAGCATTTGGGAGGCAGAGGCAGGTGGATTTCTGAGTTCGAGGCTAGCCTGGTCTACAGAGTGAGTTCCAGGACAGCCAGAGCTACACAGAGAAACCCTGCCTCGAAAAACCAAAAAACAAACAAACAAACAAACAAAAACCACAAGACAACACAATTGATCAAGCTCAGACAGAACATACCAAGCCAAGGGGAGGCCTTGGCGGGAGATGACTGGGAGGAACAGAGACGAGGAGACAAACCTTCAAAAGCAAGACCGCAGATTCTAACAGAAAATACCAGCCATTGTGTCAGCTGAGCATGCCTGAACACGTCAGTTAAACAGCAGAGGATCAGACTAAAGACAATATCTAGGCAGGCTACGCAGTGCAGGCTTGCAATCCTACTCGGGAGGTGGAGGCAGGAAGATCACACACTTAAAGCTAGCTTGGGAAACACAGCAAGGCCCCATCTCAAAAATTAAAACATGTTTGGAGACACAGCTCGGTTGTAGAGCACTGGGCCCTGAATCCAGCCCTGGTACTACAAAAAAGATAAGGAACCAAGCAAATCTAGACCCAAGCATATGGCTTATATCAAAAGCATTTTATACCTAAAAACACTAAGGAGTTACAGGAGAAACTCTGGGGGAAAGACTCATGTATGCTACTCAAAAGACAGGACAGACACTTTAACCAGACAGGAGGAGATCTTAGAGCAAAGACATTACTGGGGCTGAAAGAGATTGCTTCATCACACTAACAGGCCAGATAAGGAGGCTAGTCCTGCGCCTCAAGCTTGTGACTGAGTAACAGAAAGCCCACTGGACAGCGCTGAAGGAACAGACACCACCCAGTTACCGTCAGAGATTCTAATCTCTCGCTTTAAATGGACAGTAGATTAAAAACTTAACAAAGGTATATATAAAGCTAATATCATATAATTTAAAGATATTTGTAGAATATAAATATAAATTAATCCACTGGTAAAGATAGAATTCATACTTTTTAAAAATAGGTCTATTATGGATCATAACTCTCAATAGGGTTGGAAGGATCAAGATATGATCCTTGTTCACAATGGAATTAAAGTGGCTATCAACAATAAATTAGAAATCAATATGCTATAAAATCTTCAAATATTGAGAAAATAAATATTATATTTATAAATATCCTAGAGCCCAAATAAAAAAAATCAAAGCAGAAACTGAGAAGCCCTTTGAACTTAATAAAACTGAAAATGCAGCTTAGGAAGGTTTACAGGATGCTGCACAGTACACGGGAGGAAATTCATAGCAATAAACACCTACATTAGGGAAAAAAACACACACACCAAACTAGTGAACTCAGTGTCTAGCCAATACATCTAAAATAAAGAGTGAATTAAACCCAACACAATCAAAGAGAGGAACTAATAAAGATCAGAAGAGAAATGAATAAAACAGACACAAAAATAATAGGGAAAAAAATCAATGGAACCACACACAGGTTCTTTGAGATCAATAAAACTGATAACCCTCAGTCAGGTCGGACTGGCCAGTGAAGAGAAATCAGGGAATGCGTGTATTACTGAGGGACGTGAGGGCAGCAGTGATGCTGCAGGCAGAGCAGCACATGCATACCCGCAGAGCTGTCCACAGCACACACATAAACATGGACACAAAATCCACATTATGTGCATTTACCATAAGGGGTAAGAAGGTTGTTTTCATACTTAAAAACTGATAAATGTTACATACAGTACTAGCGAACTAGGAAGGAAAAGCACGTGCCCAACTCGAACAGGGCAGAAAATGCATCCGATAGAGTCGAACACCTGTTTCTCATGAAAAAAAAAAACTCAGCAATGAAAGACTAGATATAATTTCCTCAAAGGCCAGAAAGATGGCTCAGTGCACAAAGAAATCTCTTCCTCAATCTGAAAACCATCATCTGTGAGAAATCTGCAGCTGACATCACACGTAATGGTGACGTCACACGTAATGTTGATTAGCTGCATTCTTTGCCCTGACTTCAAGAGCAAGAACAAGCTGTTTCTTTCCCCCTTTCCTGATACACTGAAGGGTACAGCCAGTCCAGTAAGGCAAGAAACGAAAAGGCTTTTAGATTAGGAAAACAGACGTCAGGTTGTACTTCTTGGTAGCCAGCACAATGATCTATATAGAATATGCTGTGGGGAGCCAACAAGCTACTAGTTACGGGTGTAGCAGGCTCGTGGGATACAAGATCAATACAAGAATCAATTGTACTTCTTTATACAGGCAACAAATACTGGAAATTGGAATTTCCAATTCTATATCATTTATAATAGCATAAAATTTCATAATAGTTTAAACATATAAGAGAGAAGCAATCTGACAAAAGATGACAGAAATTAAATAGGACCCAGATAAATGGGGGTGATTCAAAAGGGAAGAGAATAAAATGTGTTTTGACAATTGGTTATTCATATTTTCAAAAAAATAATTTAAATCTATATCTTGCACCACATGTAGAAATTAACTCAAAATAGATCATAAATCCAAATGTAAACCTATCATTATAAAATTTGTCGATGAAAATATAGGAGAAAATCTTTGCAACCTTGCATTAGACAGAGATTCCTTAGATACACACAAGATACATGACCCATCAAAGAACAAATTGTTAAATTAGATAAAAATTAAAATTAAAAACTTCTGCTCTCTGAAATGCAGTGTAAGAAGAATAAAAAGACAGGCCCCAGGCTGGGAGAAAATGTTTGCGAATCATGCCTGATATAGAGTTTATATCCAGAGCACACCAAGGACTCTCAGGATTTGTCAATAACACAAAAATAAGCAACTGGATTTGTTAAAAAAACAAACAAAACAAAACTAGCAAAGCCTTTGAACAGACACTTCAACAAAGCTAAAGACATGAAAATTTATTCAGTATTAGTAATCATTAGGGAAATTAAAAGTTAAGACCCTAATAAATTCCACTATACTCTTAGAATGGTGATAGTTTAAAATATCAGTCCTATGGACAGCTGGCCAGGATCCGGAGGGAATGGGGGTCCTCCAGTACTGCCCATGGAAATGCTAAACAGCAGCCCTTCTGAAAATCCCTTAAAAAGTCACATAGATGCCTCTATATTATTTATTTGTTTCTATGATGGGTATATACCCTGGAGAAAGCTCATATCCATGTATCCATGTTGTACACAAACTCTAAAGCTTTATCTGTAATAGTCTCACACCTGCAGCAAACCAGAGGTCCAAGGGTGAAAGGCTACTGTGGGTTGGATGAAAATGCCCCACGGGCTCCCAGGGAGTGGCACTGTTAGGAGACGTGGCCTTACTGGAGGAAACCGTGTGTCTACTGGCCCAGTCTCTGCTTCCTGCCCATCGGGCTGGGAACTCTCAGCTCTTCCTTCAGCACCATGTCTGCTTGCACAAACCATGTTTCCTGATGTGATGATAATGGACTGAATCTGAACCTGTAAGCCCCAATTAAATGTTTTCCTTTATAAGTGTTGCCATGGTCACGGTGTCTCTTCACAGCAATGGGAACCCCGGCTACGACAGATGCGTAAGTCCCATGTACAAAGGGGTTCAAATGAGGAGTGGACAGGAGAAGGTATTGACAGAGGAGGTCCCAGGGTTCATGTCCATTATAACCAGAAGCCTGGCTGAGGTTCATGTGTGTTATAACCAAGAGCCTGACTGAGGCTGGTTTTATGATCAAATGTATAGCATGTGTTTGTAAAGATGGCTCCAACAAAGCATCTGAATTATGTCCATGTCCTTCTTATGATTCTCTTGAAACCAAAGTAAAATCTTTGTTGTCTCCACTTTCTTTTATTACAATGTCAAAATCTTATGTATGTTTGAATTTTTGTCCCTGTTTTACAAATAGACATATTTGAAAACCCACCTTTCCAGAACTTCCCCATGCTTTAGAAACCTCACAAAAGCTATAGACATGGACTAGCGAAAGGCCTCACCAGGATACAACAGCAGGAAGAGGGTAGTTAGAGAGCTTTGAGTTCAAATGCCAGCATCCGCCTACTCAGCAGTGAGGCTGAGGATGCTCTGGGCATCACAGCCTACACTGGTGACACCGACACCGCTGTTGGACACTGTAGGACTCTGTTCAGAGGATGAGGTCTGGGGATGTAGGTGAATGGTAGAGAACTTGCCTACCATCTAGTAATGGCCCTGTGTGCAAACCCTAGACTCAAAGCCAAACAATACTGTCTCCCTGCTAAAGCACTTAGTGAGAGGACAGATTACTAGCACACAGGAAAACATCAAATTTGAGAAATTACTGCTGTAAGTGTTCAAAAATATTAATTTCCTTTCCTTAACTCTGGCACTAATGCATCCCTTCTTTCAGTGCTGGTTTTACGTTTAAGGTTGAAACACAAAATGTGTTTCTAAAAAGAGTTTTGCATCATCTTTGTAATCACAAAGCCTTTCTCGATTGTAATAAACTCCACGTGGCCTGGGGCTCACCCTAATTTGCATAACATGGCTTCAGAGAACACTGCTGTGGGCACACAGAGCACCCCTTTTCTTGTTCCTATTTTCCTTTGTTCCTATATTTCTTTGTTTGCCTTTGTAGTGAATGAGTTATGGCTTGACATTTTCCATGCTAAAAAACAAGGCAGCTCCTGTGAGGTGTGGCAATGAATACATTTAATTCCATCATTAGAGAGGAAGAGGCAGGAGGATTGCTGCAAGACTGATGTCAGCCTGGATTGTAGAGTGAGTTGAGGCTAGCCTGGGCTACATACATCAAGACCTTATCTCAAAATAAAAAAAGAAGTTCCTTGTGCATTTGCAAAAGTATGATTCTAACACAATTATTTTTCTAAAAACATTTTAAGAATAACTTTAGCTATGTGGGTGTTTGTGGGTATGTGCTCACGAGTGCAGGTGCCCATGGAATTGGCCCCCTGGAGCCCGTGGAACTGATCCCCTGGAGCTCGAGTTACAAATGGTTGAGAGCTGCCCAATGTGGGTGCTGGGAACTGAGCCTGGATCCTCGGTAAGAACAGCAAGTGCTATTAACCGCTGAGCCATCTCCCACAAGGTTCGATAGTGTCTGAGGTCTTTCTCGGCAGCAGCAGGGAAGGCAGCAGCCTTCTTTGCACAGACATGAGAGGAATCTGTAGAACCTTCCTGCAGGTTCATTCATCTTACCTTTCTACATCGATGCTGTCATGGCTTGCCCATGTAGAAGGCAGGTCATTCACAATGCTCACCTAAATTGCTGAATTGTTGCTTCTCTAACCAACTCCCTATTTGCTACTTGACCTTTCATCCCTGCCTTCCCCGGACTTTAAATAAAGTCTTTAGACGCTTAGGAAAAAAGACACCATCTGAATCTAAAACTTGTAGCTCATCCCAGAACTTCAGTAGAGCCCCTCTGGATGCCAAGAGCAGGACCACAATGTGGATCCATTTAAGAGTAACAAAATTATTACTGCCCCACAGAACACAGGGGCTGCCTGGAAGATAAGACCCTTGAAAGAAGCACAGATTTCCAGATGGTCAAAAGGATCTAAACTGAGCCCAACCCTGAGCACGGGCAGGATCCCGAAGCGGGGGCTGCATGGGATCTTGCAGATAGGACTCTTGGGGGGAGCGAGGTGGAGGTAAGATTCATGGGACACTCCACGAGGGTCGGGAGCTCCCAGGGCCACAGCACCTGGACCTCCCAGGGTATCTCCAGGTTGCCCATCCTCAGTGAAGAAGCTTGCTGAAGGCCTGACAGCTGAGACCATCTTCTTCATCTGCTTCTCCTGCCTACTGAAATGGTGCCGCCCTTCATGTGTCCTGAACACTAATGCCTCTTCTTCCCTCTATGCCAACTGTGTTCAAACGGACCAGCTTATTAAAATAGTTTGCCAGGCTTCAAACTCAGAGTGTCTGGTTGTGTTTCTTGGAGTCGGGTCCATGGTGGCATTTCTGACATGCTTCCTGGGCCTGCAGATGAGCTGGGAATGTGCTTTCCGAAGCTCCGAGGGAGCTCATGGCCCCAGCAACTGTCTTCCCTCTGATGTACACTCCCTCATCTCTTCCCTGCCTGGCCTGCTCATGCACACGCTTAAAACCTTTCCCTCAAGGCTGCTTCCTCCTGCCTTTCCTTTTGTCTCCAGCATCCTGTGGGGACAGACCCTCACTACTTTACTGCTTGCAGTGAAAGCTCGCTCACAATAATCAACTGACATCTCCTTCTGCACCCGAAGGCCTGCAGACTACCTTCCCTCTTACATGGAACAACACTTCTACCTGGAAGCCGATGTATCTTTCTCCATCCTGTGGCCACCACCAAGTCCAAGAGCACAACTGCCTGGCTCCTCCCACCCCATGCGTTGTACCACCCCATTCTAGTGTTCTCATCTCCTCCCTTTTCTTTCCTCTTTTCTCCTCCCTCCCTCCCTCCCTCCCTCCCTCCCTCCCTCCCTCCCTTCCTTCCTTCCTCTTTCTTTTTTGTTGTTATTTTGATTTTCTGAGTCTTGATACATAGCCCAGACTGGACTCCAACTCACTTTGTAGCCAAAATTTATGGTTTTCTTCCTCATCCACCTAAATGCTGCCGTTATATGTAGCCATCTCTTCCCTTGGCTACATAATGATGTTTTACTCCCATGCATGAGTGCCTGCATGCAGGTGTGTGTACATGCACCTACCTGAGGCATGGGGGTGGCCAGAAGAGGCACTGGATTCCTTGGAACCGATTGTGAGCTGTCTTGTGGGTGCTGGGAATGAAACCTGGGTCCTCTGCAAGAGCATCAAGTGCTCTTAACTGCAGAGACAGCTCTCCAGCCGCATATGCTGACTTTTCTTTTTTCTTTTCTTTTTTCTTTTTTTGGTTTTTTCGAGACAGGGTTTCTCTGTGTAGCACTGGCTGTCCTGGAACTCACTCTGTAGACCAGGCTGGCCTTGAACTCAGAAATCTGCCTGCCTCTGCCTCCCAGGTGCTGGGATTAAAGGCGTGTGCCACCACCTCCCGGCTATATGCTGACTTTTCAACCACTTTGTCTGTCTTTAGCCTTTTGCAACCCACAACAAATAACTAAACCTTCGTGGACACATATTTTCTACTCCCATGTCTTTAATTATTTCCTTCCTGGTTTTATACCTCAAAATCCTGTTTCAATAAGCAAGCCCCCAAGTAAATGCTTTTCTTCATTAAAATTGTCCTGGGCATGGTGTCTCTTTACAGTGGTAGAACAATAATTAAGGTACATACAAATATTTTTAAATTATTTGTAAAACAGATAATACCTGCTCTCCTCCTTCTTCCTCTCTCTCTCTCTCTCTCTCTCTCTCTCTCTCACACACACACACACACACACACACACACACATACACACACCCCAGTGGTGGGGCGGGGGAGGGAGGAAGGGAGGGAAAGAGGGAGAGAGGGGGAGAGGGAGAGGGGGAGGGGGGAGGGGGAGAGAGGGAGAGAAGGAGAGAGAGAGAGAGAGAGAGAGAGAGAGAGAGAGAGAGAGAAAATGTTGTAAAAGAAAGGTGTGAGGAATGTTTCTAGACTTCCATTTTCTCACCTGGTCTGCCATTAGTGTTTCTTTCCCAAGACAGTGTTAGCAGTTGAGGCAGTAAGACAGAACAATTCATTGCTGTAGACTGTCATTTGTACCAAGGGATATTTACCATCCCCATTCCCCCAGTACTAAAAATAACTTTTAGTCACCATGACAACTGAACAAAAATGTCTCACACAATTACAGACAGGGTGTAGAGGTAGACATCTGGTCTACCTCTGTTTGGAAGGGGCTGTCAGGTTATCCTATAGTCTTTTCTACCTCTAATATGTGCTTTTTTAATTAAATCACACCAACTAAGGCTGAGATCAGAATTGCTCTCTTATTGATACTGTTTGTTTGTTTGTTTGTTTGTTTTGAATCCACTATGGGGCTAGGCCTCAAGCCAAATATCCCAGGGACAAGCAAAGGACAGCCACAGATTTACCTCTGCATTTTCAGTTTACTAATCTGAGCAATAATCTCGGGATAAAAATGGGCTTATCCAAGTATGATCTGTGCTCCAGATACATGCGAATCAACTGAGGGTGTTGTTTAGATTTCAGATTCAAGAGTCCTGACTCTGGGGAATTGCTAAGTTAGGTTTGAGTGAGACCTGGGAACTTGCTCTTTAAAAATAAATGCCCTGAGGGATTTCCATGAAGATAGCTCATAGACAACTTTGGAAAACACTGCCCCAGAAGGCCTCTATCTATACAGCTTTAAATCGAGAGTATTCTTTAGCTACAAGTCTTTGCTTTAGTTCTAAGCATCAGATTTATTTCCAAAGGGGAATTTTAAAGAACATGTCATTTTAGGGAAGTAAAAGCGAAGCAAAAGACAGACTTGACTTTTGGTTACTAGGAATCAAACCCTGGGCCAGTACTTACTCTGCCACTGAGGTACACTGCCCAGCTTTGAGACTTTATAGAAAACACTTCCCATAGCTAAAGGGAGGAAGAAATAGCAGAGAAAATTGAAGTGGGATATCATGTAAACAGATTCCTTGTGAGATTACTTAAGTAGCTTGTCAAGTTTTATGGCAACATGAAATTAACTTACATTTCTATCCAATGGGTAAGGTTTAGGGAAAGGACAAAGAAAGTAAAATTAGGTCTTGATGACATTTTTACCATATAAAAAGAGCAAACTGTTGACAATAGAGAACTGTCTGTAAGTCAGGTCTCAGTGTTTAAAGAAGTACATGACATCTATAACTTATGGGAGAATACAACAGATGCACATATGTGTGTATGTGATTACATGCATGTATGTGTGTATGTGATTATTTGGGTAGTACATGTACATGTGTGTAGAACAGAAAAACTTTAGTTTTGGTTGTTGTTGAGATGGGGCTGTTCCCTGGCCTGGGACCTACCAGAAGTAGGCTAGGCTGGCTGGCCAGGAGCGCCAGAGATCTGCCTGTCTCTGCTTCTGAAGTGCTGTGGATATGAGTGTTTATGTGAGTTCTGGAGATCCTGGTGCACAAGGGCCAACAGTTTATTAGTGAGCTACTTATGCTGCCTAGAACTAGCGTTAATGATGGAAGCCTTCAGAGCCATGAAGCTGTAGAACCTAACAAGCAGCTCGGAGAAACCTTCATGTCTTTGGCCCTGGGTGAGGTTTCCAGAGCAGCCTCAGAGCTGTCTGTCATTTAGGGTGTGTGGCCCTGAAAGCTCTAAGGATGAGCCTGGTTCCAGAGTTTGAGATCTTATTCCAACTTAATGCTTAAATGTTTCTGGACTGATTTAAAATCTCACTGCACAAAACAAATCAAAAACAAACAAACAAAAGGCTGGAGGGGGAAGGTGGGCTGGCTGAGTGGTCCCAGCACTCAGGAGGCAGAGGCAGGCTGAGCTATGAGTCCAAGGCCAACCAGGTCTACAAAGTGAGTTCTAGGGCAGTCAGGGATACACAAAGAAACCCTTTCTCAGAAAAAGACCAAACCCTGACCGCTGGGGACCCGCTCTCAGGCTTGCAGCCAGGCCGCCATCTTCCCTCTGCCGGCGGCTGGGTTCAGGTGCGTGGACAGAGACTTAGCCTAGCAACGACTACCCGGTCAGGCTCTTGCTCACGCCCAGAGCCAGAGCAGGTCAGCAGGAGATCTGTGCACCAACAGATGGGCAGTGCACCCAGAGCCAGATCAGCTCGGCGGGCGGTCTCTGGACCAACCCAAGTGGGCACCAACCTGCTAGTGGGTCTCTTGCCTTAGGACACCACAGACAGCTAACAAGACAGAGCCCTGTGGAGTGAGAGCAACACCATCTAGGTTCTAGCAGCCCAACCAGGGAACCTCAGGTCCTGCAGGGAATCCAGTGGTTAGACAGAGCCCTGAGACCCGCCACCATCTTGGAGCTGGTGGCCTGAACAGGTCACCATAGAGAACCAACAGAGGAGCCTAGGTCACCATAAAGATCTAACAGACGAGCCCAGATCGGAGGAGGAAAAAAAAAAAAAAGATCTGATTCTTAAGAGCTAGCAACTAGGCAGGCCAGGAGGAGACTATGAGAGGCCAATTGCAGGTCCAACAGCGAGCCTGGGGAAGACTTGGATCTGGCCCAGGAGAGCTGAGGAGGTAATTTGGAGCCCAGTAACTGAAACCTCCCGGTCTCCACCTCGGGAGCTCAGACACCCTCTATGATAGCAGCGCCAAACGCCAGGCTCACAGGAGCTTCAAACACCAACCAGTAACAATAAGACCAAATACTCCAGAGATAAACAGATGGTAAAAGGCAAACGTAGGAACGTTACTAACAGAAATCAAGGCAATATGGCAGCATCTGAACCCAATTCACCAACCACAGCAAGTCCTGGATACCCCAACACACCAGAAAAACAAGAGCTATATTTAAAAGCACTGGTCATGATGCTGCTAGAGGAACACAAAAATATATAAACAAATCTCTTAAAGAAATGCAGGGGAACATAAATAGGGTAGAAGCCCTTATAATGCAAACACAAAAATCACTTAAAGAATTCCAGGAGAATATGGACCAACAGACACAAGCCAATAAAGAGGAAATGAGAAAATCACTTAAAAAAATGCAGGAGAACTTGAATCAACAGGCAGAAGTCACGAAAGAGGAAACACAAAACTCTCTTAAAGAATTGTAAGAAAACACAAACAAACAAATGAAGGAACTGAGCAAAACCATCCAAGATCTGAACACAGAGGTACAAACAAAAGGAGACAAATTTGGAGATAGAAAACCTTGGGAAGAAATCAGGGGTTGTAGATGCAAATATCAACAACAGAATACAAGAGATAGAGGTAAGAATCTCAGATGCTGAAGATACCATAGTAACAATTGACTCCACAGTCAAAGAAAACACAAAATGCAAAAGGCTTGTAACCCAAAACATCCAGGAAATCCAGGACATAATGAGAAGACCAAACCTAAGGATTATAGGGATAGATGAGAGTGAAGATCTACAATTTAAAGGGCCAGCAAATATCTTCAACAAAATTAGGGAAGAAAATTTCCCTAACTTAAAGAGAGAGATGCCCATGAATATATAAGAAGCCTACAGAACTCCAAACAGACTGGACCAGAACAGAAATACCTCCTGTCACATAATAATCAAAACCCCAAACGTACTAAACAAAGAAAGAATATTAAAGGCAGTAAGAGAAAAAGGCCAAGTAAAATATAAAGGAAGACCTATCAGAATCACACCAGACTTCTCTCCAGAAACCATGAAAGCTAGAAGATCCTGGGCGGATCTCATGCAGACTCTAAGAGAACACAAATATCAGCCAAGTCTACTATACCCAGCAAAACTTTCAATCAACATAGATGGAGAAATCAAAATATTCCATGACAGGACCAAATTTACACAATATCTTTTCACTAACCCAGCTCTACAAAGGATAATAGGAGGAAAACTCCAATACAAGGAGGGAAACTGCACCCAAGAAAAAGCAAGATAGTAACCTTTTTCCAACAAACTCAAAAGAATATAACCACTCAAAAACAAAAATAACATCAAAAATGAAAGGAAGAAATAATCACTATTCCTTAATATCTCTTAACATCAATGGACTCAATTCACCAATAAAAAAGACATAGACTAACAGACTGGATACGGAAACAGGACCCTACATTTTGCTGCATACAGGAAACACACCTCAGAGTCAAAGACAAACACTACCTTAGAGTAAAAGGCTGGAAGACAATTTTGCAAGCAAATGGTCGCAGGAAGTGAGCTGGAATAGCCATTCTAATATCAGATAAAATTGACTTTCAACCCAAAGTCATCAAAAGAGACGCAGAAGGTCACTTTTTGCTGGTCAAAGGAAGAATCCACCAAGAAGAACTCACAATTCTAAACATCTATGCTCCAAATGCAAGGGCACCAATGACTTATGCTCTAAGATCAAGAATAGATAAATGGGACCTCATAAAATTACAAAGTTTCTGTAAGGCAAAAGATACTGTCAAAAGGACAAATCGACAACCAACAAATTGGGAAAAGATCTTCACTAACCCCACATCCGACAGAGGGCTAATATCTAATGTGTACAAAGAACTCAAGAAGTTAGACCCCAGAAAACCAAATAACCCTATCCAAAAATGGGGTACAGACCTAAACAAAGACTTTTCACCTGAAGAAATTCGGATGGCTGAGAAACACCTTAAAAAATGTTCAAAATCATTAGTCATTAGAGAAATGCAAATCAAAACAACCCTGAGATTTCACCTCACACCAGTCAGAATGGCTAAGATTAAAAACTCAGGAGACATCGGGTGTTGGCGAGGATGTAGAGAAAGAGGAACACTCCTCCACTGCTGGTGGGACTGCAAGCTGGTACAACCACTCTGGAAATCAGTCTGGCGATTCCTCAGAAAACTGGACATGATACTTCAGGAGGACCCAGACATACCACTCCTGGGAATATACCCAGAAGATTCCCCAGCATGCAATAAGGATACATGCTCCACTATGTTCATAGCAGCCTTATTTATAATAGCCAGAAGCTGGAAAAAACCCAGATGTCCCTCAACGGAGGGACAAAAAATGTGGTATATATACACAATGGAATATTATTCAGCCATTAGAAACAATGAATTCATGAAATTCTTAGAGAAATGGATGGAGCTGGAGAACATCATACTAAGTGAGGTAACCCATTCTCAAAAAAATATTCATGGTATGCACTCACTGATAAGTGGATATTAGCCTAGAATCTTGGGACACCAAAGACACAATTCACATACCAAATGATGTCTGACAAGAAGAAAGGAGTGGACACTGGTGCTGGAAAGGATCAAAGCATCAGTGTAGGGGAATACCAGAACAGGGAAGTGGGAAGAGGTGGATGAGGGAGCAGGGGGAGGGAAAAGGGCATGTGGGACCTTTGGGGGGCGGGGAACCAGAAAAAGGGAAATGAGATATAAATATAGAATATATCCAATAAAAAAATCATTTGAAAATAATAAAAAAAGAAAAAGAAAAAGACCAAACCAAACTAAACCAACCAAACAACTAAAACCTCATCCTAACTGTGTTTACCTGGAATTTAGCTGATATAAACTTCAGTCCAAAAAGAAGACCGACTTATCTAACATTCAGGCCTCTATGTCGGTGGGAAGTATATTCTGCATTATTTGGAGAAGGCAGATCTTGGAATGCAAGATACTAATGACTTAATTACATTTCATCTCAAACATCTATGACTCTTTGACTACGACAGCTGGTAAGTGACAAGAGCATCCTACACAGCTACTAACGGACTGGAGATTACATGCATGTGCCATTTGCCAGAGCAAATTATTGCATTTTGTGTTTTAATTCCTGTTTCAGATTTATATACTTTCATGCACACAGTGTTATTATCAAAGGAATTTTGTTATGTCTTGACATTGTAAGTCATTCTATCATGTACAAGATAGTAGAGTAAAAGGTGTTCTGATCTAGAACTGAGGAAGCACTATATATAGATGACTCACAGAGGGGTGTCCCAGGACTGGTGGGACGGCTCAGTGGGTATAAAGTGCCTTCTGTGCACAGCTGACCACCTGGGTCCAATGCCCAGAATGTAAGGTAAAAAAGTGAGCACACATCTACAGCCAGAGCGTCCCACTATGAGATGGATGTAGAGATAGATGAACTACCCTGAAGCGTGAGGGACAGCGAGGATCAGCACGGCAGACCTAACTGAGAAGACCTTGTATTTGCAAGATGGAATGAGAGAACCAACTTCCAAGAGTTGTTTTCTGACCTTCACATGCACGCAGTGTCATGTGTGACCCAAGACACACACCCCCCAGCACATTAAAACCACTACGACACTATGATCAGGTGACTAGAACGCAGATATAGTTGACTGCTAAAGCCCTGTTAATAGTCATAGGTGTCAGTGAAAATGAGAAAAGCAATTTGATTATCTCCACAGATGCTTCAGAGACATCTGCTAAAGGTCCAGATTTGTTTTTTTGTTTGTTTGTTTGTTTTTGTTTTTCAAGACAGTGTTTCTCTGTGTAGCCCTGGCTATCCTGGAACTCACTCTGTAGACTAGACTGGCCTTGAACTCAGAAATCCACCAAGTGCTGGGATTAAAGGTGTGCGCCATCACTGCCCTGCCCAGATTTATTTAGGATAAAGTCTCAAAACAGGAATGGATGAATAAATGCCCCAATTCAGAGGCGGAAGCATGCTCAGGGGTGCGGCACGAGTGGCTTCCCAGTGACGTCACCCCACGGTCATCACACTGGCTGCTCTAATCACATGAAATCATGCAAGAGATCAGAAAAACTAGCCAGGTGGCTAGTCCAGAACTGAGTCCCAGGACTCAGGAGGCAGAGGCAGATGGATCTCTGAGTTTGAGGCCAGCCTGGTCTACAGATCAAATTCTAGGACAGCCAGGGCTACACAGAGAAACCCTGTCTTGAAGGAAAAAAAAAAAAACCCAGAAAACTGAAAGTGTCATTACTAAATATAATCTTGTTGCATACAGAACCCTATAACCTGTATGCCTCTATCTGCAAATGAATGTAACTAGCTAAGAAATAAAGTGCTGAATGGATGAATGGATAGTGAATCCGAGGAGCCCTCGTGCTCATCTTAAATGAATAAATAGGAAGAATGAGTGGAAGAAAGAAGGAAGGAAGGGGAGCGCACTCCATCACAGAGGAAGCCAACGAGAGTCTCCAGAAATAAAACCAGCAAGCGCAGTGGAAATGCCACGGAGCTGTCTTAAAAAGAAAGCAGCACCCTTTTCAACAGAAGATGCAGAGTTTTTAAACACCAAGTTTTCTCTAAATTCTTCTAATCACAATGAAAATGCCAATATCATAAAATTGCCATCAAAATTTCTAAAGTTCCTGAACAAGAAGAATAATAATCAGGGGGCTGGTCTTAATGCTTATCAAATGCTTGACTAGGTTAGGGTGAGTCCCAGCAAGCCCACTTCTGAGAACTGTACACGTGTAGCCTATGAACAGATGTGCCCACTGGAGTGTCTGTAAACCAGGGGACAAGCCAGTGTCCTTGCTAAGGTGGAATCCACCTTGTTCTATGAGATAGAGTCCTTCACTTGGAGCTCACAGGTACAGGGCTGACTGGCTAGGGAACCCCAGAGAGCAGCCGGTCCTGACCGCCCGCGCCGGGGTTATGAAAGCATGCCTTAGCCAGGCAGTGGTGCTTTACACCTCTAATCCAGCACTCAGGAGGCAGAGGCAGATAAATCTCTGTGAGTTTGAGGCCAGGGTAGTCTGCAGAGCAGGTTCCAGGACAGCCAGGGCTTCACAGAGAGACCCCTCGTCCAATAAACAAACAAAAATGTGCCCCCACCCCCGACAAAACCGACCAAACAAACAAAACAGGCCCCATGGCCCGCCTGCTTCACAGTGGTGCTGTCCAAACTCAGCTCCTCGTGCTTACTAACCAAGCTCTTTACCACCCGAGCCATGTCCAAGGGCCTTGATCTATTCTCTCTATAGCACTCGGTTTTGAAATGAAGGAAGAGCTGTGTCTTCAGACCAGAAGACCTTTCCTCGAGAAAGCAGGAGTCTGTCATGCATATCTGACTATTATCATATGGTCTGGTCCAGTTCTTTTTATGAGATTCTGATCTTAGTAAACAGTGGAGATCAGAGAGTTCAAAGAAGCAAAACAAATGCTAACCTAGAAGAAAAGATGAGGTTTTGTTAATTTACTGCGGTTTGGGAGTGCGCCTAAAAGACTGTCCCCAAATGTTAAAGTCTGGCTCTTCCCCATTAAAAAAAGGACTGTATCAAAATGCATAGCATTGGTCAACCTTCCTGGGGGATGCTTTCATCAAGGTAGAACGGAATAGTAAGGACAAGGGTTCTTCCACCAACTCAGCAAACAAGCCCACATGCTAATCGAGCAGAAAGAACTGTACGTGGTAATTTCATTTTCTTGTATGCCAGATAGCAAGGGGAGACACGGGAGCACAGCACTTCTAGAATCGCACCTCTCAAGATTCTGTCACCTTAGTTTTAGGGAAACCGACTAACAGGTGGATTTTATCAGGAAATTTCTTAAAGGGCCCTCAGATTCCGTATCTCCGTTACCTTCTACTAACCTTCCTCTTCAACCTGCCAAAGAGCAGATAAATGCCTACTCAGGCTGCCTGTCTACAGACACTGCACACGCCAGCCGGAGAGGCAGTCCTGAAATGAAAGTCGCTATCTGATGCAGGCGCTGCTGTCTGACTCTCTGGGGCTTGACTTTTCTTCCACTAAAAATGATTCAGTTCCCTAAACCTTATGGATCCACATCTTTCAAATGCAGACCTAAAAGCTCCTAAGCTCTGGGGAGCACAAACACTAATTGCTTCAGGGAATGAAAAAAAAAAAAACATATTAAACAGAATCCTTGTCTTCAAGAAAATCAGCTGCCTCCCCTCCTGGGATGTCAACTGCAAGAGGTCATGGACTTCGTGGGTGCCACTCCCCAGGGTGTCACAGCACAGAGAAAACAGAAAGGGATCAACATTCCTATCAGCAAAGAACAGGCCAAGAAGCGCAGACAGCGGCACTTGCACCGACAGTGTGCATGTCATTCCGCTGAGGCATGAGTCCGAGACCAATAGCAGTTAAAAGACAGAATGGGCTGGAGAGATGGCTCAGTGGTTAAGTGCTCTTCCAGAGGTCCTGAGTTCAAATCCCAGCAACCACATGATGGTTCACAACCATCTGTAATGGGATCTGATGGCTTTTTCTGGTCTGTCTGAAGACAGTTATGGTGTACTTATCTACATAAAATAACCAAATAGAGAGGGGGGAGGGAGAGAGAGAATGAGTATGCAGGGGGGTGAGTCAGGCAGGGCGGACAGAGGGAATGGGCACTGAGTCACTCAAAAGGAGGGATTTAGACGGACGAGTAGGGGATGGGATTGACAGGTTGTGGTGGGAATGCCGAGATGTGGAACCAGTGGCCCCACTGAAGGCCTGTGTGCTCAGGTTTGGTCCCCAGGGTGATGAAGGCGGTAGGCCTATAGGAAGCAGGGCCCAGTGGGAGGCCTTAGGTATGGCGGCGGCAGAGAGCTTTCAAAGGACAGGGTGGGATCCTGGACTTCCCTCTTCTTGACCAAGAGGTGAGCAAATGTGTCCTGCCCTGTGCTTTCCACCATTGCTGTCTGTCTCAACCCTCAGGGGCCCAAAACCATGGAATCCCCCCGGATTGGGTGGTCCCCCAGAAAGGCAAGCCAAGGGTGACCCTTGTCCTCTGTATAAGTCAATTGTCGTGGTCTTTTTTTGATAGTCCCATCACATCTATCCTGTGACAGATGAGGAGCCAGGGCAGAAGGCTGGGGAAAGGTAGCTGGATCTAAGTTAACCTCTACGGGAAACAGACTAAAGGGCAGACATGACTCTTAGACAGTGATAGTGGCTGGACTACTGGCTGACCCTGGTGTCTCCCACACAGGCTAAACAAAACCCTCTAAAACCAAGTTGACCATTTTACAGAAGCCTGTGGCTTGATAAAGAATAATAAAGGCTGTAGCTTAAATTCACTGACAACTTTCAAACAAATACAAATGTTTTTCTTCCCTTAAGGAAATTTACTTTTACCATCACAGTGGGGCTAGTTTAACGATTCTGAAATTGTAACTTTTCGCTAATGCTAACAGAGAATGATGGTATTTGCTGATTCTGGAAGACCCAGAAAAAGCGCAGACGTCAAAGCTCCAAGTGGTTCTTTGTTGAGTGTTGCAGTTTTGAAGACAGCTTCAGATAAACCCAACAATTGAGCTGCTGTAAATACCCTCGCTCTTTCGTACGATTCTCGCTATATTTAGAAGTACAGCTTCCTTTGTTCACAGACTGCGCCAATTGCTCCATATTTAGATTCCCAAAGGTGTACCTTGGACTCATTTGATAGCTGAATGAACAGCTTCGTGGCTGGATGAACAGCGGAGCTATCAGACCTGTGCTGAGATCCTGGAGAGCCACTCTACAGAGCGCCTATAGTGTGTGGCTCCCTGACAGCCATCGCTAAGGTTCCTACCTTCACATGCATGCCTTTCAAATTCAACACAGTGAGACTGGATTAAACTGGATTAGAGGCAGCAAGACGGTTTGATATATAACAGTTGTTCTTAAAAAAAAAAAAAAAAAAAAAGCTGGGTATGGTGGTGCATGCCTTTGATTCCTGACACTTGGATGGCAGAGGCAGGCAGGTCTCTATGGGTTCAAGCCCAGCATGGTCTATGGAGTGAGTTCCAAGACAGCCAGGGAAACATAATCGGACCCTGTTTCAAAAGCAAACAAAAGTTCTAGTGGATAAGGAAGGAGATGTTTGTGAGAGCAGGGCAGGTATCCTACAAGGTTAAATAAAGGACCTGTCAGCCCCTCCCTTGCAAAAGGTCCCCGCCAACAAGCACTAATGATGCGTTTACAGTCATATGATTCTCTAAAGCATGGTTCTCAACCTGTGGACCACAATCCCTGTGGACAGGGGAGAGACCCTTTCATGGGAGCTGCTTATCAGATATTTACATTACAATTCATAACAGTAGCAAATTATAGTTATGAAGTAGCAACAAAAATAATTTTACGGTTGGGCGTCACCATCATATGAGGAACTTATATTAAAGGGTCGCAGCATTAGGAAAGCTGAGAATCACTGCTCTGAAGTATTCATCCTCTTGAAGAGGGGCCTCAGAATCCACAGAACAGCAGTCTGCCCACGTGTAAGGGGCAGGACCTGTTGGTTACTGTGCTGGCCAGCTCCTCATACTGTGCCGAATGCCTGAGAGTATTAAAGTTGACGGAGGAAGGGCTTTGCTTACAGTTCCATGGGCTTCCGCCCCCAGCTGGCCCACTGCTTTTCGAAGCTGTGGTGAGGCTGTCTAGAGAGCTGGAGAGTGTGGCAGAGGAAGCAACTCACCAGGAAGCAAGAGGGGCGAGGTAGAGCCAAGACTGGGCTTGTTGTCCCCTGTCCTAAAGCTTCCTGCCTCCCACTAGCACCACAGGCTGTGGGCCACGCCTTTAGCGGGCCAGAGGCGGAAGGACACCTATTCAAACCACAGCATTTAATAGGGACACCGAGTGAAGGAGTCAGGGCATGGGGTGCCTGGTAGACTTCTGGGCAGCTTCTCATTCCTTGTAAAATCAAGGCTCACAGCTCTCAGATCACGACTTCCCTTGCAGCTCTTAACATCTCCTGTGCAAATGAAGTCACAGGAGACATTCAGCTGTTACAAACTTCATGTCAAGCTTTGAAGTGCTTTTTAATAGCAGAAATATTTGGCTCACGTGTGGGCTTTGTAGCTATGGTAAATACCTCTTAGTTATCTGTCGCTGCTGTTATTCCACACCTCCAATTTGGGAGAAATTCTGCATATGCATTGAGGTGCTAGAAAAGAATATTGAACTATATCTGAGCTCTTTTGTGAATGGGCTCCTTTTATTTCTTCTCTCATGGAACTAATACGTTCATCGCATTGTACTGGTTGGGGGGGAAGGCAGTGGGCACTGAGGGATGCTGATTACTGTGACAGTGGCCGGTGGCTTTGCTTTCTTAGCTGCTGGAGGTTAACTGGTCAAGCATCTCCTTATCTGTCTTACAGTAAGATCACGTTCACTGAGTCATTGCTTGCACACACCCCTAAACCTGTGTGTGTGTGTGTGTGTGTGTGTGTGTGTGTGTGAGAGAGAGAGAGAGAGAGAGAGAGAGAGAACATGTGATAGAGGCTACAGGCCTCTACTACAGTGTTGACTATTCTCTACCTTTTGCTGAACCTGGAGCTCACCTGATTGGCTAGACCGGGCTAGCCATCAAGGCCCAGAGGCAGTCCTGTCTCCACCTCTGCTGTGCCAGGACTCCAGCCACATACCACTGACCGTTTTTTTGTTTGTTTGTTTGTTTCTTTGTCTTAACATGGGTGCCAGGGATTTGAACTCAGGTCCTCAAGCTTTTGACAACAACTTTACCGACTGAGCCAATGCCCGGTCCCTGCTTCCTGGCAATGCTTTAGAAGACTGAATAAAAATGCTCTTACTTTTTACAAAAGAGGAAAGTGACCACAATTAAGTCTGTGATAAAGGTAGAAAAAGAAAAAACAAAACAAAACAAAACAAAAAAGTCCCTCATTAGGGACTCCTGGATCATTATTGAAATGTAGTCTTACCTCTTTATGGCCTACCATGTATCAGAATAATGTATTTAAAAGTAGCATTTCTGTGAAGGGTCACATTCGAAGAAAGGCCAGGCACTGAGTATTTAGGATCTACCCTGTGCTAAACAGTAACATTTTACTTCTTTATGTTACCTAATTATTTTATGAAATGATAACAGAAAATTCTATTGCACTCCCTAAGTTAAACACTTGACACTTTTATTCCTTAAAAATGTAACATTTTAGAAGTCTAGATATGTTTATTAATTAGTGATTATTAACACTCAGTAAACAACATTATGTCTTGTAAAAACACAATTTCGCTGCACAGCGTGAAGCTGGGGTCTATTATTCCCTGATTCCATATGCTGAAATACACTCAAATGGTCACAAATGACCTTAAGCATTAAATAAATGTAAATGAGAACAACATAGAAAATGCACTTTTGATTGATAACTAAAAGACCAGGTTGGAAAGCATGCGACAAAATGAAGTCCTGTCCAGAGGAGATGGCTGTGTGGGGTGGAGGAAGGGCTTCCCGACGTCTCCTTCCCGAGGGCTGAGACTACAGAGCCCTGCCTTTGTGCCCGGTATCACATTGGGTTTTATCCATTGTGTCTGGTCACCCAACTGCTTTCCTCCAACTAAGCAGTCAGGGTAGGCAAATGTCCTCAAGGAGGAGAAACCTTAAAACCCCAAAGGATGAGAGAGTGATAGTGAAGGAGGAGGTAATTCCAGATGGAATTGTTACTGTAACAAAACCGGTAGTTAAACCCACAATGGGAAAATGAACAGAAACAGCCAATTCCCGTGGAAAGCACTGAAGGGTGCCATCCTCCCCTCCCCCGCCCCAGGTCAACTGGCCACAGGGTGGGATTGCAGAGCACACTGTGGCTCTGGTAACTGAAAGCAGTGCTCTGGGCCTAGAGGAGAAGGACCGGAAAGGGACTGGACACACCCGGACTCTGAAAACCATCGCTGGATCAATGTGCCTCAGCCTCGGTAGTATTGGTGTCCTGGGGCAGCCGCTTCTTGGGTCTAGGGTATTGGGGGGTTTGTTGTGTTTTGAAAGCTGGCTAGGAATGACATTGTTTGCTCTGACCCCATGTCCTAAGGACAAAAACAGCAGCAGCAACAACAACAATAAAAAACATTCTCAGGACTGCCTGAGTCCCCTAGGGTACAAAACTGCCCATGTTGAGGACCACAGAAACAAAGCCATCTAAGAAGACTAAGTTAAGCTGGGCTCTTCCCAACCTCGTACTGAATATTCTTAGCTATGAAGCGACCCAAACTCTGTGTATAATATGCTATCTTGAGTGTTCTATACTGTTTTTATTTTTGGTGCTCTCATCTATTGAACGGACTGTCCACGGCCTGTCTCATGGGAGTCGGACAGGATTAAATGAACTGATGCACATGAAATGCCCGACAGGGCAGTGCCTGACACACAAAAAGTTCTCAGTTAGTGTTATTAGTATCACTGCATTATTATTAATCATCCATAGCATCAAGAAAGCAGTTTCAACTGGGACATTTTAATTCAGACAGGATGCACAGCGTATCTTACCGACTTGATATTTTCTGTGTCTTGAACACTCCAGTCTTCTTATTGTTTGCGATGATGCTGTTCACATCTACAGGGCACAGTTAAGAAAACTTCTGCAGCGATTATCGACTGACTACAAGAGAGAACCTACAAAGACTTTGGCTTCTTATCACAATGGGATCAGCATAAGGAAAAGAAAGGAGCTGTCAGAGCTCTGCTCTGAGATGCTAACTCACCACTGGCAGCATCTTTTCATTGGCTGGCTTGCCTGTTTTCCACCTGTGGAAGGACCATCTGGGTAGCATCATGGTGGGGCCCAGAGGACACTGCTGGGGAGCATGAGGTGCTGTGGGAGGGGAGGTAGAGCAGGCATCCACCAACAGGTGTCCACCAGTCCCCAGGAGAGCAAGCCCTGCCTCCGCTGACCTTCCAGTCCCCCAAGTGTTTGTAGGGGAGAGGTGAGCTTCAGGGAGAGAGTGTTGGGAGGAGGAGGAGGAGGAGGAGGAGGAGAAGGAGAGAGGTGGAGAAAACCTTGGAGCATCTTCAGGAGAAAATGAGACTGGGAAGAGGAAAGACAACCTAGCGGAAGGGTCTTGAAGAGCTTCTGCCTGCAGCCATGAGCTAGCATTGAGGGGGCCACGCAGAAGAGCCAAGTTTAGATTAGAGGTACTCTGTGGACCTGATGCACAACCCCCCCCCCCCCAGTTTCAACCTAGGAAAAGCTGGACTTGAGGTCCACCATGGGTATAGGTCTTGTGAAGGTTGTTCCTCCTCTCTCTGCTCTGGCCCCTGGACTGCCAGAGCCTAACAAATTCCCTACCTCTGACACCCAGAAGAGCTCCTGTGGCCTTATTTCTGTACTGACCTCTGTCTCTGGTTTCCCCGAAATCCCCTGGCCTTTTGATTTCTAAATACCCCCACCTCCTTCTTTATTTGACGTGACACATTTGCTCTGTGAACTCCACAATCCCTCTCCTGGAATAAGGCAAGTTTAAATAAATAGGAAATAAAATAATTCTAGTGAAGGCGGCAAGCTGAATGAAATTGGACCCATGGAGAGGACCCCAGGCAGACAACCACGTTCCCCTACTGCTCGGAAAAACAGCTTTCCTGAGTGTTGAGAGCACACACTGCCCGAGGTCTCCCTGCCAGAACAGAACCACGGGATCCTTAAACTCCAGTCTCTGCTTGAACCACTGGGCACACCCATTCCTATCCGAGTGAATAAACAGGTACTGTGGTAGCTTTCTTCCCTCAGGAGTGGGGAGGAAAACTCAATTAGGTCTCCTGATGATGGGCTTTGTTGAGGTTTACAAAAGTGCGGTAATGCAGACTTTCTTTTTTTCCTGGGTGAACTTTCCTGTATGCAAATTAAATACTGTTAAATTACATTCATTAAAAAAATAAAGGAGACTAATTTGCCTACTTGTTTTGATTAGCTAAAATGGCACACCGGCCTACGACTTCTGTCTATTTTGGGAGCGTTCTAGATGAAGCATCCTGCAGGAAAGGGTGCCTGACATCTTCCTCCCGAGAAGCAAAATTGGTAGAGTCAACTGACAACTGTTTTTTTATTAAGTCCCCTCCCCTAGCCACACCTTACTCTGTGTTTCCATGGTATCCAACTGCCTGCCACAATGCACCCAGCACACCTGTAGCGTCCTGTGAGTGCATGACTACTCTATCAAGCAAAACATATTATTTTGTTAGTGGAGGTAATACTTTTTATAAAATAGTCACGGGGAAGTTAAATTATATAACTCAAAAGAGCTATTAATAATTTTTAGTAAACATCTTAACACTATATACTTTATACAATTTATAAACTTGTGACTCTGGGTGGTCAGGCCCAGTGCAAGCATGGATATTTATATTCTAGAAGTTATTTTCTTAATGAAAAACTCACAGAAGTACTTAGGGTACCTTAGTTTTTGAACTGGGCAGGAAATGTATTTTGCAGTTTAGAAGGGCTTTTAAAATATTTTTAAAAGAAGCACGAAGAGAGAAGCCAGCAGGAGGGTGTTATCTCAGAACATGGCCTCAAGAGCCCCAGCCTTTAGGGCCAATTGTGATGGTCTTTCTGGACTGCACTGTCCAATCACTGATTTTATCATCTCCCTGTGTCACCTCAGGGTAATAAGGGAATCCAATCAAACTGAGTCAACATGAGCAGGGTACTGTTCTCACGACAGACCCAGTCCTGCTCTCTGATCTGCTCGCACCACCCAGGAGATCTCACTGGGCAGCGCTGGGGGCCACACCGGCTCTCCTGTGACTTCCGGGTGAGGAGGAGCAGCTGCCTCAGCCCCAGTGTCAGGGCAGCTGCCCGGTGCCTCAAACGGAGTCAGAGTTCCACCTCTGCTTCCTTCCTAAACAAAGCCCATGTCAGGAGTGGTCATCCGCTTAAATTATCAGTTTATTTTTATTCTTAAATATATGTACCTGTATTCAATAGCAACAACAGTCTTTTAGGTCAATTGCATACCTTTGTAGGAATGTAAAATACTGTTGACAATGTTAGCCTATCTGTGTAATCAGTAATTGTATTTATCAGTTGTACATACATTTTGAATTAGGTTATTCTTCTAAAATTTATTTGTTTATTTAATGTGTATGGGTGTTTTGCCTACAAGTGTGTGTGTGTGTGTGTGTGTGTGTATGTGTGTGTATGTGTGTGCGTGTGCGCAAGCGCGCGCGTGCCTGTGTACCACATGTATGCCTGATGTCCTTGGAAACTAAAAGAAGACATCAGATCTCCTGAGACTGGAGTTACAGACAGTCTGAGTGCTGGGAATTGAACCTGGATCCTCTAAGAGCACCCACCCATAAGCTATCTGTCTGGCCCCAATATTGTTCTTTAAAAAAAAAAAGATTTCATTTAAACTATGTATGTGTGTCTATGTGTGGGTTTTGGATATGTGTATAGATCCTGCAAAGACCAGAGGTGCTGGATCACTCCTGGGGCCAGGAAGCGTGCAGCCTGGAGAAGCAGGATAGACCCTTAACTGCCGAGACAGCTCTGCAGTCCAGCATTGTCCATTGAAAATATTTAAAAAATAATAACACTGTGACCCATGAGGCATTACTTTTTTGGTTTATGTTAGCCTCAGTTTCATTGGGGGGATTAAAAGGGAGGGAAGAACACTAAGATTATAACATAAATCCTATTAATTTTGATCAATAAATGACTTTACATGCTCAAAAGCAGCTATTTTTTGTTTTGATTTAAGGTTACATTCTATCTCTCTAACTCTATCTCTATCTATGTATCTATGTATCTATGTATCTATCTATTACTTTATTTTTTTCAAGGCAGGGTTTCTCCGTGTAGCCCCAGCAGTCCTGGAACTCTCTCAATAGATCAGACTGGTGGTGAGTCTGCTTGCCTCTGCCTCTGTGGTGAGTGCTAGGATTAAAGACTTGTCTGGATTTACTCTTAAATCCATTCCTTACTCCAACCAGACTGAGAAATGACACCCAGGTGCCACCAGGTACCTTTATGCCTGTCAGCTGCCCACTTCCCACTCCCTGCAGCAGGTGCTGTGGAAACAGGAGCATTGCTTCGAGCACTGGGATAGTTTGCAGATAACATCACAGGGATGGGGCAAGGCGGGGTGTTTGAAGAGGACGGATCAGTGGCCATGCCCAGCCGCTTGCTGGCCTGCTTTCCTTCCCTCTAACTCCCTTCCCCCTTTTTCCTCTTTTGCTTTGAGATAGGGTTTTATGTCACCCAGGCTGGCCTGGAACTCCCAATCCTCTTTCCTCCACCTCCCAAGTGCTAATATTGCAGGCAAGTCGCTCAGACTCCAGTCTGCTTTTCCTCACTATGGTCTGGAGAGGGCTTTGCAGGCATCAGGATCCCGCCACCCCTTCTCTCCCTTAATCTTTTGTCATTGCTACATTTCGCCAGCTACATCTTACTGAAAACTTATTACATGTGAGTATTTAGGGATTTCTTGCTTATTACACTAAAATGGAAATAACGAAGGGCAATTTTTTTTTTTTTTTTTACATTTCTATAAAATAAATTTGAGGGGCTGGACAGCTTGGTCATTAAGAGGGCTGGCTGCTTAGATTCCCAGCACCCACAAAGTGGCTCAGAATCATCTATAACTCCAGTTCCAGAGAATCTGACGCCCTCTGCTGGCCTCTGCAGGCACCAAATGCTCACACGGAACAGAGATATGCATGCAGGCCAAACACCTATATTACAAAATAAAAAATAATAATTAAAACCAAATTGAGAACTGGGTAAACCAGAGGATTCCATTTCCAACTTATTCTTTGAGTTCTTGTGGGTACAGAAGAAATGCTTTCTTTAGGGAAAGGTGGTTCTCAGGACGGACAGCTCTGGATTCAAGCCAGTGAGGTGCCTTAAGGACCAAGGAGAGACTTAAGGAAACCTACTCATGAGTCTGAGAAAACATTCAAGATATAAAACTCTCTTTACCTCAGTTCTTAATTTCTTTTTAAACATCTCTTTGCATTGAATCTCAGATCAAGAGCTAGCTTTCCAGGGTCAAGATTCAGAGGCCTAGAGACAGAGATAGCCCACGGTACACCTTAGGCATGAACAGCCACACAATTGGCTAACATGCTTTTGTTTATGCAAAACTAGCCTCCTCATCACCTCACACATTAAAAATAAGTCAAGCTCATTCTATGTCTTATTCTTTATCTGTCTGTCTGTCTGTCTCCATCTCTCCCTCATGTCCCCATGCCCCCAATAGATCTTTATACTTAAAGTCAAACCGAAAACGAAATAACAAAACATGCTATTTTCCTACAAAAGAAAATTAAAAGATAAAAGTCAGAATGATAAGAGACCAATAAATAAGACTAGCTGGGTTCATTCCATCCTGAAGCCAAGAACAAGACAATTCTAAAATGATGAGACTGACACACAGGCGAACACTTAGCTGATGAGTGACTGCCAGTTCGATTTTTATCATCTCTCTGGTATGTTCATTTGTTTCTTAATGCGCTCATCTTGCCCATTAAGAATAATTAGCGGCTTTGCCTAGAGATGTGCTGGCTTCAGAGGCCTCCCCCCACTTGTTGTTACTGGCATCCACCTTTACTTTTTACAAAGTGATTTTTGGATAATATCCTACGATTGCTGTATAATTTGAGCTTCCTAAAATTGTAAAGGAAAGACGTAAACAGTGATTCCTGAGTGAGTTGTTTGATCTATATGCTGCATCTGCACTGTGTGATTTGGCAAATAATTTATTCTTACAGAGAGGGGCGCACAAATGGGGGGGGGAACTCATATTAATTCACTCAGCAAAACAGATTACAAAGCATGCCTGTTGTAAGCTGTTTGCAAATCAACAACAACATTAGTATTAAAAGCAGGAAACCACATTGCCAATTTTAAGGCTCTTGCATGCTTTTTTCCCTTAATTAAAATAAATTAGATCTACTTACAACAGAAAAAAGGCACACAAACATGGAAGGAGAACACCATAAAAACTGAACCCGGTCTGGAAGTCCTAAGAGGTGAAATCAAATGCACGGCCAGTTTGGGTCTGCATCCTGAAAGGACCTACTTCATCTACATTGTAAGGTTCTCCCCTCCTGCCCTTTGGCACCCCGCTATATTAAACCCATTGTAAAACCCAGCACAATAAAGCTCTCTCAGGGCTGAGCCTCTGAGGACCAAATGTTAAAAATCCATTTTCTTGGGAGGGGGCTGTACCAATCATTTCTTTGAAAGGCCGGCAGAGTGAATGCAGAGTCTGAGATTTCCTCTCTGATTTCAAGAGCCGGCTTGGCATCACTGCTGTTTAAAGTAAAGGTGTGACGGTGATTAATGACATTAGCCTCGCTTCCCTTCTTTGGAGTCTCTGCAGATTAGCTCAATAATAATTTTAGTACAATTAAATTTACATACTGATTCCAGATGCTTCCCACAGTTGGATGATAAAAACTTCTAATTGATTTCTGGGGCTATTAAATAAAGTCACTTGCTGACTTCGGGGCTACTGGGCCCAATCTGGAAGTTTCCGTAATCCAAACATCTCTCTCTCTCTTGTTCAATATTCCTGTTTTTATGCCCTCAAACAGGCCATGTAGGTCTGGGCTGGCGTACCTGAGAGCTTCCCAGTGCTCTCGGCTGCCTGATGCGGAGGAGCGCGGTCAGTGACAGAGAAGAGCCCGGAATGTAGGAGTGGATGCCACAGAGCAGCAGCAGCCGTCCTCGGGAATATTTAGAAGAGCTTGCTACAGTCTCAAGATCATGATTAAAATCTGATGTTTAAAAAAAGGGAAGCACCTTTTGTGATCTCTTTCCCGGGTGTGAAAGGCCAAGGTTGTGATTGGCTGGTTTTCCTTCCTGATTTTTTTTTTTTTTTTTAAAAGGGCTGTCAGGCAATTAGCTGGGTGGGGCTCTGCAGAGCCCACAGCTGCTGCAGGGCATTAGCCACGAGGCTCGCTTCCTCCGTCCTCCTGGGTGAGCAGCTGACGGAGCCACGGGCAAGTTTATTTAAAAAAATTACAGAGTGGAGGAAGGAAGCAGGAAAAAAATCCAAAATAGAAAAACAGGCTTTATATAAAAGGCTACAAAATTCAAAGCTGCTTCAAGCCTTTGAAGGGAGTAAAAAATTCAAATAAGAGTCTGGTCTTCCTCACCATGTCAAAAAAAAAAAACAAAAAAACAAAAAAACAAAAAAACAAAAAAACAAAAAAAACAGAGCAAACAGATCGTCCACGTTTCCTCTCAGTTTCTAACTGCTGCTAACTGCCTTTGAGCAAATCAGCTAGACTGCTAAAGTAGCCAATAACTTATGCTCGCTTTCTTAGTTAAAGCACAGTTCAATTTCCTGAACTCTGTGTACATATTAGTAAAGCATAATCTAATATAATGGGGTTTGAACTGTAATAGCATAGCAGAGAGAAAAAAAAAAAAAGGAGAGATAGCTTTTTAATCCTAAATAAAAGGAGATGACTAAGAGGTGATAGCTGTTTCCAGCGGGAGATATAGGCAACCGCTTAGCAATTAGCATAGGCACAATATGATGGGCATGTGTAATATCACACACATAGAGGCTAGGTGCTAATATTTACAAGCAACATCAAGTAAAGTAAATAATAATTTTAATCTGCTTGGTGCTGGAAGATCTTAATGAAGATAAAGAAGCGAGAATGTCTCAAAATGATGAAGATTTTGAATCGCCTCGAGAGGCACGCAAAACCCAGACCCCTTCAGCGGGCAATGCCTGGAACGCCTATGAAAGGGAAGACACACACAGTCATCCGCAGGGAATTCATACATTGCTCGTTTTTCTTAATTACTGATCATGTGTATGAGGAGCTCTTTTTAATACCCCGTGCTGCTGTCTGTCTTTATGTCGACTGTTACTCAGCCTGGGGGCGGGGCAGGGGAGCGAGCACAGCGAACCGGCTTTCTATCTGAATAAGGATACTTCTGATGGCCTTTTCATTCCCATCAGTTAGCAGAACTTCTTTGACATCTGCAGAAATAGCAACCTGGAAGGAAGGAAAAAAAAAAAAAAAAAGGAGCAGGGCAAACAATGAGCAAACATGCTTGTCTGTGTGGAAGTAAGGGCGGCAGTGACAAGCCTCCGGTATCATGATTCCTCACCTATTTCTCTGTAACAATCTTCAATCTTTTTTCATTTTATGTCTGCATTATTTTAATCATTCAATCAAATCAGTCAATACTTTTATCATTCCATTTGCGGGAGCCTCTATCTTGCTATCATTCTGTTCGGTAATTGCATTGTGACAGCGGATGATGGTATTCTGAGAGGCTTTCATTTGTGGGCTTCTGTTTATCTAGTAGAGCCATCATACAAGGCTGTCACTCTGCCTTTCAGCTTGCTTCTGTCTGGCTGCCTGATGCCCTTCATATAACTTTGTATTGCAGGCAGATGGCTTTGTGAGGGTAATTTTTTTGTGAGCTTTGACATGCTCGCACATTGGGCTGTAACCTCGACACATTGTATAAGAGCGACAGGTTTGTCAAATGCCAATCAGTGTAACAATATGCTTTTATTTGTAGAGACATAAAAACTTGTCTAATGCACTGTGCTGCTACATAATATCTCCTGAATACATGACTCAGAACCCAGAGAATGGGGAACGACGTTCCTGAATGGCCAATCTAATTCAAAAGAATCTAATTACTGAGCGCTCTGGATCATGTCTGTTGGTGTAATAATGCAGGCAAAACATTAGCAGCTATCTCATGGTGCTCCAACTGTGATTCGCCGGGCGATTCCTGTATCTTAGCAAATGGGACTATAATCTGAAAAAAAAAATGCTTTCCCTATAGCAAAGAAAGACTGTGCGAAGCCTGGAATGTCACAACAAGCGATATTGACTACACTGAGGTAAAATGCTTCTGCTCATGGAGGCAACCATAAAATCAATATGATCCGAAAGTAAGTCAATCTAGAAGGTCTCTCAAGGCCCGGCAGCTTGACCGCAGCTGATGCTGTTGACGGTTCTCTGACCCAGCAGTTGGAGGCCCCGGAACATTTTTCCTTTTGTTTTCCTTCTGAATGGGATTGGAATTGAGAAAAGACCTACCATGAGGCCAGCCAAGCACGTCAAGCCACCCCCCAGCTCACACACAGCAAGGCCCCTGAAAGAGAGAAAGACATGGTAGAACCCATACAAATTAGATGGGAACGGTCAGAGCCGTGTATATGTTACAAGAACAAATTGCCATCTGCAGTCAGAATGACACTGCCAGGGAGTTGTGGAGACACGACTGGCCTACCTCATGGCGTTTTGCGTTTTAAAAATAATTATGAAATAGAAAAGTCACAAAGCAGGCAGGCCAGTGGGGGTTCCCTCATTAGTGTTCGCTGCAACATTACCACCGCTGAGCTGAAAAATCTGAGAAGGTTCCCTTTTTTCCCTTGTCAATGGCGCTGTCTTTTAGGACTAAACTAGCTAGAGTTTCGAAAGATAATTGTTAGGAAAGGATAACATTGTTAATCCACATTCATGCCTTCAAAAACGGTTAGGAGATATGTGAGTGCCTAGGAACTTATATCAGAGTCACACACAAGGCACAAATAACCGCAATCCTGAGGGGTTAGTTCTGTTTTGTTTTTGTTTTTTTAAATTCTAAAACCAGCTGAAATATTTTGGAAAGCTGAACCACCCGCATAAAGCACAATTACCCAAGAGCATTTAGTAATTAACACTTGGATCACAAATTGACCCCAGCACAACACAGCGACTAAACAATGCAGGGCTATAATATGGCTAACCTGGGCAAGCCCAGGCTGGAGTGGGACCAGGCTGAGTGAAGGCTCAACCATCATCTACACCCACTCTCCCCCTTTGTGCCTAAGTGTCAGCTCTCCTGTGTGACAGTCTCACCCTGGCCCACTGCTTGCTGCCTGGAGCGTGGGCACAGCCCGGATGATGGAAGGCCAGCGTCCAGGGCGGCTGTGTAGCCAGGCTCAGGCCGGCCCTCTGCACAGGTGACGTGCTTAGGCTCTGAACACTACCCATAGTCTCCAAGTTTGGGAAGTTTATGGAGGAAAAAAGGCAAAATTAAAGTGTGTGTAGGGGGGTGTCAAAAGAGGACATTCATATTAAAAATTATTTTAATATGAATTTAGTTATTCAAAGTAACCACAGATTGGTTGGTAAATATCAACCCACAGAGCTTCAAGTATTACATGGTATCAACTTATTCTTTTAAGGACATACAGTTTAAACACATCATGATCACTAATGGCTTGTTATAAAATGTAATGGACTGAAGTATACATAGAATATTCATAAAATAATAACTAAAATGAAAAAAAACCCAAACCTCTACTTTCTGCTTGTACAAAAGATCTCCAGAATTTTTAAATAAAAGATCTTTTTTCCCCTAAATCCCATCCATGATTTGATGCATAATACATATTAATAACTAAAAATATTGATTTCTGTAGTATAGCAATTTATAGTATACATATTGTCATGGACACAAAAAAAATACCTTTAAATCCAAAACATCTTCAAGTAATAGCTATAAGGCATTTATCTAATATGTTAGTGACTTTTGTAGCAGAAGTTATAGAATGTGTTTATTGTGAGGACTTTTTTTTTTTGACCTTCACAATCAGCAAGGGTTGATTGTACCTCCACTTTTGTTTCCCCTAAATCAAAGCGAAATAAAATGCTCTGAGTGGAAATCAAGAGCCTTTGACAGCCAGCCAGATCTGGCTGTGTGACGTTAGCCTGAGGGCCATGTGGATGCCTCCTCAGAAGCAACACGTGTGCATGCAGAACTCTTTTTCTTTTTCTTCCTTTCAACAATTTACAGTATGGAGAATGTAGGACAGTCCATTTTCAATAGGCAGATTCAATATCTGAGATCTTTTAACTGCAGCCTTACCTGAATATATGACTGTGCTTGAGGCAGTAGTAAGCCAAAACCTCCTCAGCCGGCCAGATACCTGGAAACACAAGATGAGAGACTAGGGTTAGACAGTCCTGTCCTCCAGAGTAGCTTCTAAAGCCAAGGCTCACCATGTAGCTCCAACCAAACCTGACAGCATGGTCCCCCTCACGTGCCAGATTATGATTTTCCTTGGCTGTAGTTTTTATATCGGCCAAGGTTATGACCTTTCCCAATAGAGCAGCCTCTATGAACTTTGCCAAACTTCAACCACAACAAAACAAACAAAACAACCAAAGAAACCCACTAAGAACCATTACAGATATCAAAGCTTAAATGTTGATGGTAGTTCAAATGGATCTTAATCTTAGTTATACAAAATTAATACATGTAAGTTGAAAGCTTGCTATATGTGCATATGCAGCTCCTTTTAGACAAAAAAAAAAATTAAAAATAAAAAGAATTAAAATCACGTTAAGGAGTAGATAAAACTGCCGAGGTCATTCTATTTTCCAATTCCTTTCCATATTAATGCTTTAAAATATCCTCAAGTCCTTCATTTCTTTAATTAAAAAACCAAATTACAGTATAAAATTAAGAAACATTAATTTCACCAACTTTAAATCAAGCAGTATTCCTATACACTAAAGTTCATGGTCAGACATTTCCTAAAACCATCATTTATACATCTATTGAGAAGACCTGAAGTTCAAGAATGGATATGACTTGCTTCTAGGTAAAGATGTTAGAACTCACTTACTTACTAGTGGTTGTCATAGGATGGTTGGATCATATGTGCTTTTAATTCTTTTCACTATACTTTTTTTTTTTTGCATTTCCCAACATTTATACAATGAGCCTACATTACCTTAGAACAAATAATCTCATAAAAATTATGGTTTTCTCTGAGGGTTAGACTCAACCATCCATCCTTCAGTAAGCCCCACCCCATTCCACCCAGCCTTCCGGTTTGAACTTAAGGAAATTCGGTGGCCCTGAGAAAGAGCAGCCTCCTCTCAGCACCTAGCACTCAGCTGACAGGCCTTGCTACAAAGTTAAACACATTGAAAAGACTTGATTTTCCCCCCTGGATGGATCTCCTACTTTGAAGAAGGAGAACTGGCTTCATTAAAGCACTGGTTGCAGGAGAGCGGGGCAGGTAATCTTACTACTCCAACTTCCCAGCATTTTCAAGAGAAAGGACAACTTGGGAGAGGAAGGGGGGACAAGGAAGACCAACAAGAGGTGTTTAGAAACACATTTAGAGGGGAGGAAAAGAGGGGCGGGAGAGTGTAGCTGTGAAGACCACAGATTGCTTGAAACCAGTCCATTCTGGCTCTGGTCACGCTCTGCCATCTGGCTGAGAGATGGTTACTGATCTGGATAGGTTACTGACTCGAGCTTTTCATCTGCACACCATAATGACTACAACATCAACTTCGCGGGATCCCTGTGAGGATCGGATGAGTGAAATGCATGCAGTGTGCTTAGGGACAGTTCTGAACTCAAAATAAAAAGCAAAAGGAAAAGCCAGTTGTTACTGTCGGCCTCTCGCCAAGAGCCTAGGAGGGGATGCATGGGGACTGCAGCCATGTCCTGAGAGCCAGGACAGGTGGGAGAACGGCTTTTACCTTTGCTTTGTCAGGACCCCAAAGTCATAAGGCCTTATACTTCCACACATAAAGAACTCCATAAAGGCTGAAGTACATAATAAAATTCTCTGAAGGAAGACCCAAGACACTGTTCTTGCTGAGTAGATATAATTACCACAAGAATGAATTTCTTTATGCCCTGAGTACATGGCTGTGAGGTTTTTAAAAAGTAATGATAGGGGAAAGGTATTTAACTAAAACTTAGGCCCCAGTGAAGAGCGAATGTGACTTCTAAAGTGCAGAGTCTTTTCAATTCGTTTTATATTTTTTCCAGAAATTATAGAGTGATTTTTAAACTAAGTTAAATACAAAGATCAAAAGGCTAAATTTCTACCATTAGCAATATAATCACTGTTAATGTTTTAGACATCATTCCAAAAACCCTTCCTAGTCATAAAGGTATCTTACTCAGCTGAGACCTTGTCCTGCAGGGAGGCAGTGACTTGATTTTGCCCCCATCCATGAAGGCTAGGAAGAGTCCGTAGCACAGAGCCTACACTCCAGTTGTGTTGTTTGTACAGATTGCCTAGACACTCTACTGTGAATCTTCATTCAATTAACCCATTTCCTCTTAGCAGATAATCAAGTGAAGTTCGAAGTTCGTAATATTATAAGATCATAAATAGCATCAGGAGTAGGACATTCCTTCTCCTAACATTTTTTCCCCATACTTAGAGATGGAATATCTGGTCAAACATTAAGGATAGGATCTGGAGAGATGGCTCAGTAGTTAAAAGCACTTGCTGCCCTTGCAGATTACTGGGGTTTGACTTCTAACACCCACATGATGACTTACAGCCATCTCTAACTCTGGTTCCAGGGTATGCACCGACCTCTTCTGGCCTCCAGGAGAACCAGGGCATGTAGGTTGCACATACATACATACAGGCAGATAAAATATTCATACAGTTCATATTCTGGTGGACAGGTGGAGCGTCCCTAATCTAGAATCCAAAATACTGCAAAACCTGACATTTTCTGGGTGTCCCATGATGGTAAATGGTCACATGCTCTCGGGGGACATCAGTCAAAGCACAGCTAGCTGCACTAAAAGCACTGTAATAAAACTAACTTCGGATGACTTGTATAAAATACATATGAAGCAACTGAATTTTATGTTTACCCTTGGACTCCATTTACAAGATATTATGTAACCCCAGTTTAAAATGATCCAAAATTTAAAATGCCTCTGGTCCCAGGCTGTTAGGATTTATATGTAACTGTCCTATGTGGAATTTGTATGCTCCATGCATCCCCAGGAAGAATGTTCTGAGCTGGCTCTTATGACTTAAGCCCTAGATCATATGTGACAGTGAGAGGGTTGGGGACCAACTGCACAGAATTGCCCTCTGACCTCCACACATGGGCAGCTGTGCATGCTCCCCATTGTATATCCACACAGTAATAAACATTTTTTTTTAGAACATATTTGTTTCTTCAAAGCCTTTCCAAGATGTGGCTTTATTGGTGCTTTAAATGACTAATTGTTCATGTATGTTAATTATATTCACAATGGGTTTCCTTAGAGTGTTTTCATAATTACACACATTTGCTGTTTATACTGACTCTATCACCCTCGCTCGTCCCTTTACTGCTGCCGCCGATTCTCTTTCTAGTCCTTCCTCTGCTTCTCGTTTATTTTAGCAGTTGATGACACTCACTGGGTTTCATTAGGTTGCTTACAGGACCCTGGGCTAGGGATCATTCCCAGACCTCGGCCTCTCCACTAGAGGCTACACCACTGAAGACGTTTCTCTCCCCTTCCACATCAAAAAGCCTCCATAGATACTGGGGTGGGGTCAACACCTTCCCATTGGCTACTATTATGTCCTATAGATCCCCGCAGGCCTCTTTGGTCCCTCTTCCCTACACAGCAGGATGCCGCAGGCTCAGTCTTGCACAGGTCTCTGGTCAGTAACCTCAGCTGCTGTGAGATCCATGGTATGATGATGATATCAAGCTCTGAAGACCACACACCTCACAACACACCTTCTCCTGCACCATGTCCTGCACTGTCCGATGGTGGTCCTTAGAGGGAGTGATATAATTATTCATGGCTGAGCATCCGAAGTGGCCAGCGCACATCAGCTACTAATGAGTTATGCAGACACCGTGGTCCACTGTACAAAGAAGCTTTCCTGGCCAAAGTCAATGGCCACACTAATCTAGGGTATGAACACACTTATCTCAAAGTTACTCTGATGGGCATGTTGTGTTCACTTAGCAAAACCATAGTCATCTTTGCTTCCCCACTAGGACCTATGATCTGCACATCCATAAGAACTGAGCAGGATATGGTAGAGGATGTAGATTCCCTCCTGAGAAGGAGGTCTCAGATCTCCTCCAGTGTGGTTGGTTACCCTTGTGACCAGTCTGGTACTATGGCCCCAGTGGGCACTTGTTCTGTTGGTCAGTAGTGGAGCATGCAGGGTGCACAGCCAAGTAAGACAATCATGATGATTCCTCCCCAAGCAGCCTGGTAGCAGCACACCATGGCACTATGAGAGCTATTCAATCCTGGTTCCAGCTTGATTTCTCTGTGTCCTAAAATCGATGTATGTGAATGATGTCTTTAGCCATTAGGTCTAATCTATTCCTGGCCGGCAAGCAACAGCCAGGGCAAATGCCTGTTACTTTATTTTAAATAATGCTAAATTTTAAATAATGTTACTTTTAAACCCCACTAGGTTGGCTCTCATAAAGAAGTCAGATAGGGCTGGAGAGATGGCTCAGAAGTTAAGAGCACTGACTGCTTTTCCAAAGGTCCTGAGTTCAAATCCCAGCAACCACATGGTGGCTCACAACTATCCATAATGAGATCTGACGCCCTCTTCTGGTGTGTCTGAAGACAACCACAGTGTACTTACTTACATATAATAAATAAATAAACCTTAAAAAAAAGAAGTCAGACAATGGTGCTATGCATGAGGTTACAGTAGGGATGTAAAGCCATGGAGTGTATGTGGATGGAAGGAATGTAAGGTAAAGGAAGAAGAGGGGACACGAATGGACAGAGGGGGACATGATGGACAGAGGGGGACATGATGGACAGAGGGGACATGATGGACAGAGGGGACATGATGGACAGAGGGGGACATGATGGACAGAGGGGACATGATGGACAGAGGGGACATGATGGACAGAGGGGGACATGATGGACAGAGGGGGCACAGATGGACAGAGGGGACATGATGGACAGAGGGGGACATGATGGACAGAGGGGGCATGATGGACAGAGGGGGCATGATGGACAGAGGGGACACGGATGGACAGAGGGGACATGATGGACAGAGGGGACATGATGGACAGAGGGGACACGGATGGACAGAGGGGACACGGATGGACAGAGGGGACATGATGGACAGAGGGGACACGGATGGACAGAGGGGACATGATGGACAGAGGGGACACAGATGGACAGAGGGGACATTGATAGACAGAGGGGACATGATGGACAGAGGGGACACGGATGGACAGAGGGGACATGATGGACAGAGGGGACATGATGGACAGAGGGGGACATGATGGACAGAGAGGGACATGATGGACAGAGGGGGCATGATGGACAGAGGGGGCACGGATGGACAGAGGGGACATTGATAGACAGAGGGGACATGATGGACAGAGGGGACACGGATGGACAGAGGGGACATGGATGGACAGAGGGGGACATGATGGACAGAGGGGACATGATGGACAGAGGGGACATGATGGACAGAGGGGACATGGATGGACAGAGGGGACATGATGGACAGAGGGGGCATGATGGACAGAGGGGGACATGGATGGACAGAGGGGGCATGATGGACAGAGGGGACATGATGGACAGAGGGGGCATGATGGACAGAGGGGGCACGGATGGACAGAGGGGGACATGGATGGACAGAGGGGGACATGGATGGACAGAGGGGGACATGGATGGACAGGGGGCACGGATGGACAGAGGGGACATGATGGACAGAGGGAACACGGATGGACAGAGGGGGCATGATGGACAGAGGGGGACATGGATGGACAGAGGGGGCATGATGGACAGAGGGGGCACGGATGGACAGAGGGGGCATGATGGACAGAGGGGACATGATGGACAGAGGGGACACGGATGGACAGAGGGGACATGATGGACAGAGGGGACACGGATGGACAGAGGGGACACGGATGGACAGAGGGGACATGATGGACAGAGGGGGCATGGATGGACAGAGGGGGACATGATGGACAGAGGGGACATGATGGACAGAGGGGGACATGATGGACAGAGGGGGCATGATGGACAGAGGGGGCATGGATGGACAGAGGGGACATGATGGACAGAGGGGACATGATGGACTGAGGGGGCACGGATGGACAGAGGGGGACATGATGGACAGAGGGGGCACGGATGGACAGAGGGGGACATGATGGACAGAGGGGACACGGATGGACAGAGGGGGACATGGATGGACAGAGGGGGCATGATGGACAGAGGGAACACGGATGGACAGAAGGGGACAGGATGGACAGAGGGGCCCCGACGGACAGAATGGTCCTTCAAAGAAGAGCCTTATGAAATACTGTTCTGAAGAGAGGGATATTTTGATGTTCCAGGAGCAAGGCTCCATCGTGAAGAGAAAGGCAGAGAGTGAGACCAGACAAGGCTGGAGGGGAGGGGGGACCAGACACAGAGGCTCCGAAGGCAGCGCTAACATCTTAAATCCTTCTTAAAATCTATGGTTTAAGCAACAGACTGTTGGATCTGACTCACATTTTACAAGTTAATGCTGGATAGTCTGAAGAAACCTGGTTGACCAGGAGCACGGGGAGGCAGGACGAAACTGGGGAAGGACCTCCTCGTGTCCCTTGCCACTGCCTTTGGGGCCTTAACACTCCCTGTATCTAATGGCCTAGTGGGTCTTGTCAGCCTACTTCTCAAAGACATCTCAAATCATCACCACTAACCCTGACCCAGGAACTGACTGAGAGGGGCTCAGGAGTGTTGAGGGTCTTGTTTGTGAACAAGATGGTGGGCAATGGACAGATGCATATGCGAATTTCTTCCCATTTTCCATGAGCTGAGGCGGCTGATATAATGATGTATTAAACACCAGCATGGGGGAGCCTGGACTGAGACCTCACCACCCAGAGAGGTACTGGGACTTATGCAATGTCACCTTTTTGAGTTTCAGAATCCTCATCTGCAAAATGATAGGTTTCAGTTGGATTATATCCAGGAGGCCTTCACCCCATAAAGACTACAATAGAGAAAGAGGCTTCACCTTCTGGACTTAGATGGAGTTCATCTTGAGTCCTTGCTCTTATGGATCTGTGACCTTGGCAAGGTGCTTAACCTTTTAAAGCCTCTTCATTCATTCACGGAACACACAGTTATTAACAGCCATGCCTGCCTTAGAAGCCAGGATATTGTAGTAATTAAAGCAAAGCCTTTCCCTAAATAGCTTTAATAGAGGTAGGAGACAGTAAATAGAATTTCAGGTACTAAACGGTGCTATAAGGAAAAGAAAACACAGCAACTCTGGTGGGGGTGGGCTTCTTTGGCCAGCCAGGGGGCAGTGCCTCAAGCCTGTTATTTGATAAATGCAGGCAATGAGTATTGCTTACAGTATGCTGTGAAGACTAAATGTATATGCATATAAGGCATCTAGAATCAGGTCAGTCACATACCAAATCCCTTATAGAGGGTAGAAGCCATCTATAGGGTGACACTGTTGCTAGGGATATTGCTGCTACTGCTTTGAAATGTTTCTATACTGTCTTGAGGGCATTTATATGATATTTTCATGGAGAGTCTCATTTTTAAATAATAACCCATGAAATCAAGTCAGAAGAACTGCATTTGGAATAATGTGTCCTGGTTCTGGACTTTGAAACTCAGTCTGCACCAGGAATTCGGAATTCCAAACATGTACATTTATGCACACACCACACACACACACACACACACACACACACACACACACACACACACGCGCGCGCGCGCGCATGTGTTGTGCATACAATGTGTGTATATATGTATATTATGTACCCATGTGTGAATGTATATATGTAGATGATGTCTTTCTCTCTATATGTACACTCTGTACCCTAAAGGGTTAAGTAGAAGCCATCCTATGTTTATGAATCTGGATTACAGTGAACAAGGTAGATCTGGGTGAGAGGGAATGTCTGTGTAGCACAGAACAGCAGGCAGATGAAAACTTATTTAATGCTAATACTATTGAGAACTGTCATGCAGAGGGGACCACCAAGACACAGGTCAGATAAATACTCTATCACAGAGCTGGAATGCGGCCCCAGGTGACTCTTGACACACAGGATCTGTTGCCTTCCACTGGGTGACAGGCCAAGGGCACTGGGATGAAACTTTGCTGCTTATGCTCCTGGAAGAGCCAGCATATAACTTTTATAACCATATAAGAGAGCCAATAATGTACAGAGGGAAGGAGTTGCTGTCTAGAGGATTTCAACACTAAAAGCTTCTCGGACTGCGAGCTGGGTTTGCAGGTAGGGCTCAAGCGTAAGTGTAAGAAGCAGTCAGACTTGAGCTGTGTGCATCATGACTGGACTCTCACTGAGGTGAGGGCTGTGAGGGGACCTAAGAAGGAACCTGGCAGGGCCGGGCAGTGGTGGCGCACGCCTTTAATCCCAGCACTTGGGAGGCAGAGGCAGAGGCAGATTTCTGAGTTCGAGGCCAGCCTGGTCTACCGAGTGAGTTCCAGGACAGCCAGAGCTACACAGAGAGACCCTGTCCCGAAAAACCAAAACCAAAACCAAAACCAAAACCAAAAAAAAAAAAGCCAGGAGTGGTGGCGCACGCCTGTAATCCCAGCACTTGGGAGGCAGAGGCAGGCGGATTTCTGAGTTCGAGGGCAGCCTAGTCTACAGAGTCAGTTCCAGGACAGCCAGGGCTACACGGAGAAACCCTGTCTCGAAAAACCAAAAAAAAAAAAAAAAAAAAAGAAGAAGGAGGAACCTGGTCCAAAGGTAAAGAAGAGAAGACATCCTTCCCAGAACATCCCCAGAGGCTCTGCCTTTGGGTCTGATGGTCAGTTTGAGGGACAGATGCCAGAAAGGGAAGCGGTGATGAGACTCACTGCCGAGCCACAGGGACACACGGCAGCCACACTGCAGCTGCTCGCCGGTAAGGATGTGAAAACAGCCCTGACGGAGCTCTGTGGCCTCGGCAGGTCACTTACACCCATTGCCTTGATTCCTTATCTGAATAGGAGAATACTGTCCACTCTGGATACAGACTGAGGATTAGACCGCTGTAGTGAGAACTCAGTAAGCACTCGACCTGCGCTGGCCAGTACTGTTACTCAGTAAGCACTCGACCTGCGCTGGCCATTACTGTTACTTTCGTGTTTACTACTGGAGTAGACGCAGCATTCACTGAGTGTTTCCTACCTGCCAAACGGTGGGCTGTGCACTCTGTATGGATTATCTTGCTTATTCCTAAGACACGCACTATCCTTACGATAGAAAAGGGCACAGTGAAGTGTGTAAATGTAGAATGAGCTCATGTAACCTGGCTGGGCTTTGAGGCCACACTCTCCCGCGATGGAAGACCTCCATGAGCTACTCCTTTGAACAGTGGCTGGTTCTGGAATGAGAGATCACACATTTCTAGTTCTCGGGGCTGTCAACGACTAATTTTAGGACTCTAGACAAATCATATTTGGGTTCTAACTTCAAGAATAAAGAGGAATGGTCGAATTGCCTGAGCCTGTGCCCCAGGATGCAGGATATTTGTGCACATGCCCAGATAAAAGCTTCAGAGACTGTCAGTGGGCCTGGCCTGTGACATCTTACAGAAATAAGATTGGTTACAATATTTTATTTGTACCAGCACTCAAATGTAAACCTCTACTGGGAAATCTTTTAGATGGATTTAAATGGGCCTGTAAGTTAAATCTTTAATACGTGTCAGTTTTAATTGAGTTAGAAGTGCTTTGGTTAATTAAATTTCACAGCTTCAGAGAAGAACTACCACATATACTAGTTGTGAAAGTTTTTTTCTTGGTTAATTTTTAAATTGACAAATGATGACCGTGTATCTTTATGGGCTACAAAAGTGGTATTTTGATCTAGAGAATGGAGCGTGTTAAAACAGAACCCCCTCTTGAAGTGAAACTTTCTTTCTCCCAAACTGAGCAAAGCCCCCTGATCTTGATGTTTCCATCTAGGAGATTTGCTCCTTGGTGGAGTAATAAGAATCCCCACTTTGGTCAGAAAAGATAAGCTGAGGGGAGACCCCCCTCCTATGAGAGCCTCTTACCTCCCTTTCCCCTTCCCCAGGAGAACATTTCACCTGGCTAGAGGCACCAGAAGAATCCTTTCTGGAAAAGGAGATGAAAGAGTTCCTATCAGAAGGGAAGAGGGAAGGCGGGCCTGGGCTTCCCCAGAAGCTCCGTATCGCATCCCTTCTGCGGTAAAGAGAGGAGAAACAGGCTTCTACTGCCAACTTCTCCAAAGCCCTGCTGGGCCACGGGAGCTGGGGACACAAAGGCCCTCTCCTTTGGGCAGAGTCATCTTATTTCCCTTGAAAAGACATAACAGAAACAAATGAGGTAGAAAGAACAGAGCAGCAAGTGCTGGTCAGAATTGTGGTTCCTTATTTTTGGCTTCCGAGCCACTTTGTCAACATGGACACCCCATGGAAAACCCAAAACATCCAGAGCGGGCTTCCTTCCTGCACTCAGCGGTGAGCTATGCCCGGCTCCTAAAGCAGATTCCTACCCTGGAGTCTAGCTTTATTTCCCTTACAGGCAACACTGTGACTCCACTCCAAACACAGGAGAAGCTGCATGTTCCAGCGTGGCTGCTCTACACACAGAAGCAAGCCTTCCAGGAGAGAAAACCGTCCGTCCTAGGAGGTACATGCTGGTCACGAAAACCTCATGAGCGTCCATTAGCCAGTCCTGCGGTCGGGCCTTGCAGTGCAGCACAACTTTTTTAAAGCATGTCGTGTGGAAGTCGAAGATCTTAGTATGTCAACAGTGCCTTGCTCCAAGTTCCCCCCACTAGTGGCCCTGGGGAAAGAATGGATTCTTGGTAGAGAATCAGGAAGAAAGACAAGTGTCTCTACTTTCTCTCTGACATAGGGTCTCACGTAGCCCAGGCTGTCTCGAGCAAGTGTGGCTGAGGTTGATCTTGAATTTCTGAATCTCCAACCTCCATAGACCTGTTCATATGATGCTGGGGACCAGATCAAGCGCATCGTGCATGCTGAGCAAGCCCTCTGTCCGCTGAGTCCGTGTCTCCCCTTCTCACAGAAGTCGGTATTAACAACTTTGAAAAACCTGAACCACTACTTGGCAAATTGATTTGATAAATAAGGCCATATCTTACTGATGTTCAGGATAACCCCACTTGAAACAAAGCTTTCTTTGCTATTTCATTTGAAAGTGCTTTGGTGATATTCATATTAAAAAAGGAGGGGGGGAGGGAGAGGGAGGAGAGAGGGGGGTGGTAAATGGTATATGTGAGAGCTAGCTGAGCTTACAAGCTGGTAAATGGCCAGAGCTCTGTCCTTCCTGCCTCTCCACTTACCATTATTCATTGACATGAAGGAAACATGATGATCTGCTCCCCAGAAATGTCTGCTGCTGGACCAACTCGGGTTTCTCACCACAAACTAATGTGGAAATGTAGTGCTAAGCACGTTCTGGCTGTAAACACAGCGGCCTCGCTCAGCCAGGGCCTTCCACAAATGTCTCCAACCAACTTGCATGATTGTCTTTAACACTTTTTCTTTTTGAGAAATGAATTTGATTTCATTTTCCTGCCCCGGTTTTCAAATAGTCATTAAAAATTAAACAACACCAGGAAGGGCGCTTTGTGATTGTAGCCTTCCTTCTCCTGCAACAAACCAGATCTATAAATTTACGTACCATTGTAGATGTAAATTACAAAATTTATATTCAACTATATTAAAACATCTATTCCAAACACGATTGCCAGTTGTGAAAAGCGGACAGGCTTATCGCTTGCTGTCAGTCGTTCATGTCTAGTTAAGCAATAATGTGCTAAAACTGCTCTTTTGTTTTGTGTAAGAATTTTGGCAATAGAAGAAATGAACACTCGGCTAATAAAAACTCAGGCTGCCTTTTTGCTTTGATGGAGGAGGCAGCTGCCTGTTTTCATTTGCGGCAGAGCAGCAAAGCCCATCAATATAATAAGCAGCTTAGGTGCACCCATCCACAGCGCCTGTAAGGATATAGGGCTACTCGCTCAAAACCAATCCCTGCTTTAATTTTAACAAAGATGTGTCTGACATATTTGAAAATGCATTATAATAGGTTTTGAAACACGAACAATTTCTCTTCCCTTTAAATACTTCTCACAGATTTGAAAGGTGTACATGTAGCTGAATGATAGCAATGATAAGAAACAGACCAGACTGTCAGGGCATCCTGAGACAAGGGGCGTGGAGAGAGCATCCGGACTGAGAGGCGGTCATCCGGTTCTTGTGAAAGTGGAAGTAACTCATTTGAGTGTAAGTTTATTCATTGATTCAATCAGATGAATATGTACTACACACACACACACACACACACACACACACACACCATCATCATCATTGGGCTAGATAGGTACTGAGCCCATAGCTCCTTCTCAAGACTCTTCAGGAGAAAGCATCAAGACAAAAACCTGGGTAGACCAAGGTTGCAAGCACCGTGCTACAGATGCATATTTTACCATTCGCCTTTTATTTGAGAGAATTCAAATGGGCATGCAGCACAGTGGAAGCTATTTAACATAAAAATTAAAAATCAGATGCTGTCTCCTCTATTATACAGTCACACACTTCATTAGACATCCCTTTAAGAAACGATGAATCTGATTGAAAAAAATTGAATTATGTTGAAACACATGTCAAACTGTTTACTAGGCTAGCCAGGAATTACCACACTTTGGAGAGGAAGTTTTAGGATTTTAACTTTTGTTTGGACAGCCTCTAATTTCACAGTAACCATTAGATACTCTTATGGGACATGAACACACCATGTAGCAAGTCTAACACAAAATACAAACTTGGAAGCAACTGGCACTGCGAAGCAGTGAGCCTTGGTTAGAAGGCACATTAAGAGAACGTTTTATTTTAGGGTTGAAGGCATTCCAAGAACTCTGATCGTTCTCAAGCCTCCATTTTCTGACTGGATGCTGGCTAAGGAGCTGTCTGGTGGCCAGCATTACTGTTAGGTTAGCCAGGGCCTGCCAGCCAGCAGCTTTTCCGGATATCAGCTTAAACAAGCATATATCTGCACACATGTTAAGAAAACCTTCAGTAAGTGGGGAGCAGAAAGCTTCCTGAGTCACATGTCAGTTGTAAAACACATCCATCCACATGCTGGTTCTTTTCTGTGTGTGAGTATGAGTGTGTGTGTGTGTGTGTGTGTGTGTGTGTGTGTGTTTGTGTGTGTGTGTGTGTGTGAGTATGTGTGTGTGTGTGTGAGTATGAGTGTGTGTGTGTGTGTGTGTGTGTGTGTGTGTGTTGTGTTGTTGTTGTTATTGTTGTTGCTGCTGCTGCTGTTTTAAATAGGCTTTAGCTTTACTGGAACACTATAAGATGATATAGAGTATCTTGTTTTGTCCTAGTTTCTACTGCCGATAACATCTTTCTTCTCAAGTCCCTGAACTGTCTAGACTCAAGTGCTTGTTGTGAAGACAAGGCTTACGATCCTGTCAGGAGGTGAAGGGCAGTCAGTCTCAGCATCTCCACCTGCACTTACCTTAGCTGCTCTTAACTAAAAAATGTTAAAGCAGGACCAAAAATGCATATATCTCAGGGTTTGGGGGCGGGCAACTGACCTCATAAAGAAAAATCTGAATCCAACAAAACCTTACTTTCCTATTTCATTGTTGAATGGAGGCGAATATTATTTATTTAAGTCATTATTCACATAGATATTTGGATTGCTCTATTCAATTAATACTTTCGTATCACAATGTGACAGGGGCCCTCTTACCAGTCTTGTGGCGGTCTTAGTTATGACCCACAAAGATGTCAGGAGTGGTCATTTCTCACCCTTCCAGAGTGTTTCCAGAGCATTCATTCTTAACTCTGTTCTCTGCTCTGGCTTCCTCCCCGCTCTGCCCACTGCTTGGTGGCTGGGCACACTGCTTCCAGAATCCTGCTGAGATTACAGGCTAGCTACCACTAAATGTGGCACCTCCAGTAGTAAAAAGACTACTCTCAATGGGTCTCAATGGGAGAGACTCTCATTGGCCAAGCGTGGTGTCTGGTATCTGGGTGCACACTTGCTCTCCATACCAGAAATATAGACAAGGGCTGGGCAGCAGGCGCACAGCTCCAGGACCAACGGGGCCCTGCCTTCCCCCTCCTTTTTCCTCTCCCTTGGCTCTCCCTGCTCTCTCTTCCTGCCATCGTCTCTTTCGCTATAACCTCTGTCCCAGCTATAACGTAAGCTTTCCTCCCCAAAGGCAAGAACCGGTCATATTTTGGTGAAGAAATGCTATGGATATCACAGTCAATGTTTTACAAAGTAACTTTTGATCTGCTTTTCTGGTCTGCATTGTCTTGGGACATAAACTTCCTGTAGGGAGAGAGCTCAGTGCTTCTTCTTAGAGCCAGATTCCACAATCTATCTGTACAGCCATGGTGTATTTATGTAGAACAATAGCAGTTCTAAACCCTGGAACTCATAACAATGAAAACTGAATTACTCTCCTGCTGCAAGGCCAATCTGCTGAGTTCCCTATGTTGTATTTACTCAGGTCCCGATGCTACCTGTGAGTTCAGCCACAGGTCAACTTCTATACGGATGTGTCTCGCTGCACTCAATGCACGCTCACTGGCCTTTTAACCTAGACACACAAGCCATAGGCCTGGAAGGAGAATTATCACAAGAAGACAGGATAGATGCTCCGGGAAGCAAGGTTGCCCTGGGCCGGAAAGGTGCACACTTCCACACGTTCCCAGGCCAGCAACAGACTCCACATTCAATAGGTCATCTTTCTTTAAGTCAATCCTTTTTCTTCATTCCATAGAACCTATGTCACAGGTTCTCATGTCTGTTATCTATAAGCAGGCAGGATTCTAATCACAGGAGTCTGGAAGGAGTCTCGGAGTGAGTCTTTCAAGTGACTTGAGAGAGAATATGACCCCCTGTCTGGCTATTTTTTCTTGTCAACTTTTCTCTGCTATGACAAATTTGTAACCTTAGCCCATACATTTTTTCTTTAGGCATCGGAACTCCTTGAGAGGTGCCTTCAAAATACACCATTTAAACCAAACACTTGTTCTGGACTGATATCATAATTATCTTTCTGTTGGGAAAGAGAACATTTCCAGAGTTTTTTATATTGCCTTCGGTCTTTTCACACCAGGACACAGGAGTGTTTGCAAGTTGAGGTCAGAGTGCCTGGGCTGAGCTGTTGAGCGTGGATAAGTCATCAGGGTCCCCATGGGCTCACACCAGACTTCTTGGGACACAAAACAGATTTTCTTCTCTCTCCAGCCGCAGAGTTCACGTTATCGTGAACTCCATCATCCCTGTACCCCGTAACTGATGATTGAAACAATGGCGGCTTTGAGCTGAGAGGGTTGCGCTTCGGCTAGAATGTGTTTCTCATCGGCTGCTGCTGCCTAGTAGCATGGGGGTAATTTTTGCTGCGCAAATTCCATAGCACTAATCTAAATTTTCAGCCCTATAGACAAGAAAAACTACCTTGTTGAAGAATATGAGATACCGCTCGCATCTCATGAGAATAACTGCTTACTGCTTTTTGTGGGCACTGCAGAGAAATCCCCGATTATGAGGGGAAAGCCTTGACAAATGAAGGGTCTTTCTTCGCACACAGAACAGATAATTGGTTGAGCTGGGGCTGGAACCTCAATACCCAAACAGCTCGCCTTAGTTTTCTTCCACAACTGAGCGACGTAGCAAACATCATAAGCAAATGTAGAAAAAAGAATTACATTATGATTTGAGTTTGCATCTTGTAAAGAGATTTTTTTTTTTAACCTTGGAAGTGAAAATTAGAGTTTAAAAAAAAAGGCCACGGCTTGCATGCTCCTCTTCCCAATTTCTACACAGTCACAGATACTTAGCAATTTGCTGAAGTGATTTTTGGCTCCTGCTTCTATTTCCATGCCTGGACACATAGCTGGAGGAAGTGGCTATAGATAAACTCTGCTGCAGCTCACGCAATACCAGGATCTCTGAATTGAGGCCAGGAAACAACATACAATCTTCAGAAATGGAGACACTCCCTGTCGCACGCACCCCGACTCTGGAATTATAATGATTGTGTGCCTTGCTTTCTGTAATTGAGCTTCTGTTTGTTTTCCGGAAATATATCTTCTGCCTGGTCATTAGTCTTACTTATTCAAATATCTACATGTCATTTGTCTTGTAATTAAGAGTTCCTAGCAACTCCCAACAATTCTTTTGATTACCAGCATTCCAAACATAATAAAAGAGTAATTCTCTTTTACAATGTTGTGTCTAGGGAGGGAGAATCATGTAATATATACAATTTTCACCCACACCATGGTGTTGAGCAATGTAATTTTCTGTGTATTCTCTTCTAAGAATATTTTCAATATTTCTGGATTGTCTCTGCTCTCAGGAACAGGATTGAAATCTCCACTTTGGTATTTATCTGGGACTGTGATAGCTCAGTTGTCTGCTACCAAATGCCAAGATAGGGGAATCTCATCACCCAGAGACCAGCTGCATGATGGGCAGTTAATAGATATATCAAACCTTGGGATATATGCTAAGCTGAAGAGATGATTGGCTGGTGATACACTGATTGATTAGCATGGGGAGAATGGGTTTCTTCTTGACAACCTAAGATTATGCTTCAGCTAAGCTCAAATTGCTTACACCTCTTCTATTGGGTTTAAAATTACAGCCCTGTCATCTAAAATCTCTCTTCAATGAATTTTTTTTGCCATATATAAAAATTAAAGGGAAAAAGAGAGTAGGTGCAATGGCTAAGAGTAAATGGGGTAGCACCACTGCATGCTGCTGCTGTTGGTTCCGATATGTAAATCCCTCCTCCCCCCCAGAGAATTGTTGCACATTCCATAGACGACTGCTGTACATCATACAAGAATGCCGGAGGAAAAGTCCCATATGTTTAAGTCAGTAAACACTGTATTTTCAAATACATTAAGGGTCTATCTCAACCTAGGGGAAACTGAGAATTCAAAGACACCCTTTATTAATCCGTGTTACTGTCTAAGGCATACAGATAGCCCCATCTCTAGACGTTACTGTTTTTGTTGTTGTTGTTGTTGTTGTTGTTGTTTTGTTTTGCTTTGCTTTGCTTTGCTTGGTTTTGTTCTAACTAACTGGCACATGCTTTGCAAGGGCAGGGTAAGAAAGGGGACATTTACAGACTGTGGGTTAGCTTTGCATTTGGGGCAAATCTGCGTGAGTAGTGACTCCTTTAATAGCAGTAATGACAGATGCTAAAGGCAGTCACATGCACATACTGCAATATTGTAATGCTGTGCCTGTTTCTCATACGTGTGGGAATCACATATGCTTTCAAACAGAAGAATTAGATGAACAGGGGGAAGCCAACATTGTTCTATCTCTCATATATGCACGTGTGCGCGTGGACACACACACATACACACACACATACACAACCAAGACTTCACACAAAAAGGTGATACAGCTTCACAAACATCTGGCACTCTTAGTTTCCAATAAGCCTCATTTCTGACATCCCATTTAAAGATTGCATCTGATTGTACTCTGAATTATCTGACTGGCTAGAAAAAGGATCGTGCTCTTGCTCCATCCCATTCACCTTAAACACACCCCCTCCCCCCCCCCAAAGAGAAGCTGGTGAGCTTTAATTCAGCACAGTGCCGATCACCCCTCCCCTGCCTGGGCACGTGAGGATTTGGTTGCTGAGACACCCTGCATAAGTGGTTCATTGAGAATGTTAAAATCTGCAGTAATAAACGGGTCCGGGCTTCTCGGATTTTCCCTCTTTCCTATCAGCCATCAGCAGTAGGGGATCAGCTGCGACAAAAATCCCCAGCTGAACCACCCACATACAACTCAGTGAGCAGACTTAAAACAAGGCCGTTTGTTGGCGACTGTTATGCAAACAAAGCGTCCGAGTCTCAGAAACAGATGTCAACTGAGGCATATGCTTACTGTAAACTGGAATTTGATTCTCTTTATAAAAATAGACATAAATGGGCCTTCGGAAAGTAGCCTGCCTCGTGTCGTCTACCGCTGCCTAACCTGATTCAGCCTGAAGCTTTTAAAGAGATGAATAGACCCATATGCAAGGGCAAAAGAATGAAAGTTTAAAAAAAATTAAATTGGAAATAAATGATAACATGTTGGAGCAGTTCCCAGAAGCAATCTTACGGATTTTTCTCTAAAAACACAAGACAGGAAGTTAAAAGCTTACTGCAGGTCACCCGTGGCATGTCGAGTTATCATTTCCTACCACTTAGGGTGGAAGGGAACGGCACATTCCCGCGGTAAGTTTAGGAGCGCATGCTTTCCCCTCCTCTCCCTTCCTCGCACTCTCCCTGGCCTCTTCTCACATCTTGATGTCTTTTAAATGTCACTTATTTTACATGAGGCAGTCGGTAAGGACAGGAGCCAACAGCAATCAGAACCATTATCCCCTGCGGCGAGTCCTGGTCTTAATGCATTGTGACACCTTTGCTGGCTGGCCACCGGTGTACCTTCCTGCTTCTTAGGGAATGAAGTGGCATCTCGTGAAAATGGCTGTGATGGGAACAGCGTGCGCATAACTGGTATTAAATTTACCTCTCAGCCTAAGTGAATTTTCCTCACATGTGACTAATCAAAACGAAAGCTCATGGACCCAGGCTGGGCTGGCCAGCACTTCCCCACCCCTGGGACCAGGGCTATTTTGTTTTATCTCTTTGTACAAGCTGGCGGAAGTTTAAAGTGAAGGGGATAATCCAGGGATGGTGTCTTCATGAAATAACATCCTTACATGAAGAGGCTTTTAACTGTCTGTCGCTGTCCTCTAAAAAAAAAAAAAAAAAAAAAAAAAAAGGAGAAGAAGAAAGAAAAAGAGTGTGACAATCTCATTTTGCCGAGCACCCTCCCATGAAAAGGGAGGGTAATAGCCATGGCTGCCAAGCCTAGTCATGACCTTACACAATCCATTATCCACGAAACACTTAAAAGTCAGGTTTACATGCACGGGGTGGGGGGTGGGGGGATGAAGCAGCCATCCCAATTGTTCTCACTTTAGTGAGTTTGTTCTCCGTTGGAAGCCAGTCACTTGATATCCCAACACATTTAGCCAGTGTCACAGAGCATGCGAAAGGAAACCTGATTGATTAACCAACGCCCGGTGCAGATACGATGGCACCCTACGATTTGAGACACCAGCCAGGGCTTAATGTCAGCAGTGAGACGGCTTAGGTGTGAACTTTCTCCAACTTGAACCCAAGAAAAAGAACAACTGAGTCCTTAAATTTTTAGAAGGGCCTGACAATCCTTCAAACGTGTGTTTTCCTAGCCACTTAGCGGAGGTCAGCAGGTACCAGGGGGAGGGCAGGCAGAGCAATTATCGTCTTGCACCGTCAGCCTGATGCTTATTCACAGACAAGAGCAGCCTGTGCTCGGCCGCGGACGACTGTGCGCGCGGCTGATAATAGAGCAGAGGTGTTGCTGAATTGGCACTGATCTCGCGTCTCGTTTACCTCCAGCAGCCCACGTGTGGAAGGCCATGAAGGCTGGAATATTTTCTCATGACTGCAAGAATAGCCGACTCATTGTTAACATTAAAATTAGTTTTCTGACATGGCACGTGGCATGCGTTTACCTTTCCTTAAATAGGAACTTCCGGGCCTGGAGCAGACTGCTGATGGCGTTTCTTTCCCTTGAGGACAATGCCTCCTTTCACTAGTAAACCATCCAGCAGTGTCTGGGGATCACAGTGGCCATCGCTTTATGTCTCTTCATTCAGAACTTCAAAGACCACAGCCCTTGGTTTGGGTAGTGGGTTATTCTTGAATTATTACTATATTATTATTGCTCTGACTCAAATACTAAGGGTGACCCCCAGGGCAGAAGTGGCTGAGAATGTGGCAGTGGTCACACAGTCACTGTCTTGTGATGAATGCCAAAACCTTGAGTCACATTTATAAAACTTAACCTTCCTATGTCCAGTTGTTGGGACGGGGTCAAAGAGAACAGCCAAGAAAAGGGTTACAATATTCTTTTTAAAGGAAGGTTTATTTTTTAAAATTTAGGTGTGTGTGTTTGTGCCCACATGAGTTTATGTGTACTGCCTGTGTTCAGGTACCCACAGGAGCACGAGAGTATCTGATCCCTTGTAACTGGAGTGACAGGTGAATATGAGGTACCCAATGTAGTTTCTGCGAATGAGAGCCTGGTCCTCGGCCAGAGCAGTCTATGTCTTAACTGTTGAGTCGTCTCTCCAGCCCCAGGCACAACATTCTTTATGAGTTTATTTAACCATATTCCTCTGAATCCGTGGGTTCAACTTTCAGAGTCTGTACTTTCATCTGCAGCCCCTGGCCCCTACTCCAATAAGTCAGCTTAGAGGAAATGGCTGGTCATTCAAACTCGCTTGGGGCATCAGAATCCCACAGGAGTGGCAGGGGATTCTGTTAAGGTTCGGGCACCACACCAACTAATCACAAGTCTGTGTGTGCATTTCTGGGGACTTTCTACTAAACATAAGAGAGTACAGGACCAAAAACATGACAATGAAGAGGCAAGTGTTGTTGAGGAAAAGACAGCTACTGATGTGGAAAGAAAAGAGAACAGAAGGATTCACCGTTTTTCGAAACCTTGTGCAAGAATTCCAGAGGCTGAATCAGTGAGAGAGGGACTAAGAAGGGGTGGGAAGGTAGGCTTGCAGAAGAAAACACCCGGAACATATTATGAATGTAACTGCACATGTAGTCTTATCCAGAGAGAAAAGCAAAACAGACACAAAATATCAGCTAAGTTAGCCGTTGAGTGGTATCATACGCTTTTACCGAGTGAGCCCTGCTGTGGGAAAGAAAAGCCACGCCAGAGCGCCTGGTCTTCACGTGACTACACAGCTCAAGACCCAGTCAAGAGCAAGGGATCCAGCTCGAGTGTTTGGGCAGATTGGCCACTCTGTAGCCAGGCCTGAATTAGCTGGAAATTGGAGTGTAGTGACAAGAGTGGTCTTGCCGGCCACTGCTGAGAAAGCAGTCACGTGATCGCCGGCAGGCTCTGCGGCAAGCTTAGGGAGAGCCCAGCAATGCTGAGGGCGTCACGTGCATAGCTGAGCCTGGATGGGCATCCAAGGCTGCCCCCAGTTCCCAAATGTCACAGGGGAGAAGACAAGGCACAGCACTGTCACAGGGCAATGTGACCTCCATATCGGTTGATATAGAGGCCCTTCTCCAAACCACTTAAAGACTGCTTGGGTTTTGTGGCTGTTAATGAGTTTTCTGAGTCCCAGAAAGCCAGCTGGGTAAAGAACACAGCTAGCTTAGCGTCTGTCCTGGAATGTCTAGCTTTGACGCCACATGTGTGCTGGACAGCTCCCTGGACTGCAGGCTGCTGCCGAGATCCAGTGTGCCCTTACTACAAGAACAGGACAATTTCTACCGGGTGTCTCTGTGGCTGAAATCATATAGTTTTGCCTGTTTTCTGGCTCAGCAGTAGTTTGGAAAGAGGTGAAATAGTGGTACTCCCTTCCAAGATCCTTTTGGGAATTCTAAGTCAGGTACAATCCCAAACTCAGATATGAAGGGTTGACAATCAGTGTCCTCTGATTAGCATTTAGGATCAAGCGCATTGTAAAATAAAATAACTGTAAAACACAGTGGTTTGTTTCCTAAAGACAAAAAGAGTCTGAGAGAAAAGAAATCCTTATGAAGGAAAAAGGCTAACACACTGGAGGTAGGGAGACAGGAATTAAAGAGAGAGAAGAAAGTTACCATTGACTTAGCATCTACTAAAATGACCAGAATACCCTCGATATTAGGCTCATCCTACAGATGAGGAGGCTAAGCCCAGTGAGGTCAGGAAAGGAGCTGATACCTTCCCTCCTTCCCAGGGCAGGCAGAACTTTGAACTTAGTCTGAGGTCCTTGTGGGTTAGCTAGGATGGAAGATCCAAGAGAGGAATCGGGGAGCCATAAGTGACAGGCTTCCTGACTTACTAAACTTGGGGCACACAGAGAGTGGAGTACAACTCAGAAAGGAAGGGTCCAAGCGGCATGTCAGAGCAATGGGCCTGTCTGAGGATCAAGGGTATCTGAGGGGAATGTTCTGGTTGGATCCACTGGAACTATGGAGCTGTGTCCAGTTCTAAAGTTTTGCATAGGATATAAATTTAGGAAACACCTATATGGATAATACTTACAAATCTGACAGCAGGGGCTGGAGAGATGGCTCAGTGGTTAAGAGCTCTTCCAAAGGTCCTGAGTTCAAATCCCAGCAACCGCATGGTGGCTCACAACCATCCGTAATGAGATCTGATGCCCTCTTCTGGTGTGTTTAAGGACAGCTACAGTGTATTTACATATAATAATAAATAAATCTTTGGGCCAGAGCAAGCAGAGGTCCTGAGTTCAATTCCCAGCAACCACATGATGGCTCACAACCATCTGTACAGCTACAGTATACTCATACACAGAAAATAAATAAATAAATCTTAAAAATATTTTTTTAAAAAAATCTGAAAGCAGTTAAGTATGGATAAGGGAGGGTATGGTAAGACTAAAGGTGGAATTTGGAAGACTGTATTCTCACAGAAGTCCTTCATTACTTGAAGCCACAGTCTCACCATTTGTAGAATGAGTATATTTATAGATGAAGGGGTATACAAGATAGCATATACATGCAATACAATAGTATTCAGTCTTAAAGGACGCAAGACATGTTGTTGTATGTACAACATGGATGAACCTGGAGGACATTATGCTAAGTGAGACAAGCTAGTCCTAGAAAGTTAGCCCATACGACTCTCCTTATATGGAATTCCTAGGCAGTCAGATCCATACAGACAGACAGAATGACGGCTTTCAGGGCTGACAGGCACAGGGAGCTGCTGTATAATCGGTGCAGAATTTCAGGCTATGAAGATGAGCAGTGCTGAAGGTTGCCCAGTGATATGAATATATTAATGCACAGAAATGCCACTTTTCTGGTATGTATATATACTACAGTTCAAACTACAAGTTAAAGGACACAATTTTAAATGGCAACAACAATATTTATATCCTAGGATTGATGTGAGAAGAAAACATGCCAGTATTTGAAAATTCAGGGTAACACCTTGTGCGGCAGTTAGAATAGGAAGGGGTCCCATACACTCATATATTTGAATGCTTGGTCTCCAGGGAGTGGAACTGTTTAAAGGGATTTCAAGGGTTAGGGGGTGTGGCCTTGTTAGAGAAAGTGTGTCACTGGGGGTGAGCTTTGAGGTCTCAGAAGCCCATGACAGGCTCAGCCCCTCCACTCCCCTGTTTCTGTCTCTCTCCATCCCTGTCTCGGTCTCTGTCTCTCTCTGCCTGCTGACAACAGGTCAGGATATAATGTTCTCAGCTACCTCTCCAGCACCACACCTGCCTACACCACCCTGCCCCTCCCATGATGATATGAACTCATCCCTGAGACTGCAACTCCCCTTCTAAGAGCTGCCTTGGCCATGGTGTCTCTTCACACAACGGAACAGTGACAAAGACACTGGTAGATACTTTGTCAATAAAAGGTCGATAAAGTTGGTTTCTTCCTCTTACTGGAAAGGAAGAAAAAAAAAAAAGCAGAGGGTGGGTGTGGGAGTAACAAAGGAAGAAATCCAGAAATAAGAAATATTAAGGACGTTTTGAAAGGTGTGCTCCTAGTAGAAGACTAACCAACAGTGTGAAACATGGCCAAGACTGAGCGGAAAGAATCTCATTAAGGATCTATGTAGGCATACTGGAGAAAAGACAGCATCTTTGCATCAGAAAGCTCTGGTAGGAAAATGAAATGATGCTTCCCTCTCTCACTGAACACAATTCAGTTCCAAATGGATCAAAACTGTCCATGTTAGACTCGAACCTCTGGCACTTCTAGAAGAAAGAGCAGGGAGTGTGCATCAGGGTGTGGCTCAGCTGAGGACTGTGGCTGCTCAGGAAACACCAATAATCAACAAGTCACTGAAACTTTTGTATTTCAAAAGAAACTGTTAACCAACTGAAGAGGCAGCCTACCAAACAGAGAAGAGAAATCTGTTAGCTGCATGTCTAATAGAGGACTAGGATTCCTATCGAACACACACATACACACACACACACACACACACACACACACACTTCAAAAAAGTAGGTTCTAAATTGAACAGAAAATTCTCAAAAGATGAAATACAAATGGCTAAGAAAAAAATTTTTTAAAGGTGTATACCATCCTTAGCTAGCAGGGAGATGTAACTTAGACTGTTTTGATCTTTCATTGTATCTCTGTCAGAATGACTAAAGTTAAGAAAACAGGAGACAACAAATGCTGGTAAGGGTGTAGGGAATGGGACCCTTGTGCACCATGGATGGAGCTCTCGTGCACTGTGGATGGGGCCCTCGTGCACTGTGGATGGAGCTCTCGTGCACTGTGGATGGGGCCCTCGTGCACTGTGGATGGAGCCCTCGTGCACTGTGGATGGGGCCCTTGTGCACTGTGGATGGAGCCCTTATGCACTGTGGATGGGGTCCTCGTGCACTGTGGATGGGGCTCTCGTGCACTGTGGATGGGGTCCTCGTGCACTGTGGATAGGGCTCTCGTACACTGTGGATGGGGCTCTCGTGCACTGTGGATGGGGTCCTCGTGCACTGTGGATGGAGCCCTCGTGCACTGTGGATGGGGCCCTCGTGCACTGTGGATGGGGCTCTCGTGCACTGTGGATGGGGCCCTCGTGCACCATGGATGGGGCTCTCGTGCACTGTAGATGGAGCCCTTGTGCACTGTGGATGGGGCTCTCGTGCACTGTTGGAGGGAGTGCAAACTGGTATAGCCATTATGGAAATCAGTGTGGCGGTTCCTCAGAAAACTAGAACTAGATCAGTCATGAGGCCCAGCTACACCCTTCCTGGGGCATACATCCCAAGAACATGCCCATCCACATCCATAGCTGCTCTACTGGCAGTATCTGGGACATAGAAATAGCCTGGGTATCTGCCGGCTGACGATGGATGATGAAAAGGTGCCTCTGCACAGTGCGGTCTCATCTGGTGGTAAACGGAACAGGGCCCGCAGGGATGGAGTGTGGCTGCGGTGCGCTGTACTAAGTGAGGCCACCCAGACGCAGGAAGGCAATGGCCCGTGTTCGCACTCACAGTGGCTTTTAGACTTGAGCCCTTACATTCACGCATTTAACTTGGAGTGCCTGTAGAACCCAGGAAACTGGAAAGGGTTCACACCAGTTTGCCTTGGGGAGGGAAGGGTTTACCTCAGCTTACAGCTAGCTGTATACTCTACTGAGCAGGGAGGTCGGGGCTGGGACTCCAGAGGCATGAGAATCGTGCTGAGTGGCTTGGTCTCTGAACTTGCATTCAGCTTCCTCCTCCTTCCTTCCTCTTCCTCTTTCCTCTTCCTTCCTTCCTCTTCCTTCCTTCCTCTGATCCCCTCCCCCCATAGCTTTTTGAGACAGGGTCTGTCTATGTAACCTTGCTGTTTTGGACCTTGTTATGTCCAAGACTGGCCTTGAACTCACAGATCCTCCTGACTCTGCCCCCAGACTTCAGAATACTACATCCAGCTCAGCCATCTTTTTCTTCCTCCCATGAACACCTGCCCAGGGGTGGCCCTGTTCACAATGGGCTGAGCTGGACTCCACTACAGACCTTAGACATATGCAAAGGAGCTATTTTCTCAATACGTTTCCTTTTCTTAGATGACCCGTTTGTGTCAACTTCACAACAAGCTAACCAGCAAGGTACAGCTGGTAGAAAAGGGAGTTAGAAGCTTAAGGAAATGTCGTCAGCACAACGCTGGTGGCTTGAAGAGGGAATCAGAATAACTGGGAAGGAGGGCTAAGTTGAGGGAGGGATGGGAAAGTACGGGGGGGGGGGATAGGAGGAGAGGAAAACTAACACTGAGGATCCGAAGAAAGCCATACGGAAGCCTATGATTTCATCACACACACACACACACACACACACACACACACACCACACCACACACCCAGGTGATGTCACTCTCAGAGGCCCTATGATGCTGAATAGAAATATGGGATATCTCCCTTCGAGATTTGGTCAGAAGTATCCTGGAGTCCCCTCAAACAATATAGGATAATGACACTGCTCTTGGGCACTTGATGGGAAGACACCATTCTGAAGACAGACACTTTAGACAGAGGACATGAAGAATCAAGTTGCTACTGACTAGAATGCTTTCTCTCTCTGGCTAGCTGTCACAGTGCTGGAAGGTATTATGTGTGCTGCTGGGAGAAAAGGTAACAGTCTTCCCCAGTTGTGAGTCCCAGGATCTACACTAATGGCAGGCATGGCAGGATATGCCCTTGGGTGGGACAGTGGCAGCGTGATGGGGAGGCAGCGTGATGCGGAGGCAGCGTGATGGGGAGGCAGCATGATGGGGAGGTAACCAGCTACCTTCTGATTGGACCTAAGGTGTGCTCCACAGGGCAAGCATGTGCTCAGTTATATACATCTGGCCAAGAACCCATTGTTGGGGATTTCACAGGTTCTGGGGAGTGAACCTGTATGTTACCGACATAGTAAACCACTCTCTAAATTAGTGTCTCTAACCCAGAGGCTAGAAACTTTGAGAACTCACGAGAAGTTTCTCTGTAGACTGGACAGAGGCTCATGTGGAAGCTCCCAGCTGGCCAAAGCAGAGAGAGTGCGTGTCTGTGGCGTGTTCAGCACACACGGAACATGCATGTCACATTCCTTCCCTCCAAAGCTCAGGCGCCACTGAGGAAGAGGTCAGAGAGGACAGAGCGAAGAGTGTCTTCTGGACCTGGCAGGACCACAGCAATCATGGACTCACAAGATCAAGCCAGACAATATTCACGTCCCCACCTCTAGCTGGGGAACTACAGCAGTCCATGGCTTCTGAGATGACAGGCCGTTTTCTTTAAAGGTGTGACCCCCCTAGTAAGTGGGTCACATCCAGGAGTATATGGGAGTTACAGGTTGGATTGGATGGAGGACAGAAAGTTGGGGAGAGTGGAGAGCTAGTGGGAACACTGGGAGTGGCTATGAAAAATAATACACTGCATGCTTACCAAAGGGTTAGAAAAGGTCAGGTTCTGTTTAACAAGCATGCGCGCTCAGGAGCCAGAGAGGTGGTCGGGAACTTACCAGCATTCCTTGCTCTCTGACAGGGCCTTAGCTCAGTTCTCAACCCTAATATCAAGTGGCTCACCACCATCTATAGCTCTAGTTTCAGGAGAATCTGATACCCTCTTCTGGCCTCTAAGAACATAGTACATGCATGGCATGTAGTTAGATACTTCTCACACATACGCCTGTATTAAGAGAGAAAAGAAATCTTTTAGCCAGGCAGTGATGGTACACACCTTTAATCTTAGCACTCAGGAGGCAGAGGCAGGTAGATCTTTTTGAGTTCTAGGACAGCCAGTGCTACACAGTGAAATCCTATCTTGAAAAACAAACAAATCTTTCAAACAAGACTTTGTGTATGTACCCATATACTCATGGGCATGTATGTGTATAATGCACATATAGTGATTTTTAAATTATGAGAATTATGTATCTATCATCTATCTATCATCTACCTATCTACTATCTCTATCTACCTATCTCTATCTATCTATCTATCTATCTATCTATCTATCTATCTACATACCTATCTGTCTCTCTGTCTGTCTATCTATCTAATTACTGAAAACTTCTGACATAGTGTTGACCCCAATATGAGTTGAAGGCATTGGTTCTCAACTTGTGGATGGCAACCCCTTTGACAAACCTCCATCTCTAGCAATATTTACTTTATGATTCATAACAGTATCCAAATTAGTTATGAAGTAGCAATGAAAACAATGTTATGGTTGGGGGTCACCACAAGAGGAACGGTATGGAAGGGTTACAGAATTAAGAAGGCTGAGAACCACTGGTTTAAGGAATAAGCACCGAGCCAACAAACAATGGCGGCAAAGACTGCAAACTCATCTCCTAAGAGGTTCAGAAAGACAGATGGCAAGGAAGAGTGCGGATTACGGAAACATAGAATGTGTGTGTGTGTGTGGGGGGGGGTCTCACACTAGCATCTGTTGGCTTTTTTCTGTCTTTAAGGTGGCAAATCTTAATCATGTTTGTAAACAGAAGAGAGATTGGTGGAGAGGGTGAGGGGGTTCCGCAAACAGAACAGAGGGGGTTCAGTGTAGGAAGGAGGGGACACTTTAGGATGAGGAGGAGTGAGGACGACTCACGGTTGAATTATTTTTCTGTCTTCCTTTCTTCCTCCCCACCAGCCCCACCCCTGTTCGCTTTGGGGGAAAGAAATCATTACAGCCAAGAATGAGAGGCCACAAAGCTGTGTGATCAGCTCTCAATTATTAGCATTTGGCTTATCAGCTTCACATCTTGCTTTCAAGCAAGTCAGCCCTCACTCGGCTTAGTCACTTGCTTTGTTAGCATCTCAAACTCAAAGGGAATATGACTTTGTACATGGCCTGCAGCCCGGCGGGGGTGACATTCTGACACCTGAATACTTAACCACTTTCCTGGTGGGGCAGGATTTACCCTAAGACACTTGGGCTGAGCTTGGAGGCTTCACAGCGGGCTGAGAGACACGTGGTTAGGCTCTCCAGGTGGTGCTGAGAGGCTTTCTACTGTGTAGCATGGGTACTTGTTCACAGTGATTCCTCAGATCATATATGAACATGTGTGTATATATATGTTCATGTGTGTTTGCAGGATTAAAGCAGAGAGCAAGTAGCCAACTGTAATTCACGATGAGTTGGGATCCGTCTTTGGTGGTTAACTTTTCGATAGCTCAAACGATAATTTATTGTAATCTGCTTAATCTACACACAGTAAGGCAGAGCAAGGATCACATTGGCAGATCCCGGCGAGAAGGATCACGTTGGCAGACCCCAGTGAGCTCAGACAGACAAGGTGTGATTCCGCAAAGGTTTCCATTTCTGGGACAAGTAGGTGCTTCCTTTTATATTTCAGGATTGCTGGTAGCTCTGGTACATGAGAAGCAGCTTGAGACTGAAACATTTCTTCCAGTGTGAGGGATCTGCTGTGCATCTCAGTTGTACTGCTGACCAGGTATGATGGGAAGAGCCTGGAGCCAACGAGGCTCTGATTGGAGCCTTGGCATCCCCAGGACTTTGGGACCCCCCACCCCCCAAAAGCTGTTCAGGACTCTTTTGTTTCTACCCAGAACATGACTTTACTGTCCTCTCTTCTGGCATAACCCAAACTCCCATTTTCTGTCAACCACACTTGCTGCTCTTCTGTTCCCCAGTGGCCCGTCTTCCTCCTTTGCTCTCTACTCTCTACAGCTCTGCTTCGTCCTCCCCTCCTGCATTCTCATGTTGCCTCCTTCATTCATCGGCTCTCCCAGAGAAGACATTCTATTACCAACAGAAGATTGCTTTTTCCTGCTGAGTAGCAAACCAGACAATCACTTACTGGTCAGGGATGTGCTTTAGCTTTGGGAATTTTACATGTGTAAATTAAATATATACATTTCATTCATTTATTTTGAATATGTGTGTGGTGTATGTACATGTTCAGGGGTTTGGGGAGGAGGTGCGTGTGTGTGTGTGTGTGTGTGTGTGTGTGTGTGTGTGTGTTTGCATGGAGCTAAAGGTTGATGTCTGGTATTTCCCTCAGTTGCCCTACACTCTAGTGTTCGAGACCAGGTCTCTGAGCTCACTGATCTGCTAGGCTGGATGGGGGGGGGGGAGCACTGTCTCAGAGCTGGCCTTACAGCTGTGCACAGCCACACCTGGCTTGGGTGCTGCGGGTGTGAACTCAGGCCCTCAGCTTACTTTACTGACTGAGCCACCTCTCCGGCTTCCTCCATTTAACTAATCACTCCTGGGGCTCTTTCTTTGACCACAATGGAAATTTTCAACATCAAAAAAGATCATGTATGTATATGGAAGTACTCTGAAATCTGTCACGTATGCAATTGATTGAGATCATTACTCCTTGTTTCAGAACTATTCCAGGGTCTAAAGTTGTTCTAGGAGAAAATTACACATAGCCAAGGCATTGATTTATTTTGATTAGTGGTTATGAAATATCTATTTACAAGAACTGTTACTAAAAGAAGGTGGCAGTGGGGGGAGGGGACATGCCACAAATAGAATCCGTCTAGCACTCCAACTACACAAGAACACCATTACTGGCAAGGTGTGGTAGTCCTCACAGTGTTTCAGGGCTATTGCTATTCCCTCAACTCAGATAAAGCTCTAACTATACAAAAGTGTCTGATAACCCAGTCAAGTGACACTGTGCTTCTGAAACAGGATAATGCTTTTGACACCACAAAGCCCAGTCTCCCACCATGTCATGGTGGCCCCTTTGAATGACAGATTCTCTACTCATGTTGAAAGACACTAAATTAGGGACAGTCCCAAAACTCAGTCAAAGCAGAGCAGTGTTGTAGTGGTCCAATTGCTTGTCTAATTCTGCATAAAGAGGGGCCCAGTGAATACTGGGCCAAGAGCAAACAGGAAGAGAAAAGGAAAAAAAAAAAACTTAACTCTATAAAAACTGACTGAGCTGGCCACAGAACCTGGAGACGTGGCCTCTCAAAATCAAAACTGTGCACAACACTTGGGGGGCGCACTCAGGCGGGCGGGCTGATCTGGAAGTGGATGGTACTCAGTCTTCCCAGGGAGTGCGGATTGCTGCCAGTCAGCAGACCTCCTCGCTAGCCTGCAAGCAGCTATCTCGCCATTATACATCCAAAGAGTAATCAGGGTGAAAAGGACAGTCAGTGTGAGAGGAAATAATTGCAGCTTAAACTACTCTTGCTCATTAAGAAGCAAGACTATGTGGGGAGCGTGGGGGTGGGGAGGGTCAGGGAGAATGGTATTGAGTTCCCATCATCCTGTCAGGGCAGGTCAAGTTTTAGCTCTAGCAATTTTGGCATGATTTTCTATAATCACATTATGGTTAAAAGTATATTAATCATAGTAACTACCACCATCCTATGGTGAGAGTAATATTTGCAGATGGGCAGGGACAGAATCTGAAGTCTGTCCCCAGGTCTGCTTCTGCCTGTCTGCTGGCAGCTGCCTTTTTTTTTTTTTTTTTTTTTTTTTTTTTTGTCATAATAAAAGTGTTTGAGAATCAATAACAAAATTCTGAGACTGGAATCCCTTCCTTGAGTGGAAAACAAAAGCAAATATATGATAGGAAAGGAAGGGAGACCAGGCGCCGAAAGTGGGTGGGATTGAGACTTACAATGACAGTGGTTCACAGGCCTGAGGGGCGGGGGTGGGGTGGGATGGGGTGGGGTGGGGGGGAGGGGGGAGAGAGAGAGATTAGGTAAGCATGGGGCGAGCTATGCTTCTTGGTTCTGCCCTCAGGGGACACTGGGCACTGCCCTTGGTTGACATCTTGGTTGGCCCCACTGGGCAGGGCGTGGAGTGCTGCTGGCTTGGCGAGCAGAGGCCGCCTACGAGTCAACAGTGTCACCCTGGAAAGCTTGGCTCCTCGAGAGGAGATTAAATATGTTAATTTAATTTTTACACTGTATGCCCATTCCTCTCCTAAGTCTTTGTTATTAAGATGTCTAAGCCTGCATGCCCTAGAAGACTACTGGGGTACCCGCAAACAGGGCCTGAAACAGAGGGAACTAACTGAGGTCAGGAAATGACTGATTTTAAGTGCAATCCGAAAGGATTAAAAATGGTAGAATTTCTGGTGCCTCAGCAGAACAAGACAATGATTTAAAATTGTGTCAAAATAAATCCATCACATAATAAACTATAAAGGAGGCTACACAGTCAGTTGCTCAGTGATACTGGGCATGTGCAGAGCCTCCTGCTAGCTGTGCACAGAAGACCGTGCTTATTAATATCGCCAGCATCTTCTAGACTGCAGCTGGCCTTGGGAGGGTGGTGAAGGCTGGACTCAGGTGACCCAGCCGGAGCAGGGATGATCAGGAGAGCCAGGCTATGTTTTAGGAGTATAATCTCTGAAGAGTTACTTCAGAGAGGGGACAGAGAGGAGAAGCAGAGTTGCCGAGATGGTTCCGAGATGGGTACCCCCTGGAATTGCAAATGACCAGGGTTCTGCCTCAGATCGGGGAATCTGAGGCTCTGGAGGTGAATGGTAGCAATCAGTGTTTAAATGAACCTTCTAGAAGCACACGGAACTACCTTTGTGAGTCAAATTTTCTTGTATTTTAACTTAGCAGCTAGACATTAGAAGCATCTGTGCATTATGTCATGGGAACACTGGTAAAAAAGAGAAGCTGAAAGTTCGGACAGCTATAACACATCACTGACCAAGGACTAGTATTTCAAATATATGAGGAATTCTTAAATCAGTAAGAAAAAGACAATTAACCCACGAGCGAAATGGGCCCAACACATGAGTGTGCAGGCATCTCACAGACGAGACCATGAAAGCCTATAATTATGGAAAAGTGGCTGATTAGCAAATGGAGAAATACAGATTAAAGCCACGAGATGCCATTACCTAAGTACAATGCTAACAAAAAAATTAAAAGCCACTGCCAAGTTTTGGAAGACACAATGGAACAGAGAAACCTTTATCAGGCATCCACACCTATATAACTTCATAGTAGTCTAGAAAACTGTATCTAGTAAAATTAACCCAATAATCACAGCCCTGCTTATATAACTTACAGAAACGATGGCACAGATCTGGCATCGAGTATAAAGTATCCATAAGAACTCCATTAGGAGGAGCAGACTGTTCAGAAGTAACCCAAGTGTCCATCGATAGTAAACAAGGGACAGTAGATAACAAGACACCACTGCAGCGTAGGGGAAGTGGGCCAACCACACACAATATGGGGTTTTCAAGATGGGTGATGAAAGAAGCCAGTAGGAAGCCGAGGAGATGGCTCAGTGGGTAACTGTACTTGTTGAGCAAGCTAGAGGATATGGGTTCACAGTCTTAGAATCCATATAACAGGCCTGGGGTGGCCACGTGTACCTATAAGCCCAACATTTGGGGGAAAGAAGTAGGCAGATCCCAAATGCAATTCATATCCTTGATGAATTCATTAATTTACCCAAGAAACCGTGTGGGGTGTGTGTGTGTGTGTGTGTGTGTGTGTGTGTGTGTGTGTGTGAGAGAGAGAGGGGGGAGGGGGAGGGGGAGAAAAAGAGGGGGAGGGGAGGAGAAGAAGGGGAGGGTAAGGAGGAGAGGGAGAGGGAAACAGAGGGAAGGAGGGAGGGAGGGTATTTGGTACCACCAAGAAGGTCAGAGGATGCTACATCTTTTGCCTTTGAGATGTTTTATGGGGCATATAAGAGGAACAGTCCTCCACTGCTGGTGGGGTTGCAAGCTGGTACTATCACCCTGGAAATCAGTCTGGCAGTTCCTCAGAAAACTGAGAATGATACTTCTGGAGGACCCCGCTATACTACTACTGAGCATATACCCAGAGGATTCCCCAGCATGCAATAAGGACACATGCTCCACTATGTTCATATGTTATAATAGCCAGAAGCTGGAAAGAACCCAGATGTCCCTCAACGGAGGAATGGATACAAAAAATGTGGTATATATACACAATGGATTACTATTCAGCCATTAGAAACAATGAATTCATGAAATTCTTAGACAAATGGATGGAGCTGGAGAACATCATCCTAAGTGAGGTAACCCAGTCTCAAAAGAACACTCATGGTATGCACTCACTGATAAGAGGATATTAGCCTAGAAGCTTGGAATACCCAAGACACAATTCACATATCAAATGATGCCCAAGAAGAAGGAAGGAGTGGCCCCTGGTCCTGGAAAGGCTCAGTGCAGCAGTGTAGGGGAATACCAGGACAGGGAAACTGCACACTTACATGCAGGAGCCCATGAGGCCAGAAGAAGGCATTGGATTCCCTGTAGCCGGAGTTAGAGGAAGCTGTGAGTCATATTGACATGGGTGGGACCCAGGCCTGGGTCCTCTGCAAGAGCAGCAAGGATGTACTTGAACTAGAGGAGTACCCCTGAGTAAAATAAAGTGTGCTCTTCATGCATGTTAACTTGCTCTGAACCCAACGCCACCCTGTAACATAGGCAGGCCATCTACCTGTCCCTCATGACAGGAAAGACAGAAAGCCATTTGTTCTTTCATTATTGAATAGCAGACACTGCAGCAAGCAACACATGCAAATAACAACTTACTGAAAATGAGCTTTTCCATTATAGAGACTTTAAGAAGATATATGCTGCACAAAATGATTATCTTTTTTTGTTTGTTTGTTTGTTTGTTTGTTTTTTGAGACAGGGTTTCTCTGTGTAGCTCTGGCTGTCCTCGAACTCACTTTGTAGACCAGGCTGGCCTCAAACTCAGAAATCCGCCTGCCTCTGCCTCCCAAGTGCTGGGATTAAAGGGGTGCGCCACCACTGCCCAGCAATGATTATCTTTTTTAAGAACACAAACAAATGCTGAAAACATAGCACTGATTCCATATATCCCCCTTTTAAAATATATTGGCTTGGGAGCTAGAGAAATGGCTCAGCAGTTAAGAGCACTGACTCTTCTTCCTGAGGTCCTGAGTTCAATTCCCAGCAACCACATGGTGGCTCATAACCATCTGTAATGGGATCTGATGCCCTCTTCTGGTGTATCTGAAGACAGCTACAGCGTACTCATATACATAAAATAAATAAAATCTTAAAAAAAAATTGGCCAGGTCATTAAAAAAAATCTTATTTTTTCTTTTTCCATTTTTTATTGGATATATTCTATATTTACATTTCATTTCCTTTTTTCTGGTTCCCCGCCGCCCAAAGGTCCCACATGCCCTTTTCCCTCCCCCTGCTCCCTCATCCACCCCTTCCCACTTCCCTGTTCTGGTATTCCCCTACACTGATGCTTTGATCCTTTCCAGCACCAGTGTCCACTCCTTTCTTCTTGTCAGATATCATTTGGTATGTGAATTGTGTCTTTGGTGTCCCAAGATTCTATGCTAATATCCACTTATCAGTGAGTGCATACCATGGGTATTTTTTTGAGACTGGGTTACCTCACTTAGTATGATGTTCTCAAGCTCCATCCATTTGTCTAAGAATTTCATGAATTCATTGTTTCTAATGGCTGAATAGTATTCCATTGTGTATATATACCACATTTTTTGTATTCATTCCTCCATTGAGGGACATCTGGGTTCTTTCCAGCTTCTGGCTATTATAAATAAGGCTGTTATGAACATAGTGGAGCATGTGTCCTTATTGCATGCTGGGGAATCTTCTGGGTATATGCCCAGGAGTGGTATGGCTGGGTCCTCTGGAATGTTCCCATCTACATAACTTGACTTTAATTGGGAGAAAGGTTGAAACAGTTTGAGAAAACAGTAGGTCACTGAAGTCACTAAAAGTTTCAATGTGGGCAAAATATTATTTCTATTTCTTATGTTGCTATTTTCGTTGACTATGTTCCATAATAGTAATTCTTTCTGGTTCTGGTTGATTGGTTGGTTGGTTTTTCTAGACAGGGTTTCTCCATGTAGCCCTGGCTGTCTTGGAACTCTGTATAGCAGACTGGCCTTGAACTCACAGAAATCTGCCTGCTTCTCCTCTCCCCACCCCTCAGTACTGTGATCAAAGGTATATGCCACTATTGCCCGGCTAGCAATACTGAGAGTGAGGTCTCTGAACACCCTCGAGGCCCTTTCATGAGGCCTATTGGAGCAGGCATCACCATCGCCTTCACCATCATCTATTCCTGTCTCATTTTCCCACAAGACTCTACTTTCTATGATAGTAACAAACTGGATGCAGAAGCAGATATGTGACTCTGGTTGTCTTCCTTAAACAGATATTAAATTGCCTCACAAAAACCAATACCATCTCTTCTACTGAAATGAGTATCACTGTTGTGTGGAAATCAGTGCATACCCTAGACACAACCTCAGAAATTCTTACACTTCCATGTTAATTGTTATAGTGATTAAGAAGTGGAACTAGCCTCATTGTGGGTTCATCACTAGATGAATGGATTAAGAAAACTGTGTTACCCAACTAGACAATGTGCAGCGAGTGAGGGACTTTGGAGCACTTAATCCTAAGTGGGCCGTCTTCACTGGATCCTTCGTCTCCGGCTCGGGGAGTAAGAGCCAGAGCGATGGGCGGCACCAAGGAAACTGAGTCTTCCAGACTCGGCTGGGCTTATAAGCTCCCGGAGGAGATGGTGGCAGCGTGCACAGGGCCTACACAGGGTCAAGCCAGTTTGGGACCCAGGAGATGGGGGAGTGACCATGAGCTCTGACACCTAATCACGAAGCTATTTCCAACTGACAATAACTTGTAAAAGAAAAGTTAATTTTTTTCTAGTGGAGGCTCAGTGGAGTATTAACCCCACGTAAGGGCAGGCCCCCAGCAGTTGATGCCAAGAGAAAATAAACTCAATGGGATTTTTGTAGACTTTTTGTCTCAGATTGCTTTGTTTGGGCGTTTAAAAAAAAAAAACTGGTCTTTTTCTCGTATATTATGGCTTCCAATTTTGTATAAAAGGAAAAAAATGAACAACAAAGAAAATGTGGTATAAACACACAGCTGAATTATTCAGCCACAGGGAAAAGTAAAACATTGATACATACAGGAGATGACGCAACTGGAAAGCACATGAAGTGAAAGCAGGCACATCCAGGATACAAATGTGCTCATTCATATACAGATTCTAGATGTGTATGTGCGTGTGCATGCATATGTTCATGTGGGGGCATACATGTGTGTGCACATGTGAGCGTGTGTGTGTGTGTGTGTGTGTGTGTGTGTGTGTGTATGTGTGTGTGTGTGAGCAAGCATGCGCGTGCGTGTACTCATGCAAGTATACACATCTGATCACAAGGACATGACAAGGGAAGGTCTCTTAGGAGGAAGGCAAGGGAGGGTAATGGACAGGAAGGGAGCTTCTGGGAGAAGATGGAAGGAATTGGTAGGGAGGATTCATGCCATAATGAAATTCATTATCATATATGTTAAACCTAAAAATTAAAGGAAAATCACAATACCACTCTTCTTACTGAAATGTATCTTAATGTCTGGAAAAGAGTATTTTTATAAATATTTGTTATTTATATAAGTGCTTAATATTTTAAATAGTTTCTAAACAAATATTAAATTATTTCCTATTGATTTTTTTAAGAAGTATAATAAATGTTGAGGCAAATATAACTCATAAAACAAAAGCTTGATCTTCAATAGGTTCTGAAAGTGCAGCCAAAATCTCAAGAATCACTATTTAATCATAGTGATTATAGTATAGTAATAATTAACATTAAGTAATAGTAATGTGTGTTATTCTTCAGATTGTTTTTTTCTGGAAAATAGAATTCCTTTACATTGAGCTAGAACAGCATCTTTTTCCTGTTTTCCCAAGACCGTGGCGACACAGTAAGGAGCCAGTGTGAGACTGTGAAACTGAGGAGGAAGAAGGAGCCGTGGCACCTACAGAAATAAGTCCTGTAAAGTACCTGGGCGAAGTCTCATGCCTTCCCTCTATTTAGTTTCCACCAAGGTCCACGATGATGCGAAAGGCCTTTGTGTGGGGCGGCAGGCACAGCGAGGCAACAGCTGCACCACAGGATGATGGCCCAAACTGAGCGCTTGGAAAATGAGGGAGGAGCGAGCCTGTGAACCCCAGCGGCCGTGAGCTGGGGGCAAAGCACCCACACTTTGCTGGCAGTGAGACTGACTCAGCCAGCTCCCACGGTTTGGAAGGAATCAAACTAGCGTAATCTTCCTGGGGAATCAACTCTGAAGCCATCCTTCCTGAGACTCTTTACACTGAGCGTGAGGGGGAGAGGAAAAGCCCGCAGTAACCTTGTGGGAGGAATTTCACATGTTATTTTATTTTGAAATTGAGGAAACAGAGTCTATCGGAGGGCAAATAGATTGCTCAAGGTCAGTAAGTATCAGAGCCAAGCTGGGAATTAAAGTCTGTCTGACGCAGAAGTGTGTGTCTCAACCACTTTGCTAATTCTGCCAAGGTCTTCACATTAAATGACATTAAAACAATCTCTGGAAGGTCAGCGAGCAGCAGCGCAAGGTGCCATCCATCCCACGGCACACAGCTACGGGGACCTGCTCTGCTGCACCAAGGCTCTCCCTACAGTGAGGCTTTAACATAGGAAGAGGATTTATAATAAGTAAGATGCACAACATGAATGTGTGAAAACCCAAGTGAGACAACTTCAGAAAACATGAAAACAGACACTTGCTCCTCTAGAAGAATCACCCAGGACACAGTGATGACAATTACAAAATGAACATTGTTTTCATCCAAAAGGGTCAAGTGGCGATACTGTCAGTGGACACGGTTTTCTGGAAGAGCAAAGTAATGTTTTAGAGCTGGAGAGATGGCTCAGTGGTTAAAAGCACTGGCTGCTCTTCCAGAGGTCCCAGGTTCAATTCCCAGCATTCAGATCAGGGCTCACAGTCGTCTGTAACTTCAGTTCCAGGGGACCTGACCCCCTCTTCTGGCCTGTGTGGGCACTGCACCGGTGGTGTGCAGACACACAGGAACACAGTGCACTCACATACATACAACAACAATTTAAAAAATCTTTAAAAGCATTTTTATGTTTTAAAAAAACTCCACAGAGTGTGACTATGAAAAATAATTAGAAAGGAGAGATACCATTATTTTATATAGAACAGTATGGGGAAGAACACAATATTTATATGAGCTTTAAAGCTAAAATATAACATCTTTAAAAGATGTCGAATGTGTTATGTACTATTTTGGACTCTGATTTTAAGGAGTCAGCTTTGTTTCCTTTCTTTGGTTAGTAGAAATGCTTGAAAAATCCATTATCACTTAGTCTATGTTACTGAAATATATTTTTATCCTAAAAATCTACAAAGCAGAAAGCTTGTAGCTGGCAAAGACAGTTTATAATGGAATCACCTTGCTTCCCTGTTTGTGTGAAGGGGCGTGACCTTCTTCTTGGCCCCTGCAGTCAGATACAAGACTCATTCAGAGGGAAGTTCAGTGTGCATCTCTTCATAAGCTGAGGGACTTAGTTCCATTCTAAACATTTGCACCAAAACATCGGAGGCATGACCTTGGCTAGAAATATTGCGATGGTACAGGTAAGCACGCCTCTCATCAGCCACATCCTCTTATGGGAAGAGCAGTCCCTTTGTTCTCAACTTCAAAATCAGGAGCAGTTTCAATTTTAAGATCTTTAAAGTGCTCTACAAATGAGTCAGGTCAGACATAAAGGTCACGGTATTTTGTGTACATAAGCTTCAGTCATACATTTGTTACATGTAAATATATATAGCTTCTATAACTAACTCTGTTCTCAGTTCTTTATATACCAGAAACCTCAAAATGTAGATGTCTTTTTGAATTTTCCTCTAAAATTTTACCCTGCCAGCCCATCACCTCTCTCAGGACTTTCACAGGCTCCTCGCACAAGATGGACCGGGGTGGGGCTGAGGGCTAAGACTCTCATCGGTACATGAATACAAACTAGCCTCAAATAGCAGAAAGATACCTAAAAGAGTTCTGTTCCTCCTGGGCGCATCGCAGGGCCCATCTGTATCCCTGTCAGAAACCAGCCCTCTCAGCACTGGGTTCTTTGTGAAAACAACTAGCCAAAAGGTGTCCCATGCTTCTCCAGAAGGCACAGGCCTGGCCCTTGAGAGAATGCCCACCATCCCTCATGCTGAAACAGAAAAGAATCTAGCTGCCACCTCATTTGACTCTAAGTGTGCTATGTCAGCGAAAATAGGTGTTTCTGTCAGACTTTCACCACCTGAATAAATATGCTTTTCTTACATTTTTTATTAGACTGACTTGTTTTTATCTTATGTGCGTTTTGGTTACATGTATGTCCGCATGTGTACCACTTCTGTGTTGGTACCCACAGAGGTCAGAAGAGGGCATCAGACCCCTGGACCTGGGGTTATGGATGCTTGTGGACCACCATGTGAATGCTGGGAACTGAGCCTAAAGCCTCAGCAAGAGCAACAAGTGCTCTTAGGCACCGAGCCATCTCTCTGGCCCCCATTCTTATTCTTTTTATTTTGAGTGTAATAGTAACAAGGTATATATAACAGGTGCATGCTTGCCGTTCTCTCTCTCTCTCTCTCTCTCTCTCTCTCTCTCTCTCTCTCTCTCTCTCTCTCACACACACACACACACACACACACACACGACATCCTGAAGATGTTCTTTCATGTAATAACTAGAAGGCATCCCAGTACACTGGCTTCAAGGCTCTCCAAAGTCTTTTCTCAAAGTCAGAGCAGAAAGGAGGTGGGAGAGAGCTTCCTGAGCCTCCAAGCTGTCATATGCCAGCCATGCAGCCATGGTGTTAGCCTGAGCTATGCCAGCCATGCAGCCACTGCCTTAGCCTGAGCTATGCCAGCCATGCAGCCACTGCCTTAGCCTGAGCTATGCCAGCCATGCAGCCACTGCCTTAGCCTGAGCTATGCCAGCCATGCAGCCACTGCCTTAGCCTGAGCTATGCCAGCCATGCAGCCATGGTCTTAGCCTGAGCTATGCCAGCCATGCAGCCATGGTCTTAGCCTGAGCTATGCCAGCCATGCAGCCATGGTCTTAGCCTGAGCTATGCCAGCCATGCAGCCATGGTCTTAGCCTGAGCTATGCCAGCCATGCAGCCACAGTCTTAGCCTTAGCTATGCCAGTCATGCAGCCATGGTGTTAGCCTGAGCTATGCCAGCCATGCAGTCATGGTGTTAGCCTGAGCTATGCCAGCCAGGCAGCCATGGTCTTAGCCTGAGCTATGCCAGTCATGCAGCCATGGTGTTAGCCTGAGCTATGCCAGCCATGCAGCCATGGTCTTAGCCTGAGCTATGCCAGCCATGCAGCCACAGTCTTAGCCTTAGCTATGCCAGTCATGCAGCCATGGTGTTAGCCTGAGCTATGCCAGCCATGCAGTCATGGTGTTAGCCTGAGCTATGCCAGCCAGGCAGCCATGGTCTTAGCCTGAGCTATGCCAGTCATGCAGCCATGGTGTTAGCCTGAGCTATGCCAGCCATGCAGCCATGGTCTTAGCCTGAGCTATGCCAGCCATGCAGCCCTGGTCTTAGCCTGAGCTATGCCAGCCATTCAGCCATGGTGTTAGCCTGAGCTATGCCAGCCATTCAGCCATGGTGTTAGCCTGAGCTATGCCAGCCATGCAGCCCTGGTCTTAGCCTGAGCTATGCCAGCCATGCAGCCACAGTCTTAGCCTATGCTATGCCAGCCATGCAGCCATGGTGTTAGCCTGAGCTATGCCAGCCATGCAGCCACTGCCTTAGCCTGAACTATGCCAGCCATGCAGCCACAGTCAGCCTATGCTAAGCTACTTTAACAAAGCACTGGGGACAGGACCATGACAAACAACAGGGGCCTGTTTAGACTACAACTCCAGAAATCTAAGACCAAGGCACTGACACCTACATGGCTCTGGTGAGTCTTTCTGGCTATGTCACAGCATAGTGGGAGAGGAAAGGCAAAGACAGTTGGATTAAACAGGATGGAAAACAAGATAGGCCTTGTAAAAGGTGTCTTTTCTTAAAAAATTCCCTCTGCTAAGACCAGAGTTAGGTTATCTCTGAGGGCATTGCATCCTTGACCAGCTTCTGCTAGGTCTCACCTCTTAAAGCTCCCCCACATCAACACTGGAACACAAGAGGAGCTTCTGGTATGGGCCATTTGGAGGGATACACTGACCCTGAGTCCAGACCACAGCCAGCAACAACGTCCTTAGGGTCACAATTATCGGCCACTCCTATAGACAAGCACGAGCCTTAAAGAGATATACCACCATCCCAGAAAATAAATTATTATTATCATTACTACTGCTGCTGCTGCTGCTGCTGCTGCAGCTGCTGCTACTACAAAGTTACAATTTCTCAAGTTATCCACTCTTACTGATAAGCCAGAGCCTTCTAAACATACATTTGGAAGAATACCTTTTATTTTTGTTCATCTGCTTTTTGTTTGTTTGTTTGTTTGTTTGTTTTTAAGGAAAAAAATCCTTTTTTCCACTGGATGGTTGTAGCTCCTTTGTCAAAGATCAAGTGACCATAGGTGTGTGGGTTCATTTCTGGGTCTTCAATTCTTTTCCATTGATCTACCTGCCTGTCACTGTACCAATACCATGCAGTTTTTAACACTATTGCTCTGTAGTACTGCTTGAGGCCGGGGATATTGATTCCCCCAGAAGTTCTTTTACTGTTAAGAATAGTTTTAGCTATCCTGGGTTTTTTGTTATTCCAGATGAATTTGAGAATTGCTCTTTCTAGAACTATGAAGAATTGAGTTGGGATTTTGATGGGGATTGCATTGAATCTGTAGATTGCTTTTGGCAAGATGGCCATTTTTACTATATTAATCCTGTGAATCCAAAGGCATGGAAGATTTTCCCATTCTTCTGAGGTCTTCTTTGATTTCTTTCTTCAAGGACTTGAAGTTCCTGTCATACAGATCTTTCACTTGTTTGGTTAGAGTCACACCAAGATACTTTATATTGTTTGTGGCTATTGTAAATGGTGTCATTTCCCTAATTTCTTTCTCAGCCTGTTTATCCTTTGAGTATAGGAAGGCTACTGATTTGTTTGAGTTAATTTTATATCCAGCCACTTTGCTGAAGGAGTTCTCTGGTGGAGTTTTTTGGGTCACTTAAGAATACTATCATATCATCTGCAAATAGTGATAATTTGACTTCTTCCTTTCCAATTTGTATCCCTTTGACCTCCTTTTGTTGTCTAATTGCTCTGGCTAGAACTTCAAATACTATATTGGATAAATATGGAGAGAAAGGGCAGCCTTGTCTATTCCCTCATTTTAGTGAGATTGCTTCAAGTTTCACTCCATTTAGTTTGATGTTGGCTACTGGTTTGCTGTATATTCATTTTATTATATTTAGGTATGAGCCTTGAATTCCTTGGAAAGGTTCTTTCTAAGACCTTTAACATGAAAGGATGCTAAATTTTGTCAAATGCTTTTTCAGCATCTAATGAAATGACCATGTGGTTTTTTTTTTTTTTTGAGTTTGTTTATGTAGTGGATTACATTGATGGATTTCCATATATTGAACCATTCCTGCATACCTAGGATGAAGCCTACTTGATTATGGTGAATGATCGTTTTGATGTGTTCTAGGATTCAGTTGGCAAGAATTTTATTGAGTATTTTTACATTGATATTCATAAGGGAAATTGGTCTAAAGTTCTCTTTCTTTGTTGGATCTTTGTATGGCTTTGGTATCAGCAAAATTGTGGCTTCATAGAATGAGTTGGGTCGTGTTCCTTCTGTTTCTATTTTGTGAAATAGTTTGAAGAGTATTGGTGTTAGGTCTTCTTTGAAGGCCTGATAGAATTCTGTACTAAAACTATCTGGTCCTGTGCTTTTATTGGTTGGGAGACTGTCAATGATCACTTCTATTTCTTTAGGGGTTATGGGACCATTTAGATGGTCTATCTGATCTGATTAAACTTTGGCAGTTGGTATCTGTCTAGGAAACTTTAGGAAATTGTCCAGATTTTCCAGTTGTGTTGAGTATAGGCTTTTATAGTAGGATACATATAGTGTATATAGTGGTGATATATATATAGTATGATAATTTTTAAAATTTCCTCAGTTTCTGTTGTTATTTCTCCCTTTTCATTTCTGATTTTGTTCATTTGTATATTATCTCTGTGCCTTCTGGTTAGCCTGGCTAAAGGTTTATCTATCTTGTTGATTTTCTCAAAGAAGCAGCTCCTGGTTTTGTTGATTCTTTGTAGAGTTCTTTTTGTTTCAACTTGGTTGATTTCAGCCCTGAGTTTGATGATTTCCTGCCTTCTACTCCTCTTGGGTGTATTAGCTTCTTTCTGTTCTAAAGCTTTCAGGTGTGCTGTTAAGCTGCTAGTGCATGATCTCTTCTGTTTCTTTTGGGAGGCAGTCAGAGCTATGAGTTTTCCTCTCAGCACTGCTTTCATTGTGTTCCATACATTTGGGTATGTTGTGCCTTCATTTTCATTAAATTCTAAAAAGGTTTTGATTTCTTTCCTTATTTCTTCCTTGACCAAGGTATCATTGAGTAGAGCATTGTTCAGTTTCCATGTGTATGTGGGTTTTCTGTTGTTTTTGTTGCTACTGAAGACCACCCTTACTCCATAGTGATCTAACAGGAGGTATGGAATTAGTTTGATCTTCTTATATCTGTTGATGTCTCTTTTGTGACCAATTATATGGTCAATTTTGGAGAAGGTGCCATGAGGTACTGAGAAGAACGTGTATTCTTTTGATTTAGGATGAAATGTTCTATAGATATCTATTAAATCCATTTGGTACAAAACTTCTGTTAGTTTCACTGTGTCTCTGTTTAGTTTGTGTTTCCCTGATCTGTCCATTGAGGAGAGTGGGGTGTTGAAGTCACCTATAATTATTGTGTGGGTGTGATGTGTGCTTTAAGCTTTAGCACAGTTTCCTTATGAATGAGGGTGCCCTTCTATTTGGTGCATAGATGATCAGAATTGAGAGGTCTTCCTGGTCTTTTCAACAAATGGTGCTGGGTCAACTGGAGGTCAGCATGCAGAAGAATGCAAATCGATCCATTCTTATCTCTTTGTACTAAGCTCAAGTCCAGGTGGATCAAGGAACTCCACATAAAACCAGACACCCTGAAACTAATAGAAAAGAAACTGGGGAAGACCCTTGAGGACATGGGCACAGGGGAAAATTTCCTGAACAGAACACCAATAGCTTACGCTCTAAGCTCAAGAATTGACAAATGGGACCTCATAAAATTACAAAGTTTCTGTAAGGCCAAGGACACTATCAGAAGGACAAAAGAGCAACCAACAAATTTGGAAAAGATCTTTATCAACCCCACATCCGACAGAGGGCTAATATCCAAGATATACAAAGATCTCAAGAAGGTAGACTCAAGAGAGCTAAATAACCCTATTAAAAATGGGGTACAGAGCTAAACAAAGAATTTTCACCCGAGGAATACTGAATGGCTGAGAAGCACCTAAAGAAATGTTCAATATCCTTAGCCACCAGGGAAATGCAAATCAAAACAACCCTGAGATTTTACCTCACACCAGTCAGAATGGCTAAGATCAAAAACTCAGGAGAAAACAGGTGCTGGCAAGGATCTGGAAAAAGAGGAACACTCCTCCACTGCTGGTGGGGCTGCAAGCTAGTACAATCAGTCTGGTGGTTCCTCAGAAAACTGGGCATGATACTATCAGAGGACTCTGGTATATCACTCCTGGGCATATACCCAGAGGATTCCCCAGCATGTAATAAGGACACATGCTCCACTATGTTTATAGCAGCTCTATTTATAATAGCCAGAAGCTGGAAAGAACCCAGATGTCCCTCAATGGAGGAATGGATACAGAAAATGTAGTATATTTACACTATGAAATACTGCTCAGCTATTAAAAAAATGAATTAATGAAATTCTTAGGCAAGTGGGTGGAATTGGAGAATATCATCCTGAATGAGGTGACCTAATCACAAAAGAACACACATGGCATGCACTCACTGACAAGTGGATATTAGCCCAGAAGCTTGGAATACCCAAAAAACAATTCCTATAACAAATGATGCCCAAGAAGAAGGAGCTACCCCTGGTCCTAGAAAGGCTTAGTGCAGCAGTGTAGGGTAATACCAGGACAGGAAAGTGGGAGGGGGTTGATTGGAGGGGGTATCCAGGAAAGGTAAAATCATTTGAAATGTAAATAAAGAATATATTAAATAAAAAAGAAAAACATATTAAAATGGAAGATTATCATGAAAAATAATGCATATAAAATGGTAGACATAAAAATTACTAAATTAATTGAAAGAGAATTACAAACATTTTCTGATAAAATTGAAGACTTACATGAAAAAGAAAAAGAAAAAACAATCCGTCCAAGAACATATTCTCATAGGACTTAAAATACTGTCCTATGAATGATACCGCACATATTCATCTCTTCTATGATGACCTCATACAAAGACAGCAGGTGCGTCTAAAGAAGCAGCGCCCTCCTAGCTCCACGCAAAGCCCATGTATATACAACTTGAACTAGTTTTGCTAATTTAATTCTTCTCTGATGCTTTAGAAAGAATTCATGGCAGGAGACTCAGAGTCTTCAGCATCTCATGGTGCTTGAGTCTCTTTGTTGCTCACTGACTGAATCTCTAGACATCACAAAAAGAGGGGTTTTGTCTGTCCGCTATCCCAGTCAGAGAGGCTGGTGGTGGTGGTGGAAAGCCTTCTCACCTATTTTTAACTGCAGGTCTCTTGGCTAGTGTAAATATTGTATCAGAAGACGCTGATGTTCGCTACACAACAGATGAGGTTCTGTTTGCTTCTCCAGACTCCTAAGAAATTTAGTTTAACATAACGGTTACCATAGATTTTGTTGTGAGAACCATGTTGGGTAAGATCTGTAAGCAGGCTTCTCTCCCCACCTCCTGCCTCTGTTCCTCCTAATTGGACAGCACTTCTCTTACATCCTATCATCCTGTGGTGTATGGAGCTGGAGGAGACTCTAGGCCCTGTGCTTTAAATATTCTTTTAGACTGGCCTCGCTGGGATGCTCCTGTTCTCACTTGGGGATAGATAAAGAGAGATCTATGTGGGAGATAAGTTCAGATAATGGGAAAGCACCTATAATGAGTCACTCCCACTTAATTAAAAACACAATGCCTTATTGTTTTTATAATCAGCCTAGAAAAGGGCAAAATAAGGGGTTGGAGGAAGATTAGCACCTGGTCCAGTGACAGTTTGCCTCCAGCAAAAAACTGCCCCACGACCATCTTGGCTCCTGTGACCAAGCAGCCAGATCAGCCAAGAACACAGGGAACAACAGAGTAACGATCACTTGGGACACAGTCCGCCTGGGTTCCTTCTGCAAGTAGGAGCTGGGCAGCTCTACAGCTGTCTGGGTACGTATCCTACAAGGGAGCATTTGACCTGCAGGGAGTCCTGGGCTTAGAGGAAGTTCTGCTCTCAGAGACCTGGGCGACATCTGACATGAGAAGATCCCACTTCCTGATACTCTCTAGAGAACTGGCTAATCACCACTGCCCCATCCATCAGATGTGGTAGACCTGTGTGCCACATCTAACACGGAGAAGATCCTGCTTCCTGATACTCTCTAGAGAACTGGCGGGAGCAGGTTATTTGACCTGTGCCCCTCTGACACAGGGAAGAGCTTACTTCCTGATACTCTCTAGAGAATGGACAGGAGCATGACATTCAAGAACTGGCAGGAGCAGGTCATTCGAGAACTGGTACTAGTAGGTGCATTTGAACTGGTAGAAGCAGGGCATTTGAGAAGCAGCATCAGCAGAGCATTTTAAATCCAGCAGCAGCAGAACATTTGAGAAATAGCAGCCTGCAGGGCATTTGACCCTTGCCAAGTCTGCCACAGGAAAGACCCCATCACCTAATACTTCCTGGAGAACCAGCTGTTTGCAGGGCATTGGTGAGAATAGGAATCCCAGGAGTACAGAAACACAGGCCAGCAGGACAGAGAAGATAGAGACTGCAAGACCAGCTAACACCAGAGATAACAAGATGGCCAAAGGCAAACGCAAGATCTTTACCAACAGCAACCAAGGCAACATGGCACCATCAGAACCCAGTTCTCAAATCCTGTATACTCTATCATATCAGAAAAGCAAGAGCTAGATTTAAAATCATATCTCATATTGTTGATGGAGGACTTCAAGAAGGACATAAATAAATCCCTTAAAGAAGTACAGGAGAACATGGGTCAACAGGTAGAAACACAAAAATCCCTTAAAGAAAGACAAGAGAATATGGATCAAAAGGTAGAAGCCCTTAAAGAGGAAACACAAAAATCTCTTAAAGAAATATGGGAGAACATGGGTCAACAGGTAGAAGTTCTTAAAGAGGCAATACAAAAATCCCATAGGGAATTATGAGAGAACATGGGTCAACATGCAGAAGCCCTTAAAGAGAAATCACAAAAATCCTTGAAAGAAACACAGGAGAACATGGGTCAACAGGTAGAGGCCCTTAAAGAGGAATCACAAAAATTCCTTAAAGAATTTCAGGAAAAAACAAACAAGTAAAGGAATTGAACAAAACTATCCAGGATCTGAAAGTGGAAATAGAATCAACAAAGAAATCGCAAAGTGAGATATCTCTGAAGATAGAAAACCTTGGAAAGAATTCAGGAGTCATAGATGCATCAACAACAGAATACAAGAGATAGAAGAAAGAATCTTAGATGAAGATTCTATAGAAAACATTGACTCAACAGTCAAAGAAAATGCAAAATGCAAAAAGCTTATAACCCAAAACATCCAAGAAATCCAGGACACAATGAGAAGACCAAACCTAAGGATTATAGGTATAGAAGAAAGTGAGGATTTACATCTTAAAGGCCCAGTAAATATCTTCAACAAAATTATAGATGAAAACTTCCCTAACCTAAAGAAAGAGATGCCCATGAACATACAAGAAGCTTACAGAACTCCAAACAGATTGGACCAGAGCAGAAATACCTCCCATCACATAATAATCAAAACACCAAATGCACTAAACAAAGAAAGAATAGTAAAAGCAGTGAAAGCAAAAGGTCAAGTAACATATAAAGGCAGACCTATCAGAATTACACCAGACTTCTCACCAGGGACTATGAAAGCCAGAAGAGCCTGGGCAGATGTCATACAGACCCTAAGAGAACATAACTATCCGCACAGACTACTATACCCAGCAAAGCTTTCAATTACCATAGACAGAGAAAACAAGACATTCCATGACAAAAGCAAATTTACATAGGATCTTTCCACAAATCCAGCTCTGCAAAGGATAATGGGTGGAAAATACCAACACAAGGCAGCAAACCACACCGTAGAAAAATCAACAAGGTAATCTTTCAACAAACCCAATAGAAGATAGATACACAACCAGAATTTCACCTTTAACTAAGAAGATAACAGTAAGCAACAATCACTTTTCCTTAATATCTCTTAATATCAATGGTCTCAATTCCCCTATAAAAAAACATAGACTAACAGACTGGACATGTAAACAGGACCCAATGTTTTGCTGCATACAAGAAACCCACCTCAGTGACAAAGACAGTCACTATTTAAGAGTCAAAAGTTGGAAAACAATTTTCCAAGCAAATGGTCCCAAGAAAGAAGCTGGAGTGGCCAATCTTATATCAGATAAAATTGACTTTCAACCAAAAGTTGTCAAAAAAGATAAAGAGGGACACTTTATACTGGCCAAAGGAAAAGTTTATCAAGATGAACTCTCAATTCTGAACATCTATGGTCTGAACTCAAGGGCACCCACATTCATTAAAGAAACTGTAATAAAGTTCAAAGCACACATTGTACCCCACAAAATAATAGTGGGAGACTTCAAAACCCCACTCTCAAAAATGGACAAATTATGGAATCAGAAGCTAAACAGAGATACAATGAAACTAACAAGTTATGGACCAAATGGATCTAACAGATATTTATAGAACATTCCACCCTAAAACAAAGGAATATACCTTCTTCTCAGCACCCCATGGTACCTTCTCAAAAATTGACCATATAATTGCCTCAACAGATACAGAAATATTGAAATTATTCCATGTATTTTATCAGATCACCATGGCCTAATGCTGGTCTTAAGCTCAAACAAAAGCAATGGAAAACACACATACACATGGACCTTGACCAATGCTCTCCTCAACAATAGCTTGGTCAAGGAAGAAATAAAGAAGGAAATTAAAGGCTTTTTAGAATTTAATGAAAATGAAGACACATCATATTAGACTTTATGGGACACAATGAAAGCAGTGCTAAGAGGAAAACTCATAGCTCTGAGTGCCTCCAAAAAGAGAATGGAGAGAGCTTACACTAACAGCTTGACAGTGCACTTGAAAGCTCTAGAACAAAAGGAAGAAAATACCCCCAAGAGGAGTAGATGGCAGGAAATAAACTTAGGGCCGAAATCAACCAAACAGAAACAAAAAGAACTATACCAAGAATCAAGAAAACAAGGAGTTGGTTCTTTGAAAAAAATCAACAAGGTAGATAAACCCATAGCCAGACTAACCAGAGGGCACAGAGACAGTATCCAAATTAATAAAATCAGAAATGAAAAGGGAGATATAACAACAGAAACTGTGGAAATTCAAAAAAATCATCAGATCCTACTACAAGAGCTTATACTCAACAAGGTTTGAAAACCTGGATAAAATGGACAACTTTCGGGGCTGGAGAGATGGCTCAGCACTTAAGAGCACTGACTGCTCTTCCTGAGGTCCTGAGTTCAATTCCCAGCAACCCAATCATCTGTAATGGGATTGGATGCCTTCCTCTGGTGTGCCTGAAGAGAGCAATTGTGTACACATACATACAAAATAAATAAATAGATAAATCTTAAAAAGAAAAAAAGAAATGGACTAGATACATACCAGGCGCCAATGTTAAAACAGGATCAGATAAATCATCTAAATAGTCCCATAAGTCCTGAAGAAATAGAAGCAGTCATTAATAGTCTCCCATTAAAAAAAAAAAGCCCAGGACCAGATGGGTTTAGCAGGGAATTCTATCAGATCTTCAAAGAAGAATTAATACCTATACTCTTCAAACTTTTCAGAGAAATAGAAACTCAAGGAACACTACCCAACTCATTCTATGAAGCCATAATAACACTTATACCTAAACCAAACAAAGACCATACAAGGAAGGAGAACTTCAGACCAATCTCCCTCATGAACATATTGATGCAAAAATATTGAACAAAATCCTGGCCAACTGAATCCAAAAATGCATCAAAACTCTAATTCACCATGATCAGGTATGCTTCATCCCAGAGATGCAGGAATGATTCAATATATGGAAATCTGTCAATGTAATCCACTACATAAACAAACTAAAGGAAAAAAAAACACATGATCATTTCATTAGATGCTGAAAAAGCTTTTGACAAAATCCAGCATCCCTTCATGATAAAAGTCTTGGCGAGATTAGGAATCCAAGGCCCATACCTAAACATAGTGAAAGCAATATACTGCAAACCAGTAGCCAACATCAAGTTAAATGGAGAGAAATTTGAAGCAATCCCACTAAAATGAGGGACCAGACAAGGCTGCCCACTCTCTCCCTATCTATTCAATATAGTACTTGAAGTTGTAGCCAGAGCAATCAGGCAGCAAAAGGAGGTCAACGGTATATAAATTGGAAAGGAAGAAGTCAAAATATCACTATTTGCGGATGATATGATAGTATATACTTATGTGAACCCAAGACTTCCACCAGAGAACTCCTAAAGCTGATAAACAACTTCAGCAAAGTGGCTGGTTATAAAATTAACTCCAGCAAATCAGTAGCCTTCCTCTACTCAGAGGATAAACAAGAGGAGAAAGAAATTAGGGAAATGACACCCTTCATGATAGTCCCAAATAATATGTCATACCTAGGTGTGACCCTAACAAAGCAAGTGAAAGATCTATATGACAAGAACTTTAAGTCTCTGAAGAAAGAAATCAAAGAAAGTCTCAGAAGATGAAAAGATCTCCCATGTTCATGGATTGGTAGAATCAATATAGTAAAAATGGCCATCTTGCCAAAAGCAATTTACAGATTCAATGCAATTCCCATCAAAATCCCAAATCAATTCTTCATAGATATAGAAAGAGCAATTCTCAAATTCATCTGGAATAACAAAAAACCCAGGATAGCAAAAACTATTCTCCATAACAAAAGATCTTCTGGGGGAATTATCATCCCTGACCTCAAGCTCTACTACAGAGCAGTAGTGATAAAAACTGTTTGGTATTTGTATGCAGACAGGCAGGAATATCAATGGAATAGAACTGAAGACCCAGAAATGAACCCACACACATATGGTCACTTGATATTTGACAAAGGAGCTAAAAACACCCAGTGGAAAAAAGATAGCATTTTTAACAAATGGTGCTGGATCAACTGGAGATCAGCATGTAGAAAAATGCAAATTGACCCATTCTTATCTCCTTGTACAAAGCTCAAGTCCAAGTGGATCAAGCAAGGATCTACACATAAAACCAGATACACTGAAGCTTATAGAGGAGAAAGTGGGGAAGAATCTTGAGCATGTGGGCACAGGGAAAAAGTTCCTGAACAGAACACCAATGGCTTATGCTTTAAGAACAAGAATCGACAAATGGGACCTCAAAAAACCGCAAAGCTTCTGTAAAGCAAAGGACACAGTTAATCTGACAAAACGGCAACCAACAAATTGAGAAAAGATCTTTACCAACCCTACATCTGATAGAGGGCTAATAATATCCAATGTATATAAAGAACTCAAGAAGTTAGTCTCCAGAGAGTCAAATAACCCTATTAAAAAATGGGGTATAGATTTAAACAGGGAATTCTCAACTGAGGAAACTCAAATGGCTCTAAAGCACCTAAAGAATTGTTCAGTATCCTTAGTTATCAGGGAAATGCAAGTCAAAACAACACTGAGATTCCACCTTATACCAGCCAGAATGGCTAAGATGAAAAACTCATGGGACAGCAGTTGCTGAAGAGGATGTGGGGAAAAAGGAACACGTCTCCATTGTTGGTGGGATTGCAAGCTGGTAAAACCACTCTGGAAATCAGTTTGGCAATTCCTCAGAAAATTAGACATAGTACTACCAGCGGACCAAGCTATACCACTCCTGGGCATATACCCAGAAGATGCTCCTACATATAATAAGGACACATGCTCCACTATGTTCATAGCTGCCTTATTTATAATAGCCAAAAGATGCAAAGAACACAGATGTCCCTCAACAGAGGAATGGATACAGAAACTATGGTATATATACACAATGGAGTACTATTCAGCTATTAAAAACAATGAATTCATGGAATTCTTAGGCAAATGTATGAAACTAGAAAGTGTCATCCTGAGTGGAGGCAACATAATCACAAAAGAACACACATGATATGCACTTACTAATAAGCAGATGTTAGCACAAAAGCTCAAAATAAACAAGTTACAATTCACCAAGGTCAAGAAGAAGGAGGACTTAAGTGAGGATGCTTTGGTTCCTCTAAGAAAGGGAACAAAATAGCCACAGGAGCAATAAGGGAGACAATGTGTGGAGCAGAGACTGAAGTAAAGGCCACCCAGAGACTGCCCTGCCTGGGGATTCATCCTATAAACAGCCAACAAACCCTGACACTACTATGGACGACAAGAAGTGCATACCAAAAGGAGCATGCCATGGTTGTCTCCGGAGAGGCCCTGCCAGAGCCTTACAAATATAGAAGCAGATGCTAACAACCAACTATTGGACTGGGCATGGGGTCCCCAATGGAGGAGCTGGAGGATGGTCCAGAGGAGCTGAAGGGTTTACAGCCCCATGGGAAGAACAATGATTTCGGCCACCTAGACGCCCCAAGACTCCCAGGGACTGAACCATCAACCAAAGGGTACACATGGTTCCAGCCAAAAATGTGGCAGAGGAAGACCTTGTTGGGCATCAGTGGGAGGAATGGTCCTTGGTCAGGTAAAGGCTCAACAGAGGCATGAACAAAGGGAAACCGAGGGGGGGGGTGTTGGGTGGAGAGGCATATATGTGGAGGCAGGGGGAAGGAGGAAAGGAAGGGGCTGGGGGTCTTGGGGGAGGGGGATATTGGGAAAGGTTTTGCCACTGGCAATGTAAATGAAGATATTCAATAAAAAATAATTAAAAATAAATAAATAAATAAATAAATAAATAAGAAACCATATTTCAGGCAAGCAGAAATATCACATTTGGAAGAAAAAAAGAAAAGAAAGAAACTGCCTCACGTTAACCAGACACACAAAGGCCAGACGCACTTACTGGCTAGGAAGGAAACTGATCAGCACAATTCGTTATTAGGATTTAAATATCTGAAGACAATACAAAACAATGCATGTTGGAGTTCATCAATTGTCAAGTATAACTGTATTAATGCAGAATACGAAAGTGTTTATTTCTGCCACAAAGAACCAAAAACTAGTACTAAGTCTCTTACACCTAAAAGTTCAAAGTTGCCAAGAAAGTAATACCTCCAATTGAAAATGTCACATTTTCCAACCTTACACTACCTGTATTTTCAGGGCAGCCTTGGCAGGCTTCAAAACTCACTGAAGAATACCATTAGATATTGCCTATTATAATGCCAATGTGAAAAACATCCCAGAGAGGGAGTTAGGCAAGGGATAACACACCTGCTTAAACTACTGCAATTGCTAAAAATGGTTTCCAGGAATGTTTATTGATGTCGAGTAATGTTCGTGACATATGCAGAAGGTTGTGCCAAAGAGTGTGTCATGTGAACGGATGAGTTACATACATGGAAGTGGAGACAGAGACACAACTAAACGCCAACAGCCTTTGCCTCCAGAACTCAGCAGCTCTATTCTTCTTAATGATTGCCCTGCGTTTCCAATTTTCCTGTAATGGGAAAGCATTATTTGATTGGTCTTAAAAAAAAAAGTTTAAAGAAAGCAATATAACGAAAATTGTTTTCATGCAGTCTTTAATCAGAAAATGTTAACCTGAAATTCTCTGTGAAGTACACAAGCTCCCACCCTACCCTATAACTAGAATTGAAAATGTTATCTGATGTTAAAAGTTCAAAACTTTAAATATATTTGAAATATTCAGGTTACGACTTTAGAATGGTCAATGGACATTTTATTTGTAGGTGACAGAGGACTAACTTTCTTCCTGGTAATTTCTAATGTCCCCAAACATGTGACAGAGTTATCTGTCTAGAGCTCATAAAAACCCATGGAGAAAGTTGTTTCGAAAGTGTGAGTGCACCAGGACTAGAGCATCTGTCCCGTCTCTGATACCTACCTATGTGCCAGGTGTGTTTTACACAGTGGGTGAAATATTTTCAGTTCTTTCCTTAGAGTCTTTAAAATAAAGTCTATTTATTTATTTATTTATTTATTATGTATTTATTTATTTTTATGTATATGAGTATGCTGTCGCTGTCTTCAGACACACCAGAAGGCATCAGATCCCATTACAGATGGTTATGAGCCACCACGTGGTTGCTGGGAACTGAACTCAGGACCTCTGGAAGAACAGTCCATGCTCTTAACCACTGAACCATCTCTCCAGCCCAAGATAACTCTAAATAATTGCTACACTATCTATAACCCTAAAAGCGTTCTACAAAAAGGAAGTAATATTTTTCTAGAGTTTTGATTATTTGGAACCAACACAATGCTTTCTTCTGCCACTTTAAGCCACTTTCTTTCTATAAAATATCATTTCTGTCTGCTCCTAGAAGATTAGAATGTGACAAAGATGGTCACAGAAGATATGAATTCTAGTCCTGACTCTGCTACAAATTCCTGGATGATCAAAGGCAACTGACTTTCCTATCAATAGATAAAAACTTTCTATCTCAACTTCTTTAGCAATAATATAAATTTATTTCACTGTTCTTTCCAATTCTGAATATCTAGGGTTTGCATTTGTTTTTTTTTTTTATAGCAAATGTCACTCCACGTGTTGCTCCGTGCAGCTATAACTCTGCCATGAAATATGTCTGAAATACAAATGAACACTGCTCAGCCTGCAGTGCTTGCCCTGTGCTGGCCGAGTGAAGAAGAGCTCTCTGGGACAGCTGAAGAGGGTATCAAAGGCAGAGGTGGTATCTACTGCTTTAAAGGCGCTCACCAGTTAGCTGAAGTGCTAAGTAATAAACACAAGAGATAACAAAGGGCTCTTAACAAAGCTCAGCTCAGTAAGCAAGGGGAGTATAGATTAGAAACTCACCCATGTTTCCTGTAAGGAATCCAAATATGCCAAGTGGTCAGACTTAGCCAGGAGGTGTACTGGGTAAGCTTAAAAGGTGTGATAAGGTAATCGGAATGGCTTGGCAGACATGAACGAAGGTATTTTGAGTATTTTCTATGTCAACAGGAAGAGAGGCAGGCAACCAGCCAGATGGCAAAGGGAGAGAAGCATATGGCCTGGATAATCGATACCCTGGAATAATGGAGGGCGGGGCAGGCTGCATTCCACCCGGAGGTCAGTGCTATCAGTGGTCCGGGGCTGCTCTGCATGGACCCCATTGTCTAGTCCTTATTTTGAAGACATGGATTAACTCCTTCCCATTACACACACACACACACACACACACACACACACACATTCAGACTCCTCTTTTCTCTTAAAAGGCATATGCTGTTTTATTCACATTAAACTTGTGCAAAGGACATTGTATATAGGTGTGTGCATGTGTGTCTGACTTGGGGAGACGGAGAGTGGTGAAATGTGCTATTGCCCAAATGTAATCTTCAGGGAAGCAATCCAGACTAGTGATTTCAAAGTGCAGTCAGCCACAGAGGCATAGTCTAATCAGGCCTTAGCAGCAGAGAGCCCAGAGGGGCTGTCATCTTTGGTGACTTCTCACACCCTGGGAAGAGTCAGCACCTGTGACCCTCAGGAATGGTGGGCTGTCTGGCTATCCCAGAAAAGCCTTGTCAGGGATAAGCAGCAGGGCAAAGAGGCATGGCTCTGTGTTCTTAAACTCCATCGGAGAAGGTGTGTGTGTGTGTGTGTGTGTGTGTGTGTGTGTGTGTGTGTGTGTGTGTAAGTCTTCACAATAATGCAAACACTGCTAAGATACTCTCAACAGCATTGGTTTCCTGGCATTAAATCCACACATTCCTACAAAGTCAGAGGAGAACCATGGCATAGTGCAAGGGAGCCTACGTCTCTCTAACCTATGGAAGTTCTTTTCTTATACACATGTGAGCACATACACCCACATACATGAAAAGCATGTGTGTGCACACACAAAGCAAGCAAGCTCAAAATGTATTTCTTTATATTTTGAAATCACAGCTTTTGAGTCCATGCCATAAACCCAGACTGGAGTGGATGATGAGAGGGGATTAAAATACTTACTTTGCCAGCCAAAGGCATCACCAACAATTATAAAAGGCATGTATACTACACTGAGATGCTTTCATCAAATGTCACGCTTCAGATATGGATAACCTAACCACTTAGTGCAAGATTATTTATGGAAGAAAGAGTCTGCCGGAATTTATACTACATTGTAGGCAAATATTTTTTCCCCAAAAAGTTCATGAGATCACCCCAGAAGTTTCATCGATGTGCAAGAAGTACAAGAGGATTTTAAGGCCACAGAATGTTGTGCATGTCAGGGCCTTTTAAATCACAAGAAACTTTCAAATATGATGGGAAAATGATTCATAATCGTGTCACTTTCAAACCACCTCACGTTTCTGACGTTTACCTGCTCTGTCTCATTGCTGCTGACATTTTTCTACAGGTGTCCTTTAGAAGTTTACAAAGCTGCAACACATATACTACTTTAAAGGCCATTCAAGCTCAGGGCCGAAGTGACCCCACCAGGAAGGTGCTTGTCACACAAGGATGAGCTCCTGAATTTGGGTTCTTGGCATACCTGTAAAATCCAGGCATGACTATACTATACCCCCAAAATCCTAGGGTCAGGAAGGAGAAGGCAGATCCCCAGAGCTCACTGGCCACCCCCCCCCAAAGTGGAGAGCCCAAGTTCAGTGAGAGACCCTGCTTCAGAAAAAGAAGAGAACAAGAGAGCACACCCAGTGTCAACTTATGGCCTCCACACAGACGCTCCCACATGTCCATGTGCAACCAGACACTTGTGAGCATATATACCCACATACATGACAAACACGTGTGTGTTTGTGTGTGTGTGTTTGTGTGTGTGTGTGTGTGTGTGTGTGTGCGCGCGCGCGCGCGCACACACACACACACACACACACGCACAGACTATGCAAGCTCAAAGAATAAGTATTTCCTCGTGTTGCCACAGGTCTTCATAATTACACCTTTTGATGACTGCATATCCCATCGTAATCCTGCCAACTATGCCTTTAAACATAGATTGCTCACAAGGTCTCATTATTACAAACGATCTGCAGTTAGCAGTTTAAGAACACAGCTCTCTTTCTCCTTTAGCCTATCTGTTTGGGTTAAAAGTTTCTAATGATATTAATCACACCCTTTTCCTTCATTTTGTTATAAATTTGAAATTATGGCATAATTATAATTTCATTTCCCCTCTTCCTTTCCTCCCTCCAAACCATCCCACATATCCCTTGCTCTCTTTCAAGTTCACAGCCTCTTTCTAATTGTTGTTTTAAGGTTATATGTATATGTGCACACATATGAATTCCCAAGTATAACCCGCTCAGTGGGAATAATGTTAGTGGTATGTGTGTTTCTTCAGGGCTGAGCATGTTGAAGTTGCCTGAGGTTTTGTAGAGGACTGAGGCCTGTGGCTTCCCCCAGCCCACTCTGCCAGGCCAATTGCTGCTGTCCTTGTTCAGCCCCTGATCTGCACTCTTGTTGTGAGACTTTATGGGTGTAGCTTCTGACATTTCTAGGGGACACTCAGAAAATTCCTCCATCTTCTGGCTTTTTCAAACTTTCAATCTTATAACTCCATTTATCAAATGCCTTTTCAGAGGACTGATCAATTTACATTAACATAAACGAGGTCACAACTTGTCAGTTTCTCTGAAGTTGGTATTTTTAACGATTATTGAGTATTTTCCCCATAAGCCCAATGAACAGAGTGCTCTTATAGATTGGTCAATCCTTTGACCATCTAGCTACTGGAGGGCCTAGCCGCTGTCTGAATTGTGTTTCTTTTATAGTTTTTATTGAGTATTACTATTCTAAAAATATCCAGAAATGTCGGTTCTTTCTGGAAGCTCTATGACATCTCCGGCTCTTCAAAGCTGTACATTCTTTGGTGTCATGACTGGAATAGAGCTCCCCCCATATTTAAAAACAAAATTTCAAGTGGTCTCTCTTTCCTGTCACAGTAGTATAATTGAAACAACTGTTTCTCAAGCTGGGAATAAACAAAGGCTTTTAAAAGCATATTCAAACCTAACAAGGAGAGGCAGACAGAAACAGCACTCCTTATACACAGTGGGTGCAAAGAAGTGAAGGACTGGGTTAGACGCCAGCTCTTCCCTTCCCACAACTGAGTGATATCTGGTGTATTATTAGGTAGATTAGATACCGTTAGGTCACAATGAGGTTACACTGAGGCCGACCCCCAATCCAGAATGGACTGGCACATGAAGACAGACAGACAGACAGGGGAGGGCACGGTAGTGACAGAGCAGAGGTTGTAATCATACAGCTGCAAGCCAGAGGCTGTCATCTTGGGGCAAAGCAACAGAAGCTACCAAAAGGTGAGGGATGGGGTCCGCTCGGGTGCATCAGAACTGCTAGCAACACATTTCTATCGTCTACGGTTTACAGAAGCTCTGAGAAACGACTCCGAATAGTTAAAAGGAAGAGGAGTAACTGTAGCCCTGCTATGACAGTTGCTGGAGTTGGAGCAAACGCCAATAACAAGGGTCTTTTCTTCACCTTCTACCAGGGGAGTGCTTATGCTCACTGACAGCTCAGGAGGACTGCAGGACAGCAATCTGTCCAATGAGATACGTTATATTTTGAGGAAGGGCTTCTCCTTTGTGACAAAATCACAAAGGCTTACACAGGAGGAGGCCTTGGCTGCAGGTGCAGTGGCCTTGGATCCTGCGAAGGAAAGCAGGTGGGACAGCTCCAGGGGCAGGCGTCATCCATGCAGGGGCAGGCGTCATCCGTGCAGGGGCAGGCTGCAGCCTGTGCCATCAGACGCACTCTAGCTTGGATTACTGTTTCTCTGAGTTTCTGTCACTATAGGCAAATGTAGAGGACCCCCAAAAAAGCAACCAAGGTCGTTGCCATTTGGGGCTTGCAAATGGTCTTGGGAAACATCATACCAAATACCAACCAACATCTGCCTATGTGCAATGGCAGGAGGGCCCTTCCTCGCTTCTCTGTCACAATGCTTTCACTGGTTCTGCCTCTTCACAGACTTCTGTACAGACTGTCCACTTGCCCCATCTGTCCCCTTTAGACACATCTGTTTCTAACTGGAATCACATCATATGGCCATTACCTGAGCGTCCTCATCCTGCTGATTTGAAAGAGCTGGGCACAGAGCCTCTGTTTTCCCTGCTGAGTGCAGGTCTGAAGCTGGAACTCAGTAAGTGTTCAGTCAGTGAGTATGGGGATGAACAAGGAGGTGGGAAAAGGCACTGAAAACTGAAAGGAAATTGAATCCAAGAACACAAGAGAGTGAGAGGGGGGTGGGAGGCTTTGATTTTACCAAGTCATTCTATACACCCCCTCACTGGTGGGGAAACGACAAATACCACTTTAAGTACAATTGTGACTCACTGGGGCTCATGTGCATGTACAATTTTTACTTATTAAGTACTAGGCATTGTGGTAAGAGTCTTGTGGTACTTATTTCATTTAATCTCAATGACCTTCTTCCATCAAAGTCACTATGGAGCCCAGGCTAGCCCTGAACTCAGATCTTCCTGCTCTAGCACCCAAGTGCTGGGATTACAAGTGTGTGGCACCACATCCCTGTCTCTTTCTGATCACTTAAGGAAAGGGTTTACAGAAAGTAGGTTAGAAGCAGCTGAAATGCTTCTCTGTGACCATGTTTACCTAGCTGGTCCACATTTTAAAATCTAGATGTCTGTATGTCTGCTTGGGGTGCCTGGAGGAGCAAGCTGGTGGAAGCTCTACAGGGAGAAGCCGGGAAGCCAGCCATGCAGTCTCAGAGATGCTGGTGCTCTCAAAGGTGTTTATGAGCTCATAACTCCCTTTGACAGATACAAAAGCTGAGAGCCAGGAAGGGCCTGCATATGAGTACTAGTCAGATGGTGTACAGGTTGGACCACTCAGGATCCTGTTTCAAGTCCTACAGACAGTAAGTAGTTGACTCCAAACTCTTACGAGTGAGGTTAAACCATCCATTCTCCATATAGGGGTTGGCTTGTTTTCATTAATGCCACGCCCTCCAGCAATACCGAGCCCCCCAGTACACACTGTTAAGAAGAATCTTTTTGAACCAAGTGTTTCCTCAAGTGACTCCAAGCCTGCTGCATCTAATCTTCATCAAAATGTTAGTGTTTTCACCTCGTCACTGCACCCATTCCTGCAGTTCAGCGTCTTTAGGACAAATGTAGTGACTCTTTCCAAGGCGGCTCTGTGTGTGTGCTGCGGGACCTCAGGCCCCCGTGCATTGTCTGTGCCCAAATGGGAGAGTATACAGTTGTGCTGTTCGCAGCTGTGACACTTGACAAAGATTAAAGTATAACAAAGAAACAAAGAGTAATAATAGTAGATGGGAAATTTAAATTGAATGTCAAGGGAGTTATCGAGAAGTATCTGAAGGCGAGAGGAGCAACAAGTGTGGCCCGGAGAGGCCTGGGTGGGGGTGGGGGTGCGGCTGAGACCCTGGTGAAGGCCCACTGACAGGATGAGGAAGGTGGAGACAGAGATGGAAGAGGCCCCAGAGGAAGTTACGTCTGCCAAAAGCTTCACACTCAAAGAATTTTCGAAGGTATTTTACAACATTGAAAGTACAAAGAATAAAATGTTGGAAGCTTATCCAAACTCAGAAATGAATATGACAATTTGTCAGGTGTAGAGAACACGCTTGCTTCGGATGGTAAGTTATCTGATGAGACACTGAAAGTTCTCATCAAATCACTCTTGATAAGCTATTTGCAAAGAAATAAAACGTAATTTTGAATGTTTCTCATGTTTCAAGTTACACTGAAACTGTTTTACAATTCTCTCCTCTTTCTTACATACCTGTAGCCAACAGAAGATATTTAAAATGCTTTGACTTTTTTTATATTCTTTGTTTACATTCCAAAGATTCCAAAGGCTTTCCCCTTTCCCAGTTTCCCCACCACCACCATATGTCCCATAAGTCCTCTCCCCCCCCCAACTATTCCCCAATCACCCCCACCACCACCATTTCTCTGTTCTGGTACTCTCCTACAAAACTAGATCCAATCTTTTCAGGCCCAGGGTCCTCTCCTTTCTTCTTCTTGGGAATCATTTGACTTGCTAATTGTGCCTTGAGTATTCAGGGCTTCTGGGCTCATTAATATCCACTTATCAGTGATTGCATTTCATGTGTATTCTTTTGTGATTGGGTTAACTCGCTTAGGATGATATTTTCCAGATCCAACCATTTGCCTACAAATTGCATGAATTCGTTATTTTTAATTGCTGAGTAGTATTCCATTGTATAAATATACCACATTTTCTGTATCCATTCCTCCTTTGAGGGATATCTGGGCTCCTTCCAACTTCTGGCTATTATAAACAAGGCTCCTATGAACATAGTGGAGCATGTGTCTTTATTGTATGCAGGGGAATCCTCTGGGTATATGCCCAGGAGTGGTGTGACAGGGTCCTCTGGAAGTGTCATGCCCAATTTTCTGAGGAACCGCCAGACTGATTTCCAGAGAGGTTGTACCATCTTGCAATCCCACCAACAGTGGAAAAGTGTTCCTCTTTCTCCACATCCTCACCAGCACCTGTTGTCTCCTGAATTTTTAATCTTAGCCATTCTGACTGGTGTGAGGTGGAATCTCAGGGTTGTTTTGATTTGCATTTCCCTGATGACTAATGATATTGAACATCTCTTAAGGTGTTTTTCAGTCATCCGAATTTCCTCTGGTGACAATTCTTTGTTTAGCTCTGTACCCCATTTTTTAATAGGGTTATTTGGTTCTTTGGGGTATAACTTCTTGAGTTCTTTGTATATACTAGATATTAGCCCTCTGTTGGATGTGGTGTTGGTGAAGATCTTTTCCCAATTTGTTGGTTGCCGTTTTGTCCTTCTGACTGTGTCCTTTGCCTTACAGAAACTTTGTAATTTTATGAGGTCCCATTTGTCAATTCTTGATCTTAGAGCATAAGCTATTGGTGTTCTGTTCAGGAACTTTTCCCCCTGTGCCCATGTCCTCCAGGGTCTTCCCAAGTTTCTTTTCTATTAGTTTCAGTGTGTCTGGTTTTATGTGGTCATCTCATTAGATGCTGAAAAGGCATTTGACAAAATTCAGTATCCTCTCATGCTAAAAGTCCTGGAAAGAACAGGAATTTAAGGCCCATATCTAAACATAGTAAAAGCAATATATAGCAAACCAGTAGCCAACATCAAACTAAATGGAGAGAAACTTGAAGCAATCCCACTAAAATCAGGGACTAGACAAGGCTGCCCTCTTTCCATATCTTTTCAATATAGTACTTGAAGTTCTAGCGAGAGCAATTAGACAACATAAGGAAGTCAAAGGGATACAAATTGGAAAGGAAGAAGTCAAACTATCATTATTTGCAGATGATATGATAGTTTACTTAAGTGACCCGAAAAACTCCACCAGAGAACTTCTACAGCTGATAAACAACTTCAGCAAAGTGGCTGGTTATAAAATCAACTCAAGCAAATAGGTAGCCTTCCTGTACTCAAAGGACAAGCGGGCTGAGAGAGAAGTTAGGGAAATAACACCCTTCACAATAGCCACAAACAACATAAAGTACCTTGGCATGACTCTAACCAAACAAGTGAAAGATCTGTATGACAGGAACTTCAAGTCCTTGAAGAAAGAAATCAAAGTAGACCTCAGAAGATGGAAAAATATTTCTTGCTCTTGGATTGGCAGGATCAATATAGTAAAAATGGCCATCTTGCCAAAAGCAATCTACAGATTCAATGTAATCCCCATCAAAATCCCAAATCAATTCTTCATAGATCTAGAAAGAGCAATTCTCAAATTCATTTGGAGTAACAAAAAACCCAGGATAGCTAAAACTATTCTCAACAATAAAAGGTCTTCTGGGGGAATCAAAATCCCTGACCTCAAGCAGTACTACAGAGCAATTATGTTAAAAACTGCATGGTATTGGTACAGCAACAGGCAAGTAGATCAATGGAATAGGATTGAAGACCCAGAAATGAACCCACAGACTTATGGTCACTTGATCTTTGATAAAGGAGCTACAACCATCCAGGGGAAAAAAGATAGCCTTTTCGACAAATGGTGCTGGTTCAACTGGAGGTCAACATGCAGAAGAATGTGAATTGACCCACTCTTATTTCCTTGTACTAAGATCAACTCCAAGTGGATGTTTTGACTTTTTAAAAAAGACTTTATTTATTTTATACATATGATAAGTACACTGTAGCTGTCTTTACACACACCAAAAGAGGGCATCAGATTCTGTTTCAGACAGTTGTGAGCCACCATGTGGCTGCTGGGAATTGAAATCAGGACCTCTGGAAGAACAGTCACTGCTCTTAACTGCTAATCCATCTCTCTAGCCCTGTTTTGACTTTTTTTTTTAAAGATTGGAAGACAATCATATTTTCAATTGATTATTAACATTATTTTATACTTTCACAGTTCCACACCATTGTGAAAAACAAAGACTACTTCTATCCATTCATACTGAATTTGAACAGTTCCATTGCCTAGAGTCATAAAGGGGAATGTTTGGTCAAAGAGCACACACATCATTATAATTTTGATCAAGTCCTGGGAGATTTCCCCTTTAGAAAGCCATGATCTCATCCAAGGGGAATCTACGTAACCCTTTCTTCACATCATGAAGAACTGAAGCTGGGCTCATCTGTGATACCAAGGTTAGTTCTACTAGATGTAGGGGAGACTAAGGCAGGAAGATTGTCAGGTTAAGGCCAATGAGAGCCATGCTGCAAGATCCTATCATTAACAGCTAACTCTAAAAACTATAGCTTTATAACAAAGCCAACCAACCAACCAACCAAACAAACAAACAAAACCAGCTAGGTGATGTTTGATACAAGTTTCCTCTGAACTGAAATACTGACTCTATCTGATGGGGGTGCTTGTTAGGAAGGTTGAGACCTTCAGCAAGCAAAAGGCCCTCCCCAAGGTTACAGTAAACAATTGCTGGGGGAGGAGACAGTGACCGGCCCACTTGCTCTTGTCCAGTCTGCCTGTGAGTCAAGGGGAGCTCCAAGGAGCAATAGTTTGAGTTTCTTGAGTTGAGTGCTGGGCTGGGCTTTTCCTTGCTGCGGCTGCTTTGAGTGTTTGCTGCCCCCATAAGTCACCCCATAATCACACTCCTGCCCACAGCCCCAATAAAAACTCATTATTCACCAAGTTGAACTGTGGTGCAATCATTTTTGGCTTGAGACAGGTTCCCTTTCTAAGGTGAGCAGATGTGTGCATGCTGTATCTTCCCAGGAAATGTCTCCCCCACCACAGCTAAAGATATCCATAGAGTTCAAAACAAAATTCAAATGTTTCCCAAACAAACATTTTATATGGTTGGTGTGATAGATTATATACTACCAATAATGTTTTGGGCTTTTTGTTTTGTTTCTGTTTTTAACCAAATGGCATGGAATTGACTCAACTTACTGCTGTGGTCAAGCAACATTGAGAGTAGTACTCTATCTCATTTAAGATGTGGTACTCAGAGGGAAGACTATGCCCCAGGAATGAGCAACTAGGACAAACTCCAAAGAACCTCTCCTTTTTTCATCATTTTTCTTTTACTTTTTCCTTTCTTTATCTTCAATGCAAAGGTGTTCTTTTTCTTTTCTTTTCTTTTCTTTTAGATTTATTTCTTTATGAGTGCTCTATTTGCATGTATGCCTGCATGACAGAAGAGGGCATCAGATTCATTGTAGATGGTGGTGAGCCACCATGTGGTTACTGGGACTTGAACTCAGGACCTCTGGATGAGCAGCTAGTGCTCTTAACCACTGAGCCATCTCTCCAGTCCATGAATGCTAATGTTTTTAACACAGGGCCTGGCACCCTCATCAGAAGAGGAGAGCTTTAAGATGTACTTTGACTAGTATGGAAGAATAGTTTTACTTTCTGTCTTGATACTCCCAATCCCCTCATTTTCCCATGTGTATGTGTGTGGCATGTATGCACAGGAATATGTGTGCTCACACTAGTGTGCTACACATGTGGAGGCATGACTGACATCAGTTATCTTCCTTAAGTGCTCTCCATATTGAGACAGGGTTGATCGACCAAAGCCACAGGGTTCTGATCTGCACAGTCTAGCTGACTGGTTTATGTGGGATCCTAAGTCTCTGCCTCCTATGTGGGAGATTACAAGAGGCTGTCATGTCTGCCTGACTCTTAGGTAGACACTGGGGATCCAAACTTTGGTCCTCATACTTGGGGGCAACTGTGTTACCTGCTGAACCATCTCCCTAGCCCTCAATTTCTTGTTCAAGACACAATATCTAAAACAATTTTCATCTCATAGTTGATCAAACAGTTCCATACACCCAGCTTCAGAATTTACATTTACAGTCATTAAATTTAAATGTATGTATAGTCTTTTGCCTCACTGCCTGAGATTTGGATTCTGCCTTCCAGTGTAGCCTTTGTAATAGTTGTATACAGTATATACAGTATGAATATGTATATAACGGATATATATATCCATATACAATATAATTTTATCATCTAGTTAAAACTTTAATTGATTTTTAGTAAATAAAACACAATGCTAGAATTCTCATCACCTTTGAGTATATGATTAGTTGCTGATATAAACATAATAATTATCATTATACCTACTACTTCTAATAAAATATCCTAGGCAGGTACTGTAGCAATGGTTTTCAAATTAAGTTGATTTCTTCTTTGTAACAGTTCTATGAGACAGTCTGAGTATTTGTGTTTTGTAGTTAAGAAAGCTAAAACCCAAAGAAATCAAGTAAACTTAAAATCCTCAAGATAGAAAACCCGGAACCCAGATTTGAACCCATGCACTTTTGAACCATCGCAGGCAGTTCTAGATCTAATTCTCCTAGATCATCGGTTCTCAGCTTTCCTAATGCTGTGACACTTTACACAGTTCCTTGTGTAGTGGTGGAACCCAGCCAGGAAATGATTTTCCTTGCTCCTTCATAACTGTAATTTTATTCTGTTCAGAGTCATAGTCAATATCTGATGGGTGACTGTAAAGGAAGGGGTCACAACCCACGGGTTAGGCATCATCTGTCGTCTTCTGGAGACCTTCTTCCCACGCAAATTGTGAAACAGTGAGGGACAAGTTGAAGTTCTTTAAAAAAAAAATAGAAAAATCCTTCCAAAGACTCTAGTCTCTCTAAAGTCTGTGGCTTCCCAGTAAGGAAGCTTGGATCTTGGTATTGGTTTTCCTTAAAGTAACTGAATAAAGTATCTTTAAAAAAAGAAAACAAAACAAACAACAAAACACTGAGGATTACCCAGATTTCACAGATTTAGAGAAAAAAAGTGAAAATATATTGTGGTGATATTTTTTCTGGGCTAGCTGGCAAATGTCCCCTTCGTAGAAAGTGCACTGAGATAGGGTATCAGTGTCGGCAGACTTCACACACATAGGCAGTAAGGACATAAAGTCGCCAGTCTGTGAAAGCAGACTTCAAAAGCACTGTAGATGTTATGCATGTATATATATATATGCATGTATGTATTATTTACTTATTTATGGAAAGAGGCACAGAACTGGCACTGTTTAACTTTGTTAAGTTGTAAGCATATGGGGACATGCTGTTGGCTCTCGGGCCCAGCCCTAAGGTGGTCACTGCTTTTTGGAAGACAAATCCACAGTCTCCTGCTAACACCTCCCCAGTTTGAGTTTTGGTCATAAATGACAGAAGAAGATATCATGGGGGTTCACTAGCATAGAATTGTTGGGACTGTTCTAGAAGCAGGTTTCTTGAAGTCTAGTCCAGGTACCTGGAAGGCTGAGGGAAGACAAAAGGTATGGTAAAATCCTTTAAAAAAAAATCCTAAACCTGCCGCAGTGAGAGGGCATGCAGGGCCCTGCTGGGCTCAGAGGTGCTGCCAGGCAGAGATGTTCTGAGACATCACCACACGGCAAAGAAGGCTGAGCCTCTCTGGGAAGGCATCACCTTCCGTCATACTCGGCTCTCCTCTGCTTCAGAAGACAGCAGAAACCGCTCCCATTTTCTCCCCAACCCCCACCCTCCCCCCCATTTTTAGAGTAGATTATGCTTTCTTCAATCATTTTGGTTTTAGAATTTCTTTTCTGCGCTGGTATCTTAAACCTCCCCAAGCTGCCTAGAGCCAGGGTGCTGCTTTTCTCTAGCATGCTGCTCCTCTCGCCAAACCCTCACCCTTTGGGGCCTGAATTCCTGCAGGCAGAACTTTGATACAAAAAGAGTTGGAAGAAAACTGTCACCATGCTTTGCCATGGTGCCTGAGGCCGGGAAGGCGGAGTTGGTGGCGGGGTCCAGGACTCCTGACGGCACCGCCTCCACCTTCAGCTCCCAGCCTTCAAGGCAGATCTGCATGGGCTTCCATGCTTCACTGGCTCCAACTATGACAGTCTGATGCTGGGACTACACAGGACGTAAAATAACAGTTAACAGACTCGAACTATTCCTGGACGGAGGAGGGCAAGCTTTTTGTATCTTTCAATACAAGCATGTTTGCAAGAATGACAGAACTCTTGCTTCTCCACTCAAGGTTGAGCTGGTAATTATATATTTCAGAAGAATACTGCATACAATTTTTAAAAAAATTAAAAAAAACCCACCAGCACAAAAATATGACATGGCACGAAGCTCCGTATAAAGCTGTCCAATGCAATATGGTAATTGCACCAATTACATTTAAAATATTTATTTGTGTACCCCAAACCCCAAGATATAAAGGCTAATTATCAAAAATGACACCAGCAAACAGTTTTTACCCAAGCTAATCAAAAACAGAATAATATTAATAATGCAAAGAAATGAAAAGAAACTTCAGTCTACTACTTGAATTAAAATGTCAATGAAATAAAACAGCAAATTCGCCAGCCTCGGTGTTCGCCTATGTGGCTGTATCATTTGAGGAAAACACAAAGAACCTTTTCAGCCTTGATAATCACTTTGGACTCCTTGGAACTGACTGAGAATGAACTATGTAAAAACTCGTATGTGGTGAGCTCGGTTAATTCGATGCACAATTTGAAAATGTAATGCTTTTCTGGAGAGTATATGGGCCTAGTTAGAGGTTACCATCCCAACTAAATATGTTGATCAAATCGACTTACAGGTGCATCTGTTTCTGTTTCTAAGCACAATATAAAATGCACCACACAGGGCAGTTCCTGTATTGGGGTGTTATTTCACATAGTATTTCTTACATAGGTTTTCAGGCCTAAAATTAAGGAGTTCTACAGATGACACTAAGGGGGCGATCCGTGAGGTGCCTGACATTCTCCACTGACAGCTCGGGAGCACACTCAGACTCCTCGGCTCTAGTACAATTTGATCTCTATGAACAATTACATCAAAGCACAGAGACTATCATAGTCATGTTAGCTAAAAACATCTCTGCCTATTTTTATGCTTTGACTTAAAGTGAAAAAAAAAAATGAAGACTGTCTTCTGTCACAAAGGGTAATGGCGACCCAGGACTGCTGCAGCCCTCCTCAGGGGGCAGAGGTAACAGCCTGCTTGGCTTAGCATTCTGCTCTAACAGTCTGATGCGGGACTATACAACATGGAAATTTTACCTCCTGTAATCCATACCTCCAGCTCTACAGTCCGCCACTACCTCTAGTTAGTCTATTTTATCTTAATGTGTTAACACCAATCATGTCTGTACACTATGGAAGTGCAGATGGAGCTCAGCTGTGGGTGGCTCTGTGTTGTCATTTCTCTGGACTCACAGTGGGGAGGGAAGGTTCACTTCGGAGCCACTGTGAAAGTCCCAGGGATGCCCAGTACAGAAGCCCTTCTGAGTCACAAGGAGTCAATGGCCTGCGAAGCAAGAGGTCTAGCCCTGAGTCACAGCCACACTCAGGGGTTACTTTTTTGTTCTGTAGGCTTTGTTTTGACACAGGGTCTCACTAATAACTCAGGTTGGCCTGGAACTTGCTTTGTAGACTAGGTTGGCCTCAAACTCAAAGAGATTCAACTGCCTCTGTGTCCTAAGTGCTAGGAATAAAGGCATGTGCCACCACACCCGGCTCCAAAGGTTACTTTTAATAAATGGACTTCTTCTGAGAAAAATATAGAACATTTCTGTGATTTAAAACATTGTTAAATTCTTTTTAGAAATACCATTTTTCCCCTTCCTCCCAGGCAAAGTTAAGACTATCTTTTTTAATATGTATTTTTTAAAGATGTAAAAATTTTTGCATGCATGACTGTTTTGCCTGCATGTATATCCCATATATATTCCTGGTATCTGAAGAGGTCAGAAGAGCACCAGATCCTGGAACTGGAGTTAAAGATGGCTGTGAACCTCCATGTGGTGCTGGGACTCAAACCCCAGGCCTAGTCAAAAGCAGCTAGTGCTCCTGACCACCGAGCCATCTCTCCAACCTTGCTCTGGTTTGGTTTTTAAATCTTCCCCCACCCTCTCTCTGTCTCTCTGAGTCTGGGCCTCCTTCTCCTGTTCATCCTTTCTCTCTCTATCTCTCTGTCTCTCTGTCTCTCTGTCTCTCTGTCTCTCTGTCTCTCTCTCTCTCTCTCTGTGTGTGTGTGTGTGCATGTATGTGCGTGTGTGTGTGTGTGTGTGTGTGTGTGTGTGTGTGTGCATGTGCTTGTATGTACTCACATGGGGAGGTCACAGGACTAAGAGTTGATTTTGTCCTTTCATCATGTGTGTTCTAAAAGCCCAGCTCAGGTTGACAGGCTTTCTGCAAGAACCTTTCCCCACCGAGCTACAGTGCTAACCTCACAAGTATGGTTCTTAACCACCACCTCTAACAATTTGGGAGCATAGTCCCCATTTCCTTCCACCAGACTCTCCTAGTCTCTTTGGTACCCGTCAGCTTTCAGGACCTGGCATCCTGCATCCTGATTTTCCTCGCCTCTCCAGCATCGTCACACTCCTCTCCTATGCAGTAGAGCCCACTCACACTGACAACTGTAACCCTTCTCACATTCACTGGCTCCTTTATAGGATGCCATTGACACTAAAGTAGCACCAAATGTACTTGTCTGATTGAAATATCTTATATTCACTAGTAATCTTTAAGGAACATGAAATAGCATCAATTTTGTAAATGAAATGGAATATATTCAAGGCAAATAATGTAACTGGAAGTCTTGAGGAGCATCATGGGTACTGATCAAAGGAAGTCACACTAGTACTCATCTCTAGGGTTTGGCAGACGTGTCTGCCATCTCACACTAGTTTTACCACGATCACCTTCAGAGCAAAGATCAAACCCATTATGCTTACAAACATGCCACGTGCACAGCAGAACCTCAACATGAGCCTTTTGCCCGAGAGTCCTCTATGGGTAGCTGTACTCTCTGTTCATCCTGAAAGATTCACTGCCCTACGCAGTGAGTGATGTCCCTCCACTGGGTCCTGACTGCCTTTTGTGCTCTGGTGAGTGGGGGCCCAAGGACACCCACTCCTCTCCACTCCAAATTCTCCTCTAGAAGCCCTTCAGACACATCCCTCAGACTTGCCAATGCCCTGGCCACGTGGCAGTTTGGCCTACAAAGTAAAGTTCCACCAGAGATAATGTCAGAGATTGTCACAGAGTCACACCTAGTCACCCGGACCCACACAGGGCAGGGAAGCAGGAGGAATACTTTCAGACCGAGTCCTCGGGCACAGACCTGCATCATGAGCGTTCCCTAAGGCAGAGTGAATGCCCACGGAGGGCTGGCAGCACCCCATTTACCATCTAGCCCCAGGAAACGGTGGAGCTCAGAAGATGCTCCCTGGGAGCCCTCCCAGCTGCCTGACAGCCCCGGTGCGACCAGGAAGCACTTGAGAGGCTTCTGGGGCTCTTCAAGCCCCGCCACCAGATGAGCCTCTCTTTCCTTTGCCCTCTCATTTCTTCTCTGCCCATTCTGTGCGTATCCTTCAGGGTTGCTCCGTCTCCTCCTGGCCCTCCTGCGCCAACTGCAGCTTTATTCAGATGACAATGAAAAGGAGTTCTAGCCAACAAAGGCAACAGCAGCTTCTCAGGCCACCTTTCCATTAACACTGTTGTTCGGAGGCGGCGAGAGCGAAGCAGCACATGACTGTGAGATCTGTCTTTATGAGGGACCACAGGCTATTCAAGTCAGCAGTCTAGGAAGAACACAAGCCTCTAAGAGGATTTAATGTCAGAGTAACCTTCCCATCGTGTTTCCAGAGTCTGGGTTGTAAGAAAGGTGAGGTGCAGCTCAGAGGGTGCTGGAAAAGGTGACTGTCAACATTTGTGTAAGGACAACGTGCTTCCTCTCAATTCCTGGCTCATTTTAGGAATCGGAAACAGACATACTATTCCAACTGCTCTCAACAATGGGACTGACCCTGCCTATACCCGCAACAATAAATGATTATCCGGTATGTGAGTCAATTGGCTTAGATCTGGGGTTGTTTGGCTATGCGATCATCTCAGCTGGGGAAATTGCTACTCCTGATACAGAGAACAGGCGTGTTTGCCCAAGAAAGGGACCAAACTGAATGAGCTTCTAAAATCTTCCTCTGAGACTGTTTTAGAAGGAGCTTAAAAGAGGAACATTAGGAAAAGAACAGGCAGCACGAGTTGCCTATAAAGTCTCTGTAATTAAAACAGGTGGCCTCGGTCACCCATAGGCGTACACAGGACAGGACAAGCACATACACTGCATTATCCACCTGGTGACACTGGCTAGACAGGCTCAGAGGTTCAGAGAAGCTCTGGGAAAATTCATGGCACATATCATAGGACCAGCACCCCCACAACCCCTATTTCCTAGTGACTCTATGAGAAAGAATGGTTGGCTGGGTCACACAAGGACATTAGCAATAGTGACGCAGGGCCAGTATACTGGTGGCGGCAGCAGCAGCTAACTTTTGCTCAGAGGTAGGCAGCATGTGGTACACTGTATTCATTCTGTTGGTCCATTCTCCCCAGACAGATATATGAAGTAAACACCCATGTTTGATAGAGAGGAAGCCTACAGGAGTTAGGTCGCTTGCCCAAAGAGCCAGTGATGGGTAAAGCCAGAATACGAAGCCAACAGCACAATTCTAATGCCTTCCCTCTGCTGTGCGCAGCCCAGGGAACAAGCTTGGCAGCTGAGGGCAAACAGCCTGAAGACTTCAAGATAACTCCGATGTTATCTTGACAAATGAAGTTCCCCATAGAAGGGGAACAAAATCACGGATGACGTTTCTTTTATGGGGTTACTAAAAGTGGTGCTTTTCAAATGATTAAGGGCCACTGTTCACTTACCATGCTTCTATTAAAACCCCCTATTCCAGTTTTACCCAAAGGCATACTGTTGATAGCCTTGTTCCTGCTTGATGACACATCAGTTCCTGACAGTGACTCTAATTGTCTGTTGCTCAATGTGAATATTCAGAACTCAAGTGGCAGAGGGTGCGTGTTGGGCAAGGAAAGCTTGGTTTTCCAATAGAAGGGAAATGGGTGCTTATGGGATTGCTTGTTAGATGCCTCTTACAGGGCAAAAAAAGGGGGTGGGGAGGCAGTGGGGAATAACAAGTTTACTTGTGGTTCCTGAGTCAATCACACCGAGTAGCTCTTCAGACAACCTAAAGTATGAGCCAGCCCAGATATTATAAATGAAATGGGTTGTATTCACAATATCCTGGCTTCCTTACATAATTCATAAAATCATTCTTTATTCTCCAAGCATAGAAGCAACTAATATCAAATGCAGTATCTTGGGAAACAGGACAAAACATGCCATGATTGGAGTACCTTTGATTCCAGGAGCTGATACTGAAAGCTGTCCTGATGGTGTGCAGACTGTGACTAACCCATCCACCTCTCCAGCTACCCGCGTGTCATGGTCAGCAGGGACTGGCTTACATACTTTTACATGTCTAGTCACCTATGGAACCAGTACAGCCACACGGAGGAAGCACCAGGATCACCTACATTTACAGATGAGGAAGCCAGGGTTGAGGAAATTTTTCTCCAAGTTTATTAGGAAAAGGTGGCTTTGGGATTTCACCTCTGTGGCATGCCTCCAGCATCAGCGCTCCTTGCTAACCTGTCTGAGAAATGAATACAGCCTCCTGGGAAACCTGGAGGAGGAGGCTTGGTGTTGGTGCAATAGCCGAACCGTGATGAGGCTGTATCCATGAGCCCACCAGAAGTTCTGATAAAGATAAAATGCTAAGAACTTTCCCAGCAGCCCATTGTTTCAATGGCATATCCCAATCTGGACTACCGCTGTGAATTCCAAGAAGCCTTTCTTAAGATACCTAGCCTATCTTGATTTGAATACTTCTTATATACTAAACAACCAGTCTTCATTTTCTTGTGCATAGATAATCCCCAACCTATAAAGTTTAGACTTCTGGTCTTTCCAGTTTTTTGCCTGGGTCAAGTGAATTACACTCATCAGAAACTGTATCTCAAAGTTTGTTGATCGTCCCCCCAAGGCTGTTGATATACAGTACAATCCCTTCTTAAGATTCTGGTTGGTAGCAGCAAGTAGCAACCCCCCTGTCAACCACACAATCATGACAAGAAACCACAGACAACTCTAGTCCTTTAGCACACTGTACAACTAAATTAGGATGCCTGGTAGTCTAGAAGTATTACATGTCTTTTGGGAAGGAGGACTAGAGAGATGGTTCAGAGTACTGGCTGCCCTTCCAGCGGTCCTGAGTTCAGTTCCCAGCAACCATATGGTTCACATATATGTATGCAGACAATACTCATACCCATAAAATAAAAATTAAACCCTTTAGGGCTGGAGCGATGACTCCGCAGTTAAGAACACTAGTTGTCCTTCAGAGTCCCTGAGTTCAGCTCCTAGCACTCACACGGCAGTTCCCAATCTTCCATAACTGCAGTCCTATGGAATCGGATGCCCTCTTCTGGTGTGCAGATGTACACATAGACAAACACCCACACATATAAACAAAATAAAATAAAAAATTATTTAAAAAAAATCTGAAACTGGGGATGGAGAGATGGCCCAGAGGTTGAGAATACTGGCTCCTATTCTACAGGACCCAAGTTCAATTCCCAGCAACCACATGGTGGCTCACAACCATCTGTAATGGGATCTGGTGCCCTCTTTGGTCATGCAGGCATACATGCAAGCAGAACACTATATACATAATAAATCCTTAAAAACAAAAATATGAAACTGGAAATGTACCTCTCAAGGTTTTAAATGCATCTCTAAAGGACACCTCCCCTTCCCCCTCTCCATGTTGTTGGTGGTCAAAGAGAGGGTCTTGACATTCTAGGCTGGTACTCTACTCAGTAAGCTACACCCTCTGCCCTTTAAATACATTTTTGTGCCACATGTTTTCAACGTACCATTGGTCTTTTTAGCAAGACACAACTCCATAGCAAATCAAGGAATATCTATGTTGTTTTCTTCTGGTCAAAGAGCCAAAGAAAATCAGTGTCATGCAGACTGTTCTCAAGAGATCAAGACTGCTGTGCACAAACCTTTATGAGCTAACCTGGCAGTTTAGACAACCCAGAGACAATCTCCCAGCTCCTGGAGGGCTTGGTTTTGCCAGTGGCTATGAATAGGCCCATTTGACCTATGAAAAATAGAGCTGGCAACCTGTGACCCATCACTGATCTCATGCATTGGGAGGTAAAGGTCAGACGGTGTCCGAAATGATCCATCAGATGAAATCTCAGAGGGTGAAGTGTGTCGCCTACTTGTCTGCTTTCTGTGGACTAAACAGCGTCCCTCATGGAGGGGCCTACACAGTCGGTGAGTGGTCTGACTGCTGTGTGGTTTCATGATAAATGAGCACAAATCTCAAATGTGATTGTGTGGTATGACTTTACTTCAGAGGCGTACCTCCTCCTCTCTGAGAGACTTGGCTCCACGTGGAAGGTGACAGGTTTTTGCGAGCCAGTGGCTGCCACAGGGGAGAGGAGGCTTTCAGATCTCACGGGAGGGCGGTGGCTCTGCACATTTGCCTCAGATCTTGGGGAAAACACCCTCTTCCAAAGGGCCTGAGCGCTGTGGAGGGCCTGCATGCCTCTCATGGCCTGCACTCTAGACCTGAAAGCAACAAAAGAGCAGCGCTGGTCCCGGGCGTGGCCTCTCCCTTCCCAGGCACAGACCCTTGGTTAGAAACAAAGTACTGACAGTTCCACAGGCAAAGATAAATGTGGAACTACTCAGAAGATCACACTGAGCTTCTCACACGCCGAAAAACCACGAATAAATGTGAGACATTATTGAAAATAACCATCTTCTCACATTGGGTTGTTTTCTGTTACTATGATAAACACCAGGCTCAAAAAACAATTAGCGGAGGAAAGGGTTTCTTTCAGCTTACAGGTTACAGTATATCATCTAAGGAAGACAGTGCAGGCGCTCAAGGCAAGCACTACGGCAGAGACCATGGAAGGGTGGGTGCTGTTTAGTGGCTAGCTTCTCCTGGCTTGTTCAGCTACCTTCCATGTGCAGCCCAGGCCCGTTTGTCCAAGGACTGCACTGTCTACAATGACCTGGTCTCTCCTAAATCAAAGGACAATCAAGAAAATGCCCCACAGAAGTACCATGTGCCAGTCTAACGGAGGCAATTCCTTAAGTGACCTTCCTTCCAAGATGCATCTAGGTTCCTGTCCTGTTGACAAAAACGATCACCCTGCATTAAGTATTGCTGAAACTCAATACCACAGTTACATCCAAAACAAAGTTTACATTTTCTTTCCTTTCCTTTCCTTTCCTTTCCTTTCCTTTCCTTTCCTTTCCTTTCCTTTCCTTTCCTTTCCTTTCCTTTCCTTCTTTCTCTTTCTTTTCTCCCTTCCTTCCTTTTTTTAAAAAGATTTTTATTTTTACTTGTTATGTATATGAGCACACTGTAGCTGTCTTCAGACACCCCAGAAGAGGGCATCAGATCCCATTACAGAAGGTTGTGAACCACCATGTGGTTGCTGGGATTTGAACTCAGGACCTCTGGAAGAGCAGTCAGTGCTCTAACCGCTGAGCCATCTCTCCAGCCTGGGATTTGCATTTTCTAAGTGCAGGTGTTTGGATGGCCCAAGGAAAAAGTGAAAACAATACATATTTTTAAAAACCAAAAGGAAAACTTGTTCCTTTGGGCTGAAGTACTGTGGAAGTAGGAGGTAAAGAGTAGCATCCTAAGAAAAATGGAGATCTGAGCAATTTCTCTAAATCTAGAGTAACGTTGGGAAATATCTTGATTTTTCAAAAAGAAAAAAAATAAGAAAGTAAAAACATGTGGTACAGAAGGAGGAGGAGGAGAAGGAGAGGAGGAGAAGAAGAAGAAGAAAGGAGAAGAAGGAAAAGGAGGAGGAGGAGGAGAAGGAGATGAAGGAGAAGCAGAAGCAGCCGCCCACAACGTTCTTCTGACAGACTAATAAGGACTTTAATATGACAATCTGCTGTTTATCTGCACGTTGCGCGCACAGTCCCAGCTTTCTCAGCTATTATTCAAGAGCTGGAAAATGAAGAATACCTAATTGCCTCCCGGAGAAAAGTATTACTACCAGACAACTTAAGCAAACATATTCTGAACTCACAAGGTATTTTACAATAATCTGAACTGAAGGATGACTGACGGCTAAGTGGCAGCCATCACTGTTCTCCAGGCGCCCGGTCAGGGCCGTTTCCGTCTCACGGAACACCTACCAGCCTCCGGACAGCTCCCAGCAGCCCCTGTCAGAGGCTTGAGGAATGTGCTTTTCTTCTTCCTTGCTACAATGCCTGTCAGCTTAGCACACTGCTCTACTACTGCTCGTGAACTCAGAATGGAGAACGTCCCAGGCCTTCGATGGCTTGCTAACTCAGCTGTTTCGGATTCGTTAGCTACAAAGGAGCTAGGAAGGAGTGTGCTCGTTAAAGAGAGTCATTTAGGCGGGGAACAGAAAACTGGGGAAAGCTAGCTCTATCCCACCTGACAGAAGTTTTCCTAGCAACAGAGAAATTTACAGTCTCTGCTCTTAAAGCCCATTGGCAAAGTACACTTAAAGATAGTGACTATACCCTCATACAGATTGGGAGGGAGCCTCCAATTTACTCCTTTGAAAAAACTATTTTAAAAGCCATATGTAGACCTGGTGAGTATCAGAAATGTGTGGCAGCAACACTTCCCTGAGTCTTGAGAAGCTCAGGAGCACTGACTACTTGCACACCATCATTCCTTCACCCTTTTGCGCCCCTGTGCAGTCAGGCTCTTAGCTGTGCCCCACTCGCCTTGCGGTCCTTAGCTGCACCTAAATTACCCTGGCAACAGCATCCCTGTTTGCAGAGGCTGTAGCAAGCGCCCCCCCCCCCGCCCCCGCAATCCCTGAGCAGTTTCCTTTCCTTATATCTCTCCGGGTATCTGCACATCTGGACTCTCTCTCTCTCTGCTGCTGCTGCTAGCCTTCTCCACAGCTGGCTTCGCACCTGTCTGGGATTGCCAGCGGGCCCACTGTGGCTTGCTTGCTAGCTGATTTCCAGGACTTTCAGCGCTGTGAGATTCTTCTTCCTTGGTCCATTTCCTGGTCCAGTATGCTCAGCCTTTATTTTTCCACCTCTGGATGTGACATATGTGAATCAAAAAGCAATTTGTCCAAGTTTACTTAGTTAAAAAAACAAAAAAAAAAAAAAAACAAAACAGTGGTGGGTTGTACTTTATCACTTCTATTTGGGAAACGGCGGCATCTCGGTGTCTGGGAGTCTGTCTGTCTCTCTGTTTTTGATCCCCAACCCCCAGCTATGAAAACAGACATATCCCATAGAAAACTGCAGCTAGTTTACCTGTGTCCACTGTAAGTCTTGCTTGGAAGTGGTGGCTCGCTCCTAATGAAGCTCATCAGCACTGCAGGGAACTCCGCCCCGGCCCTGGACGACCGACTGCCTTAAGCCTTGTGGCCAGTCTAACGAATCGTATCTTACTAATGTGACAAATGACAATCCACCCCCTTCTAAGGAGCAGCCCCTGCTCTTTAGCCTGGCACTGGAATCATGTTAGGGCAGCTTCTCCTCTACCTACTCAGCTTGACTAGAATGAAAGTCATGTTTGGAATTGGAAGCAGAATTCTCATTAACTTCTTTCCTGATACAAGACTCTTTCTACTGCCCAGTGGTCTATAAAGTAAGAATAAGCCTGAGAAATGCAAGAGAAAGCATGGAATTCAGGAAGAAAGTTATTAGGATTATATTTTCCATTTTTGTGGGAAATACAGTTTAGAGTATGCATTCACCTAACAGTAACATACGTAGTTTACTAATAAAAATATATCATAAGTATGAAATAAAATATGTCATATGTATGAAATAAAAGTCCAGGTGGGATTGCAACTAAATTAGCTTGGAAGCCAGTGGCCTTTGACACAATCAACAGCCCCTTAGCATACTTGGTGACAGCGTGGACAATGACTCATGCCTGTCACTTTGCTTACAATTAAGCCATATCTAAGCACCCTCTTTCCACTTCAAACCACACTGAACCACTAGGGGACATGCTGTCTAAAGGTAGGAGACCTTGACTCTACCCTTTGCATGGATAATATCAATGTTTTCCATAGCACGTAACAGAGGCTAAATGCATATTATTACATGAATTGCCAACTAATGACAAGATACAAGGCTACACTATAGCTCGATAGACATCCACATACTATCTCTCTGATTGGAATTCCCCTCCAGCCTCAGAGAAACCCATCAGAGGAACTAGGTCACTGGAGGTGGCTCTCCATGTCACCAGAGAGACACCCATACATCCACTTGTATTCTTTTATAAAAATGTATCTATTTTTTATTTTATGTGTGAATGTTTCACCTGAATATATTTATACACACCATATTTGTGCTTGGTGCCCACAGAGGTCAGAAGAGGGCATCAGGTCTATCGAAACTGGAGTAATGGATGGTTGTGAACCACCATGTAGGTACTGGGAATTGAACGTGGCACTTCTGCAAAAACAGCATACACTCTTAACCACGAAGCCGTCTCTCCAGCCCTCTTCTGGGTTCTTACACATCTAATTTTTTATATTACATGTTTGTCTTCTCAACAGACTGGATTGCTTAAAGACACAAAGCAAGAAGTCACCATAAGATAGTGGATAAGCAAACTTGTAAAGAACAGATTATTAATCTGAGGACATTAGAAGCCTTCTGGTTTTTACCAACAACTAACAACAAATCCAAGACCCTAAATCATAAACTAGAAAATGACACAATAATAGGAGGCCATTGATTGCTGTTCCTGGCAACAGGTAGTACAGGGCTGAGCACGGCTCTAAGCACCAAGCAGAGATGGATGAGGACAGAGAGGGACTTAGAGGGAAGTTGGCACACTGTAATTTGTAGGGCAGACTACCAGAGACTAGGCCTCCTAGAGAGGACGACTTGAATTTCATACCCATCTCCACAATCAACACAAGCCAGATATATAAAGAACCCCCAGACCAATGACTACTAAAGTACAGCATAGAGGTTGGAGAGATGGCTCAGAGGTTAAGAACACTGACTGCTCTTCCAGAGGTCCTGAGTTCAATTCCCAGCACCCACATAATGGTTCACAACTGTATCAATAACTATAGTTCCATAAAACCTGATACCCTCTTCTGGTGTGCAAATGTACAGATGACATCCATACATGTAAATAAATACATGTTTTGGAAAAATACAGCAAACCAAAATTTGTTCCATCTGTACTGCCATGGAGGGAAACCATCAGCTTCAGATGTTGGTATTAGAAGAGCAAAGGCTTTGTTACCTTCACCTTTGAGATGTTAGAACAAGAGGAGCATGGTAAAACAAACAAGGAAAAAATAAATAAGATAGAGAAGGTGCTGAGATAGAAAATGAGTACTAGGGAAAAAAACAATTAAATCAAAACCCAGTTCTTTGAAAAGATCAATGAAGTCAGTAAAGGCCTAGCTCACAGCTCAGGAGGAAGCAGAGTTGAAAGCATTATTGTCAGGGTCTGAGTGCAGCCGAGGTCACTGCTGCAAATCCTACAGATGCCGAGGGACAGTGAGCGCCGCTGTAAATAACTACAGGTTAGTCAGTCGGTTTGGAAAGGGACAAGAAATAGACAAATTCTTTTAAAGTCTTAACTTTCAGAATGGACACAGATAAATGAAAGTTTGAAACACCACATTTGTATTTTATTGAACCAGTAAACAGAGATTTTTCCAAAAGAAAATTTAAGGTTCAGATAACCTTGTTGGTTAGATCTATCATTTAGAAAATAGTTGGCAGACATCTGTGTAACTTTTGCTTTTTAGAAAAGTCGAAAGGACATTTGCCAACTTGCTTTATAAATCCAACAATATCCTAATATCCAAACCAGACAGAGAACCTATCATAAGACTTCAAGAAAAATACATGTGGTTATGACTTATATAAACATTGATAACCAATGCTTAAGAAAATAATTCCAAATCACATATGCAACATCTAAAATAATAATAACCTATGACAAAATACGTCAAAGTTAAGCTAACCTTGGCAAATCAATGTGACCTATGAAATTCAAAAATTAGAGAACTGGCTGAGGGTATATAGCTCAGTGGTATATAGCTCAGTGCTTACCCAGCACATGGGCGCCCCTGCGCTCAGTCTCCTGAGCTACTAATAAATAAAATAATAAAGGAAAATGATACAATCATCTCATAAGATGTGGGAATGCAATTTTACAAAGTTCAGAATCCTCATGACAGAAGTTATCAGTGATCCAGCGATTCAGCCTTGGATATATAGGACAGGAACTGAATCGATATGTCCAGTTGTATCTGTGCTTCCGGTCTGATGGCAGGACTATTCACAATAGCTAAGACATGGAAACAGCTGAAGGGGCCATCAACAGATGTACTCACTAAAGAGAATGCTCTGAGAGGAGATGGGCCTTTGAGAGGCCGAGTCTGTGGTACCTCGACTTCAGCTTTTCCAACCACCAGAACTGAGAAACATACTCCTATTGTTCTTAACCTATCCAGTTTATAGTATTTTGATAAAGTAATTCAACAAGGGAAGATATCCTTGGATAATAAAAATAGTATAAGATCCTGGAAAGGGATGTAGATTTAGTAAGAGAAACTAGCAGTGTCTCCGACATGCTAGGCATATATACAAAGTCACTTTTATATTCCAGTGACGAGCAGGCAGAACATGAGATGAAAACATAGTACTACTAACAATGGTGTTTTCTTCAGGTGACAGAAACATGATAACACTTGACTGCGTTAGACAAGTAGTGGTTAGGGAAGCTACGCCTTTGTTAAAACCTCTGATATGAATCAAAATGGCAGCATTAATAGCAAATAAATGGTACCTCCAGAAACTTGATTTTGGGGTTTTGCAATTTTAATTTTTTTATATGTATGTGTGTTTTGCCCACATGAATGCCTGCACACCATGCGTGTGCCTAGAGCCCACAGAGGCCAGAGGAGGGGGTTGGGTTCCTCTGGAACTGGCCGTACAGTTGACTATGAGTCTGTGTGTATACAGGGACATGTTCCAAACTGAACCTGGGTCCTCTGGAAGAGCAGTCAGTGCTCTTAATAACTGGGCCATCACACCAACACTACTTATTTATTTATATGTCTATTTATTTTGAGACAGGGTCTTACTATGTAGCTCTGGCTGGCATGGAACATGCTATGTAGACCCAACTGCCCTTGAACTCACAGAGAACCCTTTGCCTCTGCCTCCTATAAAGTTGATTCTTTTGTTTGTTTCTTTGTTTATTTAAAAAGTCACCAGACCTAAATAAAAAGATGTTTCCTTTACCATGCTATGAGAAATGAGAAATCAAAGACATTGAAATAAGCATGAATCACTTTGTGGCTGTCTTTTGTATGCTCGCAGCTGAAGGCACCATCGCCAGCCCCCCACCCCCACCCCGCCCGTTGTATTGGGAGACAGCAGAACCGTTGTAGGGCAGAGGTGGAAGTTATGTCACTTGAGATACGGACCTGAAAGGGCTACTGGGACCTTATTCCTTTCTCCTTGCTTTTCATAACCACCCCCCACCCCACACAGCCCCACCCCACCCCCCACCCCTGGGAACAGTATCTCTCACTCTCCTCTAATACCATGTCTGGAAGGCTCATTCAACAAGGTGCAGAGGCTGTGGATTGAAACCACTGAAACCGTTGAGCCCAACTCATTCTAAAGTTGATTACCTCGTGGATTTTGTTATCATGATACAAAGATGAGTATTACATTCTTGGATTATTTCTTTACCTTTTGTAAAACCTTTGTTTACCAGGAGGTCTTGACATTACTGGAGCATGACATAAAGTAACCCACCATCCCCCTTATTTTTCAAGCCAATGGCTTAGAAGTCATGCTTGGTTCTTTTTTGTTTTTTTTTTTCCCCTCACCATGGCCCACTTCTAACCTTTGACCAGGTTCTACTTCCCAATTAGATCTTGAATTGTTCTGTTTATATCTGTTATTATTGACAGCAAGCTCTTCAAAAGGGATGAAAGCACCAAAGAGTTACATGTAGGCTACAGAGTGCTACACATAGGCCAGCAAACATGTCCTCTAAGTCTGCCCCCTCTGTGGTCATAGGCCAGCAAACGTGTTCTCTAAGTCTACTCCCTCTGTGGTCATTATTTTAATTTTTTATTGATCCTAAAAGGTTGGCAACTGCCAAATAATAGCTCTGTATAATAATTATGCAAAACACAGAACTTGATTACAAAACACGACTATCTATGCACTCCTTAGACAGGTACATGAACATATATGTTTACATATCTCTCCATACCTACACAAGTCATTCTCCCCTATGAAAATTTTAAAGAGCTCAGAGTAGCAAATTACAGATCATCTTAAATGAATTCTATGCCTGGTACTCTGCTCCATATTGGGAACTAGGGTTGGGGACGCAGCTCTCAGAGAGAGCTCTTGCCAGGCATGCACGAGGCCTGGGCTTCAGCTCAGTGTACTATTAAAAAGTAAATGACTATGGAAAACGTTAAATTGGACCATTTAAAAATGCTATTATTGGAAAGTATGGTGGTGATCCAAGTACTCAGAGGCAGAGGCAGGAGGATCCCTGTGAGTTGTTGGCCAGCCTGATCTACACAGGCCGTTCCTGGCCAGCCAGGACTACATAAGAAGACAGTACCTTAATCTCTCTCTCTCTCTCTCTCTCTCTCTCTCTCTCTCTCTCTCACACACACACACACACACACACACACACACACACACAAACACACAAATTAACAAAAATACCCTTTATTATCCAAATAAAGTAGAAGCACTTTAATGACTTTCTGAGACTAGTAGATATGAGGAGTATTCTCACATACTTTAAGTATGAAGATAGACTTAGCAATACTTTAAAATGTCTTTTTGCTATTTACTCATGTTTATGTGTGAGTGTGCCTATGTGTGCAGCTGCCCAGGGAGGCCAGAAGAGGACCTCAGATCCCCTGGAGCTCGAGTTACAGGCAGTCGTGAGCTGTCTGATGTGGGTGCTGGAACCAAATTCTGGTCCTCTGAAGGCACGGCAAGTGCTCCTAGCCACCGAGCCATCTCTCCAGGCCCAGCAACTAATGTCCCCAACCCCTTGGAGGAGTATCCTGCTTAACTTTTCTAAAGTAAAAAATAAAATTTCCTAAAGATACCTTTTTGCATTAATGGCATTAATACAATGCCCAGGCTTTTAGCCTTCTGTTTACATCTCTTCTGTGGCAGGCTACCTCATAGTCCCAGGATCACAGAGTGAAAAGAGTGTCCTTCCTAGTCCCCAGTGGGTCCCAAACTATCATGAGAGGCAGATCCGGCATTACTGCAGTCGGGAAGAGAAGCTGTGATGCCAAAAGGATCTAACTTTATCACAGATGTAGCTATCGAGAACTGTGTGAAACACTGTCATCAATTAAACATGGGATAGAATAAAAGGTGGTTGCACAAAGTAACTGCTCAGAGGAGGAAAAAAAAAGAAAGAAAAGAAGCAGAAAGCCAGTGGAAGCAAGGGGGGCTTACGGCTGAACTCTGCAGAAGGCGCCTGCGCCTTCAAATAAATATTTCAAACCGCCATATGAATATTTTAAGCATGACAACTACACATAAACACACAGCCAAAGTGCTCAAATCCACTCAAGAAAGACTATTAAGTCATCAACTTGCTCCTGACAGGATCCACTGAATATGGCAACAGTGAGAAGTCAGGAGACAGTTGGAATCATTTCAAGACTGCTAATTTAACTTGTCTTAAAACCAACCAATGCTCAATGTGTCATCATCAATGTCATCTCATCGCAGCCTGAAAAGCCTTCGACCTAAAGCAAAAAGGTCCCCAAGTGCCAGCCTTCTTGTCTACTGGTTGAAAATCTAATTGGTTCTGCTGACAGGCTTGGGAATTGGTAGGGAGGCTGTTCAGTTAATCTCCAAGGGCCAGCAGAGAGCTCGGTATCCGTCTCAGAGCTCTGCTCCCTCGCTGTCGTAAAATGACTCTGATGGTAGAGCAGCTCTTATGCTTCAGCTGTCTCCTGACTTCTGTTAAGTCAAATTCAATAAAGTTTGTCACTCAATAATCTGAGAGCTACCCAACAAAACCTCTCTGATCAATAACAGCTTGCTGCTTGCTCTTGGGAAGGTGACCTATTAAAGATTAAAAACACACCTGCTGCTCCAAGCAGACAACATCTTTTTTTCTCCCACTTTTAAATGAAAATTTGTCCGTTAAAAATCAGATTAGCTATAAGAAATATACATACAGAATTGCAGAGGGGAGTTGGGAATGAGATGAACACAACGGCTCGGATGCCATGCTCGATGCTCTCTTGACGCCCGGGTGGAGTTTGGGGGTTGTGGGTTTCCACTGCATTTGGCTCTACCAGGCACCAGATTTATCCCACATCTGCATTGCAGCACCACACACTCATGTACTGGCTGACCGTGTGTACAGTCAGCACCACACACTCATGTACTGGCTGACCGGGTGTACAGTCAGCACCACACACTCATGTACTGGCTGACCGTGCGTACAGTCAGCACCACACACTCATGTACTGGCTGACCGTGCGTACAGTCAGCACCACACACTCATGTACTGGCTGACCGTGTGTACAGTCAGCACCACACACTCATGTACTGGCTGACCGTGTGTACAGTCAGCACCACACACTCATGTACTGGCTGACCGTGTGTACAGTCAGCACCACACACTCATGTACTGGCTGACCGTGTGTACAGTCAGCACCACACACTCATGTACTGGCTGACCGTGTGTACAGTCAGCACCACACACTCATGTACTGGCTGACTGTGTGTACAGTCAAAGCCTTGGCACTGCAATATCAATTCAACTCTCAATCAAAACAAAGCAATCTACTGTCTTACGTCTTCCACCTTCCTGCAGAAAACTGTGAATGCTTATTTGGGGAAAAGGACAGTCCTGTTTAAAGCCATGCACTCTTGATTTAGACAGTTTCTCTGACCTAAGCGTTCACATCAGGCAAGGCTACAACCAGGTGGACCCTCCAGTAACTTCACACTTAACTAAACACAGCTCAGTCAGCCCAGGGACCAGGGTAAAGGATTAGGCAAAATCAGAGAACCATTTACTTCCAGCTTACTTTCAAGCCTCCATTCTTGAAAACAATACTGTTTTAGTAATGAAAACTAACAAATAATTCCAAATTCAACCAGTATCATGAGTGTCTTGGGATTTTTCTCTTTAAGAAAAGGGAAGCTGGATAGAGTGGAGCCTCATTTACCTTAAGCCGACAGCAGACGCTAACCTCTTTAGGGCCCTTCCCTTGCCCAAGAGGATGGATGTGTTCAGGATGCATTTTGTCAAAACTCATCTTATAAAGGTGATGACCAAGTGACAGAGGATATTACCTAAGAAGAGTGAGCTAGACCACTCTACAGAGCAGCACTTAAGAAGAGTGAGCTAGACCACTCTACAGAGCAGCACTTACATTCCAGAGTCCTGCTGGCAGGGCCTCATGCCATGGCGCTCTTGACCGCCTTCCCCACTGTGACGCACACAAATGTCCTTCTAGAGACAAACATGTCCGCCTCACAATTCACGCGTCTTGGCCGCATGTGGGGCCTTCTCCATACACTCTAAGTATGTTTATTTTCTAAGGCACTAATTTTCCCCTATGACACTCCCAGCACTATCACACAGGACACACGTGACAAGGAGATATGGATTACATCTCCAACAGCCACTAATAATTTCATCACCAGCTCTTTCAACTCCGAGGCTCCTCCTGATCTGAATTAATCACTCCCCACACACACACACTGGCCATTACTCCTTGGTTTCGTGCTTCTGGCTTCTGTGGGAAATGCCTTCATCAAAGCGGCTGCTTACAGAAGCAAGAGCTCACTTCTGCTCTCCTGAGGTGTGATACATGCAGGTCAAGGTCTTTAACTCCTGGATGAGCAACACATGAAGTTCAGGAAGGCCAAGCTAATCTAATTAAGGTTTTCTGATAAAAGCAAAGTAATTCTTCATGCCGGTTGAGCCCTGGGATGAGGTGGCTCATTTCCGAGGACAGCTGGGTGTGCTCAAATGTAGAGTTATAACTGAGGTTGAGCCTGGGACAAGAAACATGACTGCAGTGGTCAACAAATGATCACCTTTCCTGGTGAATTTATATATATATATACATATATATAATAATGTATATATATAATATACATATATATACATATATATTTTTTATTGAAGGCTTTTTAATTAATATATTTGTGACCTAACTTATAATAAAAAGCTTTGAAATAAAAGAACAGTAGTTTAAAAATACACACATGAAACACATGATTAGAGCCAACAAAATGAGCAGTCGTCACTAGAGTCGCCCATCTACCCGGGGGATACTTACTTGGCAGATACATGCAAAAACCTTAAAGGTCTAAAACAGGTTGGTATGTAACTAAGTACCAGAGAGCATCTTCATAAAAATACACTAGGGGAGGTCAAGTTCGCATTTTTCTATCCAGAGGTGGATAAGGAGATTGGCCTGGAAGAACACAACGATCCAAGCAGGGAGCGGCGGGGCTGCTGCCCCACACTTCCTGGCCAAGGGCAGGATGGCAGTGTCCGGAGAGCTCTCCTCAAGGACACCCACAGGACTGGAGGTTGGAGGTCAGAGGACAAAGGGCATGAGGGACAGTTGGCTAGACAGATGGTTCCCTTGTTGGTCTCAAGTCCTCAAGGGGAGGGCAGAGCATAGCTGTGAGTTCAGCTGTGAGCCACGGCGTCCAGGACACCAGGGGGAGTGGTCATGCATTGCTGTGCCCTGCCTGATGCCTGGAGCCTCTTATCCTTGGCAGCAGCTTCTGAAGAAGCATTCTCTCTCAAGACTCTGTGATACCTTTTTAAAAAAAAAAATATTTATTTATTTATTTATTTATTTATTCATTCATTCATTTATTTATTTTGTAGATATGAGTACACTGTAGCTGTCCTCAGACACACCAGACGAGGGCATCAGATCGTATCACAGATGGTTGTAAGTCACTGTGTGGTTGCTGGGAATTGAACTCAGGACTTCTGGAAGAACAGTCAGTGCTCCTAACCACTGAGCCATCTCACCACCTTACAAGGCTGCCCCCTCTAGCTATATCTTTTCAATATAGTACTTGAGGTACTAGCTAGAGCAATTCGACAGCATAAGGAAGTCAAAGGGATACAAATTGGAAAGGAAGAAGTCAAACTATCACTATTCGCAGATGATATGATAGTATTCTTAAGTGACCCAAAAAAAACTCCACCAGAGAACTCCTACAGCTGAAAAAACAACTTCAGCTAAGTGGCTGGTTATAAAATCAACTCAAGCAAACCAGTAGCCTTCCTATACTCAAAGGATAAGCAGGCTGAGAAAGAAATTAGGGAAATGACACCCTTCACAATAGCCATAAACAATATAAAGTATCTTGGTGTGACTCTAAACAAACAAGTGAAAGATTTGTATGACAAAAACTTCAGGTCTCTGAAGAAGGAAATGGAAGAAGACCTCAGAAATTGGAAAAATCTTCCATGCTCGTGGGTTGGCAGGATTGATATAGTTAAAATGGCAATCTTGCCAAAAGCAATCTACAGATTCAACGCAATCCCCATCAAAATCCCAACTCAGTTAGTTCTTCATAGAGTTAGAAAGACAATTAAAATTCATCTGGAATAATAAAAGTGCTAATAAGACATGAAACGGACATCACTTTCATTAACATACATGCTAGGCCCTAAGTAGTCCATCCCCCCCCCCCCCGATGCCTCAAATGTACTCAGCCTTCAGCTACTTCATCAGCTCACCCGGATCACTGTCTGTCTGGACACTCAGGGCAGGGACCTGGGAGTCTTCCCTCATCTTTAGGTACCAAGCCATCACTGTTTTAATGACCAATTTCTAAATCTCTCTTGGCCCACATCTCTATCCTCTCAGGCAAAGCCCACATTCAGATGTGACTCCTCCTCCCATGATAGCTGTTCTCTCCCCATTCCAAACTATCTCTCCAACCTTGGGCCACCAGTTTTTAAAATTCACTCTTTATATGGTGTCCTGACCTGTCACTGCTTCAGGTTTGCCAATGGTTGGTTCCCTGGTGCGATTAAGATGAAAGGTAAGGTCCTCAGAGTGACCTACACACGCACGCCAGCCTTCGACGCCTGCTCTCTGACTCCTCAGAGTCATGCTTCAGAATGCCTCCCAGAAAGCAACAGCTTGCTCCCCTCTCGTGTGACTGTGACCTCCTACGTACTCCTGCCTGTCCTTCTGTCTCCTTCCTGCTGTCAGAAGGTGCCTGGTGACTGTTGCCTCCAGGAATTTGCGTTTGGTGCTTTCTGCCCTGAACACTGTGCGCCTCCGCAGATAGGAGGGCTGCAATGGCCTCCCCAGTTACAATGTCATGCCTGCTCACTGGTTTTCTGTGTCCCTCATTAGACAGGAAGCAAATTCGGTCAGCTTTACTCCCCTTAGCACCAGCACATACCCTGGCAGAGCAGTCACAACTCCCGCGTCTGCCTCCCATTCCCCAGGGAATGGCTTCCTGACTCATTCGGCCCACGCAGCCCACCAGTGCAGTCCCCCATTTTTTCACCTTCAGAGTGCACCTTTGAAAAGGGGACCCAGCATTCCGTCCCCCTGGGAATTGCTTTGGCTGAAGAGGAGGTATGGGAGGAAGAAGAGCAGAACAGGTTTTCTGGAAATAAACTCCGTATGGCTCCGACCATGCCTTATGCTTAGCTGTTGTATGTGGTGTTCCATGTTCTCCCTTGAACTGTGACTGTTTACATTTGTCTTAAGCCTTCTGCGGAGCCACAGATTTTCCAGACTGTTTGACAGCTGTAATCTAAGCCCCTCATTCCATAGATGATGGATCTAAAAATCGGTGCCTAGTTAGACGGTGGCATGCACCCAGCAACACCCTTGACAGACTCTGCTTGTTCAGTATGTATTGTGGCCGCCCTTCCCATCACTGTATGGATGGCCTTAGAAATAGGATCTATTCTCTATACCGCACCGCTCTCATCTGGGAAAGGGCAAAGGCAACCCCTCAAGCGCTCATGGGAATTAGTGACATGACATGTGGCAAGAGCTCAGAACAGTGTCAGCTTCCAGCAAGTGCTCAGGAAATGTCAGGCATCGCTGCGATTGCTACTGATTCATCTGTGAGCTCCTGAAGAGGAAGGATGGGATTTGGAACCTTTGAGTCCCGATGAGGTAAGCACAGCTTTGCACACAACCAAAGGCAGTGTAAAACATTAGGTAATTTAGCAAGTGGTATAGCATAGCGTCATGACCAATCAGTGGGGTGCTGCTGTGGTGCTACCCCTCTATTGTGATGTGTGCTTTACCCCATTTACTGGATCACAGGGGACCTTGGAGGAGGATCAGATGCAGAGGTGGACAAGCTAGAACCAAGGAGATAGGGATGGTGCCCAGGAGCACCTGATCATTAGGGGATTCATTTCACAATTTCAAGCTCAGTCACGCTGGTCACAGTTTCTGCTGTGAACCAGCTGACCACTGCTAACAGTAGCTACTCTGATGCTAACTGATAAATAAAAACCAATTTTATGAGTTAAAATTTCATGTCAGTGTTACTTCCATGTTTCTAAAATAATGTCAAAGACAGAAATCATACATGGTTCCCCAAAAGATATCACTAAGAGTTGGAGAGATTGTTCAGTGGTTAAGTATACTGGTTGCTCCTCTAGAGGACCTGAGTAAATCCCCCAAACCCACGTGACAGCTTACAACCAGTTGTAACTCCAATTTGAGGGCTCTACCCTCATCCCTGGTCTATGAGAGCACTAGGCACATGAGTGGTGCACAGACAAACTTGCAGGCAAAACACACATACACATAAAAATTAAATAGATTACAAAAGGAAATAAGTTACCAAAAAGATATCAAGTGCCATGCAAATGTAAAAGGAGAAACACAGATTTTAAAATATTCTTACATCCACCCATCGTTCCTCTTCCCCATGACTTCTATTTGCCATATTTGTGTCTGGGAGGATTTTTTATGCAGATACCAGACATGGTGGATTGGCAAAGACCTAGTCATAGGAAATTCAGACTTGGGCTTTAAGATTCAGTGGCACCAACAGAGGGGGTGGGGGTAAGAAGAGAGTCCAAACAAGTAGGCTTGCTTGTTCATTATCGATTAAATGGGGCTCCGCGCCACGGCCGAGTCTGTGTGTGAATTCTAATGAATTCATCTAAGCTCTAGAACGTGCTTCCCTTGGCAGTTGGCCTGTGCTGTTCTTGATGTTGCGTGTGCACAGTCAATTGCAAATAAGTCAGTTTTCCACTGAGGAGCCTCATTGTAAGAGGAACTAGGAAAGTACTGTGCTCCATTTCAAAGCTGAGTAAGAGTGGGGGTAAAGTCACAACAAGAACGTTACTCTGAAGAGGAAAAGACTGTGAGTAAAATTCCATAATCCATACCTCCTCAAAGTACACGCTTCTGTTTGCTTTTCAGTGTACAGAACTCAGGGGCTCAGGGGATAAGACACTTACCTCGTCAAGAGGACCAGACTTCAGGTCCCCAGAATCCCCATCAAAAAGCTGGTCGAGCACAGAGGCACCTGTACCCCCAGAAGGGGGAGAGGTGGTTCAGTGGTTAAGAGCAGGTAGAAAGAGGGTTCACGGGGGAAGCTGGCTGGGTAAACTCTCTGGAATTGTGAGCTCTGGGTTCTGCAAGAGAACCTGCCTCAATAGAACATTCAGGAACGACATTCAACATCAACCTCTGGCCAATGTCTACATGTCTATATATACAGCTACATACATACTTACAGCCTTGCACACTATATGAGTCAAAGAAACCAAAGTGCTGAACTTAGTCAGTAATACATAATTTTTAACAGCTAAAGCTACAGTAACGAATTTTCATTACTCACAAAGATAGACTTTATGATCTTTATTACTTAGCAAAGACACACTGGCCATTCTTCAGATACTGGTAACAGCCTTACAGCCATTCCCCTTTAAGACAAAATGCGATGAGTGATGGTTATTTCGTTTCCTGAATAGCTATTCTTGTGAAAGTTTGCTTTAAAAAAAAAAACAGCATCAAGTTTTGATCATTTTAATAACAACTGTTTCTATCAGGCTTAAAGCATAACTCCAGGTCACAAAAGCTAAGTGCACAGTTTTTTGCAATGATGTACAATGTTATTGAAGCACCACATCACACTTTATTTGAATGGTGCCCAGGCTCAGCGAGCTGAAGAAAGGGTTGACTTAAACCTCCTTTCTGGGAGTTCTTCAGGGCACAGATTTTGAGATAAAGCTATTAGATACTGCTTCATGCTTTGCTATTTCCTCCTCCTCCTCCTCCTCCTCCTCCTCCTCCTCCTCCTCCTCCTCCTCCTCACTATTAAAGTAGAAATGCTCTATATTTTCATAAAGTACCTGAATATGTATTCTTTATATGTGCACCACCTGACCACAGATGTGCCTTCAAGAAAGTCTTTTAAAGTTATTATTTTGCTTTGTGTAAAAACGTTTGCCTACACCTATGTCTGTGTACCACACGCATGCCTACTGCGCACACAGAAGCCAGAAGAGGGCATCAGATCCCCTAGAGGTGGTTGTGATCTCCCACATGGGTGCTGGGACTCAAACCTGGGCCCTGGAAAAGCAGCTACTCTTAACCACTAAGCCATCTCCAGCCTCCCAAGGGCTTCTGAAAGCTCAGTTTGAAACAGCGTCCCAGGACCACCTGCCTCCCTAGATGGCTGGCTCTCCCTTTTGCTCTGCTAAGCTTTTCTGCACCTGATTTCCCATTCTCTCTCCACTGGCACAGATTATTGGGCTCAATGGTAGAAGCCTGCAGCTGTGAATCTACTGTGACCTTTACCCCTCGGAGGGGCAGGGTTCTATTCACCTATGTGAAAGTCTCACGAACACCCTCAATCTTCTCTGTGGGAAAGCAAACCTTTTCCTCAGGTGGGCCCTGTAGCTTTTCATCCGTCCTCCCAACACAACACAGGAGCTGTGAAGGGCCTCTTCCTCCCTTACACAAGTAACAGAATACAATTGAAGCTAACAAGTCACACCCTATTTTTACTTTGAGATATTCCATTTCCATGTATTTTTAGCAAATATATTGCAAGTGTAGCTTGTCAGTGTAATTGAAAGAGTTACATTATTTTGGTTGTACTGACAGTTTTTGTTCATTGGAACTGTAGATTTCAGTAATTTGGGTAATTTTCTACTGTGAATCACAAATATGGAGGAAACTTAGAAGCTGGGATTATCAATTTCATTTTACCTGATAAAATTAACACTTTCCCAATAAAAGAGGCCCTGAACTTTCTCAGAAACCTTCTGCATCTTCTTCTTCCCCTACACCTTAACATCCCAAGTCCTAATGCTTAATTATTTGTCTTTTCTTTTAGGTTTATTTTGATATCTTTCTTTTTAACTGAACTATAACCTCTCTGACAATCAAGTGTTTACTTTCTTTTATCCTCAGAGACTTGCACAAATTTCTAGCAAGTACATGCTCAATAACCCCCTACTGACTAAACACAGTGCTCTGGGCAGAAAAGTATCTGGAACTCTAACACAAGTATATAGAACAAGCTTGCATTATTGGTGGGGAGGGAAAGGTCAAAATTGAGGGATACAACTGTTTTCTTGATAACTAACATTTTAGGACAGGATGCTTTAGGGTGCCCGCATTACATGTATAACTTAGACGAGTCCACTGTTGATGATGGTCTTCAACATGCCCACTACCCTAGCGCCCATCTGAAGGAGGTGAAGGTTCTGCCACCAGAAGGGTCCTACACCAACACTGCTCAGTCCAATTATGGTGGGATATGGTAACAATCAAGAGCCTTTTAAGGCCTATGAAAGATTCTATTCCATCCTTTGGGGTCATCCCCTGCCTCCATTCCTTATAAGAGAAGATAATGAGTCCATCAGGACAAATGTATAACTTCAGAAACTTCTCTTAGGGAAGTGAGGGCAGGCTGAGAATAACATTCAAAGTAAATGATGGAGAACACTCTAGAATAAGACAAGAAAGCTAATGTAGAAGCTCGGAAATAAAGTAGGTTAGCAAAGTCCAAACTCTAGGAGGTCCTCTGACAAATGGCTGGTGACGCAGCAAGGAAGTGAAAGGGTCCCTCAGCCACGCCTGTGCACATCCTGGAGCCAGGCTCAAGCAACTGTAAAGGTGGCAGCAGGAGTCAGAGTGGAGAAGCCAGACCTGCACATATTTGATGTGATTAAGAAAATGCACATGCAATTTGTGAATGAAGGTATTCAGGAGCCAAGTGATAGCCAACATTTGACTTTTTTATAACCAATGGTGGGAAGAGGGGGGACAGAGGAGACATAAATAAATGGAGACTGACCATGCTTTGATCACGGAGGTGGGTGATGGACATTCCATACCATCAGACATTTTCATAACTTTATTGGCTTTTTAAATTTCATAATAAAAATTAAAGATCTCATTTCTAGAACTAATTTGAAAAGAACATTTGGAAAAAATTGTCAATTATAAAATTCAGAATATTTTAAAATTATAATTACATATGCATAAATAGGGAATTCTCATAAAATGTGGATGAGACATCTAATGGCATCTGTCACACATGCCCCACACAAGTCATGATAGCCAATGGTTTGCCCGTTTCTCATGAAATGCTATCTTTCAATAAAAGTGTCTCAATAGTTTATTACATTTTCTATATGTTTAACTCGTAATTGGACAAATTTAAAGTAAATCAAACTCTTATTTGTGTATCATGTAAACCCCGGATGGCTTTTGATACTCACGCATCGTGCCCACAGTATATGCAAATATGTGCATGCGGGAGCAGCTGAGTGTTCAGTTAAGAAATAAACACGGATACTGCTAATTGTTAAAAAAAAAAAAAGAAAGATTCACATATAATAAGCCTTCCTTTCCCAAATTAGCTTCCCAGTGAGAAAAGGGAGAGACTTCTCTGCCATTTCCTCTGTGAGTTAAATTTTTATGTGTTGTTGGAAATGAAGGAAACACCAGCAAAAGTCTTCTTGATAACTTAGAATGACCTCATCGGCATGGCTGGGACATTCTGAATGTAATCAAAGAGGCAAATGAGAATAAAAATATTCTTTCACAGATGAGCCTGCCCTGCCACGGGGATTTACAGCCTGCATGCACAGAATGAATTTCCTACCCTGGCAAAATGGAGCCACCAGGGGAGGATGGTGGGGACCACAGAGCTGTTCTGCGAGAGGTGGCGCGTGGCATATCAGCTCATTACGAGCCAGTGACACTGACAGTCAGCTGAAGCAGCCTGAACTTGAGAGGAAGACTCACAAAGAAATGGAAGGAGGGGGAAAGTTCAAAAGCAACCTTCTGTAGACTTTTAAAGGTAAACTTTAAGATACCAGACTCTGTCATTTTGAAGGGTCATAACAAAAAAATTTTTTTTTCAAAATTTTATCTCAATTCTATAATGAGCAGTCTGTATTCTAAAAGGATGAAGCACTGAACTGGGTGACTTTTAAAGTGCGGGGACCTCTAAAAACAACAGTGCCATTTCAAGGATGGCATTTTAGAGGGGGCAGAGAGAAGGCTCTGTGGACAACAGCATATACTGCTCTATCGGGACGCAGGCCGGTCTCCCACACCTGTGCCGGGGGCTCGAAGTCACCTTTATTTTCAGCCCCAGGAGGTTTGGGTTCTGGCTGTGGATGGCGCCTGTTACATGTGCATGCTCACAAACACACACACACACACACACACACACACACACACACACACACAGAGAGTTAAAAACACAGTAAATCCTTAAAAAAGACTGGCACATTAGTAACAAAAGCCTGGACATTCTCTTAGCTAAAAGGTAGCCCCTGCCTGCTGTCACAGGCTGGTACAGTTTGGGGACTGACATCTGGGCACCATTCCTCCATCATCTAACTTAAGATTGAATGAAAACCAAGTGCACACCTTTCACTCTCTGTTAGATCTTCACGGTATTTAAGTAGAAAAGGACACTTGTCTTTCTGAGACACCCCCTTTTCACCCAGCCTGGTTCTCCACATTATTAACTATTATTTAACTTCCTCACCTGTGGTTTTCTTCTGCAAATATTTTACAGAATGCATATTTTTGGTACAATATTTATGATAGCATCTGGGTTCACTTATAGTCTTTAGAAACGTCTTTAAAGTTCAGATCCGGGACAGCCGTGGACAGGAAGATCCAAACCCTGACTCCGCCAGGTGGTCCCACAGCCTTCTCTGTGAGCAGTATTCTCAGCAAGTATTGAGTGAAGCCTCAGCTGTCCAAATGGCTCAAAAGGCACATCAAATTTTTACTTCTTTTAATGTATTTATGATCTAAAAAAAAAATTGCCTATAGACATAATTCACCAGTAGAATTTGGAGATTACTCAAGGAGTTAAGAATGGTATATATGAAAGTGTTTTCTCTCTGACTAACAATTTATTAAGAATCCATAGATACAACTCCACCATGAGAACTCACTCTTATGAAGGTGTGATACAGAAAGAAGACACACCCAGATACTCTTTCAACCACTGAGTCATTTCATCTTTCTGTGTCTTAACTTTTACAGGGTGTTGAAATACATAATTTCCATGACGTTTTCATAAAAGTTCAAGGCTTTTTTCAGTTTGACTCAATAATATAAACTATCTAAAACTGTTCTTTCTCTAAACACATAAGGAAATTACATTTGTTTAGTGGCAGTGTGTGTGTGTGTGTGTGTGTGTGTGTGTGTGTACGTGAAATCAGGGATTGAACCTGGAGATACTTGATGTTAGGCAAGACCTCTACCATTGAGCTACAGCCCCAATCCCAAATCATAATTATTCTCACTGTAATGTGTGTGTTTGTGTGTGTGTGTGTGTGTGTGTGTGTGTGTGAGAGAGAGAGAGAGAGAGAGAGAGAGAGAGAGACTGTACACCTATGTGTAGGTGACTGAGTATATACATTAAGGTATGTTACTTGGCATAATTTCCACATGCTTGGCATAATAATCCACAAGAATCACCAAAATCAATTGCAAATAACATGAATATTTCCTCCAAATGACACCTATAACTAAAGAAAGAAGCACAGGCCAAAACTGCTACCGTTTGAACAGGCCACAGCAAACAATTTCTGTAGCAGTAACACTAGAGCTGGGAAAAATTAGTGCTGTAAGCAGTACAAAAGCCGCCTGTAAGTCAAGTGCTCTTAGAGCATATCATAATCTCTCCCTAATCTGGAGTTCCACCTCCATGGAATTCTCTTAATTATGGCTTCTTCATCTCCAGATGTTTTGTCTCCAGATCCAATGAAGAATTAAGAAGGTGAGGAAATAAAGAAAAAGAAAAGGGAACTCGGCAGAGGGTAGAATTGTTGCCACAGTCTTCTTGGGAGAGGAAGAGAGGTGAGAAAAGGTCTGGGGGCCTTGGAATTGCATTTCCTCCACCTGCGGTCCAGTCTGTCACTGGCTGAAGATCTCACACTGGGACCCACACAATGTAACACTCAGAATGAGAGGATGGGCAGAAAAGCTTGCTCAGGGTTGGTTAAATAGGGCTGGCCACAAAATTTGTTCCGTTTTCTCTAAAGCCACAATGTATCTGATAATGAAAGCCAACAACTCTGTGATGGAGCAGACTGGAGAACTAACAAGCACACTTAGGAAAAGAAAAAAAAAAAAAAAACCAACAGTACAAGCACCCTCGGCCACACAGCACATTCGATTTATGAGACTATGAGGAAATCCAGGGCTTGAGAAGTTGATGGTAATCACAGATAACAGAGAATAGTAACTCCCGACTCTCCTTCTCACTATCGTAACACGTGCCAAAATTAACTGTATTTGCTACTCAAATTTGGGAGTTGACGGAATCCTGGAAACAGAAAGAAGTGTTTTAGGAGTGCATGCGTGCGCGCGCACACACACACACACACACACACACACACACAGAGAGAGAGAGAGAGAGCACTTGTGCTTTATGTTACTGGACAGCAAGGAGGAAAACATGCTCAAGTCGAATTTCTAAACACAAAAAGCCAAACATTTAGGGAATGAAAGCTTCTGTGAAAAACTTGGTCTCGGGCTAGCAGTTGGTGCAGCTGGGGACTGGTGAAGAGTTTTAAACTGTTAGTTTAAAAGGATCAATAGTTTCTGACAATTTAATCTGACAATGAGCATAGATTTCACAGTCCAGAAGTAACGCTAGGCTTCCTAACAGGATTCCTCCACCACAGTGGGTTTATCATGAAGAAAAACAGGTCAAGGTGAGAACGTGGCTATTTCACAAACTGTGAAGCAAAGCACTTAAAGCCACTAGTTCATAAAATGCCACGTTTTTAAAAGGAAAAAATGTAAAACCCCCATCTGGGGGTAAATCTCCCCCAAGCATCTCAACTCAGTGAACGAGGGAGCCACGGGATGTTCTTACCAGCCTGTTGAAGTACCAACTGCACCTTTAGCACAGACACTCGCTCAGGAATACAGCAGCACAGCACATGCTTGGTCACTGTGCATTTCAGAACCCAAACTGAAAAATAATTCCTAACAGGTATGTAAAACTTAAGTCCCAGATTCCCAGTTTTTGAGATTCTTAATTAGTATGCTTGAAATTAAAAAAAAAAAAACCCTACGGTTTCTTTTATTTTAAAAAATTTACATAGATTAATCTTCAAATTTTAAGAAATGATTCTGACAAATTACTTTTCATTCCCACAGAAGATAATGGCCCTATTAAACGAAATAATAATAGGGCATGGATTAAATGGGCTCTAAAAGAATATGATATTGATGTATCTACCCCTTCCAGCTCACTCATTGAAAGGATTAGCTGAAATCAGTGCAGAAGCTATATAAAACATTGAGAGTGATTGGTTCCTAAGAACTGCCAGATGGCCAGGAAAAAATGTCTTACTTACAATAGTGTCATAAAGCCCTTCAGACGAGGATAGATGCAATCTACTTTTGAAAGCTGCCAGGTATTCTGATGTGTTACTGTCCATGTATAAATAAGCTGTAGGTCACTGTCACAATCTCTGAGAAACAGAGAACTGCAGACTTTCTAACAAAGTCCCAACGCTCCTGACACTTCCGGGACTCTCACTCACCAGGATGCTCAGTGTCCTGCTCCACCTCAAGGACTACAGCTGACTTTTAGTAAACACTGATGGGGACCTCACATTTGTCAAGATCCCCAAAATACAGCATTTCATTCTCCAAGATGCTAACAGATTTTTAATTGATCAAAATTTAAAAGGCATAATAAATGGAGGAGCCCTACACAGATAAAATGCATACATTTTTCTTGGGTAATTATGGCTTTTTACCGACACGTGCAATTACTCCATCTAATCATGCATCCCAGTTAGCAACTCCCAGATACGACGAGGTTTGGCATACGTAGAAACACCTGCCACGGGTGTAGCTCTTTTGAACCTTGTCTCTTACGAACCTGACTTTATTCCTTCTTTCCATTTGCTTGTATCTTTTCACCACCCACAGCAGTTGACAAGTTTCTAAGGTAAGATCCAAAGGGGAACTGATGTCCAGACTTGCAACCGACTGGGCCCTGCTGAACTGGGATTTCCTTGTGGTGGACAATGTCTCTTCGGATCCCAGCATTTCTGCTGCGGGCACTGTTGTTAACAGCGGAAATAGGCCAAGCCTTGCTTGTCTTCTTCACTGCTGAGAACTCAGCAGAGGGTAACGGAGGGGCAAGGAGGCATAGCAGAGCCTTTCCCCTAGCTCCACGAAGAAACTGGGCCTTCAGTTACGCCTCAGATTCCTCCAAATTCTATTTTTGCCTAGTTTATTCTTTTGTGTCTTGGAACCAAGTTCTTATTTTAAAATTAACAGAAAGTTGGAAACATGCCCAGGAATCATGGAGTCCATAAGCTACTTTTTTAAAAATTAAAACTATTGTAAAGATCAACATGGATTTAGTAGCCTATTCGAAATTAAACTTATAATAGTTACTAGAACTTATTAGACTTTTTAATTTTATTATGTCAATAAGGAAACATCTATAGTATGATACCATAACTGTATTTTAAACATAGATATTTTAGCAGGCATGTTCCTATGTATGTGGGCAAGTGTGCATATGTGCATAAATTGTGTGATGTGTACGAGTGTGTGCATGTGTGTGTGCATGTGGGGGGGCAGCTGAGGCTGATGTTGAGTGTCTTCCTGGATACCATTTTATTTTATTTTTTTATTTAGTCTTTCACAGAAACTCACCTATTTGTAAGGAGCTATAGGGAGCTCATGCCTGCCTCGTCCTCTAGCACTAGGATTACAGAAACATGCTCCCATGCCTGGCTTTTGTATCAGCTCTGGGGTTCCAACTCTGGTCCTAATGTCTAGTCACAAGCACATCATTGGCCAAACCATATCCCCAGCCCATTTTTTTTATTGTATATATTCTATATTTACAATTCATTTCCCTTTTTCTGGTTCCCCACCCCCAAAGGTCCCACATGTCCTTTTCCCTCCCCCTGCTCCCGCATCCACCCCCTCCCACCTTACTGTTCTTGTACTCTCCCACAATGATGTTTTGGTCCATTCTAGCACCAGTGTCCACTCCTTTCTTCTTGTGAGACATCACTTGATATGTGATTTGTGTCATTGGTGTTCCAAGATTCTAGGCTAATATCCACTTATCAGTGAGTGCATACCATGGGTATTCTTTTGAGACTGGGTCACCTCACTTAGTATGACGTTCTCCAGCTCCATCCATTTCTCTAAGAATTTCATGAATTCATTGTTTCTAATGGCTGAATAGTACTCCATTGTGTATATATACCACATTTTTTGTATCCATTCCTCTGTTGAGGGACATCTCCTTACCTAGAAAGAATGTCACTCTCTGGATTCATTGTAGATTGTAAGGTGGTGTTCCCACTAACTGGTTAGGTAGTGATCATAAAAACACTGCAAATAATCATTAGATAACAGATTTTCAAATGATTTCATCTCAGCTAGCCAAAATAGCTAGCCAAAATAGCTGTCTGCAGTAGTTAAGGAGGACTAAATTCTCAAAGACTAGCACCGCCTTCTCAAGGGCTGAGTTTAGCTGCCTACTTAAGCAGTCTGGGGACCTTGAACCCTTGAACAGTCACACCACAGGTCATCAAAGCCCTGCAGATAAATCAACCAGTAGGCGTGCACCCAGGGAACTGCCATACTGACAGCCCCAAGCAGAGACTCCTGCATAATAAACTGCAAATAAATGCAAAAGTCATTTCCTGAGAGCCGTGTGGGGTTTGAATGAGACAGGTACCCCACAGTTTTGAGCATTTGAACAGTGATCCCCAGTGAATGGTGATGTTTGGGGAGTTTTAGGTGGTGAAGGAATCCATCACTAGGGGCAGGCTTCGAGGTGCCCTTGAAAGTTGTGTCTACTTCCAGGTTGCTCCCTCTGTGTTTCAGGCTTGCAGTCCAAGATGTGAGCTTTCCTCACATCTACCTCACACGCCTGCCTGCTGCCCTGCGTCCTGCAGTGACGGCAGAGACTCATCCCTGGAGCCATAACTCTCTTTTTTTATAAGCTGCCTTACTTGTGGTGTTTTATTACAGCAACAAAATGAGACTGATATAGGATATTGCACAATTACTGAATATAAGTTTAATCATTCTAAACTTTACTAGATAAGATCTAATGGATAATAGACTCAAGTTTCTTGTAAAAACATGACTGTATTTTTTTTTAAGTTTTATTTTGGGGCAAGTTAAAGCAAATGTTCACTGGTGATAAACACAGAATAGGCTCAATATACATGATTCTAATTGCCATGGAGACCTTGGGAGTTTAGAACCAGGGCTCAGCTTGTGCAGTACTATTATACAAGCATGGAGACCTGAGTTCAGGTCCCCAGCCCTCCTGTAAAAGCACACCTGTCTGTAACCTCAGCACTGGTAGGGAACAGAGACGGGACAATCCATGCAGTGTATTTAGCCAGCTAGCCTAGCCAAACTGAAGAGACCCAGGTTCAAGGAAAGACACCATCTCAAAATGTGCCAGGTGCGTGGTGAGGGCCTTTTAAAAACCCTAGCACTTGTGAGGTACAGGCAGGCGAAGCTCTGTGAGTTCAAAGCCAGTCTGGTCTACTTAACAAATTCTAGATGAGTCAGAGCTACACAGTGATGAGAGAGAGGAAGAAAGAGAGAGAGAGAGAGAGAGAGAGAGAGAGAGAGAGAGAGAGAGAGGAGAGAGAGAGAGAGAACAGTTGAAGAAGAAACCTGAAAGCAATTTCTGGCCACAACATTCACACGCACAATATACATGTGCCTTCACACCCGTGTGTACACACATACAGGCACACACGGGCATATAACAACAATAGAATCAGTGGTTTCCTGCCAGAGTGTTTGGCGTGGGATACTCTGGAGTAGGAGTCCCACAATTCAGTTCTATGGATATGTTATGATGTAAGTGCAGTTAAGACAGTCTCATGGGCTAATAAAGACTTCATTGGTTCTTGAGAAACGTTGTGGCCCTGGCTTCTCAGTGATTGAACTTGAAGAGATCATATTTTATCAGACGTGGTCCTAAAATGTGGGTGGACCACAGGACCAGGTGGAGAGCATCTTACAACATATTTCTGTTGAACAGATTTCTGTTGCAGAGCAGACCCAGAAGTAGGAACTATTTGTTTTGGCTAGCTGTATAGAAAGATCTTCACAATTCAGTGGGTATTAAGTTGGATATACAGAAGATTCTGTCGAGATTTTGAAAAAAAACTAATCTGTTTCCAGATCTCATCAGAAACGAACTTAAGAGCAGCATCTAAAAGGATCAAGTTGTATCTAAGCAACATATCTACTACTAAACTAAAAGGTAATATCTATTATAAATAAATATAGTTATAGTCAGAGATTTTGACTTACGATTGATCTAACAAGTAGACAGAGACCAGAAAGGACTTTGTATTTGTCTATTTGGTGATACTATATCAAATACTAGGTTGAGTATTTATAAACAAAACAAACAACAAGAGTCAAAGGCATAGTGCCAGCATGAGCTCAGACCTGGTGAGGACCCCATGCCAGATAGCATCATGGTGGCAGTGGAGCGTGTGAAAGAGATCATGTCACAGCGAGGGTGCAAGCCTGACCCTGAGAGCAATTTACCTGTAATTCCAAGAAAACTGTGCTGACCTTGTTGCAGGGAAACCCTCACTGACCTAAGGACCTCTGTCTCACTAATCTTTTAAAGGTGTCACCACCTGTTATTATCACTATAATGGTGACCAATCTTCTGACGATGAGAGTTGGGGGAACACATTAATTCAAATACAAACCATCTCAGACACAGAGGCTAAATAACACTACCTTCCAATTTTAACAGACATTTATCAAATATAACACCCAACCAGACTATATATATATTCTTTTGAAATGCCAATAGAAACCTTACCATCTAGGACCATATTCTGAAACATAAAACAAGTCTCATCACTGTTAACAAAATCTAAGACACACAAAATATTTTCTCTGACCACAAAGTATTTAAATTGAAAATCAATAGCAGAAAAAAATCTTTAACCCCCCCAAAATAAATATTACTTTTCAAAATATTCCATGGGTCAAAGAAGAAATAAAAATGAAGTTCAAATTATGAAAGTGAATATATACACTTATTATATGTTAAAATACAACATATAAAATATATAGGGTGTTTTAGATAATAATCTAAAATAACAATTATGGCATTAAGTTCTAATTACAACAACAAAAGCCAGGCAAGGCTTTGAACATGTGATAATCTGCGCCCTTGAGGGACTGAAGCAGAAGCACTGTGGGCTTGTGGCCTGGGCAATATAACAAGACCCTGCCCACTTCCTTCCCCAGAAGAAGATAGGCCTTCGCTTCATTAAATTTTTTTTAAAACCCAGAAAGAACAAATACAACTCAAAACAAACAGAAGAAATAAAACTAAAGATTAGAGCAGAAATAAATAAAGATTTTAATGGAGAAATTAAAAACCAATAAAACTAATAAAAGCTATTTGAGAAAAGAAATAAAAGTAATAATATCTAGCCAGGTTGATCAGGAAAAAAAGATGAGAGGATAAAAATTACCAATTGTAAAAATAAGAAAGGAGGTATCACTACAGACTCTACAGATATTCATGGATCTGTCTTAATGAAGAAAAATTATCTGTAACTTTATGTCAATAAAACTTAGATGACTTAAGATACATTCCTTGGCAGACACAAATACCAAAGCTTGCTAAAACAAAACAAACAAAAACCTAAGTCTCCCAGTATCTGTTAAGTAAGTAAAACTCTTTGTGACTAAAAACTTCTGCAAAAGAAAGTTCTGAGCTGTCCCAGCTTACAGGTGACATCTACCAGTGAAGGAGAAATAACCCAATTCTTCTCAGACTTTTACAGAAAATGAAGCAGGAAGACCTTTACTCAGCTTCATAAAGACAACACTGGGGCGATAGAAATGCCATGAAGAACTACGAGAAGCATCCTGAATGATACCTGCCATGGTCACGCTCAGCTGTCACTTCTCAGAGACATCCAGATGGAAAGAAGAGAAAAATATAAAAATCAGTCATATTTCTAGACACTAGAAACAAACTACTGGAAAATAAAATTTATAATAGTATAAAATTTTTTGCCATTAAACTGACTAGAGATATATAACATTTTGTAAAAATATTGCTGTAAAGTATTAGCCAGAGGAGCTTGGAAGTGAAGTGATGGCAGGATCACAACCAGAATCCCGGCAGTCAGGAGGACGTTTATAATGTGATTCTAAAATTCAAACAGAAAGGCAAAAGAGCTCGCCTAGCCAAGACGTCCTTGGAAATGAAAATCAAAGCTGGAGAATTAATACCGCCTGACTCTAGGTCTGGCTTAGATGCTGCCATGACCAAGAGCAATGCTTCAGTGCAAATTAGACATAAACTAAAAGAAGTGAATCCAGAATCCAAACACACACACACACACACACACACACACACACACACACCCTATCAACCTACACAGATTCAATGAAAACCCAGTGGAGAAAGAATGGCTGTTTCAACAGAGGATGCTAGAATAATTAGAAATCAATATGTAAAATAAGAGTCTCAATCTATATCTTGTATCACCAACAAAATAAAATTATTCAAGTCATATTCTAGACTTAACCATATCCTAGACTTTAAAACTTCAAGTACAAGCCTTGTACGAAAATGAAAGAGAAAACATTAATGGCCTTGAGTAAGAAATACCTAGACACAAAATCAAAAGTGTAATCTGTAAAAAGAAAATGAAATGACTTGAACTGCATTGAAGTAAGAGGGCCTACCATGTCACTAAACAGCAAATGGAATCCAACTCAAAACTGTGAGTTCAGAAGTACCATCTATCCCTAGGTGAGCTGGGACCACCTCTAATACCCAGTTAGCATGTTAACACATCATGGCCCCAAGACTGAACACCAAGTACCAGTCAGATGGCCCAACACCTAGCAAACTGGGTAAGAGCATACACAGATTCAAACTTCTACAGATTCAAACTTCTATAAAGCAAAGGTTAGACTAGACAGCCACACAAACAACCACCTAATCCCAGATGCCCAACTCATTGCAGAAACACAGACAATATAAATAACCAAAACAATGTGTCTCTTCTAGAAGTTAGTATTCTAATGTTCTTCGAGAAAAGCAACTACATTAATACAAGACAATGTTTCCAAATGTAATTATAAATATGTTCAAAACCCAAAGAAGGAAGACCCAAATCTATGAAGTTAGAGATAAAAAGAAAGTGTTACAACAGACACTAAGGAAAGTCAGAGAATTATATGACTATGCTGTAAAAATCTATATTCAATCAAACTGAAAATTCTAAAAGAATTGGGTAGATTTCTAGATTTATATGACTTACAAAAAATCAAGCTAAGATGAAGTAAATAATTTTAAAGAGACCCATAACTCCCAAGGATATAGAAGAGGCAGTACACAGAGAAACTGGGATATAGTGGACATATCTCAACATAACACAGGTAATACACAGCAAGACCACAGGCAGCATCATGTCAAAGAGAAAAACTCGAAAGCATTTCCACTAACGCCAGGAACAAAACAGGGCTGCGTACTCTCCATTTCTGTTTAGTATAGTTCTTCACTTCTTAGCTGGAGCAATAAGTCAAAGGAAAGAAATGAAGACACAGATACCAAAGGAACACAGCAGAGTACCCTTATTTGAAGATGATGATAAGATCCTGCACATAAAACTACTTCCAGAAAACTCCTAAAACTGATAAATACATTCTGTAAATTAAAAGGACCCAAAACCAACACAATATCCAGTAGTCTTCTCAGGTACAAATGGTAAACATACCAAGAAAGAAATCAGGAAAATAATCTCATTCCCAAGAGCTAAAAAAAGAAAAAGAAAAAGAAAAAGAAAGAAAGAAAGGAAGGAAGGAAGGAAGGAAGGAAGGAAGGAAGAAGGAAGGAAGGAAAGAAGAAAGAAAAAAGAAAAGAAAGAAGAATCTTAAAATGACTCTAAGAAGTAAAAACCTTGTATAATAAAAACCTAAGATGTTGAAGAAGGTACTAGAAAATGGAAAGATGCCCCAATGCTCTGTGAAAATGGCTGAAACAATTTACAGATGAATGTAATTCCCATCACAATCCAAATGCAACTCTTTACAGTAACTGAAAAACAAATCTTTAATTTTGTTCATTAAAAAAATAAAACAGATTTAACTCACTTTGTTTTTCATGTATAAAACCCCTTATAAAGTAGCCACATCTGGAGCTGGGTCCTCTGACAGAGACTGCTCTGGGATTTCACGAGATGTTCAGTGAATTCCTAATAAGGAGACTGGGTGAACACAGTCTCTTTCCAGAGGTCGAGGTCCCATAGCTGCAGGTCTTGAAGATGGTATGGAAGGTGGCCTTGGCAAAGCTGCCCATCTGTATCAGCCGTCCTCAGTAGCTTTTTGGCACAAGCGCAGAGACAGTGCCAGTGCCTCTCAGGCAAGGGTGAGAGGCAGCGGCACAGAGCCACAGTTCTCTGTCACCTTGCCTAAACAGTGTAGAGCTTGCCAGTAGCCTCTCCACACAGCAACGATGGGATGCTTAGACAAGATGATGGTCCCCGTGGATGGAGTGCCTACCTCTTTGGAGGTAGAACCAACAGTAGCCCCCAATAGCAACAAAAGCCTTGAACCTGGTCCGCTGACCAGCCCGAGTCGGCTTCTGCACCGCCATGATCTTAGAACCTCTTCCTTCAGGATGTGCCCAGACAAAGTCAATAATCTCCAATTCCTTAATAGGAGAACAGGTGGATCCCCTCCAGGGACTTGATCCTCATGTCCTTATCAGGCGCCCCAGCTTGGTGACAGGAAGTCACTCCTTATCTTCAGCATTTCCTCCACTAGCCGCATGGCCACAACTATGGCCCCTAAGACTGCTGTTGAATCCTCCCCAGAAGCCTCTGCAGCCTCTACTCCTGGACCCAGGGTCTTCCAGGCCCTCCAACTCCAGTCATTTTCTATCTGGTGTTCTCCTGAAGAATAATGTTTAATTTTCATATGGAAATACAAAGACCCAGCATAGCCTAAACAATTCTGAATGATAGAGCTGCTGGACATATTCCTGACTTTAAGTTATACTCCAGAGCTAAGATAATAAAACAATGTGGTAGGTCCTGCAGTGGTGGTGCATACCTTTAATCCCAGCCCTTGGGAGGCAGAGGCAGGCAGATTTCTGAGTTTGAGACCAGCCTGGTCTACTGAGTGAGTTCCAGGACAGCCAGGGCTACACGGAGAAACCCTGTCTCAAAACAACAACAACAACAATAATGTGGTATTGGCACAGAAACAGACACATGGAAGAACAGAGTTGGGAGGACTTAACTGTAAATCCTCTCAGGTACTTGCCGCCTGGTTTTTGACAAAGAGACCAGAAATACACACTGGAATAACGGCAGGATCTTCAACAAATATTGTTGGCCCAACATGTGAGAGACTGGAGCTCCAGCCTTGTCTCTCACGATCACAGCGCTAACTCCAAATGGATCACAGCAGTCAACATATGGCCCGACACTCAGAATCTGATAGGGAAGATAGTGATCACACCTGAACTTGTAGGCACAGAAACAGGCTTTCTGAATGGGACCTCAGTATCATAGGCACCAAGACCAACAAGGGACAAGCGGGACCACATGACACCAAAAGTCTTCTGGACAGCAAAGGACACCATGATTCGTGATTCAAGTGAAGAGGCAGGTTACAGAATAGGGAAACTAAAATCTTTACCAGCCACACATCTGACAAAAGCTCGATACAAAAATAGTCTAGACTACGCAAAGGACTCGGAGGCTGGAGAGATGGCGCAGGAGTTAAGATCACTGGCTGCTCCGGCAGAGGACTCAGGTTCAATTCTTAGCACACTTGTGGTGGCTCACAATCATCTGTAACTCCAGACCCAACAGATCCTCCAAAGACACCAGGCAGACACGTGGTGCACAGATATACATGCTGGCAAAACACTCATACACATCAACCCTTTTAATTAAAAAACTAAACATTAAGAAAACAGCTCAATTTTAAAATGGGCCATGAAACTCAACAGTTGTCAAAATAGGAAATGTAAACGGATGAGAAATATTTGTAAAATATTGAGCAGCCTTAGCCATCAGGAAAATGCAAATAAACCTACTTTGAGATTTCATCTTAACCCATTCAGAGTGGCAAAGATAAAAACAAAACAAAACAAAACAAAATAAAACAAAAACAAAAAGCCCTGACAGCCAGTGCTGGCATGCTTGTGGTAACACAGACACTCATTCATTGCTGCTATCCAAGACAGTGGAACGGCTATGGAAATCAGTGTGGTGACCCCCCAAAGACTAGAAAGAGATCTACAGTGAGACCCAGCCCTACCACACTCAGACATGTGCCCACCAGAGCAGAGGCTTTACTGCAGAGCTGCTTCTTTTATCTGTGTTCAATGCTGCTCTGTTCACAACAGGCGGGAAACAGTTTAGATGCCCATCAACTGATGAATGGGTCGAGATAGTAGATGAACGTAATAGAATATTCCAGCAGCTGTTAAAATATGAAGTTAGAAGATAAATGAAGGAAGTAAAGGTGATAATCCCGAGATAACCCGCAACTCACACCCCTCCCCCACCCCGCTTGGCTGTCTTCTTGGATGAGGGAGGGGAAAGACTGTGAGAGCCAAAGGTGATGGAAACTACAAGGACACAACAGGACAGATGGACGTATACACTCTCAGGGACTGGGGCAACATGGGCATACTTGCCTGAGCAGGAGCCAGGCAGAGAACTCCGTCCAGGGAGTGGGGGAAGGTGCACACAAAACCCCAGAACAACTGAGGAGCGATCCGCTGCTTGGAGGAGAGCAGTTTTCTCTAATGGCTCCTGGCGTGGCTCCTGGTCAGCTGCACACATTCGCAGCATGCCCTACTCACATGAGTAGGTGGGCAATACAAGGGGTCTCCATAAAAAGGGAAACAGAGGAGGAAAAGGAAGTGGGAGAGGAGGAAGAAGAGGAAGAGGAGAGGGAGGAAGGGTGGGAGGAGAAGAAAACCTTGAGACTGGGTGGGAACGGGGGTGCGGGTGTGGAGAGTAGGTCTGTCTGGGAGGTGGAGGAGGAGAGTATGATCAGACTTAACTGTATGAAGTTTTCAAAGAATAAAAATACTATTTAAAAATAGTTAAGGGATGAAAGGGCAAGCTATAGGTCTGCAGGGCGTATTTGCTAGTCGCATCTCTGCCACAGGTCTCGTAGTCAGAATTCGAATTACAATAAGGAAACTAATAATAATAATAATAATAATAATAATTATTATTATTATTATTATTATTATTATTATTATTATTGAGACAAGGTTTCTCTGTGTAGCCCTGGCTGTTCTGGAACTCATTCTGTAGACAATGCTGGCCTTGAACTCAGAAATCTGCCTGCTTCTGCCTGCTGAGTGCTGGGATTAGACTGGACCATCACCACCAGGCTAGACAAAAGTTTGAAAAGGAAACAAACAAACAACAAGAAAGCCCTTTAACATATATTTCATCAAAAAGATTCATCCAAGTCGGGTTCTGCGCGTCAGGTGAAGGAGGAGAGAAGGCTGAGACAGTTGTATGTCGGGAGAGCAGGGCGCGTGCGGCCCTCGGGAGGAGGAAAAGCCTAAAGATGAGGTTGTAAGAAAAACAGAAGCCATGTTTCGAAGACCTGGGTTACAGGGATTTCATCAGTTTGCAAGACATGAGTCTGAAGTAGCCAGCAGTTTGGCTCTTGAGCGATCCCTGAATCGTGTTCAGTTACTTGGGCGAGTAGGTCAGGACCCTGTCATGAGACAGGTGGAAGGAAAAACCCAGTCACGATATTTTCTCTAGCAACAAATGAGATGTAGCAATCAGGGGACAGTGAAGTATACCAAATGGGTGACGTCAGTCAAAAGACGACATGGCACAGAATGACATGGCACAGAATATCAGTGTTTTGACCAGGCCTCAGAGATGTGACGTATCAGTATGTGAAAAGGGGGGCTCGTATATTCGTGGAAGGGAAAGTGGTATCGTAATGAAATGAAAGTGTATCGTAATGAATACATGGATAAAAACGTGAGGCGGCAAGCAACACCAATCATAGCTGATAATATTATATTTCTGAGTGACCAGACAAAAGAAAAGGCATACAACGGATGATTCTTCTTTGATCATTGTTTGGTACAGTCTCCTTTGCAAATCATGTATAGTCTATAGTTTAAAGATAAAAATTAAAATTTTTATATATAAAAAAAGATTCATCCATGAAAAAAAATCTAAACACACAAAAGAGTGCTCAGTATCTTTGGTCTCTTAGCAAATTGAAATTTAAATCAGCAAAACAATTCCAGCCCATGCTTGCTGGAAGGGCTAAACCTGAAGAAACTTGCCATCCAAGGTAGGTTTTCCTTTGTTGTTGTTTTGATTTGTTTTGATCATTTGTGCATGTGTGTGGTGGGTGCTTGCATGGCACAGTGCTAGCTGAGATGGGATTCACTGTTAGTCCTGCCCTTTACCCTGTGAATCCCAGGCACTGAACTCAGCTGTTGGGCCTGGAGGCAGCTCCTTTACTTGCTGAGTCATCTCTCTGGTCCTATACTGGGGTTTTGATGGAATTCTCACACACTACTATTAAGATTGTAAACTGAAGTCAGAGCATTGAAAAAACATTTAGCACTTTTTAAAACGTTAAACACATATTTACTGTATTACTCAGGCCTTCTATATCAAAGTATTTACTCTAGGGAAATGTGAGCATATATCTATGTAAATATCACTACAGCTTTATTGGTAATGAATGAAGCCTGGAAAAATAGCAAAGATCTACTAATGGATAAATGGAGAAACACACACACACACACACACACACACACACACACACACCCCTACCTACCTCCAGATAATAGATCATTACTTGGCAATTAATGAACTACTGAAACATACAATATGATCAATTTTGAAATAATTACATCTCATGAAAGATGTCAGGTGGAATATGCTAGACTACAGAGTGATTTACTTAGATAAAGTTCTGGAAACACACATAAATTTATTCTGACAGCAAGTAGATGGTATTTTCCTTGAGAACAATGAAAAGGAAGACTATGGGGCAGGGAGAGACTGGCGGTGAGAGACTCCTCCTCTCCAGTGTGCTGATAACTCAGTGTGCGCACGCAGGGAAGACAGCACTCTGTCATTGGAGATATGTAATTACCAAGTGTAGTGGTTTGAATAGGAATGGCCCCTATAGACTCTTGTATTTCAATGCTCTACCCATAGAGAGGGGCACTATTAGGAGATGTGGCTTTGTTGAAGTAGGTGTGGCCTTGTTGGAGGAAGTGTGTCACTGTCAGGGTGGGTTTTGAGGTCTCCTATGCTCAAGCTAATTGCAATGTGGCTCACAGTCTCCTGCTGCTGCCTGTGGCTCAGGATGTAGCACTCTCAGCTCCATCTCCAGCACCATGTCTGCCTGCAGGCCGCCATGCTTCCCGCCATGATGACAGTGGATGAAAGCCCCAAAGCTGTAAGCCAGTCCCAGGGAAATGTTTGCTTTCGTAAGAGTTGGCGTGGTCATGGTGTCTCACAACCAAAGAAACCCCAACTAAGACACTAAGTATTTTGTTGTTGTTGAGCTATCCAAGTGACCCTGCCTGCCACAGTCAGTACTTGGATCCACCTGACTACATCAAAATCTTCAATACTTACGCCACTTTGGGCAGAGGGTATCGTTCTCTTTTCAGACAACTTCCAAGAAGATATTTCAGAGACCTTTGGTGACAGGTTAAAACCTGTGTCTCGTGACTCTGGTGGCCAGAGCTCTGCCTTTATTTAACCAAATCTTTCTTATTCGTTTGGAAGTCTCTGTCAAAATCAAAACAAAACTGTTGCTCTCGTGCAAGCTCTGCATGGAGAGGTGGCACACAAGCTTTACCATGGAGGGGTGACATGCACACTTTCTAGGGTGAAGTGACATTCAGCTGTCTGGGCAATAAACTACTATAGGATGCAATAGCACCCCCCATTTAAAGAGTGAAATTCTTTGTTAGGCTTAACTTTAAGGAAACATCCATTCCTCTTCTCACATGTACAGAACATCTCCCTCTGGACCCTCCACACACACACCCCCACCCCCACCCCCCCACCCCCCCCACCCCCGCAGTGGGAAAGCCGAGCAGTCTGAGTTGTGATTGATCAAATATTGCGGTTATTACTTCTCCGCTTCCTGTGCTCGCAAATCATACCCCTCTCTGCTTCCTGTGATCATGTGTTGCTCTTAACTGATAGGCTTGCTGACGCATGTGAAGTTCTGCTGTGGTCCCCCAGCCTTTCTCTGTCACTGTATGACCAAATCTCTCCCGTCTTGCTTCTCTCCTTGGTCCTGCTTACAATAACCTCAGCACGCACCCTTTCAACAGTACATAAGGAATTATTTTTCAAAGTTTAAAGCTCATTTAATCTAACAATTAAATAACCTCCCAAAGTGCTTATATTTTCATATAGGCTTCTTCTTGGGCTGCTTCTCTTTGTGCATGTGTATGTAAGTGGTGTATGCACTTGTTGATGTGAGTGTGTGCTTGTGGGTGTACACATGAACACAGGTGAGCATGCGAGAGGAAGGCAAAGGCCAGGATCGGGTGTCCTTCTCCACCAGGGTCTGGTGTGACTGTTGACACAGGGTCCCTCACTAACCCAGAGCTCATCGACTCAGCCACTGACTGGCCTGCAGGGCTCTACAGCAGTACTCCGGTGCCTGGCTTTCCCGTGGGCGCTGAGGATCCAAACTCCGGTCCTTGAGCTTGCGTTGTCTGGTGCTTTACTGAGATCTGCCTGGCTATGGTTATTCACCCGTGACACAGATGGAAACTGCAGAGGCGGGACATACACTGACCAAACAGAAGCCATGGTGGACACTGACGGTGCTTTAAAATATGACCAGCTTGGGAAGTGGTCCCTTGCTGCAGAATGGCCCGGACAGCGCCAGATCATTTGAGCTCATGCTAAAAATATCGTGCATGGCTAAGGCAAAATCTTGTCTGAAGTTCAGATAAATTACATATCCTGCTTCCTAAACTGTCGATATAAACTGTCAATCTCTTGAAGAGGAAATTAAATCGATCTGGTACAATTTGCTCTTTGCAAAGCCAAGACAGTGAGTACTTGGTGCTGCGTGCTCTCCAGTGTGGGGACTAAATGATTGTTCAATGATTTCATCTAGTGCAGAATCTTTAAAAGTATCAAAATTACCCTGATTAGCTTATAGGAGGTGAAATTTGCTCGAGGTAGAAAGCTGGACACTAACACTGGCCGCCTCTGGGGCCTGGCTTTCATCTCTCCATCCTTTCATGCAGAGGCTTCTCATCTTAAACTACAGAGCCTCCAGGGGAGGAGCTCTGTCTCACGCACCTTTGCTCACAGAATGGAATGCTATACTCTGTGTATAACAAAGATTTTTTTCCTTGACTTTGTGTCCAACATATTGTTGCTATATTTCCTAACTATCCCACAACATGGATCTGAATTGTTTTACTGACAACTTAAAGAACATTTAATGTTATCCATAAGCTATCAATAAATCAGTTTCTATAGGTAGGGGCATTTGATTTGTTAAAATTGTTTTAATGTGGGCCATTATGTTATATACGGTTGACGTAAGGCAAGGTCCCTGATACTCTGGTGCGCTTCTGCCGTCAAAGGAAAGGTATGATGTCCCTCTCTCTTCCCTCAGCAGCAGGCTGAGGAAAGGAACAGGAAGCTCACAGTCTCTCTATGAAGGAGAATGTGAACCAGAAAGAGAAGGCTGACAACACGCACAGAGCAGAGCTGGCCCTCAGAAACCGCAGGCTGAGCTAAACAGCGACAGCGAGTGGGCAGCGAGTGGATGTTGTAGGAGTTCATCCATCTGGATGGCCAGGCAAGGCAGATCTAGAATCCTGGAAAAGCTCAGGGCCACACTCTGGAAGGAGCACAGAGGAATCTCTGCAGTGATAAATAGTATCTCCTAACTCTTTTCCCACCATAAGAGCCGAAAACAGGACCCGCATGTGAGGCTTGTGAGCAGGCTTCACATGTGGTCAGCACTGTGTACTTGTTAAATGCACGTCCAGCCTGTTGTAATCAATACTTAAGTTCCCTTTACACATAAAGAATAATATTGCACAATGTAGAAAACTCTAAAATGGGTCAAACACAAAAGGCTGGCAGTATACCAGGGTCACCACACAAACAATTGGCTACATGAGGCTTGTCTTCAAGTTAATTAAGGGAGAATATATCTGTCACAAAACTGTCATTACAAGTTTCAAATACATAAGTACGATAGTATTTCAGCAGCAATAAGATAAAGGAATGTGTACAAAGGTTTAAAATACTTTTGGAAGCCTTTGTCAAAGACAATCTTATGAATTTCAGCATAGATTCAATTGAATTTTATATGTGATCTGTGTGTCAGGGCAACTTCCACTCTATAAAAAAAGAATGAGGTCTCCTCCTCTGGGCAATAGCAGAATAGTGGGTTTTCTTTAAAATAATGTATGTTTATTTTATGTACATGAGTGTTTTGCTGGCATGCATGTATATGCACCATGCGTGTGTCTGGTGCCACACAGAGGCCAGAAGAGGGCATTAGGGTTGCTGGAACTGGAGTTACTTTGCAGACAATTGTGAGCTACCACGCAGGTGCTGGTCCGAACCCGGGTCCTCTGTAAGTGAAGCAACTGCACTTAACCACTGAGCTACCTCTCCAGCCCCCAAATCAGTAGTGTTTTAAAGGTAGAAACAAGGCAACACAACAAAAGGAGGGGGAGGAGGAAGATAGAGGGGGAGAAGGAAAATGGAGAAGGAAGTGGGGGAGGAGGAAATGGAGGAAGAACATGGAGGAAGAAGAGGAGGAAGAGAAGGAGGAGGAAGAGAAGGAGGAGAGGAAGAGGAAGAAGGGGTATGGGGAGGGTCAGGGGGACAGGGAGAGGGAGGAGGAGGAGGAGGAGGACGAGGAGGAGGAGGAGGAGGAGGAGGAGGAGGAGGAGGAGGAGGAGGAGGAGAAGCTCCAACCCAAAACAAACCTCTAACTGTTAACATTTGGTTTCTTCTGGTTTTTATTTTTGTTTTTTTAGGTTAGATCAGGGGGTACTTACTATTAGGTTGGCTCAGATATCTGGAATCTCCTATCTGCAAAGAGAAATTAGTCTGTGGATCTATTTGCTTTATTCTTTCTTTCTTTCTTTCTTTCTCTCTCTCTCTCTCTCTCTCTCTCTCTCTCTCTCTTTCTTTCTTTCTTTCTTTCTTATGTATACAGGATTCTGCCTGCATATATGCTTACAGGCCAGAAGAGGGCATCAGACACCATTACGGATGGCTACGAGTCACCACATGGTTGCTGGGAATTGAACTCAGGACCTCTGGAGAGCATCCAGTGCTCTTTACCTCCGAGCCATCTCTCCAGCCCCCTCTATTTGCTTTCTTAAAGCTTCAGTTTGATTCAGTACCATTTAGCACGAGTGACTTCATTTTGGTTTGGTCTACTCTTTCGGGGCCTTTTGCAGGAACTCACTTCAAGACAATGGTCTCCGACCCATTTTTCTTTTTAGCAGCTTGAAATTCAAGAAACTAGGAGGTTTTCAGTGATCTGTCTTGTGTAGGTTATCAGTGTGTTAAAGGAGAACTCAAATAGCCATTTTCTCTGGCACACACAGAGATGAAGTGTTCAATAGGCCAGTGTCCAATCATCTGCACCCCACTTTCACATCTTCACCCGTCTTCTTCTGCACTATTTAGGATCAGAATTCAGACATCTGATTTTTAAAAATTAGAATATAAAGTGCTTCTCAAGGAATAAAAAAATAAATCATTGCCCGATCGCAATTCAATAGCTGCAAAATTTCAGCTCAAAGAGAAATGCAGGGCCTCTAGACTTGCTTATAAGGCTGCTTGCTGCGAGTGTGCCTTTAAAATACAATGAGCAGGTAACCACTGACCTTTATGAAACAATGGGCCAGGGGCTGGCAGCAAGAATGAGACCATTTCCCAGGCACAATCACGTGCATTTAGAAACATGGGACTGCGTGTAAGTGTCCCTTCATCTTGATTGCTATTTGCAAAGTCAAATGATCGTTTTCAAAACATTAAGAGTTTCATGGCACTGCACTGTTGGTGAGGTCTGCTCTTTTTTTTTTCCAGAGAGAAAGGGTGACTCACTATTGCAAACAACATTAGCTTTAAAAATTGTATTGGTAGAATGATTCAAATATCAAAAAGAGGTCACAGCTCCCAAGCTCCCATGTGGGGTCTTGGTACTGAGATGCAATGTCAACCCAATGGTCCTACGTGATCCAGGTAGACAGATCATGGCTGAAGGAATAAAATCCACACTCTCCTTTATATAAGATGTAGTTGACGCCATAAAATAAAATTTGCACTGCTCTCATAAATTATTTTGTTTGTATATAGAGCTCCATGCTAGACCTTGGCCTTTGGAACGTTACATTTAATAACTCAAATAGTCTCAAGTTGTCTTGTGTAGTTATTTCTACAAATAACGTTGGGGTCTTTTTTAAGTCAAAGAATAAGATCTTAGATCTTTTGGACAGTTACATTTAATGATTTGGCTAGATTACTAAATATGGCAGACAATAGAGGATGAGCTCAACCCACGGGCAGGGCTCACAGACCTCGCTCTTAGCCTCATCGCCAAGTCACCGTGATCTAAGGGGCTCGCCTAGCTTCATCTACATCTGGGTGGCATTCTTACTGGCAAAACAAGACTATTAATTGATATGCTGTCATGACCCTTACTTAGCACATAAATAGAGTTATGTTTAGGAAATCTCATTGTTCTCACCAGAGAGATGCTCACAGAAATCTTAGTCATTAAATTCACGTGGAGAGGCAAACGTAGAAAGGAGTGAGCCTTTAGAAGCATTTCCTTGCAGGGTGAGTTTTCAGACGAGCTGCCTTCTGACGTTTGTGTGGACAGCCACAGCCGCAGCAAGCAGGATGGCATTTATCTTTTATAATAATACGAAGTGTTCTGCCATAAAGCAGGGTCACTGAAATGAGTAATAATCCCACCAGCATCCAAGGTGTAACCAGCAGGGTCCAGGTCAACAGGCAAGCAGCCAATAATTTGCCCAACAACACTGAATTTCATCTGCCCACAGCCTCTATCTACTGATTATACAATCAATACACCTCAGATGAGAGGAGCTAACAACTGACCGGGGCAGATCAATGCTGGCAAATAAGCGCTTCATGACAAAAAGTTTGATAATTACCATTCTGAAGCCGTGTAAATGTTGTTTCCATTGTAACAACATTCATGATGATACTGCTATGATTGCGCTGTTATTATAGGTTTAATGTTAGGCAATCAAGCTACAGTGGTCTAGATATCAACAAACAGTATCAAAAGAAAACATCAAATTGTCCCTATTCTTTTGACACTGTAGCTGAGAAATTTTTCTATGTTAGTGGCCCTAAATAAACAATAATAAGTGACAATTTAGTGGAAAACACTATTTTCACATCTTACAAAAGTCATGCAATATAGATTGATACAAGTATGATTATTTCTAGCAGCACTTGAACCAGGGGATTAAAATAAATTCAGTCCCATGACCTTGGTTTTTCTTTCTTTCTCCCCTCCCCCACATGCATCATTTAAAGAGGATTTACGTAAATTTTCTACATACTCATAATTTTTTAAGCACTAGTGCTGCTGTAAGTGTTGGGCCCCTGGGCTTGGTTTAATTATCATTGCTTCTAATACGGCACACTTTGTTTTGTTTTGTTTTATTTTTGTACTCAGATTGCTAGTTCATTCTCAATCATTAGCATTTAGAAGAACTAGTCATTACTGGTTTTCAATAGCTTCTTGGGCTCCTATAAGGACTCTGAGTCTTGAAACACAGAAATGGAAAAGAGACATTTTCAAAGGTAGAACAAGTCAGGGCTCTTGGAGGTAGAGTGCAGGAACCCCAGATGCGTGGGCCCTGAAGCACACAGATTCTGAACTCTCCATTGGCTTTTTAAGCACCACAAGGAACTGGTTTAAAAAAAAAAAAGACACCTCATCTCTATAAGATGCTTGATCATATAGAAGGGTGGAAACCTATTCAAAATGAAAGGTTTTCCCAAAGAATGCTAGTCGCTTTGGGGCCACGGTAATTACTCCTACAAGAGCAAGTCTGACTTTTGTGTGACATCCATTTTTAATTGTCTCCTCCATAAATAATGTCTCTCAGCTGCATCCAGTCAAGAACGAAGTTTCCTGTCTAAAACTCAGTCTCTACAGCCCCAAATGGACAAATCTCTCACTGACTGGGGTGAAGCATCACCTTTCCATGGTGACAAGAGATACGGCGGCGTGGGAGAGTGGGGAGGGGCGGCGGGGGGCAGCACTGCGGAAGTTTGTCAACAGCTCAGGGCAGAAAGGGCAAACCAAAACCCTTTTGTGGGCATCAGTGCGAGTGAGCTGTTGCGTGCGCTCCGGGGTTGCTGTTAAATGTCTTTTTCAGTGGCATTGTCTCTCTTTCCAAGCAGCTTCTCCCTCTCGATAGAGTCAGAGAATGTGATGTATATTAAAACGCTCTGTCTCTCAGATGGGGTTCATTTTTATTCAGGGACAATTTTGCTGACTGACAGGTAAGCGCTCGGTGCTGAAATTGGACCAGTACGAGAGCTGTGGCGTTTCATTTGCTCCATTACACCAGCGCATGAATTACGGGTCTTCCACGTTGCCTTCCTTCCATTACTTTCAAATGTCTGACATGAGCAAAATGGCTCATCTGACATTTCATGTAACAAATTTGTTCCAAAAAGAAGAGAACATTATTATACTATTTTATATACGTAGGTACCACAACCTTCCACCCTAATGTGACCGGAAATTGTAAGTGTATAAACAGTAGTGGATATCAGTTTAAGAAACGCATTGCTGGTGACAGCTGGAAAATATTGTGGCAAGAAATATGTCTGCTTTTATGTCTTACCCACGATCGCTTCTACTCACTTCTGAAATGTTAGCAAACGCCAGTCAAAGATGCATCGTTACATCCTGGGTTCATTTCTGCCGTTAGTAAACTTCCAGCCATTATTTACTCCAACATACAGCGGCTCAGCTCACTTTTTGTCCCCCCTTTTGCAGTAAACCCAGAGCCACCAGTAGCTGGGCAAGCGCCCTATCACAGGGGCGCAGGATATACTATGGTATATCCTTTCTTCATGATGCTAATTCATGATGCTAATTTAGCTAAGCTTTTCATTTTTAATCAGTCCCTTCAATATGAGATCATTTTTCTTATGGAAACATACCCCTCACACACATACATCCCGCTCCCAGAGTTTTTGGTGTAGCCTTGGCTGTCCTGGAACTTGCTCTGTAGACCAGGCTTGGCCTCAAACTCCATCTGCCTCTCTGCCTCTCTGCCTCTCTGCCTCTCTCTCTGCCTCTCTGCCTCTCTCTCTGCCTCTCTGCCTCTCTGCCTCTCTGCCTCTCTGCCTCTGCCTCTGCCTCTGCCTCTGCCTCTGCCTCTGCCTCTGCCTCCTGAGTCTGGTATTAAATGCACAGGTCACCTCCGCCTGGTCAAACTTACTTCTTAAAGCAGTACAGAAAACTAATAGAGCCAAGGAACTGAGAAGTCTGTGTCAAACAGTCACTCCCAGCCCTGACACTGTTGTCTGCTGAGCAGAACAGGATTAAATCTTTACAACATTTAGGTCTTGCTCTCCCTTTGCACACTTAAGTTGTTTAAGCAAACTACAAAGCCCATGTGAGTCCGTTCACCTTTTCCTTCCAGGCCTAACACCCAAGGACTCTTCTGATCTGTGGCACTAGGGATGTCTTTTTCTTTTCATTCTCTGCTGAGGCCGAGCGTGATCGGTGAGCCTTGCCCTAGCAGATCAGGAAGAAAGAATTCTTAGCTCATGACTCAGTTTTTTTTTTCCACCTCTTCACTTAAAAATACCCCAGTAGCACATTACAACCTGCCATCGAAAGCTAAAGATCACAGATCTTCACTCAAAGAAGGTTTTTTTTGTAGGTGACAGTGTAACATTTCACAAAGTAGAAGCATAATTATGTGACAGCCAAATTTTAAATATCATGTTCACTGTTAGTATGAATACATCAAATTAATACAGTATTATTTCCATAAGAAATTATGAGCCTCATTATTACATAATGGTATTTTCTTTAATAAATGGGCTCTTGCATTATAAATGTTAAATTACTTTATATTATGGTATATCCTTTCTTCATGATGCTAATTTACCATCAAGCATTATTCGTATGCTGAATTTATATCAAGCTATAATAAAAATGAGGCATTCCATTCCTCAAAAATGAGGCTTGTCTCTATTTAAAAATCACCTGGAACATTTCCCTAGAACAACAGTGTCAAGGTGACTCCCACTCTACACACACACACACACACACACACACACACACACACACGCACACACACACACGCACACGCACACGCACACGCACACGAGCACACATGCACACACACACAGAGTCACGACTAGAAAGCTTATGGAAGTATTGAAGACTTGAACAGCATACGTCAAGAGAGAAATGGCCTAAGAGAGCATATGTTCACCAAACACAAGCCTTGACCAGGCTCAGCAGGGAACATGGGTGTACATCCATAGACAATGAGTGACAGACAGTCCTCTGCACTGGTTTTAATCAGGGGCGAGGCTGCAAGGTCATTTCAGTGTTATCGTCTCTCCTTAGAGCCACAGTTTAAAAACTGTAAGTGAGCTATTTGGAGGCAAACTATACGTACCCTGTAGCCTCAGTAGAGCACTTATGATTATTTTTAAATAATCTCTCCTGTCATGAATCCTACCCTTGAGGTTTGGATAATCTCACCAATCACATTCTCTTTACCATGGTTGCTAATTGCTTTCAGGGTAAAGCCAAAGTCGCATTGGCTCTGACTGCTAATCATGCTAGACTCTCTTGTGATCCAATAAGCTTCCTAATTTTTCTTTTTAGATGTGTGTATGTGTGTGTGTGTGTGTGTGTGTGTGTGTGTGTGTGTGTGTGCACTGTGCGCGCACGCATCTGTATGAGCACATGTGTGATAGTTCCAGCAGAGGCCAACAGAGGGCACCAAATTCCAGAAAGCTGGAGTTACAAATGATTGCAAGCTGCCCATGTGGGTGCTGGGAATGAAACTCCGGTCCTCAGTAAGAACAAGGAACACAGCTGCTGAGCCCCGAGCTTACTATTTGTATTACAACAAATTTTCTCTCTCCATCATTTGAACTAGCCCCTGTACCTTACTTTTAGCAGACAGCAGCATACAGAACTACCAAAATATTCTCAGTGGTGTCTTCTTGAGACCCAGACTGCTATGTGGCTATGCTCAGTTCTCCCAGCTCCAGTTCCTTTTCTACCACGGCTTTACTGAGGAAGTCGTAATGACATGTATGCTTAATGGATACATGAAAGCATAAACGTACACACTCATAGGGTACCATGTAATATTTCGGTATACATATACATCATATAATCATTAAAACAGGTTTAAACATCTATGTCCTCAATCACTTAATCGTTTATGGTAAAAACGTTAAAAAATCCTTCTACTTTTCTGGAGTATAAAGCACACTGTTGCTACTACTCTACTGACTTACTGCTAAACGGCCCCCAGAAATCCTGACTCTAACCTTGAGCTTTATACCTAATTGGCCAACCGTTCCCCTCTCCTTCTGCCCCTCCTCTGCCAGCCTCTGGCAACTACCATTCTTCCCTCCACTTCTTCTCGATCAACTTTTTTTTTTATATAGTGACACCAGGCAGTGCCTGTTTTTTCTGTACCTGGCGCATTTGACTTAACATAATAATCTCCAGTTCCACACTGATATCATATGACAGGATTTTGTTCTTTTCCGTGTGTGAACTGCCTAAGTTGCTGCCATGTCTTGGCAACTGTAAACAGTTCTACGGTGAACACAGGAGTGCCTTACTCATGACATTTTCTTTGGATATGTATTGTATGGATACACGATTGAGGCTATTATTATTTAAAGACAGTAAAGAAAAGACAAACTCTTTGATGCATTTTATTTGCACAAATAAATAACCACACAGAAAAATAAACTTTGGATTAATCATATCATACACCATGTACATATGAGGAGTTCATGTGCACGTAGAGGTAGGTCAACCTTGAACGTCATTCCTCAGATCCACCCACCTTAGCTTTTGGTACAGGGTCTTTTATGGGCCTGGAATTTGGAGACTAGGCAAGGCTAGCAGCAAGCCCCTGTGACCCTCCCACCATTGGGATGACAGATATAAACCAGTACACTTGTCTGAGGATCTAACTCAGACCTTCATGCTCACACTACATGTAATGTACTGGCTAAGCTATCTTCTTAGTCCTCAAGGAAAACATTAATTTCTAAAAAACAACTTTTTTCTTTTCTGCATATGTATATTGCTTGCATGTGCATTTGTGCACCACATGTGTGTCTGTTGCCTGCAGAACCCAGAGAGGGCATCAGATCTCTTGGAACTGGAGTTATAAGCAAGCCATCATGTGGGTACTGGGAACTAAACCTAGGTCCCTTGCAAAAGCAATAAGTGCTTTTAATTGCTAAACCATCTCTACAGCTCCCAGAAAAAAAGTTTTTAAATGGCCAAGTAATGTGTTAGAATAATGTCCTAATCAATCAGGTCATCTGTTACTCGAAATGATAAGCCCTAGGGTTCACAACTTTGCTTTCTTTTTATTTATACTTGAAATCTCATATCAAAGAATTCTTTAGAACACCGCTAAATATAAGGCATTGGCCATGAGTCATTATGCAACTAAAATAGTCCACTGTACATATGTCTATAGTCACACACACACACACACACACACACACAGATACACACACACACAGACATGCACATCCACTGTACATATGTCTATAGTCACATACACACACACAGACATGCACATCCACTGTACATATGTCTATAGTCACATACACACACACAGACATGCACATGCACTGTACATGTCTATAGTCACACACACAGACATGCACATGCACTGTACATATGTCTATAGTCACACACACACAGACATGCACATCCACTGTACATATGTCTATAGTCACATATACACACAGACATGCACATCCACTGTACATATGCCTATAGTCACATACACACACAACACACACACACACACACACACAGACATGCACACAGACATGCACATCCACTGTACATATGTCTATAGTCACACACACACACACAGACAGACATGCACACACACAGACATGCACATCTACTGTACATATGTCTATAGTCACACACACACACACACAGACATGCACATCCACTGTACATATGTCTATAGTCACATACACACACACAGACATGCACATCCACTGTACATATGTCTATAGTCACACACACATACACACAGAGACATGTACATCCACCGTACATATGCCTATAGTCACACACACACACACACACACACACACACAGACATGCACATCCACTGTACATATGTCTATAGTCACACACACATACACCCAGAGACATGCACATCCACCGTACATATGTCTATAGTCACACACACACACACAGACAGACATGCACATGCACTGTACATGTCTATAGTCACACACACACAGACAGGCACATGCACATGCACTGTACATATGTCTATAGTCACACACACACACAGACATGCACATCCACTGTACATATGTCTATAGTCACACACACATAACACACAGAGACATGCACATCCACCGTACATATGTCTATAGTCACACACACACACACACAGACATGCACATGCACTGTACATATGTCTATAGTCACACACACATACACACACACAGACATGCACATGCACACACATGCACCCAGACACATACACAGAGACACACACAGAAATGCACATGCACTGTAGATATGTCTAAAGTCACATACACACACAGACATGCACATGCACTGTACATGTCTATAGTCACATACACACACAGACATGCACATGCACACACATGCACCCACAGACACATACACAGAGACACACACGCACACACAAATGAACGCACATACACACACACACACACATATACAAGCTCACAATGCCCAACTATTTAAAGTGAAAAGAACAGGCTCGATTTAAGCTAAAATAATGCTTTATTAGCATATTTCATATTTGGACATATACTAAAACTTGAATTCAAATTCTTCTTTCAAAATCGTGTGTGTGTGTGTGTGTGTGTGTGTGTGTGTGTAATGTGTGTATGTGTAGATGCCTGCTTATCCTTCCTATTTATCACTATAAACCATTTCTGCGAATATCTAGAAAAGAACCAACAACATAAAGACCTTGGTTGAAGATCACATTTTTCTAGTCACTGTTACATCTACCATTTTATTCTGAACATATATTTTAAATCCCCTAACATCGGTTTAAATGGAAAAGAGGACTAACTTTAAAATGTCAGTACTAGCTCACTCAAAATGAAAAAGAAAATGCATAATACATGGCTTTGTCATTTGATCTGAGGTCTCTGTCAGCCTATTCTCTAAGCACTCATAACCTTCAGATGATCTAATCCCACTTCAAAATATGTGGAGTTTATGGGAGGGATATTTTAAAATCAATAAACACCTACCTGTCTAAAAGTACAACATGAAAGTACAAGGCTAAAAAATAAGAGCTGCAGTTAGGTGGTGTCCCCCCAGCGCCAGTGCTGTTAGCGCACGGCCCCCAGTGCGCAGGCGCTTTGCGTTCATGAAGTAGGGACCACATGACACAGTGGTTCATATCGTCTTCGTGGTTTGCTTTCCATCTTTTTAAAAAGTAGCATTATTCACAACAATCTAAGAAAACAGGTGGCTTGGGCATGGCGCCTGACGCAGCAGACACAGGTGTGGACAGCACCTGGTTAGCAGCTCCAGCACACACTGGTTGTGGTCTGCATCAGTGACAAGGGGTGTTTAGGTCTGACTGCCCAGGAGGACACTTCTCCCCATGGTAAATGAACAGATAGATATCTCTCTGTGCTATGATGAGATTCAGATAATGGTATTTCTGTTAGGTTCCTAGAATGCAATTGTTCGAGAGATGATAAATCTATTCTTCTAACAGATTTAATATTCACAGGGATTTCATGATAATTCAGTCGTAGATTAATTGCACAGTAGATTTATTCATCTATCATTTGGCCATAACAAGTCCGATCATGATTGCTTTGTATGCCTCCATTAGGCCCACTGGGCTTTATTCATTTAACAGGATTATCTATTAATCAGGCATTTATTAAACAGGGTTTAAAGGAACTCAATGGGTCTGATGCAAAGTGCATTAGAACTGTCATGCGGATTATTTTTATTTCAGGTATCCATTTAAATGGACCTCATTATATTTGGAGAAACTATTACTTATACGATGGATATTTTCTCTTAAATACGTTTATCCTAGCTTTATGAAATGTCTGATATGGGGATAATCTAGTTAAAAAGAAAAAAAATTAACCATGTAGCATCTCTAGGACTTTGATATATAGAGGAAAAATACTTCCAAATTAATATCTGATAAAGAAATAATCCTAGCTAAGAAATAAAATCCCTCTTGGTCCAAATGAGAACTCTTTTTTTAAAGGTAACCAACCACTGTAAAAATTTCCCACACAAATAAATCTGCCAACTGCCATCAAACCACATCAGACTGATAGGCCATTTTGCCCTATCCTAGAGAAAGAAATGTCATTGCAACAAAGAGCGTTTTATTTGAGGACTAAATGGGTAATGACTCCACTTGAAGTACCGCGCAGGGCGAGCCGAGGCAGTGCGGAGCTGATGTCAGGGACCGGCTTCCCTGCGCACTGCAGTCCTAAACATTATCATTCGCATCCATGGAGAGCAGAAGCTGGAACCCAGAAAAGAGATGGGGCGATAGACAGGAAGGGAGGGTCAAATCAAGGAAAGATGTAGAATTTAGAAGTGGAAAAGAGGTGCTACACACTCCCCCAGAACCTTGACCTGCTGAGGCAGCTAAGAACAGTTAACAACAGTACATAGACCAGGGACTGCCAAGTCATTAAACAAAAACTCATTACTCAAGGCGGAGAAAGAGTGAAAACCCACTCTGGGAGTCATTTGAAATGAATATATTCCAGTGGATTACGTATGCAAATGTAGCAAAATAATTCCAAGAAAATAGCCATTCCTATAATAAGCCGTAAGAAGCCTAAGATATTTGCATCTTGATTTTATAGACCCTTACTACCATGTAAGCGGAAATATTGCAAGTAAGTGAACTTAGAACTTTTGAAAATGAAAAACATTTATTTTGAAGCAGTGAGATGATATTATCACCAGTTATTAATAGTTTTCCTATTGAGTTGTCTCTAGATACAATTGTTCCATGAATAAAAAATCACAGGAGAGTGTGATTTTTATTCATGAGGTAGACTCTCTGTGCACACACTTAGTTTGGGGCTCTCTCTAGCATTAACTCAAACAATCAGAAGATGGTGATAAGCTGGTCAGGGCAGTCAGGTGAAATCCTGAGACAGCTCAGAGACAGCTTTCAACCACCAGCACGGCAGCTCCGCCAGGCTGCCCACCGCGCCTCAGCGGTGCGCCTTGCACGCTTCTGGTCTCTTCCGTCACTACTCACTTCCATCCGGTCCCCTGGCCTGGCCTGCTCCGGGAAATTCCCACCTGTCCCGCCTGAATCCACACTTCATCCTGGCCTCTGGGGCTTCATTTCTTTGCTATCATAAAAACACCTTGATGAAAACCAAACAACAACACCACCACTCTGGATTTATTTGGCTTACAATCCCTAGCTACAGTCCACCATGTTGGGCAGGAGTTCAGTTAGTGACAGCACACGCACAGTCAAGCGCAGGGAGAAACAAAGCATCCTGACACCTGCCAGCACTGTCCAGCTAGCTTTCCTCCCACACACGCAGCTCAGAGTCCAGCCCTGAAATGGTATACTTATGATGAGTCTTTCCCATCAGCGAGGGCAATCAACACACCCCTATAGACATGTCCACGGGACAATCTGGGCTAGATAATTCTTCACTGAGATCCTCTTTCTATATGATTCTAGGTTGTGTTGACAGCTGACCGTGGCCCCACTTACAGTGGGACCTGTGGCCACAGGGTTCTTTAAAACTTTCAGCTGCACGAATCACTAGCCTAGCTCCGCCTCCTCAGTGGCCTTCGTGCTTTTAGGATAACAGCTCAGCCACGACCCATGAGACTCTGCACACTCCCCTTTCTCCTTCTCCCTGTTCTGCTAACCCGCCCCAGGCAGAGCAGTCTTTTTGGTTTCGTTTGTTTGTTTGCTTGTTTGTTTGTTTGTTTGTTTTTAGACAGGATTTCTCTGTGTATTCCCTGACTACCCTGGAACTCGCTTTGTAGACCATGCTGGACTCCGACTTACAGAGACCTACCCACCTCTGCCTCTCCAGTGCTGGGCAGAGTCCTTTAAACTGCTAGTTCCTTTTACACCAGCCCCTTTGCTGCCTCAGGCATATTTGCACAAGCTCTTTGCATCGGTCATAGATACTTTGTAGCCATTGCTTCTCTCTCCCTCCGCTAACTCCTTTAATGTTTAACTCTTAACTTCCTCCAGGCTGCCCACTGATCACCCCAGTCCCAGCCCAGGCAAAGCGAGATCTCATTAGGAATCCCATCTGTACCTTTACCACACTGCGCAGATTAACTGCAACTGACTAGACTTACTTGGAAACTGTATAGCAGAGGCAGTCCTCTGCCACGGCAGCTTCCCTAGTGCTGAATAAATCCAATGAATATCTGCTGCACAGACAATTCTACAGCTGCACAGTGCGTGGAAAGTCAGCTGTGAAGTGGGCTTCCATGGCTTGGCTGTTGAGGGAATATTGGTTCCACCAAAGTGAGAGAATTAATTTGAAGGTTCACCAAAAAGTTGTATTGCCCACGTGCGGTAAGATAACAGACTGTATTATTTACTATTCAATTGACAAAGCATCACAACCAAGGTAACCTACAAGAGAAAACATTTCATTGAGCTTCTGATTTCAGAAGGCTAGAGTCCATGATGGTGGAGCAGAAGCATGACAGAGACGGCCTGGAGTTCACATCTCCGTCCACAAGCAGAGGCAGGGAAAGTGCACCTGGGCGGTGGAAGGGACTGAACCCACAGTAATACACCTTTTCCAGCAAGAGCACACCTCCTAGTCTTTCCCAAGCAGTCACCAACTGGGGGCCAAATATCCAAATGGGGACTTACAGGGAACATCTCTCTCAGACAGAAGTAACTGCAGAAAAAACTGTGGTGATTTGAAAAGGCTTGGCCCCCATAGGTTCCTGTTTCAATGCTTGGCCATAGGGAGTGGCACTATTTGGTGCGGCCTTGCTGGAGGAGGTGTGTCACTGTGTAAGCAGCTTTGAGGTCTCCTCTTGGCTGCCTTCAGATCAAGATGAAGGACTCTCAGCTCCTTCTCCAGCACCATATCTGACTGCATGCTGCCATGTTCCCCTACATAAGGACAATGGGTAAACCTCTGAACCTGTAAGCCAGTCCCAATGAAATGTTGTCCATATAAGAGTTGCCTTGGTCATGGTGTCTGGACCCCTAAGACAGACCCTGATGCAGAAATGAAAACCTGCTCTTTAGCTTACTTACCTTTTATCTCCAGCTCTCTTCCTTCCCGTCTGTCCTAGACAGCAACTGTTTGCTTCCAGAAAGACAAACTCTATTCTAAATTCAGCTTTGTCTGGTGTGTAGAAACTGCCAATCAAAAATGTAGGTGTGCTACCATCGTTGGCCTGGTTTACATGAGAGATGAGGAAAGGCCCGGCACTGTCCCTAAGGAAGACACTGACCGTCTCTGTTGCACAGTTGGTAGTGCCCGCTGTGGATGCATGGCAGGAGTGAGGACTCCGCGTCTGCACTGAGGTCACGCACAGCATGCAGTCCTGTGGGTAGCATTTTAATACGCCACTGCACAACGGTTGGAAGGTTCATGTCACATGGGCTGACAGAGGACTGCATTATGTTGAAGACAATGGACAAATCTGGGGGCTCTCTGAAAACAGCGCTACTGAAATATTAGGAGGAAAATGTCGATTCCTGTGCTCTGTCATCTCTGGGATTCCCACTGAGGACCAGGACTCTCTTTACTGACCCTGTGGACATCTGTAGGCCAACCAACCAATCTCTTAAGCAGAACCAGCCCTGAAATACCAGTTCCTAAGGATGTTGCCTTTCTTCAGGCAGACATTGGACCCCCCCCCCAATTCTGCTTTCTGCAATCACAAGGTATTTTGCCCTAGAATCTTATTTCTCTGAACAGTACTCCCAGACCAAAGCCCAAGACTTTTTTTTTAATAAGCAGAAGTGGGCTCCAGTCTGTGCAGATGCTAGACCACAGCCTTAGCCAGGAGCTTTTCATGCGCCAGATGAACTGCAATATGGCAGGGAGACCGAGATGCCAAGGGCTACTTTCTTTTGTTCTTTAATTTTTTTAAAGATTTATTTATTTATTATATGTAAGTACAGTGTAGCTGTCTTCAGACACTCCAGAAGATGGAGTCAGATCTCCTTACAGATGGTTGTGAGCCATGTGGTTGCTGGGATTTGAACTCTGGACCTTCAGAAGAGCAGTTGGTGTTCTAAACTACTGAGCCGTCTCTCCAGCCCCAAAGCCCAAGTCTTTTCACATCAGCTCTAACCCCCAGTCCTAAACCCTATGGCGATACGGGGGGATTTTTTTTTTTTTTTTTTTTTTTTTTTTGGTTTTTCGAGACAGGGTTTCTCTGTGTAGTCCTGGCTGTCCTGGAACTCACTCTGTAGACCAGGCTGGCCTCGAACTCAGAAATCCACCTGCCTCTGCCTCCCAAGTGCTGGGATTAAAGGCGTGCACCACCACGCCCAACGCCAAAGCCCAAGTCTTAAAAAAGCACATGTACATTAATCCTTTTTTTAAAAAAGCTTTATTTTTATGTCCTCTGATGTTTTGCCTACATGTCTGCTTGTGTGAGAGGTCCAGAAGCCCTGGAACTGGAGCTACAGACACTTATAAGCTGCCATGTGGGTGCTGGGAATTGAACCCAGATCCTATAGAAGAGCAGCCAATGCTCTTAACCACTGAGTCATGTCTCTAGCCCCACATTAGTCCTTTTTAAGACATGGGACAGTGTCAACTGAGCTATGTTTACATGTATGTTTTCAGCTTACATGGTTTTTAGTTAAGAGCACCCTGAGCCGATCAGCCGTGCACAGTTTCTCTTACCATATCTCACCACATCTGTCCGCAGAGTTCTCAGATCACTGGTTCAGGCCATGGCATGTCTTGAGCTTGCCACAACTTCCAGAGCTCCTGTTCTAGGGCTGGCTTTGTTTGCTTATTGGTTTGTCTGTCTTCATGTTGTTAATGCCATGCTTTGCTGATACAGTGAAGAGGGTTTTGACTCCTCTCTTATGCGCTAGAAGCCCTTATGGTGGTCTTGTGGTTTGCTGGCCTTTAAGGCCGCCCCTGCGGGTGTCAAATAATAGCTCGAATTGGATCCAGCCGCCAAACTAAAAAGAAATTCCAAATTCTGCCCGAAGGACTAATTAAACTTAGCATTTTGTTCTCTTTAATAAAAATACACGGAGCACCTTTTGTAACACAACAATAAGCTGCCATGTGGATTTCTGCACAACTTTGGAACACAGCCCGAGCAACAATAGCTTCTTTTCTTTAGGAATAAGGCGCACATGTCAAAATTTATCTAGAAGCTCGATATGGCTTGCTGCTTCATCGTACTAGGAGAATAACTACAAAATTATATGACTGTTCATTATGTCCAGGGGGATCCCAATTCCCCGTGGCTCACGGCAGGGTAGCACAGCAGGCCTAGCAAGGGCCCTGCTTGTAGGCACATGTCAGTCAGTCTTCTACCAGTTAAGAGTGCATTGTGATACTATGTTTAGCTTTTACAAATGTCTGATCAGCAGGAAACAGTCAACAGCTAACCAAAAAACTTTTAATCTTCAACTGCCCTTTAGCACCACTTAATCTTTGCAACAGGTTAATCTACACAAACACAAGCACAGACAAACACAAACACAGGTTGTCCCAGGACAGGACACTTCTGTATGACAGATGCCCTCTGTACACATACAGCCAAAATGGTGTCACTCGACAACTTTGAAGAGCTCAGCCATTAGGTTTATTTTTAGAGTCAGAATAGTACTACTTGGGTGTGACCAGGAATTGATCACTTATATATCAGTAAGCAAATGGGAAACACTTATAAACAGTAGTTTGAATGGTACCCAGAATCACTGGGGAGTTGGAGGAGAAGCTTCCAGGCTTAGGTCACGTGCTGGCTCACTTAGATCAAGGTAAGATCTCAATGTCAGTTAAAACCTCTCAAGGGGATTCCCAATGGCAACCAAGTGTTAGAAGAACTGATTTTCCCTATGCAGATTCCCGAGGTCTTAAAAACAGACAGAGCACAAGGTCAAACCATATTAAACCACAGTTCCCATTTAGCTGTTTTGGGAGAGATCTAAAAGTCATCGTAGGTGGAACTTCTAGGAGAGGGAGATAAACAGGCCAGTCAAGCAGGCAGGCTTTCAGTTTCTCTTCCTGCTGCTGAGATAAAATACTCAGACAAAAGCAACTTAAGGGAGAAAGGGCTCATTCCAGCTCACGGTTCCAGAGCCTAGTCCATCACATTAGGAAAGCAAAAGCAGATAGACTTGGAGCAGCTGGTCACATGACATCCACAATCGAGAAGCAAAAAGGGATGGATGTGGGGCTCTCAGCTCCCCTTTACCACATACACAGTCTAGGATCCCAGCCAGAAACTGGTGCTATACATAGAGGGCAGGTCTTTCTGCTTCAATCAGTGTAGTCCATAACCCATCTCCCAAGTGACTGTGGGATCCTTCAAGCTGAGAATCAACACTAACCGTCACACATATCTTCATGGATATTTTTAGTCTTACTTATTTTTCTAAGTGTTCTTTGTGTGTCTGCGTGTATTCATGTGGGCATGTGTGTGTGGTATATGTGTGCATGTGTGTGTGGAGGTCAGAGGTAGAGGTTAGGTGTCTTCTTCAATTGCTCTCAGCCTTATTGTTTGAGACAGGGCCTCTCACTGAATCTGGAGCATGCTACACTAGCTGGACAGTGGGCCCCAGGGATCATCCTGTCTCCTCCTCCTCAAGGCTGGGATTACACGTGTGTATAACCATGTCCATGTTCTCATGTGAGTTCTAGAGGGCTGTTCTCTGTAAGTTTGGTCTGGTTCTTTCTCTCAGCCCCATGCTCTCAGAAATAAGACTCAGATTCAAAATATATTTGTAAGTACCATGGCCATATAGCTAGGCTCTTCTTTGACTAGACCATAACTAAAGAGAACCCATTTGTTTTAATCTACATCCTGCTACGTGGCTAGTCACCTGTGCTCAGGTACTGTGCATCTGTCTCCTCACATCTCCCCACGCGGATCTCCTGTGCCCAGCGCTATCCCACAACCCTTTCTCCTCCTGGGTGTTCCACCTCCCATTTCCTGTCTGAGCCATAGTCATAGGCTTTTAATTTGACAGGTGATGTTGCATATAATAGACAAGATAGTCTCTCTATAATTCCTCCTTTTAGTCCAGTAAAAGGTTCTTTTTCTTTCAAAAATACATTAAATACAATTGCAACAATTATGAAAACTATTAGGTATGATATACATTGATAATGTCCAGTCTATTTACATTTGGCAACTTAAAGTACCCTATCATCTATCCTATCGTGGTGAGTTCAGAGTTCTGCATCTAAATAATTTTCTATCCTAAATTGTCTTAACATCCTAAAAACATCTTCTTAGACCTAGAATATCTTCTTAAATACTAAACTATTCAAGCTTAATAAGACTATGACTATTGGAGACCTGAGAAGGAATTAAGAATGTAGGAAGTGCTCAGACACAGCTTCCAAAAATTATAGAAATGACAGGGACAGCCGGCTGCCTGGATCGCCATCCTTAATATAATGTCAAAGTGTCCATCTTCAGCCTTCTGGCCCAGTATATCTGTCAGATGTTTTGTGAAGCAGGAATTATGGAGGAATTGCTTACCCTGCCTTGGCAGAGCTTGGCAGTCCACATCCCTGCAGCTGTTGGTCTGTAATTGAAGCATGGGCATTCTTTTTGCCCAGTGGCTAGTTTGCCACAATTGAAGCAACCCCGTGTGCAGCTTATTGATGCTCTTCTTTGAAGGTACTGTCAGGAGCAGACCTGTCTCATAATCAAAAGATTTTCTAGTAGTGAAATAATTTTAAATACCATATTCTGTGGATCTCTGTGGTTTTTGAAGACCAACTATCTCTCTCTAGTATATCTGAATCATCAAACATTGTTTATTCTTAACTATTTACTATCTGAATAACCTTGGAGACATTTTATTGTGATAAACTAATCTAGTATCCACTATGATCATGAGTTTGGCGGCTGACTTCATTTGTATTTCTTACTTATCCTCAACGGTCTGTGACTCATGCTTGTATGGCGAGCACTCACCAACCGAGCCAACTCCCTAGCCTTACGAATAAAACATTTACAAGTTTTAAAAACATTTACATTTGCAGAGACTGCCACTAAGCCATACTAAGTGAATTTGAAGGTAAACCATATGGAGGAAGGGCCCTTTGACCAGCACTGTGCTAGGGAATAGGACAGATATAAAAATGTGAGAGATGATGTTTTTTCCAAAGAATTCTCAGCCAGGAAAACCGTCAAAGAGCATGAATGACTGTGACTCCAGGCCCCCAAAGCAAGGAAATCCCAGACAGCCCTGAACAGCTCCTTGGACTGATGCTGTGTTTCACATCCCTAATCAACAGCGTAGTCTAGTTTCTGAGCTTCCTTCACAGAGGATGGTAGAAACCTACCCAGAGGTACAGATACTACAAAGCCCAACCAAAAACTAAAGTGTTAGCAGACTGATAAGTTATACAAACTGTGGGTCTCTATTCACTCTGAGGAGAGTGCTAATCAACTACTGTGCTTTGACTCTCATCTCCATGAGTAACGGGAGACTAAGTCTGTACTCACCATTTGTCTTACTGTCTTCATTATCGCCCCTCACCCCTAGAAACTGTCAGGAGCACAGTGCATGGCACCTGCATGGTGAAAACCAATACAGCAAATGCCGTAATGATGTGGTAGAGGAATAGTCAGTTGCACTGAAAATGTCCACAGTATATTCTGAAGTTAAGAACTCACACTATGGGGCTGGGAAGAAGTCTTATGTTTGAGAGCACTTCTTGCTCTTGCAGAAGACTTGAGTTTTGTTCTCAGAACTTAACACTGGGCAGTTCACAACACCTGCAACTCCAGCTGCAGAGGATATGAAGGCCTTGTTCAGCCTCCTCAAGCAGCTTCACGTACATGGTGTGTGGTGCGGAAACAATCGCTTAGAAATACATGAATAAAAAGAGGTATAAATCTTCTACAAATATGTTACATTATTAAATTAATAAATTTAAACATCACTTCTGGGAAGAATTCTAAAAAAAATCATCTCATATAATGCCTTCATAGTTTGAAATAGTTTATAAAATGTACTATTTATTTTAAATACACATTTTATATATAACTATGGGAAATATGCCCCCAAGCATTAGGAATGGATACCTCTTAAGAGCAGGATTATAGGATTATTTTTATTGACACATAATGACTATACATATTTATAGAGCACAATGTGGGTTTTTCATACATGCATACATTGTATAATAATCAAATCAGGGTAATTAGCATATCCATCACCTCATGCAGTTAACATTTCTTTGTAGTGAGATAAAAAAATCTATTTTTCTGGTTATTTGGAACTATATAATACATTATTGTTAATTATAGTCACACTGCTGGGCAGTAGGACACCAAAGGGTTATTTTTATAAGAAAAAAAATGTAATTCAGTAGCAGTGGGTTTAATATTTCAGTCCTGCTTTTCCTTCTGTAAAAAAGGAACAGTACTAGTTACAAACCTGGTATATATTTAGATCAAATGGTGCTCAAAAGAAAAACTGTACATTCACAATGTGTCCACCTCACAACATATCCATTTCACAATGTGTCTATTTTGCAATGTATCCATTTCACAATGTATCCATCTTTACCAGGTCGCCAACATCTCACCCTCAATGCCAACACTAGCATTGCTGCTAGGTTCAGATTTTCTTACACACGTTTGACACAGTGGCCAATACAGTATTTATAACATGTGTCTGGACACAGATGCAATACCTGGCTTACTAGCTATGTGCTCTTGAGCAAGTTACTCAGCCTTTCTATACCTGTTTCCTCACCTGTCAAATGGAAGAATCCCAATCTTTGAGGCAGGAAGACACACACCTTTGATCGAGAGCTTAAAGCCGGGAGGTACAGACCTTTGGATCTTGATGCAGAAAAGCACACCTTTAATCTGGGCCACGCCTTCTGCTGGAAGGACTTGGAAGAATGAAGCTCTTTATCTTTGCTGGCTTGCCCTTGCCTTACTAGCCCATGCATTCCTTTACTGGCATTGGAGCCTACTTCTTTGGGATTTCAGCATACACTTAAGACCGGCTGAGACATTCAGCTGTGTGGGACTGAGTAACTGCTAGATTGTTGGACTTTCCATTCGCAGCCAGCCATTGTTGGATTAGCTGGACTGCAGCCTGTAAGTCATTCTAATAAACCCGAGAGAGAGAGAGAGAGAGAGAGAGAGAGAGAGAGAGAGAGAGAGAGAGAGGAGAGATGGTTGGATGGATAGATGATTGATAGATGATAGATAGATAGATAGATAGATAGATGATAGTTGAATGGATAATTGGATGGATAGATATTGATAGATGATATATATAGATAGATCAATAGATAGATAGATAGATAGATAGATAGATAGATAGATAGATATTCATTCTACAAGTTCAGTGACTCTAGAGAACCCTATCCAATATAATGAACTAGAGAAGAAACCAAAGATTGGATACTAGAAAACAAACAGAATTGTTCCATTGCAAAACCTATTTTTTGGTCTAAAACTATGTCATAAAACATGAGCACAGTGGGAGGGAGGGGCCCTTACCCTGTCACTACATTAGCTCAACATGTAGGAGGTATCTACTCAATGGACACAGTAGATGACAAGCTAAAAAGCCCTTCAGTAAGCCCTCAGTAAGCCTTCTGCCCAGGCCCTAAGCATCAGAGGTGACCTTGAATATACTGAGTGATGTCACCACCATGACCTCTGACTGAGAGCTCAGTTTTTCTCTCTGCTTTCCATTCCTGCCCAGGGATCATGCCCTGCTTGGTCACTGTCTCTTGATATGCCAGGCTTTCTTGACCAATCCACACACTTAGCGCCTCTCATGGGAATGTCTACATCCTTGTTTATATAACAGCATCAACTTCTGTTTCTCTGCCACGAATGTGAAGGAAACCAAAGAAACTCAGTTACAATACACCATCAGTGACTTAGTTGTCCCAAAACATTGCTTTCTGCATGTAATTTAAGTTTGCAGATCAAGAGAACTCTGGATGGAGGTCTCATCGACCTCCTAAGAGGGAGGTGGTGGGGGAACATGTTTAATAAGAACTGACTCAACTGATGGAGAGGAAAGGGGACGACTAATAAATAAGAATGTTGAAGACCTATGCAGATGACTTGGAGGAAATTTTGGGCAAAGTAACCAGTTCATTCCAGAGTATATCAAGGAAAAGAAAGTCAAGCCCTGATACTCTGGTTGGTGGGAAGGAATAAGGAAGTTGTTTAAAACGTACTCATGTGCACGAGTTTAGTGCAAAGCAGAAAGTAGAGATTAAGAAAGGAAAAATAGAGCTGCAGAGATGGCCCAGTGGTCAGAGCACTTGCCATGCAACCCAAAGAACTGGAATTTGGATCTACATCACCCATGTGAATGGCGGGTGGCTGTGGCAGTTGGCCTGTAATTCCAGCCCTGGAAGGTAGAGATTGAGGCCCTTCCCGCCCCACACCAGTGAAGAAGGCAGGCCGTGATTAAGGATGATTCCTGACACCAAACTCCAGCCTACACACACACACACACACACACACACACACACACACACACCACATACCACACACACACACACACACACACACACACACACACAGCAAACATGACACCAAACTTGAGCCTACACACATACACACACACACCACACACCATAAACATACCACAAACACCATACATGACACCAAACTTGAGCCTACACACACACACACCCCCCACAACACACACACATGCACATACCACACACACACCATACATGACACCAAACTTGAGCCTACATGCATACACACACATACACACCACACACCATGCACATACCACAAACACTATACATGACACCAAACTTGAGCCTACACACACACATACACACACACACACACACACACACACACCCCACAACACACACACACATGCACATACCACACACACACACCATACATGACACCAAACTTGAGCCTACACGCGTACACACACATACACACCACACACCATGCACACACCACAAATACCATACATGACACCAAACTTGAGCCTACACACACACACACCACACCACATCAAACACACAGCACATACCATACACACTGCACATACCACACACATTACACTACACACATAATATCAAACTCTAGCCTACATACACACACACACACACACACACACACACACATACACGAAGGGGAAATACAAAGAAAAATGGCAGTGTTAGAGGTCTTAGGAAGTATGTGCTCTAAACCAAAAGCCTACTGGATAACTGAGATGATCTATTCATCTTTCTTTTTCTTAAATAGGGTCTTATACAGCTCAAGGTGGCTTAGATACTGCTATATAGCTAAGGGTGATAACCTTGAACTTCTTTTAAAAAATATTTGTTTATATTCTATGTGTGTGTGTGTGTGTGTGTGTGCGCGCGCGCACGCGTGCGTGCATGCCCTGTGAAGGTCAAAGGACAATGTTGCAGGAACTGGTTCTCTGCCTTCACTGTGGAGTTTCCAGAAATTAAACTTAGGTCCTTAAGCTTGGCAGCAAGTAACTCTACCCACTGAGCCATCTCACTTGACCTGGCATTGAACTCCTGATTCTTCTGCTCTGCCTCCCACATGCTGAAGGGTTTGGGCATGTGCTACCACACCCAGAGGTACCAAGCACTGAACTCAGGGCTTTGTACACGTTAAGCAGGCACCACACACAACTGAGCTCCACGTGCAGTCCCAGAATGATCTATTTCTAAATCTATATAGTAGATCAACATCCTGGCAAGCTGTAAGAGGCAGGAAGAGCGCCTCACAGAGCTGGTGGGAGCAATGCAGACAAGTGTGAGGAAGGCCAAGTTCCAGGGTGCTGAGCACTGCATAAAAGAAAGACAGTTCTAGCCATCATAAGGAGGCGGTTCGGAGCAGTGGGTAGCAGTGCCACAGAGACTGAGGCGCAGTGAGAAAGAATGGCAGGGAGCAGACGGCGCTCATCTCGTCCCTTCCCACTCTCATTTGTCTCAGGAGAGGTTAGAACAAGAATCAAAGAAGACTCAAAGCCCCACCCATGATGTAAGACGAGGAGAAAATGACAGAAAGTCACTGCAGGTAAACTCAAGTGTGTACACTCACACTTGAAGGTGCTTGAGAGCAGTGGCTGCTTCCATATTAGTAACCTTGAGGCATCCAGAAGAACAGGATTTGCCAGGAGGCTGGAGGCTTCCTCTGATTTTTCTTTTTTTAAAGATAAGGTAGCTCCGACCCTGGCATATACCTGTAGTCCCAGGTCCCAGGGAAGTATAGGCAGGATAGCTTGAGACTGGGAATTGGAAATCAGACTAAGACATTCAGTGAAACTCCACCTCAAGTAGCAAACAAATATTAAAAGTAGCTAGATATAACTATGTCCTAAAGAGCTTATTTGTCCTCTCTTCTATGCTACAGATATTTAAAAAGTATATTAATTCACTATATGTTTACACTCATTTATGTGTATAAATGCTCACTTGCATGTCGTGTGTGTGAAGGCCAGAGGACACTCTGGGGGAGTCATGCTCCTTATAGCATGTGGGTTTCAGAGATGGACCTCAAGTAGGTGGCAAGCACCTTTACTCAGGGACCCACCCTAACATTGTGCAAAGATAGATCAAACAGGATATCGTCAGCAAAATATTTCATTTAAAGGAAAAAGCATTTTACTAAAGCTCAGGAAACTCATCAAGAACAAGATCAGATATAATAGCCAAGGTAGCTGGTAGTTGTCTCTCTGTCTTAGAAATGTACTGAGTGGTCAGTGTATAACTAACACATTCAAAAATTCCCCCCATAACTTGGAAAAAGTCTTCAAAGGCAAGCATCACATTTTCCCATTGCTAGTTAACAATCTGGACACAACTTGCATGGTTCTGGCTAGCACAAAAGTGAGTTTAAGACCAGTACTATTCAAATTGCAATGAAATCTCAAAAAGCAAAATATCAAGCTTATTTCCTGTTGCTATGACAAAATATCCCCACAAAAGCAATTTATTAAAGAAAGGGTTTCTTTTAGGCTACCAGTCCAAGTAACTTCAGTCCGTAATAGCAAGGACATCACGACAGCAGCAACTCACACGTCACATCCATAGCCAAAAGCAGAACAAGAGTGGGTTCATGTATGTCTGCTCATACTTAGCTTGCTTGATCCCAGTGGAGGGAATGGTGCTGCTCACAGGAGATAGGTCTTCTAACCTCAATTAACATAATTAAGATAATCCCCTGCAGACATGCCTACATCCCTATAAACAATCCCCTAAGCTAGACAGCCCCTCCACTGAGGCCCACTTCCCAGGTGATCCGAGAGCATGTCAAACTGAGAATTAAAATGAACCTTCACAACTAAACCCCTTGTGAAACTGATACTCAAACATCAATTTAAACCATAACCTCCTACCCCTTCATGTTCATCTCATAAAACACAGTCTAACTTTTAAAAGTCTCCAAGGATCCTAAAAATTCAGGAGTCCAAAATCTCTTAACTGTGAGCTCCTATAAAATCAAAAACAAGTTTCAATGTACCATGGCACAGAGCAGACATTCTCACTCTAAAATGGAAAAACATGGGCATAGCAAATTAATAACCACACTAAAGTAGAGCCTAACCCTGCAGCCCCATGTCCAGCATGTGGGGCTTGCAATGCGATCTGCTGGGCCCCCCGAAAGGCCTCCAGCCCTACCAGCTGCAGCACACACAGCTTCCCACTTGGGCTCAGGCTGCCCCCACTCCACACCTGCAGCTCTTCCTGACAGATGTCCCACAGTCCTGGCAGCTCCAAAATCCTAGAGTTTCCATTGCACCTGGCGCTTCCTCATCACAGTGTCGTGCAGGGTCCTCCCAGGCTATCTTCGCAGGGTACCTGTGCCATCCACTATCTAACCCCAGTTGCTCTCCCTGACTCCCTCAGTCTTGTATCTTAATCTTCAAAACTATGAGCATCTGAACAACACTTAGGAGACTACCAAAATCTGTTGCTGGTTTATGATGTAGCCCAACCTCCTTAGACCACAACTGTAAGAGCTTCTTTGTGTTTAGGGAGCAGCCTTCCTAGGCAACTGACTGCAAGAGCCAGGAACCCCTTTAGCTTAAGCTAAATTTCTGTTAAATTAATTTGAAACCTCACAGGGTGAAGTCTCCATCAAGGATAGAGTTTTACCAGCAGGATACCTCTCCCAGTGTGGTACCAGAGTGTTCTCTATAACAGTGCTGATTTCTTTATTAGTCACAGTTGCTTTGTTGCACAATTTGAATAATATCCTGTAATGAAATTTCCTCTATCAAACTAATTAGCCCATTGCTTTCAAACTAGACCCACAAGTTCTCAGGACACAGGTAGAATGCATGGATATTCCAGGCCAAAATGTCACGCAATGCCTGTCTTCTAGTTCCTTAGAGAGTCCATGTTATCTTCAGAAACTTCATGAGTGTCAAAAATTAAATAATAGAAACTTCTAGTCTAAAGAAACAATTTTTGTTGGAGGCCAGTCTGGTCTACAGAGTGAGTTCCAGGACAGCCAGTGCTAGCTACACAGAGAAACCCTGTCTCACAAAACAAAACAAACAAACAAACAAAGAAACAATTTTAAAAGCCATAGTATTATCACCAAATCCAAATCAAGACAATAGGGAAATGCTATATGCATCAGAACAAAGGGTAGCTTTTACTCATACCTGCACATTTACCTGTGCATTACCTCGGGAATAATGCACTTCCTGTCAGTGAAGATGCTCACGAATCTGCCATAGATGCTGCCAGAGGGGTTCATCTACTGAAAGGAAGCTAGACTAGGCGGGACAGCACCTTCCAACATCACCCACCATCCCTGCTTCTGGAACACATATTCCAGTTAGAGAACGCCACCATTAGAGCATGCCTCTGATCAACAGTGCTCAAGGTGATGGCTTTGGTGGCTCTGCATCTTTGAAGACTCATCTGTGGTAGACACTGACAATGAATTACTGCGTTTCTCTGAGTCCTGACTACTGAAGAGGGACGTCTGCTTTAGGAAGCATCCTTTGAGGCTAACCGAAGATGAAAACATTCTCTGTATCCTCCCATTTATGTAAATCGGCCCATCCCAAGATCTAAAGTTAGCAAGCACCAAGGAAGCCGTGCTCCTGCAACGGAGCTCTTTAAAGAGCTGACAGAGTGCTGCGGTTGATCACCCCAAGGGAGATGTGTTACCTAAGTTTTCCTTTAATGCTCGCCGACATTTCTAATTGACTGACGTGCCGGGTGGCAAGGGGGAGCAACCTAAATTAATAGAGAGCTTCCGTCTCTATATCATTTTTCTCCAGCAACGGCTAATCTAATTCTTAAAGTTCTTCCTTTGTCTATCTCTTAGACCCTAAAAATAGCACCATGAAGTGAACAAAGCTAGAAAACTGTTTAAAGTGCATTTGAAAAATTATCTATCTAACATGATCCCATGTTAGCAACAAGCAGGAGATGATGAGTCAGATCTGTGGTACTTCTGAGGGGACTCTTACCTGGTCAGCATGCAGGCCTCAGTGCTGGGCCCAGGGCCCCTTCCCCAAAGAGAGAACGGACCACCACCACTTAAGTTGTTAGAAGCTTTCCCCTCATATTTCTCCTAATAGGGATTGCTGCTGTTGTTACTCTTGTGTAACACATGGAAGAAGGAGGGGAGGGAGGGAAAGGGGAGGGAGAAGAAGGAAAAGAAAGGAAAGGTAGTTGATTTTCTCCAGATATTCTTATAGGTCAGGAAAGAAGGAAAAGAGGGAGGGAGGAAAAAGGAAGGAAAGAAGGAGGGAAGGAAGGAAGGAAGGAAGGAAGGAAGGAAGGAAGGAAGGAAGGAAAGAGCTTCAAATGCCAGGAAAAGCTCCTAGTGCCTCCTTTCAATGCTAGCCTCTTACAAACTGAGGGAAAAGGGAAAAATTATGCCAGAGAGATGACAAGTTACTTATGAGCACTCTCATTCGCTCTGGGCCTTTCTGGGGCAGATAATGCTTTTGTAACACATTCTTGTCAATTATGAGCGACTCTTCATCTACATGAACAAGTGAACAGTGAAGACATGAAGGTAAACATGAAAGAGAGAGGCAAAACTTTTCAAGCTGTCACACTTATGGTGGAAAGGGACATTTGCTGTAAGATTTCTCCCTGAAAACCTCAGCCCCCTCCCAATTTGATTCTGTTTTCTGGGCACCATTTCAAACAAAGCTATCACCAGAGGCAGAGGCAGGTACCACCCTGATGCTCCCTTTGACGGCTGACCTACTTGATTTCCGGTGAGGAGAAGCCCTGCTTGCCCCACTTCGCCCCTCCCACTCACTCTCCGCCCAGTCTCCTGCAAGCTGGCTGTCACTCTTCATTCCTCTGGAAGCCTCTCTGGCCAAAATCAATAATGACCTCATTGTCGCTAAATTCAATGGACACTTTTCTGTCCCCATCCTACCCAACAGTGCTGCAGGATTTGACATGGTTGACCACTCTTTTGCTCTTGAAAGTTTTTCTTCTGGCCGTTTCTATGACAACACCTCCTGGTTTCCTTCCTCCCTGGTCATTACTTTTCAGTCTATCTGTTGTAGCTCCCACCCCCGCTGCCACCACCAGGCACCTGACAAATTCCTCAGCACTAGGAATCCATGCTGATGTCTATTTTGCCCCTTATTTATTCATTCTTAACGTCTTACCTACTTTCTCAGCTTTGCGTTGCCTTCATCTGGGGAAACTCAAACCCGAACAAGAACACTGTCCTGACCGCTGAGATCTTACCACAGCCAGAGAGACCTAGGGGGACAGCTGGTCTCCTCACACTCAAAAAACCCAAAGCCAGCTTTGGAAAAATTCCCTTTTCTCCATCACTTCTTCCTCATGGTCTGTGGAAGAAGCAAGAGACTTACAAATCACACCAGATTCCTGTTTGTCCTGTACTCTCAGAATCCAAATTCTAACTACTTCCATAAGAGCCGTCTAAGTCAGTAGTCCTCAACCTGTGGGTTGTGACCCCCTTGAGGTCAATTGACTAAGACCTCCTGCATATAGAATATTTACATTACAATTCTTAACAGCAGCAAAATTATGATTATGAAGTCACAATTAAAACATTTGGGGGGTTGGGCTCAGCATGACATGAAGAATCATATTTAGGGGTCACAGAGTCAGGAAGGCTGAAAACACTGCTCTGATTCATTTCCTTGGTCCCCATGCCTACTGTGAATCCCACCGCCACTTTGTTTTTACATCTGAACTGCACCAACACCCTCTCACCTACCTTCCCCATCCCTGGGACACTCACACCCCTTTCCAACCCATTTGCCAACATCAATACCTCGCATTCGTGCAGACTGTGTAAGGTGGCTTCTGCTTACACCTCTGGTCTCTTTCTCATCCCTGCCCCTTCGCACCCTTTTCCCACCTGTTTCCTGTTAGAACCGTCCTACCTCCGTACCTCCCTTTAATGAATGCTGGTCATCTGGCTGATTCCCACTCAGCAGCCCTGTTTTAATGCTCGTATTTAACAGACCTCCAAGGAAGCATTCATTTGTGTCTACTTATGACTGTTCTAAGGGCTCTGTAAATATTAACTCATTGATTAACATAACAACCTACCAGGTAGATATTATTTCTTTTATTTCATCGATTGAAAAAAAAAAAAGAAACAGCAAAAAGTCCTACGATGTGTCCAAGGCCACACAGCTGAGGAGCAAGCGGTGAGGTCCACTTTACACTAGGTATTTGGGGGTTCTCAAGGATCCAGTGTCCATTTTGCTGAACGCAGGACTGTTGGATTTTCTAACTCTCTCTCCATCTTCCCCATGAAACACTCAGCTTCTTGAAGACAGAAATGTGTTTAATGTCTAATACTTACTCTAGTCACAGCTCCTGAGAAAATGGACATTAAAGGAGGGATTAATGAGGTAACAAAAAAGGTCACAAGGAGTAAGAGCTCTAAAATTATGCTATTGGAAGAAATAAACAAGCATTCATTCCCTGAGATCCTCTATAATTATTTACAAATAACTTCACATGAATGCGGAGTGCTTTAAAAAGAAAGGGTTTTTAGAACCAGAATACCCAATCAAATACCAAAAGTAACCTATATGCACTTAAATCAAGAAGCTTTATGAAAGTGACATGGTAAAATTTAAATTCATTAACATATGCCTTTGGTAACTTATTCATAAAACACAATTAGAAATTGTACTTTAGCCATGAGAATAACTGTAACATTAGAATAAAATGAAGAAGGATTTGACTGCTGGGCATTTTATTATAGACACTGATAAGTCACAGAGAAACTCCCTTTCTCAAAGCACATTTCTAACTTCAAAGAGAGCATTATGTCTCCTTCTGAACAAAAGGGTGTTATATCTTTTCAATAAAATAATCAATACACCATAGAGGTTGAATCAACTTGTCTTTTCTTAGCTATACTTATGAGCAGTGGGGTAATTTGAATGTGAGCCCCCTAGGCTCATGTATTGGAAAGTTTGATTCACAATTGGTGGAACTGTTTGGGAAGGATTAGGAGGCATGTCACTGGGGGCAGGCTTCAAGGTTTCAAAAGCCCATAGTGCTCCCTGTTAGCACTCTTTTTCTCTCGCTCTCCTCTTCTCTTCTCTCCTCTCTCCTCTCCTCTCCTCCCTTCCCCTCCCCTCCCAATCTCTCTCTCTCTCTCTCTCTCTCTCTCTCTCTCTCTCTCTCTCTCTCTCTCTCATCTCAACATGTAAACTCTTAGTTCTGCTCCAGTGCCATGCCTGTCTGCTTTCTCCATGATGATAATGGACTCACCCTCTGAAACTGTAAGCAAGCCTCCAATTAAATGCTTTCCTTTATAAGAGTTGCACTGGTCATGGTGTCTTCACAGTAATAGAAATGGAACTAAGACAGGATGTTACCCCCAAATAACAGCATATGAAAAGATCATTCATGCTCTCTCTATACATATGGCCCTCAGGATAGATGGTCAACAGACTGGCCAAACTATAGTAAGGTACTGGTCAATTACAGGTACTTCAGTAATGTCTGCTACTTGCTAGAGACATTTGTCAACAAAAGACTTAGATGTGTCATGAAACATTACATCACAGCATAGGTCTAGTATTGAATGCCCGTGACAATGGAACATTTTGACTTTGAACTCTTTGACTAAGCATCATTTTCCCTTGTACACACTTCAGGTTAAGTAGAATTTGACATGAATGCATTGGCTAACAAATGTGTATCAAAAAGACTCACTGAATTTTAGTGAATCTTCAAAAGAGCTTTAATAGTTGGGCTAGATCTGCCATCTTTACTCCCAGGATGGCCCAGACAGGCAACACCAGGTACACAGAGATATCCCGAGTTTGACATTGCATAGATGGGCTTCTGCCTGCACCCAAGATCTGGCCAGCTCTGCGGGCCATCTGTGTGCCAGTCCTGCCCTGGGCCATTTGCCCTGCAGAGTGATCAGCACTTGGAAAGGGTCCCAGCAGCATCCACCATTTTCGCTCCTGGACAGACCAGACGGGCAACATCAAGTACACAGAGACAATCCGACTATAACATTGCTTGGGGCAAGGCACACCAGGGGTTCAATGGCGCCCAAGAGTAGGGCAGCCCATCAGCAACCTGTGTCAGGGGAAACCCAGTCATCCAGAGGTGTGGAAATAGCCTTACAGGCTCACAGGACGTTCAAGCACCAGCCAGTGACAACAGGACCAACTAATGCCAGAGATAACCAGATGGCAAAGGCAAATGTGGGAATGTTACTAACAAAAATCAAGGCAATATGGCAGCATCCGAACCCAATTCTATGACAACAGCAAGTCCTGAATACCCCAACACACCAGAAAAACAAGATCTGGATTTAAAATCACATATCATGATGCTATTGGAGGATTACAAGAAGGACATAAATAAATCTCTTAAAGAAATACAGGAGAACATGAATAAGGTAGAAGCCCTTACAAAGGAAACACAAAAATCACTTAAAGAAATTCAGGAGAATATGGGCCAACAGATAGAAGCCAATAAAGAGGAAACGCAAAAATCACTTAAAGAAATACAGGAGAACTTGGGTCAACAGGCAGAAGTCATGAAAGAGGAAACACAAAAATCTCTTAAAGAAGTGCAAGAAAACACAAACAAACAAGTGAAGGAATATTTAGGCTAGATGTCTAGAAATTTCAGCCCTATCAACTAAAGTAAGAATTAAAAACCTACTTTTAAAAGTCCAGGGTCAGCTATGCTTGAAGAGTCCTGGCTTAAGCTGTTGGACTAGCACAGTCATTAGCAGGTCCCTCTTATTTTCTTGGCAATTCTATTCCTTTCCTCTAAAACATCTGCAATTTTATTCTAAAATCTTTGCTAATTCATCTGATGACTGTCAGGGAAAAAAAATCTCCCTAAATAACACACACACACACACACACACACACACACACACACACACACCCTACTGTTAAATAATAAAAGGCAAATCTCTCAGTTGGTAAGAGGTCTGCATTGTATTCGCATAGACCATTTTCATATATCAGCTCTAATATCATCCTACTTAGCAAATTAAGACAAATGACTTTAACTTTCTATGCCTCAGTTTCCTCCTCTATAAAACCTGAATAATGTTAATGGGATCAGTTGTAAAAACGTAACTGTCGTGGTGTACATAAATTATTTGGCATGGGTCTTCGAACATGAATGGGTGTCGAGAAATGGAAAAACTGAGCGAGCAGCTGTCTCGGCCTCCGCGCTGCACACTGCCAGCGCACCCTCGGCTCTCCAGTCTCCTGGGTTCTACTTGTGTGGATTAATAACCACAGATCAGGAAAACTGCACCTGTACTCAACACATGCAAATGTTCCCTGGCATTGTTCTCTGAACAATACAGGCGATTCGCACAGTACTTACTCCCACTGTGTTAGGTGTTATGAGGACTAGTATCCAGGAAGAGCCAAGTATGGTGGTACACGCCTAGGTTCTCAGAAGCAGGAGGATCAAGCCCATCCCTGGAGGGCTGGGGATGTCAGTTGACAGGGTGCTGCTCTCCTAGCACGCACAAGGCCCTGGGTTCAACCCTCAGCAGGGAATAAAGTCGAGAGCGAAGGCACACACTGCCATCCCAAAACATGGTAAATATGGGCAGGAAGGTCCGAAGCTCAAGATCATTCATGGCCACCTAGAAAGCTGAAGGCCAGTGTGGGTTATGTGAGTGCCAGTCTCAGAGAAACAACAATACAAAGTATACACAAAGATGTGCGTAAGATATGAACAAATATTGTGCCGTTTTGAATAAGAGACTGGAACGTGTGTAGATTCTGGTATATACATACAGGTCCCAGAACCAATTTCCCACAGTCACCAAGACATATTCTGTTTTGTGTGAAAGGAAAAACTCTTAAGTTTCTGGAGTTGTGTACTGTAATATAAAGGCTAACTAGTGAAAGTCTCCATTTCTAGAGGGGAAAACAGAAAACAAAAACAAACAAACAGCCCAGACCCTAACTAAGAAAGCAACCCAGCTCAGCTTGCATGGCTTATTTACAAAGCAGTCAAAGGAATGGGGGCTTAATTTGTTCTTTTCTTCTGAATTTCATTGACAAGACTCAGAGCAGCAATGACTCTAGACAAAACACCATCTCTCACCACTACGAATGTATTTCTGAATGCTGTGTTGGGAACCCACAATTACCCTTTGCCCCAGGAGCTAAGCTGGTTCTTAACATCAGGGAAAGCTCTTCCTGGCTACATTGTACAGAGGTAGGTAGGTCATCTTAGGCCTCAATTTTCTCTGGTGTAAAATGGAAATAATACGTGGTTCCCAGGACTGGTGTGAAGACTCAATGAAGTAACTCGCACAAAAACCCCTCAGCACAATGCCTCACTGTGATGTCCCAAAGTTTACTGAGCTGATAATGATCTTCATTCTTCCATGTAAATTCATGTATAGTGACATGCATTTTCCCCTAATCTTTCCACCGCTCTCCTTTAAAAAGCATTCTTTGCTTGAGAGCCCAGCCAGAGCATTTTGAAGAAAGCATGGTCTGGATGCTAATGGACTGGCTGGGTTCCAGAAACTTTTTGTTGGAAACTCTCTCTTGCAACTAAATGCTAAATACAGATCTCAGGTGACCCTGATAAAACTACTCAAGAAGGCAAATTTGACATCTGTCTTTCTTATGCATAAAACTCCAGGGAGCTTCAAGGCCCACTGGTAATGCCCAATAGGACAGCAAGGGCAAGGAGCACAGTCCCCTTCAGGACGGCCACCCTTCCTGAACTATCTGCTTCCTGAGGCCATCTGCTTAGAGTCACCTGGACAAGGAGAACAGAAGTTCTTCAGGTTCAGGTCTCTGGAGTAAATTTGTGGATTCTGTGAATGTCATCTATAAGGCAGGCCCACTGTTGCATGGAATCCTGTTAAGCCCTGTACCTAATCTAATGATTTGTTTCAGCCATGCAAGAAACAGACAAAAGCACTTACAAATGTGGTGCTTTAATTTCTGCCACAATTAAATAAAAATGCATAATCTTGTGGTTCAATTATTGCCATATACCTTATCCTTAGCCATGGAGAACCACCCGGAATTGTGTGGATAAACAGAATGGCTGTGGAATTTTTAAATTAAATTATAAAAATTTTTCACAACCTATTGGCTTTCAAGTCTTAGAAGCTGCAATATATTGTATAGAAATCTAGCTAGACAGACATTCATGGAAGGATAGTTTAAAATTTAGCCTCAAGTCACAACCCTGGCTGCCCACTAGTATACAGAGAGGATATACAAAATACCTTCATCTCCTTTAATAACAGTAACAGTTCTCATTGTAATCAAGGATTGAGTGTCCCTTAACCAATGTATGATGCAAAACATCATTAGATTAATCCTAAATTATGTAACAACTGGGAAAGAGGGAACAATATAATGTGATTCACCCAGATAATTACACACCATCAAGAATACCTTTGGTTCAAAGGCCATTAGCTGGATTATCAGCAGACATTCGGTAACTGTCTTTGCTCATATGTAACAGAAAAAAAAAAAAAAACAATATGAAGATACTATAAATTCCCATGGTTGGTGTCTCCTGAAGAACTCAGAATTAACTTTATGGGAGGCATTCCATAACTGGCTCCTCCTCACCACCACACAGGCATTTTATATGTAAGCTTTACATGTGTAGCTTTACATGGATGATGCTCTTGTGCTGGTGCTGGCTCTTCTGTCAGGTGTTCCTGTGACTAGCCCAGCCCCTCCCAACCACACCCACACAGCCAGTTTCTCTTTCCTGCCCACTACCTAGAGTAACTTCTAACTCAATCACAGCGAATCACTGGTATTTCAAAAGCTCTAGACTCTGGAGATACCGAGAACAATATGCTAAGCGACAGGATAGAATACTTGCTTCTCGCAACATCATGACTTCTCACACACGGAGCAGGCCTGAGATGAACACACCAGCCAGAATTCAAGAAGATGCTTCAAGAAGATTTTCAAGTTCCTGAACCTGGAGAAATTCTGGGGGTTGGACAAAAGGTGTGGTGGCTCATGTCTTTAATCCCAGAACTCCAGATGCAGAGGCAGGTAAATCTCTGAGTTCAAGGCCAGCCTGGTCACAGAGCTACATAGAGAAAACCTGTATTGAAAAAAAAATTTTTTTTTCTTTTAAAGTCAGCATTCATGAACTTGTGAAGCTGGTTTCCCCTTGTCACTGGCACACCAAATGTCAGACTATTAGCACACCAAAGGTCCACTGGTCTCCAGGCTCCTATTACACATCTTAGAGTCCACCACTAGAATCCTAGCGTGTGTGTATGTGTGTGTGTGTGTGTGTGTGTGTGTGTGTGTATCCGCCCCTCCCCTGCTCTGCTCCTTTTTCACTCCTGTCCAGGTCCAGTCTGGTGAACATGTTCAGTCTACTACTTTTTCTCTCTGCTCTGGACTCTTCCAGATGCCTCTGGCTGTTTCCCCCCTCTCTCATATCTACAATCCAAACCTTCCCCTTAACCACACTATGGAGAGGCCATGTTATTAATCTATGCATATAAAGATAACAGTTTAAGGATCATTTAAAATAATGTCCATTTAGCAGAATAATGGTATTAGGTTCAACCCCAAAGGCCATACCTGGAATGTAGCTAGTCCCAGGTTTTTGGTTCAGTTAACAGCATCAGGCATGAGTTCTGTCTTGTAGAGTAGTTTTAATCCATTAAAGGAAGTAGTTGTTCCCTTAACATCTATACCACTATTATATAGATATTGAATATATCTTGCCAGAGCAGTAAGTGTTGTAGTTTGCAGGGTTCATGGCTAGATGGATTACTGAATACTTTTCTACCCCATTAGCATACATAGCACATCCTAGCCCAGTGAAAGCTGGCATGTAAGGATAAAACTTCTAGGCCAGCACATGCTAGAGTTCTCCATGTCCTATGATGCAAATATATAGGTAGCATCTTCAGCAATAGGGTCTTACCATCAAGTTCTGGATCATCGTGACTGACCATTACTGGCAACAGCCTGTAATTTTGGTGGAGGGTCTACAGAATTTCATTAACTAAAATCTCAAAAAAAAAAAAAAAAAAAGGTCCATACTCATGCTCAGCACTGGGCTTGCCCCCACCCCCACTATAGAGTAACTCCAACCAGTCAGTGTATAAAGAATAAGACACTGCCAAGTACCCAGCACTAAATGGGCTAGCTCGATCACAACTCCTCTCATCAAAGTTCCAGGAGCATCACGGAAAAGGAAGCAGAAAGATAAGAGTCAGATCTAGTGGGTGTCTGCTGTGGAACAGGATTTGTTGGCCATGACAGGGCTGTTGCTTACCACAACTCACAGTGGCTGTAAAAATGCAGAAATCCTGTATAAGATCAAGCCATATACATCCAGCATGGATAGGGAGGGCGCATGAGTCCCACCCCTGGTTGAGAACTATTGGCAATTGATGGCTCCCATGGAAGGGAGAGCAGGTTTTCTTCAAGGGTATAGCCCCTGAAAACAAACACTTAAAACACACTGAGTAAAAGGAGGGGGAGAGGAGAGATATCCTTCAGAAGTCAGAGCAGGTGGCAGGATAGGAAAAACTGACCCTTCCTGCCAAGAGAGAAAGACTCTTCTCTTTCCTTGGGATAAGTTATGTTTACCACTTAATGTACATTATTAGGCATTTTAGGATTATAAAACTAGAATCACAGTGCTCTGGTAAAGAATTTACCCCAAATAGGGAAAGGGATGCTTGAGGAATTAGTTACCAAAGAGAAACCAAAGAAGTGGGCAGCTTTGTTTAACTAGAGAAAACGTCACTACCATCTGAAAAGAGCAATCATGTCTTGTGCAAACAAACTGAAAATAATTTCCTATAATAGGAAGAAAATCTTAGAGGAGCCAGAGGACACAGAGTGAGACAGAGGAGAGCGTGCCATGACTGTGTGTGTGCTTCCTTGCTTTCTCTAATAAGGAACAGGTGGACTGAAATCAAATATACCAAATTCGGAAGCCCAGCCAATGCCCACTTACGAATGTATAGTTAGTAAGTCAGACGTCTGGCCTGACCTGGTCAGTGCTTCCATTTATGGAATCACGAGGCTGACACCGAGGTGCTGGCCAATTGGAGTTTTCCTCTAGCGGTCCCGGAGAAAACCCCACTTCCTCCTTCACTCTTGCTGGCAAAATTCAGCTCCTTACAGCTGTGGGACAGGCCTACGATGCCCTACTGTCATCAGGGGTTATTCTCCACCCCTAGAGACACCTCCATTCTCTACCAAAGGCTCCCCCCATCTTTAAGACAGAAGGTCCTTCACGTCTGATCTCTGGTTTCAAGAGTTTACAGCATTATGCCAGATCCACTCAGCCCAGGCAATTTCCATCTTAAGCCAACTGACATGAAACCTTAGCTATGTATGAAAACTCCTATAGAACACAGCATCTGGCCGAATACCTGGGAGAAAATATGTATTCAGAAGGGCTGGGAGTCTGGGTTGCCATCTTGAATTTCTATTTACCATATGGAAATATCATACCCAGGGCTTGTGATCTCATGTACAATGCTGGCTTGTTACCTCGGAAACGCGGGTGCAAAGAACGAAAGCACTTTGAGAGAAATGGGTCTTGGGCAAAGGGCGAACTCTGAAGCTCTAGATTCAAAGGGAAAAACAAACAAAATACAAAAAGAAAGGGAGGGAGGGAGGGAGCGAGGGAGGGAGGGACGGAGGGAGAGAAGGAAGAAGGATGGACCATATCTTTGTCTTCCACTCTACCCCACCCGAGAATCAAGGGGGACCTAGAGTTCATTGTCCCCATAAACTGTGCCAATATCCAAAATGCACTGTGGTAGTTTGAAAGACATGCCTCCCCTAGTCTCATGAATTTGAGTATTTGGGCCCCAGTTCATGGCACTATTTGCGGAGGCTAAAGAGGTCTGGCCTCATTGGAGGGAGATCACTAGAGGCAGGCTTTGTGACTTAAAAGGCTCACAGTGTTAGAATTCCTTCTCTCTGATCTCTGTTTTTGGTTGCAGTGTGAGCCTTCCATGTCCTGCACCTACTGCATGGCTTGACTTCACCCTCCTGGGCTCTAACAACCTGGAACTTTAGTCCACACAAACTCTGTCTTCCATAAGTGTCTTTGGTCGTGGTGTTTTATCACAGTGATAAAAACGTGCCTGACACAGATGCTAAGCTGGTAACTGTTGAACAATGGGGGTTTGCTAAGTGAATATTAGTCAAGTAAAAGAACTAAAGCCATCTCCAGACAAACATTAATAACTGTTAGAGTCACAAGACTCTAATCAGCATATATTCTTCGTGTTTGTCTTTCATCTACCTTCCTAAACTAAGAGAAAAATGCTCTCATCTAAGGCTTTTCCCATCACAATACACAATCCCGTTCCATGTGTCTCGGGTCAGTTTGCAGCCTGGATGGTAACAGGGCAGATTACAAGGCGCAGCTGCTGTAATGAGCACCTTCCACCTGAGCTTCCGCTCAGAATCACCTTCCTGCTGCATTGCAATCAAGCAGGTCGAAGCCCTTAGAGATAAGGAAAAGGGGACATCGTATCATTTGAGCATCTCCCACATGCCAGATCTGACACCAAAGCTCTTATTTAATTCTCATAGGAAACCCGGAACAGAAGTATGAAGTCAAAGGAGCCGACTTCAGTCCGAGGAGGGACTGTGCCCCCGGGACTCCTGATCGCAAGCCCTCAACTCTGAATGAGTCTTATTCCACGAACTGCTAATTGTAAATCTGTAATGCTTTCCCTCACTGCCCTTAAGGCTTTAGGCTAGTCTTTCATGTTCTCTTTATTTTTAAGAATTATTTATTTATGTTATGAGTATGGGTATTTTGCCCATTTACATTGATGCTCTCTGAATTCCAAGATCTTCTCATTGTCTTTGAGACAACCCTGGCTTGGGGCCTCTCCTGCTCAGTCAGATCCCTCTCTACCCCAGGCTCCTCAAAGTCAGACATTTACAGAGCCAGGCAGGCCAACCCCACGGATTTATCCTTAGGTATCCTTAGGTATTTACAGCCTATATTTTAAAGGAAGAAATACACAGAGAGAGAGAGAGACACACACACACACACACAGACACACACACATACAGAGAGACACAGACACACACACACAGAGACACACAAGGTTTGCTGATGGAGAAATAACACCAGCACAGGTTAGATGTTGCTTTGTTGGAGGGTCTGTCTTCAGTGTGTACTATACTGTATGGGGATTAGGGAAAATTAAGTGGGAAAAGCCTTACAACAGCCCAGGGACACTTCTACCTAAATTTTGTGATTACATTTTAAGTGCTCTCTGTCACAGATATCATAAACTGATTAAATCATTTCATGCCTGACCCCTACTGACTATGCTAAGTGAGGAGAGAGGGCTATTAATAACTCCCCGTTTCTGACAGCTGCCCGGGGCCAACGCAGCCTTTTGCAGCAGTGAAATGGCTCCCGGCTCACTTACTGAATGCTGAATATTGATTCATATTATGAGTGTTGTCAAACACAGAGTGCAGTGCTGCAGATCCGTAGTGGCAGGTCATCAGGAATAGCATTAGCAAATGTCAGGTCAGGAATCAAAGGCCTGCTGGACTCTTTAGGGATGAGATTTATCGATTCCATAAAATGTGAAAGAGATCAAGTGTGGGCCGAGATGGAAACGGCCGTGGCAGAATGAGGCTGAGCCTGCTCTGATGCGGCCTCTGCAGAGATGCATCACACAGGTGACCACGGGGCCACACAGGACAGGGACAACAGCCGCTCTGGGCTAGGATGGACAGCTTAGGGCTAGATGTCAGCTCTCAGGTGTGAAGGTAGTCAAAGGCGCGAGAGTGTGTGTTCCTGTATTCATAGTCTACAGAACTCACAAACCCACACACCCATGTGGCCAGATGTTGGTGAATGTTACAGACCACAGAGAATGCTAGAAAGGACGCAGCTGGACATCTTTTTGACACCTTCCTTGGAATGTCCCTAGAATACATCTTGTTTCTAGATTTTTTCACTATTTGAATTAATTTTCAAATCAAATACTATCACTGCAATCTTAATTTTAATTTTTTTAATTATCACCTTAATTTGTAAGGTGTTCATTGAAACCGGCCCTTCGTAATCACCTCCCTGCTCTCTTCATCTTCACACAGTTAACAACAAAGAGGGCTGGAGAGTAGGTGTGAGCACTCTGGGTTCCCTCCTGCCCTTGTTCTGTCACTTACCCTTTGACCGAAGACAAGCCACCTCCCCCCTACACACTGTATGGACAGTAGCTTTGCAAATAGGTTTTATGACTCATTTTGATGTTTTAATATCTTATAAAGGGGCAAGCTCAGTATAATCACTAGCTTTTGAATTTAACTGAATTAAGAGAGGAAATACACTTTGAAGCTGTAAAAAGATTATAAATGGAATGCTTTTGGTCATAGATAGCATTTGCTAAGTTACCCAGCACTTAGTTTAGCACCTCTTAGCACTTGGTTCAGCACCTCCTAGCAATTGGCTTAGCACCTCCCAGCACCTTGGTTCAGCACCTCCTAGCACTTAGCTTAGCACCTCCCAGCACTTGGTTCAGCACCTCTGGGAATGTTTTGGAACTCACCTTGCTAATGGAAGTTTGCAACAGCAATTTCTTTCCTCTCCCTCCCTTCAGAGTAAGTCACGGAGCCTTCTTTAATTCTGTTCATCCTGTCCCCGAGTCTTGCATGTTTCACCAGGGAAAGCTAATAGCCACCACATCCTAATTCTATTTATTACGTGGCTAGGTAAATGCAAACTGGTTGTTATCGAACACATGAGTTTTTACTTTCCATAGAAAGCATGCTCTCTGGCCACTGCAGCAGTCCTCATTGAGTGTCTTTGATCCACGAAATGAATTGCAGAAAATTAAACAAAACTATCCTTCAAAACAGAAACAAATCACCGAGTCTTATTACTTAGTCCTGACAGGCCAGCCTTAAACTCAGAGATCCTACTGCCTCTGCTTCCCGAGGTTCCCGGATCCAGGACACAGCTATCCTTTGAAAAACCATGTGTGCCCTAGTCAAGCTTGGATTAGTTCTAATCCTCCTGCCCTTTAAATAAAAATGCTAAAGAAAACAGTCTTTTCTCTTCCCTCAGCCTCACTTGCACACCTCCTTTTGTGGCCCGGGGGACAGGAGCACGCCCATCAAAGCAGCCCTGTAGCCTTGCTCCAAATGAACAGGTGCCACAGGTTACTCAGCTGTTCTAAAATTAAAGATTGATATTTTTCCTCTGCTTCTATTAGCAGACCTTCAGGGACATGTTAGCACTGGATAATGGTTGCAGCAGTTTAAGCCTCATGCTGTGATTTTTAACAGCAAGCCCGTCGACAGGCAAACAATGGCGGCTCCCCCACAGCCGGTACCCTAATAAGGACTCAGTCGCAGCCTTAGGCAGTTTGACCAAACCATAAGAGAAATCTGACTTCCAATGTACTGACTCCACTTTAAAGACAATGGCCTGGCTTAATTAACACTGTATTCATTTGTAACTCAATCAATTTAGAATTTTGTCCTTTAAGCATTGACTCTACCAGCTCACAAAGAAAAAGGAACCGGAGGCTCAAGCAGCTGGAAATCCCCTTTGATTCGTATAAACAGGCATCTGGGAACCAGCCGCAGAACAAATAACCCTTGACATAAATGTTTGAGTTGCCCAAACATCCAGGTAACCATGAAAACCAGACTATGAGATTATTCCTTCCACCATTTTTAGAAATAAACACGGGATGTATTTAGTGTAGTACCGAAATTCATTTTTTTCCAGCTCCCTCTTTTTCTGGAGCTGGGCATTAAACTGAAGACATTAGCTCTGTTGTTACAAGCATGTCTGTGCCATCAGCAGCCTGGCAGGCTTGTCCCAGAAGCTCGCAGGGGACCATAAATCTCACTTGACTTTCCTGCTACCCCCCCCCCCATCTTTGCTTTGCCCAATATACATCATCTTTGAACAGAAATTAAATTACCGTGGGTTCTAACTGGATTTTCACTTTTAAATACCAGCCAACAAATAACCAAAGTTAATGTGATGGACCGTACGCTAAAGTAGTGTTCTGAATTCTCACTAAGGAAGCTGTCGCCCCATGAGAAATACACGATCCCGCATTTAACCTACTACATTATGAAAATTGTTTAATTATTTGAAATACTTAACCCTGCAGTCAGACCTGAATTTTTTCTGTATTCCGAACATTTTAGCACCAAAAATAACAGAAAAATCAGATTGGGTGAGACCACTGAAGTTCCTCACCACTGAGAATGGAAGGGGCCTTAGCAGCTGAGGGTGTGGGGGGCTCATGGGAGCACATGGATGCTGGTGCCCGCAGAGCGCATGTGTCGGCTCTTCCTGAGCCTGTGGTCACAGGCAAGCCTGATCTGAGTGCCACAGCTGAGGGATAACGTGGGTACCAACAATTAACCCCGCCTCACTCTTTCCTAGTCAAAAATGTTCTTATTTTAGATTTTCTAGTTGATTTTAAGAGACTTATATGAAAAACTAATGTTCATAGTGACCACACTGTACTTAATGAATAACTCCCAACAACTGGAAAGGAACCTGGGGCCTCCTTAAATGCAGAAGAGTTCATAAAGGTGACCTCTGCACTCAGAAGAGACAGGTTTGAATGGTCATATTTATATGCATTTTTTTTGAAGAAATAGTCTTAGTTTAAAAATACAGATTTGAAATATACAGTACATTATCATTGTAGTACATTATGGTTAAACAGTAAAAATTTTGTTGGGTAGCAAGATATTAAGTTATATACAGAGGCTGGGAGCATTCAAATGGCCAGACCAAGAATATAATGATATAGAAAACCCTTTTGGTAATAAAAAATGAAAACTTCACAAGAAATGTGCAGGCCCATATGAGGAATGTATCGGCTTTTCCAGTGTCCCTCGCAGCCTCCAGAGTGAGCAGGACAAATAGAAAGACCTTCCTACCTATTGCAAAATGGTTTCATATCATAGCGATGTTTGTTCTCCCTAATTAATTTACAAATCCAGATCTGCCATAACTAGGGACACAGGTGAGACCCCCACATAAATAACAGACCCAGCTGGGACAGTACAATATCAATAAGCATACTTACAGCTTTTTAAAAAACATGGTTTTTAATTTTTGAGACTATAATTACATCATTTCCCCCTTCTTCTCGCTCCTCTCTCCAAACCCTCTCATGTGCCTCCCTGCTTCTTACTCTCTTTCACTGTTGTAGTTGAGGGTGTCTTAGCTGGGTGCTTGCACAGCCTCTGCCACCATGACAGTTAGCCTTCGGGACTTTCAGGTCAGATCCAGCTTGGGTCTTCTGGGCCCTGTGTCCTAAGTCCCTAGTTGACCATAGTTAAAGACACCAATTTAAAAGAAAACAATATTATGAATCTCCTGGTATGATGTATGGATGAAGACACCATCACTTCTGCTAAGACCTGCCGACAGGGCATAACTGAATTCGGTCATGGGGAAATAGAAGACAAGCCCAGCCTAAAGCCCACTCAGAAATATCAAGGTCAGCTTAACACGGGGCTGGAGTGATGGCTGAGTCGGCACAGTGCATACTGTGCAAACACGGGGACCTGAGCATGGAGGGCCAACCCCACACAAGCAAACGGCTGGGCACAGCAGCGTGCATCTCCAAGCCCAGTGCTGGGGGCGTGGAGACAAGAGGACCCCAGTCTGGGCTTGCTGGCCAGCCTGTCTGGCCAATTAGTGAGCTTAAGGTTAAGGAAAAGATCTGTGTCAATAAATAAATAAATAAATAAATAAATAAATAAGGTGAAGATCAATACAGGAAGAAGCCAGTGTCTACTCTTCTGATCTTCATATGTACCCATTTGCAAATGCATTTGCGTGTGTGTGCACGTACACACACATACACACACACACACACACTACACATACACCATATACACATACCACACACACACTACACATACACCATATACACATACCACACATACACACTACACACACACACTACACACACACACCATACCCCCACTACACACACACCATACCCCCCACACACACTACACATACACCATACACACACACACACACACACACACACACACACACACTTTAAGATTTTTCAAAAGCCAGGGGCTGGGCATAGTGATTAAAAGACTGAGTAGCTATTTTAGAGGAATATAGTCTAAATTAAAGTGGTTAATGAAGTGCACACACGTGAGGTGGGTGTGCATGTGTGTAAATGCTGCCCATTACGTCCCAGAAGGAGGGTACCACAGACAATGGTTCCTTTCCAATGAAAAGATTCAGGAACTGGCAGATAACTGCAAATCTGAATAAAAGGTCCAATCTAATCCCAGGGAAAGGAAAGCTATTGGAAATTACTGAGTATATTGGTCATGTTACTGCAGGAACAAGAAGCAAAGGAAGGAAGGCAGGAAAGGGGGAGGGAGGGAGAAAAGGATGGAGGGAAATAGAAAGGGAGGGAGGGAGGGAAGGAGGGAGGGAGGGAGGGGCAGGGAGGGGGAAGAGAAAATGAGGACTCAAGAGACCTAATGACTTGACAGAGAACCAGTTGTCTGTGGAGCCTCTTTCTGTAGAACAAGCCAGGCTCTCAGTAAGATATTAATCCAGTCCCGAGTGCTCTAACAAGGCAGTATAACGAGTCACCCTAGGCCCACTTTGCCCAGGAAATGCTGACTTCCATCTATGATCTCAGCTTGTTAGCAGTTGAATTAAAATGTGTCCAGTTTGGGGTGATAGTGTGGTCCTTCCATATCTGACATAGAGGGAGAAGTTCTTGCTTTCCATTTTATGCTGGTTTTTATCTCTTCATTTTTTTTTCCTGAAGTTTCCCCATCTCGCTTTCATTTCCCTCAGCTGAATCATTACAACTTCCCTGATTTTCAATTTTTTTAAAAAAAATTAACTAACTTCAAGCTAGAAATATGGCTTAGTGGTTAAGAGCACTGACTGCTCTTCCAGATGTCCTGAGTTCAATTCCCAGCACCAACAACATGGTTCACAACCATCTGTAAAGGGATCTGATGCCCTCTTCTGGCCTGCAGGTTTTTTAGGTGTTGTTAAAATGATATTACATCAGTAGAGAGCCATAATCAGAAGATGTATGAACACACACATTGTCCACAGGCCTGTAGGACACCTGTATAAGGAACAGCAACATTTTCTGATCTCTGTACAGGAATTTAAGTTGGTTAGGTATTACCTAAAAATGTCTATTCCTCCTGTCTTGGTTCCTTTCCTGTTGCCGTGGCAAAATCCCCTGATGGAAGCCACCGAGGGGAGAAAGGGTTTGCTTGGCTCAGTTCCTGGCCGCAGCCCATCATGGCGAAGAAGTCACAACTGGTCTTATCACAGGCATGCTCAGAGCGCAGCGCACAGAGTGCAGGCAGTGCTAGCTCAGCTCAGGTCACTTTCTTCTCCACCAAGCCGGAGCTGAGCCGGTGAGATGATGCCACCTGCACTCAGAGGGGGTCTTCCTACCCCCAAAGCAGCTCCAGCCAACCCAATCCAGCCAATTCCTCATTGAGACCCTTCCCAGGTGATTCTGCTCTGGGTCCAATTATTTCTCAGGTTTAAATTCCTCTAGCCCAGTGGTTCTCAACCTTCCTAATGCTGCAGCCCTGTAAAACATTCCTCATGCTGTGGTAACTCCCAGCCATAAAATTATTTCCTTTCTACTTCATAACAGTAATTGTGCTACTGTTATGCATCATAATGTAAATATCTGATATACAGGATGTCTGATATGTAACCCCAGTGAAAAGGTTGTTTGACGCCCCCCACAAGGGGTCAGGGCCCACAGATTGAGAACCACTTCTCTAAAAGACAACTTAGAACCATGCCACATCGTTACACCGTGTGACAGCACATCAGTGCAGGCATTATGATTTTTTTTTTTGCATTTCATTAAAAGAACCTACAATAATAGAAGAAATATAAAGACAGATGGCCTCATAAAATTCAAAGGCTCTCAAAATTGCTATGACATAGGATATCTGGAATAAGAGATTCAGAGTTTTGCTAAAGGGTTCTGCTATATTACTGTTTAATTTTTACATTAATCAATGTACTCACAATGAGGGGGAAGAAAGTCCAGTAGAAAGAGGGACAGAGCACTGGAACCAAACAATGGTTCGTGTGAGCGATGACGGTACAGCCTCTGATGAGACTCCACACCAGCATAGCTGTGGTAACTGTCGGCTGCCAGCCGGGAGGTTTAGATCCCGAGAGCAGCTGGATTTTACAAACAAATCCTTTATAGCTGACTGTGCAGTCTCAAATTATTCCACAGTACATAAGCAAGGCAAATTCAAGAAGGGAAGCCACATCCGACATTGTGTAAGTACAGACATCACCTCCTATCTCTACAGTGTATTTCTGTTCTGAACTCCATACAGCCATGCTGTACTGGAGCCAAATATTTAAAGATGTCAAGAATTGGAACTTAATTCTTAACTGTATAGACAGAGTAGGACAAAAATTATTAAAATTTCTTGAAATAATTTTCAGAAGAACAGTTATGTCCTAAGGGTACCCTCCATAGAGAAAAGAATTCTCCCCATATTTTCTTGTGATGAGAAAATGAGATTTTCATGGAACATACACTCTCTTTTCCATACTAATATAGAAAGATATACTTAGTTCCCAGCAAGTCCATACACACATAAGGAAGAACCTTCTCACAGCTCCTGTTCAAAGATGCCACACTATAAGAATTCTTTTAAAAATTAATTCATACTTTATTTCGTGTGTGTGCTCATGTGTGTGCACATGTGTGAGTATACGTGTGTCAATTCGTACATGTGTGTGTGGCCATGGCACACTGTGGAGGGCAGAGCACAGCTACCAAGAGGGGTTCAGTTCTTTGCTTCCAGCAAACAAGTGCTAGCCACCTAATTCCAGTTCTCAGCTGTGCCACCAGTGCCCCGCCCAGCAAAGCCATCTTGCCAACCCAATAATTATTCAAAAGAACCTTGGAGAAATGTAAAAATGTATTATAGGTTAATAAATGGACACATTTAATACTTTTCATTCATTTAAATTTAAGCATGATTTTTAAAAACATAATTTAAATAATTTCCTAAAACGTATCAGCTAATTTCTTTCTTTCCTTTGTCCTACTAGCTAAGACAGGCACCTGGAAGAGACATATCTACCACAAGCATCAAAAATATTAAATCATTTGCCAAGCATTCTGCTTCAGCAAGTGGTCTGGATGTGCTTTGTCCTCTCCGACCCAGAGCCGTGCCCCGTGAGGAAGCCACGAGGCCTAATGTGGACCAGGCAGGGCGCTGTTAGACTCGCTCACCGCAACACTTCAGCTGCGATTTTTTTCAGATAAGATGCCAACAACGAAGCTAATCTTTTCGGTTAAACAATGCTTTTAGATGTGCTTTAAGAGCTAAAAGGAGTATCTAAAAATTATTTCAAATGCTGAAGCCATTAGTAGACTAACACATTTGTCAACAATATAATTAAATATTTCTAAGTCATCTCAAAGTCACATAGTGGTAGATTTTTTTGTTTTGTTGTATTTTCAAAGCATCATGCTTGTTATTGATATGCTATCTAACAGATAATACATTCTGGATTTTTCTTTGTTTATTAACAAGCCCTTGTAATTAACTTGCTTTTAAATCATAAGTATGATACTATTTTAATTTCCCTCACACTCCCTACCCTATCATTTGAAATCACATTAAGCTGACGCGTAGAGGGCCACCTGGTGTAATACTATGACATTGAAGTGAGCTGCTCTGGTAAGCAGGAAATACTGACAGTCTTCTAGGCTAAAATCCATTTCTCCAACTCATGACAGAGCTAGGGGAAATTAATTTTTGCTATTCATAAATAGCTGACAGGTTTAATGTAAATGTTTTGAAAAAGGCCTCAGCCTATACCGCACATACGTTACACATGCCGCACCGCACTGGCAGCTCGCGCGGGAAGCCCATTCAGTTTCTAGATCACTGTGACTCAAACTGTTGAAATTTCGAAAATTACTCACAGATTGCAATTTTCACCATATACATGTAAATAACAACAGAAGTCCCCATGACACCTTTCAGTCAGTCGGAAAAATCAGCAATTTGACACTTAGGATAAATTCCTTTGATAAGGATACTGTGAAAATGCTGTAACCTTGACAGAGCGCTGTGTGCTAGCCCGCTGCCTAGCCCGCTGCCTCCCGTGCTCAGAGCTGAGCAGTTTATCCCACAGAGGCCCGTGCTGGTGGGAATGCCCAGAAAGCGGCCACAGAATGGCTGCCACCTCGGCCCACTGCAAATGCCTGGGCTCTGTTCAAAGGTGAGCACGGAGGGCTCGTCCTCTGGGAGCGCTTACTCCCTCTGAAGGGCGCATGGTCACAGTCACTCGAGGGAGTGCAGAAACTAAAGCTCCCTCCGCATTCAGTCTACTTTCCGCAGTAGACACATATAAATATGGGGAAGTTTTCATTTACATCAATTCTATAGGAAAGCCATTTATTACAGTCACTATAATTGATTCAACTTTTAATTTTCATTCATTTTTCAAGTAAGTATTAATAAGTTAATTAGTCTAATGAATTGAAATGCAGAACACAGATTGGCAAGTCTTTTGGTTTGTAATGATGCTAAAATACACAATCCAAACAAAACCTGTGTCATCTCCCATGAAGACGCCAGGGAGCCAATCCATGATTCTAAAGACTGGTGGACAAAGGAAGGAAGTCAAGCTCTTAGTCAAAGGCACCGCAGTTACCCCTCTTATAGAAATATTTGAGCTGATAAAGGAAGGTAAATGCATCGGGGCATCAGGACTTTCAAACCCTCATGAACAGTTGCTCGGATATTTGGATAAATATGGAGAGCACCACCAAAGAGAAGAGCAGGAGCCAAAGAAAGCTGCTTGGTTCACTTGCAGGGGTTGGGGGGGTGGGAGCACGGGCAGGGGGTGGGGGCAGGGAGCACGGGCAGGGGGTGGGGGCAGGAACTGCACAGACAACACTAGGCAAGCAATAAGCAAATTCTGAGCGTGAAAAGCTACAAGATGAAGAGCAAAAGTCTCTTCCAAACATAAGCAGAGGAGAGGCTGGGAAACCACTCAGGAGCTGAAGTGCTTGCTCTGTAAGACTTAGGACCAGAGCTCGAGTCCCACCACCCAAATAAAAGCCGCAAGTGGTAGCTGACACTTGGAATTCCAGCTCTGGAGAGGCAGAGACAGGCACATCCCTGGGGCTCTCTGGTCAGCCAGCCTAGCCTAGTCAGGTTGCCTCAGATCCCAGTGAGAGACTCTCTCAAAACACTCAGGTGGATGGCTCCTGCGGAACAACAGGCAAGGTTGACCTCTGGCCTCCACACACGTGTACCCTCACTTACACACGAACACAGGGAGGTGGAAACGGAGGTAGAAAACAGACAGGAAGGCCAGTGGTTTAAAAGAAAGACAACTGGGAGATGGCTCAGAGGATGAAGCACTTGCCAGAGTGCAGAGCCCAGAACCCACAGGGAAGCATGAGTGGGTGAGGCAGCGCCTGTCATCACAGCAAGGCGGAGGGAGGCAGGCAAGGGCCCCCGTGTGTGAACACCCACATGCACCTCTACCCATGTGAACACACATACATGTGTAACAAACACACATGAAAAAAAGATTGTGTAGATACAATTCAGATATGACCCAAACAAACTGACACTTTTAAAGAAAAGCTAAGAGACACTACAGAATTTGAGTGGGAAACAGATACTTGATATTAAGGAGTTACTGGCAACTTGTAAGTCATGATAGTGGTTTGTATTATAAGGTTTTCTCTTTCAAGGCATTCCTTTCAAAATACTGAAATTGTTAGCAGATGAAAAGATAGGGAGCTACAACTCATTTTGAAGTCAGTCAGTGGGAGAATGGCTGAGAGAGGGAAGAAGCTCAATTTAATAGACACTACATTTTATACAATTTGTATATTTTTCAAAACTTTGTAATATACCAACTACTAACCATAAAATAAGGCTTGAGGAGATGCTGTTTTCTTGTTGAGTTAGAAAAGCACTACGTAGCTCATTACAAGTTGGAAAATAACCATTTGTAATGGGGGGCATTAAAATATTTGTGTGTAAAACATTTACCAAGAAGGTTTGGGGTGAGTTCAGCAAAGAGAATAAGAGTTACCAGGAGAGTCCCAAGTACTTCCTAGCACCAGTGGTCTGTGAATCTCTTGCCATATAACTTTTTATAATTCCACAGTTTTGGAAGGAATGAGACAGGATGAATAAATACAGCACAATGTTCAGGATAACATGGCTCTTCTGTATGATACCATCATAATGGACACACACATCCTTTATACATATGCCAAAACTCACACGACAGACAACATGGAGAGTGAACCTGAGGTAAGCAAGGGTGCCAATGCGGTCTTCATGAATATAATCAATAAAGCAAAACTGGAAAGCTTGCTGATGTGTACCGGGAACAGGACAAACAAGCATATTGCAACCTGTGCTCGGTTTCCTTGGGAACCTAAAACTATTCCCTTTTTTCCCCCTTACATTCTTTGTTTACATTCCAAAAGATTTTCCCCTTTCTCAGTTCCCCCCTCCACATAAGTCCCATAAGCCCTCTTCCCTCTGCCCATTCCCCAATCAAACCCCTTCCACTTCTCTGTCCTAGTAATCCCCTACATTACTGCATCAAGCCTTTCCAGGACCAGGGCCTTCTCCTTACTTCTTCTAGGGAATGATTTGATATGTTAATTGTGTCTTGGATATTCAGAGCTTCTGGGCTAATATCCACTTATCAGAGACTGCATTCCATATGTGTTCTTTTGTGACTGGGTGGTTACCTAACTTAGGATGATATTTGCCAGTTCCAACCATTTGCCTACAAATTTCATGAATTCATTGTTTTTAATTGCTGAGTAGTATCCCATTGTGTAAATATACCACATTTTCTGTATCCATTCCTCCATTGAGGGACATCTGGGTTCTTTCCAACTTCTGGCTATTATAAATAAGGCTGCTATGAACATAGTGGAGCAAATGTTCTTATTACATGCCGGGGAATCCTCTGGGTATATGCCCAAGAGTGGTATAATGGGGTTCTCCTGCAGTATCATGCCCAGTTTTCTGAGGAACCACCAGACTGATTTCCAGAGTGGTTGTACAAGCTTGTAATCCCACCAGCAGTGGAGGAGTGTTCCTCTTTCTCCACATCCTCGCCAACACCTGCTGTCTCTTGAGTTTTCAATCTTAGCTATTCTGATTGGTGTGAGGTGAAATCTCAGGGTTGTTTTGATTTGCATTTCCCTGATGACTAAAGATGTTGAACATATCTTAAGGTGCTGCTTCTCAGTCATTCAAAATTCTTCTGGTGAAAATTCTTTGTTTAGCTCTGTACACCATTTTTTAATAGGATTATTTGGCTCTCTGGAGTCTAACTTCTTGAGCTCTTTGTATATATTGGATATTAGCCCTCTGTCAGATGTAGAGTTGGTGAAGATCTTTTCCCAATTTGTTGGTTGCTGTTTTGTCCAATTGACAGTGTCCTTTGCCTTATAGAAGCTTTGTAATTTTATGTGGTCCCATTTGTCAATTCCTGATCTTAGAGCATAAGCTACTGGTGTTCTGTTCAGGAACTTTTCCCCTGTGCCCATGGCCTCCAGGGTCTTCACCAGTTCCTTTTCTATTAGCTTCAGTGTATCTGGTTTTATGTGGAGGTCCTTGATCCACTTGGAGTTGAGCTTAGTACAAGAAGATAAGAATGGATCGATTTGAATTCTTCTGCATGCTGACCTCCAGTTGAACCATTTGTTGAAAAGGCTATCTTTTTTCCACTGGATGGTTATAGCTCCTTTGTCAAAGATCAAGTGACCATAGGTGTGTAGGTTAATTTCTGGGTCTTCAATTCTATTCCATTGATCTACCTGCCTGTCACTGTATCAATTCCGTGCAGTTTTGAACACTATTGCTCTGTAGTACTGCTTGAGATCCAGGATACTGATTCCCCCAGAAGTTCTTTTACTGTTGAGAATAGTTTTAGCTATCCTGGGCTTTTTGTTATTCCAGATGAATTTGAGAATTGCTCTTTCTAACTCTATAAAAAACTGAGTTGGGATTTTGATGGGGATTGCATTGAATCTGTATATTGCTTTTGGCAAGATGGCCATTTTTTAGTAAAGTTTCTTTGATGAATGAGGGTGCCCTTGTACTTGGAGTATAGATGTTCAGGATTAAGAGTTCTTCTTGGCAGATTTTCCCTTTGACCAGAAAGAAGTATCCTTCCATGTCCCTTTTGGTGACTTTAGGTTGAAAGTCAATTTTATCTGATATTAGAATGGCTACTCTAGCTTGTTTCCTGAGACCATTTGCTTGTAAAATTGTTTTCCAGCCTTTTACTCTGAGGTAGTATTTGTCTTTGACACTGAGGTATGTTTCCTGTACGCAGCAAAATGTAGGGTCCTGTTTACATATCCAATCTTTTTATTGGGGAATTAAGTCCATTGATGTTAAGAGATATTAAGGAATAATAATTATTACTTCCTGTTATGTTTGATGTTACTTTTAAGTTTGAGTGGTTATCTTCTTTTGGGTTTGATGAAAGAAGGTTACTATTTTGCTTTTTCCAGGTGTAGTTTCCTTCCTTGTATTGGTGTTTCCCACCTATTATCCTTTGTAGGGCTGGGTTTGTGGAAAGATATTGTATAAATTTGGTTTTATCATGGAATATCTTGGTTTCTCCATCTATGGTGATTGAGAGTTTTTCTGGGTATAGTAGTCTTGGCTAGCATTTGTGTTCTCTTAGAGTCTGCATGAGATCTGCCCAGGATCTTCTAGCTTTCATGGTCTCTGGTGAGAAGTCTGATGTAATTCTGATAGGTCTTCCTTTATATATTACTTGGCCTTTTTCTCTTACTGCCTTTAATATTCTTTCTTTGTTTAGTACATTTGGGGTTTTGATTATTATGTGACGGGAGATATTTCTGTTCTGGTCCAGTCTGTTTGGAGTTCTGTAGCCTTCTTGTATGTTCATGGGCATCTCTCTCTTTAGGTTAGGGAAGTTTTCTTCCATAATTTTGTTGAGGAAATTTGCTGGGCCTTTAAGTTGTAGATCTTCACTCTCATCTATACCTATAATCCTTAGGTTTGGTCTTCTCATTGTGTCCTGGGTTTCCTGGGTGTTTTGGGTTACAAGCTTTTTGCATTTTTCATTTTCTTTGTTGAGTCAATGCTTTCTATGGTATCTTCAGCATCTGAGATTCTTTCTTCTACATCTTGTATTCTGTTGTTGATATTTACATCTATGGCCCTTGATTTCTTCCCAAGGTTTTCTATCTCCAAAGTTGTCTCCCTTTGTGATTTCTTAGTTGTTTCTACTTCTGTTTTTAGATCCTGGATGGCTTTGCTCAGTTCCTTCACTTGTTTGTTTGTGTTTTCCTGTACTTCTTGAAGAGATTTTTGTGTTTCCTCTTTCATGGCTTCTGCCTGTTGATCTGCATGATCTCCTGTATGTCTTTAAGCAATTTTTGCATTTCCTCTTTATTGGCTTCTATCCATTGATCCATATTCTTCTGCATTTCCTTAAATCATTTTTGTGTTTCCTTTGTAAGGGCTTCTACCTTTTGATTCATGTTCTCCTGTATTTCTTTAAGAGATTTATTTGTTTCCTTCTTGTAATCCTCTAATAGCATCATGATATGTGATTTTAAATCCAGATCTTGTTTTTCTGGTGTGTTGGGGTATCCAGGACTTGCTGTTGTCATAGAATTGGGTTTGGATGCTGCCGTACTTCCTTGATTTCTGTTAGTAACATTCCTATATTTGCCTTTTGCCATCTGGTTATCTTTGGTGTTAGTTGGTCCTATTGTTAATGGCTGGTGCTTGCATCTCCCATGAGCCTATAAGGCTATGTCAGCACCTCTGGATTACTGGGTTTCCCCTAGCACAGATTGCTGATGGGCTTCCCTACTCTTGTGTGCCATTGGAGCTCTGGTGTGCCTTGCCCCAAGCAATGTTATACTCGGGTTGTCTCTGTGTACCTGGTGTTGCCTGTCTGGTCCGTCTGGGAACCAAGATGGCAGAGGCTGCAGGGACCCCTTCCAAATGCCGATCACCCTGCAGGGCAAATGTCTCCTGCAAGGCATGGCACCCAGACAACCCGCAGAGCTGCCCAGGCCTTGGGCACAGGCAGAAGCCTGGTGGGCTGTGTCCTGAGTGATGTTAGACTTGGGATATCTCTGTCTACCTGGTATTGCCTGTCTGGTCCATCTGGGAGCCAAGATGGCGGAGACCCCGAAAATCCCTAAAACTATCAGTCATTAAGAAACCCTCTAAGCTAGCCAAGGAGGATACAGAGCCTGAAGTGGCCACTGCCTGAAGCCAGGTAAGATTCCCAGCGTGGGGACAAGAACATCAATCTACCCAAAACATTCAATGTAAAGTCAATTAATTAATTAATTAATTAATTGGAAAAATAAAGAAACCCTCTAAGGCACTCTGTTGACTTCTGCGTCTAACCCTCAACTTCTGCTCTTAAAGCTCCAATCATTTCTGAGCATAAACCAAACATTTAAGGATATCAGGACCTGGAGCTCACTACCCTGGGTCTGAGAGCAGCATGGAAATGGGCAGGGTGTAATAGGGATGGGGCTGCTTCTTGAGTGATAAAATGTTACAAAATTGCTTCTAAAAGTGTTCTGAAATGAGCTGTGCCACCCTGTGAACATATCAAGAGCCAAAGAATTATGTTCTAGAAAGATGAATTGTAGGGCTTAGCAAAACTCTTTACTTTTAAAAAGAGAATGTGGAGACATTCATTAAGATAGAGTTTCTGCATCAACTTCACTGGGTTGAGGGATATCCAGACGGCTAGTAAAACTTTATTTCTGGGTATGTCCCTGAGGCTGTTTCCAGAAGTGATTAGCATTTGAATTGGAGGACTGAGGAAGAAAGTGGTCCTCACCTGTGTGGATACCTGAATAGGACAGCCACAACAAAAACCATGGAGAAAGGGAACAGTGCTCATGCTTTCAGCTGGGACATCCATCTTCCCTCTCTCACCATCAGAACTCCTAGCTTCCAGACCCTCAGATTCTGCCAGGACTCAGACCACTGGCCCCACATCTGGGGCCTTGGAGGGTAGACTGAAACGAAGCAACCTGAAACGTTTGTGTAAATGCCTGAAAATGCTCCCAACGTTACTAGTATTTCTGTATTAAAGTGTGCTAAATAGCTTAGTCTCACTGATCCTCACATACAGTAAAAGGGTTTAAATGAATATTTAATGAAAATAATACAAAGGGATTCTTAACAAGCTAAATTGGTTACTTTATTATGATACTCTGCACTCATGCTTAAATTAAAAAAAAAAATCTTGGGAGACGTAATGTCTGTTGTCTAAAAGACAGGTGTGTAAAAGAATTATTTTCTCACTTAGCTATTCTAGACAGAGTTTGATTCCAAGCCCTGTGCCAGATCTGATGGACGGAGGATGGATAGGACACAGGTAAGGGGCAAATGCCTCAATGGAGAAAAGAGCTAACGGAGGTGTGCATGGTGTTCTTGGAGTATAAAGTAGAACAGGGATAACTGCAACAACAAAAAAAAAAAAAAAAAAAAAAAAAGAATTCCTTTGTTCTATGAAAAGTCAACAACAAAAGCCCAGAATTATCAAGCCTTGGTGACTAGCTTGTTTCTTTCACCAGATATATATAGTTGCTTACTATGCAGAGGTACATTAGGTAGGCTGAAGTCTGAGTTTCCAGGACAACAAGGAAGGTAACCTAGAGCACGTGGTAGGAGTTAGAGCATACAAGGGAAAAGCCCAAGACATCAAGTGGGCCATAATACTTTAAACCATGATAAGCTTCTATGTGCCAATTTGAAACCAGCTACTGAGTAGATCAAAAGTGCCTTTCTAAAATTCCTATTAATGTTCTTAAGGCAATCTGCTTTGCATACTGTGCTCCCTAGTCCTCCAACTTTGTGCAAAACTGCTGCCCCATCACATGGACCATCAGTATAAAAGTTTCAAGTATCAGCGTAGAACACATTTGCTTTCCTGACACACAAGACCCTAGTTCACTAGTGTGCCTTATTGTGGGTTCAAACACAAAGCTGGCAGAGCACAACCTTTAAAGACAAAACTATTTCTGAAGACCCCTTTAACTGGGCTGCTCTGTCAGCACAGATGGCAGAAAACTGACTGAAAAGAACTCAGGAAAGGTTTCGAACCAGCCAGCCAGGGGAACCAGCCTCCGCCATCTTCCCAGGTATTTCGAACCAGCCAGCCAGAGGAACCAGGTACCCAAGATATCCTGAGTTTAAGACCTATGGGGACTCAGGCCTTGAGTAGGACATGTGCTCAGAACAGAGGGTCTGGGGACCCAGCCAGGCGTGGGCTCTGTGCCCTGAAGGCGGACTCTGCACTCCCTGCAACCTCCGCCATCTTCCCAGCTGTTTCGAACCAGGGACCCAACATATTCCAAGTTTAAGACCTCTGGGGACTCAGGCCACCTGTCAGCAATCTGTGAGCAGGAGCCCCGCAGGGCAGTGGTTCAGGTGTCCCAGTCGTGGGGAAATAGCCTTAAGAGCCCACAGGAGGTTCAAGCACCAGCTAGTAGCTACAGGACCAACTAACACCAGAGATAACCAGATGGGAAAAGGCAAACGTAAGATCGTTAACAGAAATCAAGGCAATATGGCAGCATCTGAACCCAGTTCCCCGACAGCAAAAAGTCTCAGATACCCCAACACACCAGAAAAACAAAACTCAGATCTAAAATCACTGGTCAGGATGCTGATAGAGGAACATTTAGATAAATCTCTTAAAGTAATACAGGAGAAAATGGATCAAAAGCTAGAAGCCCTTACAAGGCAAACACAAAAATCACTTAAAGAAATTCAGGAGAATATGGATCAAAATATGGATGCCAATAAGGGGAAAACACAAAAATCACTTAAAGAAATACAAGAGAACATGGGTCAAGAAGTAGAAATCATAAAAGAGGAAACACAAAAATCCATTAGAGAATTACAAGAAAACACAAACAAGCAAGTGAAAGATCTGAGCAAAACCATCCAGAATCTAAAAACAGAAGTAGAAACAACTAAGAAATCGCAAAGGAAGACAACGTTGGAGATAGAAAACCTTGGGAAGAAATCAGGAGTCATAGATGCAAATATCAACAATAGAATACAAGAGATAGAAGACAGAATCTCAGATGCTGAAGATACCATAGGAACCATGGATTCAACAATTAAAGAAAATGCAAAATGCAAAAAAGCTGGTAACACAAAACATTCAGGAAATCCAGGACACAATGAGAAGACCAAACCTAAGGATTATAGGTATAGATGAGAGTGAAGATCTACAACTTAAAGTGCCAGCAAATATCTTCTACAAAATTATGGAAGAAAACTTCCCCAACCTAAAGAGAGAGATGCCCATGAATATACAAGAAGCCTACAGAACCCCCAACAGACTGGACCAGAAGAGAAATATCTCCCATCACATAATAATCAAAACCCCAAATGTACTAAACAAAGAAAGAATATTAAAGGCAGTAAGAGAAAAAGGCCAAGTAACATATAAAGGAAGACCTGTCAGAATTACACCAGACTTCTCACCTGAGACCATGAAAGCTAGAAGATCCTGGGAAGATCTCATGCAGACTCTAAGAGAACACAAACTTCAGCCAAAACTACTATACCCAGCAAAACTCTCAATTGCCATAGATGGGGAAACCAAGGTATTCCATGACAAAACCAAATTTGCATGATATGTATCCACAAACCCAGTCCTACAAAGGATAATAGGGGAAAAACACCAACACAAGGGGGGAAACTACACCCCAGAAGAAGCAAGATAGAAACCCCCTCTCATCAAACCCAAAAGAAGAGAACCACTCAAATATAAAAAATAACGCCCAAAATGTCAGGAAGTAATAATTACTATTCCTTAATATCTCTTAACATCAATGGACTCAATTCCCCAATAAAAAGACACAGACTAACAGACTGGATACGGAAACAGGACCCTACATTTTGCTGCATACAGGAAACACATCTCAGTGTCAAAGACAAACACTACCTTAGAGTAAAAGGCAGAGTAGCCATTCTAATATCAGATAAAATTGACTTTCAACCTAAAGTCATCAAAAGAGACATGGAAGGTCACTTCTTGCTGGTCAAAGGGAAAATCCACCAAGAAGAATTCTCAATACTGAACATCTATGCTCCAAATGTTAGGCACCCTCATTCGTAGAAGAAACCTTACTAAAACTTAAAGCACACATTGTACCTAACACAATAATTGTAGGTGACTTCAACACTCCACTCTCCTCAATGGACCAATCAGGAAAGCAGAAACTAAACAGGGGCACAGTGAAACTAAATGAAGCTTTGGGCCAATTGGATTTAACAGATATATATAGAACATTTCATCCTAAAGCAAAAGAATATACCTTTTTCTCAGCACCGCATGGTACCTTCTCCAAAATCGATCATATTAATTGGTCACAAGACAGACCTCAACAAATACAAGAAGACCGAACTAATCCCATGTCTCCTATCGGATCACTATGGAGTAAAAGTGGTCTTCAATAGCAAGAAGAACAACAGAAAGCCCACATACACATGGAAACTGAACAATACTCTACTCAATGACACCTTGGTCAAGGAAGAAATAAAGAAAGAAATCAAAGACTTTTTATAATTCAATGAAAATGAAGGTACGACCTACCCAAATCTATGGGACACAATGAAAGCAGTGCTAAGAGGAAGACTCATAGCCCTGAGTGCTTCCAAAAAGAAACTGGAAAGAGCATACACTAGCAACTTAACAGCACACCTGAAGGCCCTGGAACAAAAAGAAGCTAATTCACCCAGGAGGAGTAGAAGACAGGAAATCATCAAACTAAGGGCTGAAATCAGTCAAGTAGAAACAAAGAGAACCATACAAAGAATCAACAAAATCAAAAGCTGGTTTTTTGAGAAAATCAACAAGATAGATAAACCCTTAGCCAGACTAACCAAAGGGCACAGAGACAGTATCCAAATTAACAAAATTAGAAATAAAATGGGGGTTATAACAACAGAAACTGAGGAAATTCAAAAAATCATCAGATCCTACTACAAAAGCCTATACTCAACACAACTGGAGAATCTGGAGGAAATGGACAATTTCCTAGACAGATACCAAATACCAAAATTAAATCAGGATCAATTAGATCAGCTAAACAGTCCCATAACCCCTAGAGAAATAGAAGAGGTTATAGAAAGTCTCCCAACCAAAAAAAGTACGGGACCAAATGGTTTTAATGCAGAATTTTATCAGACCTTCAAAGAAGACCTAACACCAATACTCTTCAAACTATTCCACAAAATAGAAACAGAAGGAACACTGCCCAACTCGTTCTACGAAGCCACAATTATGCTGATACCAAAACCACACAAAGATCCTCCAAAGAAAGAGAACTACAGGCCAATTTCCCTTATGGATATTGATGCAAAAATACTAAATAAAATTCTTGCCAACCGAATCCAAGAGCACATCAAAACGATCATTCACCAAGATCAAGTAGGGTTCATACCAGAGATGCAGGGATGGTTCAATATACGGAAATCCATCAATGTAATCCACTACATAAACAAACTAAGAGAAAAAAACCACATGGTCATCTCATTAGATGCTGAAAAAGCATTTGACAAAATTCAGCATCCTTTCATGCTAAAAGTCCTAGAAAGAACAGGAATTCAAGGCCCATACGTAAATATAGTAAAAGCAATCTACAGCAAACCAGTAGCCAACATCAAAATAAATGGAGAGAAACTTGAAGCAATCCCACTAAAATCAGGAACTAGACAAGGCTGCCCCCTCTCTCCATATCTTTTCAATATAGTACTTGAAGTTCTAGCGAGAGCAATTAGACAACATAAGGAAGTCAAAGGGATACAAATTGGAAAGGAAGAAGTCAAAATATCACTTTTTGCAGATGATAGTATACGTAAGTGACCCAAAAAACTCTACCAGAGAACTCCTACAACTGATAAACAACTTCAGCAAAGTGGCTGGTTATAAAATCAACTCAAGCAAATCAGTAGCCTTCTTGTACTCAAAGGACAAGCAGGCTGAGAAAGAAATTAGGGAAATAACACCCTTCACAATAGCCACAAACAATATAAAGTATCTTGGTGTGACTTTAACCAAACAAGTCAAAGATCTGTAATGACAGGAACTTCAAGTCCTTGAAGAAAGAAATCGAAGAAGACCTCAGGAGATGGAAAAATATTCCATGCTCTTGGATTGGCAGGATCAATATAGTAAAAATGGCCATCTTGCCAAAAGCAATCTACAGATTTAATGCAATCCCCATCAAAATCCCAAATCAATTCTTCATAGATCTAGAAAGAGCAATTCTCAAATTCATCTGGAGTAACAAAAAACCCAGGATAGCTAAAACTATTCTCAACAATAAAAGGTCTTCTGGGGGAATCAATATCCCTGACCTCAAGCAGTACTACAGAGCAATTGTATTAAAAACTGCATGGTATTGGTACAGCGACAGGCAAGTAGATCAATGGAATAGAATTGAAGACCCAGAAATGAATCCACAGACTTATGGTCACTTGATCTTTGATAAAGGAGCTACAACAATCCAGTGGAAAAAAGATAGCCTTTTCAACAAATGGTGCTGGTTCAACTGGAGGTCAACATGCAGAAGAATGTGAATTGACCCACTCTTATCTCCTTGTACCAAGATCAACTCCAAGTGGATCAAGGACCTCCACATAGAACCAGACACACTGAAACTAATAGAAAAGAACCTGGGGAAGACCCTGGAGGACATGGGCACAGGGGGAAAGTTCCTGAACAGAACACCAATAGCTCATGCTCTAAGATCAAGAATTGACAAATGGGACCTCATAAAATTACAAAGTTTCTGTAAGGGAAAGGACACTGTCAGAAGGACAAAACAGCAACCAACAAATTGGGAAAAGATCTTCACCTACCCCACATCTGACAGAGGGCTAATATCCAATATATACAAAGAACTCAAGAAGTTAGACCCCAAAGAACCAAATAACCCTATCAAAAAATGGGGTACAGAGCTAAACAAAGAATTTTCACCAGAAGAAATTCGGATGGCTCAGAAGCACCTTAAGAGATGTTCAATATCATTAGTCATCAGGGAAATGCAAATCAAAACAACCCTGAGATTCCACCTCACACCAGTCAGAATGGCTAAGATTAAAAACTCAAGGGACAACAGGTGCTGGCAAGGATGTGGAGAAAAAGGAACACTCCTACACTGTTGGTGGGATTTCAAGATGGTACAACTGCTCTGGAAATCAGTCTGGCGGTTCCTCAGAAAATTGGGCATGACCCTTCCAGAGGACCCTGTCATACCACTCCTGGGCATATACCCAGAGGATTCACCTGCATACAATAAAGACACATGCTCCACTATGTTCATAGCAGCCTTAGTTATAATAGCCAGAAGTTGGAAGGAGCCCAGATGTCCCTCAAAGGAGGAATGGATACAGAAAATGTGGTATATTTATACAATGGAATACTACTCAGCAATTAAAAATAATGAATTCATGCAATTTGTAGGCAAATGGTTGGATCTGGAAAATATCATCCTAAGTGACTTAACCGAAAGAATACACATGAAATGCAATCACTGATAAGTGGATATTAATGAGCCCCAAAGCTCTGAATACTCAAGACGCAATTAGCAAATCAAAAGATTCCAAAGAAGAAGGAATGAAAGAACCCTGGTCCTGAAAAGATTGGATCCAGTTTTGTAGGAGAATATCAGAATAGAGAAATGGGGGGGGGTGTTGATTGGGGAATGGGTGGAGGTAAGACGACTTATGGGACATATGGTGAGGGGGGAACTGGGAAAGGGGAAAGCCTTTGGAATGTAAACAAAAAATATAGAAAATTAAAATATATATAAAGAACTCAGGAAAGTGGTACTGCCCTTTGATGGGTTTCTAGACTCAGTAATTCAGACTCTTCTGGCTAATATACCTCCTTCATTGCCCATCATCTTCTGAGTGATTGCCATGACAACATAAGAGTATCCTAGGTGAAGATGGCTGTTTCCTCAGCTCAGTGCCCTGGCTGTCCCTGGCTGTCCCTGGGGAACTTGGGAGGTCACATGGCATCACGTGCTCATTCATTCCCTGTGAGTTATAACAGCAGACTACATATTATTAACCCTACTCCCACTTCCCTCATTCCTGATAGGAACTGAGCACTCCTGAATGAAAATCCGCTCATGCTCATTCTAGACTTTGATGTATTTATTTTCTTTATTATATTCATGTCTTCCTTAAGGACTTTTTCAGCCTAAGATATATTGTGGATCTCATATGTTTTAGAGCTAACTGTAACCAGAAAGATAAGAACAAAACGTAGATACCAAAAGATGCCTGTTACTCAATGAAGAAGACGACGGAAAAGGGAGACACGCAGAGAAAGGACAAAAGAGGAGGAAGATGAAAATAATTCCTAATAACACTCAAGTAATACATGAGTGTTCCTATCCCAAAACCATCAAGATTGATCTTGGAAGGAGAAATTCCTAGATCTAGGAAGAAGGATGAAGATAAAGTTACTAGACCACAAGGATGCCTTGTTGTGGCTTTAAAACACCCCCAAATTCCCTAACACTCTTTCAGTCCAGAGATGGCTCCTGAATCCCTTCCCTTGAATCTGGACAAATGTTGGCTTCTGAGGCCAACCAGAGAGGTCAGGCAGCTTGTGTCTGATCCCGTGAAAAAGCTTGCTCTCCGGGGCCTCTTTTGGCACTCTCCCAATCAAAATTCAGAAACATTATGAAGTAAGCCTTAAGACACACAGAGGGGAAGAGCCAGGACAGAAAGGCAGAGAAAATTATGGGGACAAAGGATAGGAGAGAAGGTTCTCACTCCAAAATTCTGTTTGAGGCCTCTTACTAGTTGAGAAGAAGTTAACATCTGTTGTAAAGATAGATGGCACCAGATTCATGTTCTTTTTATATAAATAGTTTATGTCAAAGTAGCAATGGACCAGGGTTAAGGCCTGAATGCATATGGATCTTGGATGGAGACACAGTCCTTACTCCAGATAGCTCCCGAGACTCTCAGGTTTTATCTCGGTTACAGTAAAGATAGCCTAGCTTTCTTTAACACCTCCCCCATAAGTTACACTTTTACCTTACTAATTATAATGCTGTCAGATGCCCTTCAGGAACCACTTGATGATCATATTATGTTTTTTAGCAATCCTCTGAAGACTGTAATTCACACCCCACCAAAATCCCATATATGACAATCATAGAAAACAATAAGCTGCCACTCCCCCGGGGAACCTGCACCCACACTTGCCTGTGTCTGTTTGACTTTCCACAGCTCTTTTTTGAGAAGCCCAGATCCATATTTGACTATGTCCTATCTTTGCTCTGTCTTTTAAACCTTCATGCTTGAGTCTATCTTAAAAGAACTTTAATAAAATCTCCAATTCACCTTCATAAGCCTTCATAAGTCCAGAACTTCTTTTCAGATCCTGGATTGGCTTGAGCCCTGGTCCCTGTCTTAGCTCTCTTTCTACTGCTGTGAAAGAAACACCATGATAAAGGCAATTCATAAAAGAAAACACTTAATTTGGTTACAGAGTTGGCTCATGGTTACAGAGTTAGACATGGTTAGAGTCCATGACCATCATGGTGGAGAGTATGGCAGCAGGTGGGTATAGTGCTGGTACAGTAGTAGGTGAGAGCTTACATCTAGATCCACAAGCATGAGGAAGAGAGAGAGGGAGAGACAGAGACAGAGAAAGAGAAACAGAGGAAGATCAGAAATGGTGTGAGCTCTTGAAACCTCAAAGCCCACCCCAATGATACACCTCCTACAACAAGGCCTAATCCTTTCCAAACTGTTCCACTGACTGGAAACCAAGTATTCAAACATATGAGGCAAAGGGGGCCAATATCATTCAAACCACTGGTGTCTAAAAATCTAGGACAAGTCCTTGGGTTGCTGAGAGTGACAGAGGAGACTTGTGTCTCCTCTATATGCCCTCTCAAAACACCAGGCACTCTACTCTACAGTCCCAAATAAGTTACTATTAAGCCATCTCAGTTTAGGTACCAGAGACACGAACAAGAAAGCCATCTTAGAACTGGATCTTCCAGCCTCGGCTCTTTGTCTTCTCCTTGAAGAGGCCCCAATAATCAGTCATTTGGCAGTGAAGCATCATCTGTGCATTGTTTGTGTCAAATTCTGGATCAAAAGAATACCTCTCTAGTTTGCTGTGGTTTATTTTAACTGCAGCATACATAACAAGAACAGATTTCATTCCCAAAAGTGTGAGGCCATTCTGACAAAATCTAAAATACAAGGCTTTGGATGAGAGCAGAACCTACGAAGCCTAAGACAAGGACTTAAGTGTACAGATTTGTGACCTGCCTAAGGAAATGACCCCGGCAGGACACTGGAAGTGTTCACTGGCTTCTTGTTGCACAAAGTGGAAGGCTGGGAAGAGGCCTTGTCTCAAAACACAGTGTGGATGACCCCTGACCACCAACAGTGAAGGCTGACATCTGGCCTGCACATATCACAGGCACAGCACCCAGTTGGGACTGGCAAACACTCACACATGCAAATGTAAGCCAGGGGAGACTGGGAAACAAGCTGTTAGGTTTCCGGGTAGAATGCAGAGGAATTATCAAGACTCTAGAACTTGTTGGGTTAAAAAAACTGCTTCTTATTCTCAGAACCTCTTGACAGGAAATACTTTTCAAATTAAGACATGCCTTCAAGGTAACGATTAGATGTAAGGTTGTCAAGAAAGGATCGCCTAACAAAGGTGTCTCCTCTGAATGTGAATGAAAATCCGTTAAGAATTCAGAAGGATTTTCTGAATATAAACCCTCCCAGGCAGACAAAAACTTCTGAAGGTTTAAGACCAGGCCCAGAATACCTTCCCTGATAAACAAAGCTTCCGGGTACTTGAATCATCCACAGTAGCATTAAAAGGAGGCAAAGAAATAAATAATAATAATAAGGGCTCCTCAGTCAGTAAATCTACAGGTTTTTTCATTGTTCAGTTTGTTTGTTTGTTTGTTTGTTTGTTTGTTTGTTTGTTGAGGAACTGCCTCAGTTCCATTGGAAAAGGGTTGTACAGCAATGTAAAGACAGAGCACTGCTCAACAGCAGAGGGATTCACATGAGACATTTTAGTTCTATGTTTTACTATACATTTCCTTTTAAAATGAAGACACCTTCAGACCCCTAAAGTTTTTGTTGATAGAATGCAGGAAACAAAGTTACTCCATTGTGAATACAAATATTCCTTAGAGGAAAGTAAGAGAATGCTCTGAGTAGAACCAGGAACTCCAAAGGTACCGATTGCCACAAGAGGCAACTCCAAGCCATTAGACTCTACCTCAAACTCATCAATAAATACCAGATTGACTAGCTATACAGACCGGAAATTAATCCTACAGTTTCCTGCTGATGCCACTTTTTAATAGAATTATCATCAGCAATCATTTGATGCTTATCCCAGCATGATGCGTGCATGCGCGTCTGCATGCGTATGTGAAATAGTTCTCTCAGTGGTTCACAGCTTTACAGATGGGGAGACTCCATCCTCAAGCAACCTATACTCAAAGAGTCACATCTATACTTGGATCTGACTTGGATGGTGGGTTCCTGGACTTGGCAGTGTTAAAATGGAATGGTTCTTCTAAGCACAGAATCCCTGAACAGATGCATATCAAGGTTCTCTAGAATGTGGGAAGAAACAGAGAACTCAAACACATCTGTAGGCCCCACTAGTTCTCCTAATCTACCTCTAGTCTCACTAAGGGTCACTGGCCTATACCAACTGAGAGGACTCGCACTGCAGACTCAATGGCTTGGCTTTTACACAGAGCCTGATGCTCATTCTTCATCAGAAGACATAGTCCCACATTCCCTACATGCTCCTGTATACACAAGCAACCTTCTTAGACAACCCACCTCCATGGAAAGCTGAGAGCATCAGTTCTGGAAACAAATCTACTGCATTCAAATCAAGTAGCTTTGCCCCTGTCCAAAGGCCCTACCCCTCAGTATTCCCATCTACAGGGTTGGGATAATAATGGTCCCTACTATATAAGATCATTGTAGGAAACACATGAGATAAAGTGTGCAGTGCTTTTTATAATATCTGCCTTGGAGAAACACTTAAGAATGTTCATATGGTTTACCACAATGACTATCTGCAACATTACCTCTCAAACAACCCCAGGAAGCTAGAAGGTGTTTTCATTCCCATGGTGCACACTATAGAAACAAGATTAGATGTACTACATGTATAATTTGGACTCATATAACAAAGAGTCAGTTCTTAAATGCATATCCTGAATTGAATTCCATTGTTCTTCCCACTGTACCATGCTGCATATGAAGTAAGAGGGGCAGTTATCATGGCCCGCACTGAATGAAAAGGACGCTTCTTCTACACTCTGAGTAACACCAGGCGCATTGGTCTATGAGGAGCTACAGCTACTCAGGAAGCTGAAGGAGGATCACTGAGGATTTGGGGGCTAACCTGAGCAGCTCAACGACATCCCATCTACACACACACACACACACACACACACACACACAAAGTGTGATTCATCCATGATGATATACCTGGTTAATATTAATGATGGGACACAATGCATAATGACTAAAAACACTTTGGTTTCCTCTTGAACAGGATGAAGATTAAATATCTTCACTGTGCTGTTTGGGACTCATATTGGATTCTATAAACACATCATCAGTACCACTAGGGAAAAAAAATAAGTAAAGAGGTCTCTCCTGTGCCTGGCGTCATTTTGGTTGGTTTGTTATTATTTTTTTAGCACCTTTTTCATTTCTGAAATGTTTGTGATAAAAGGAAGTCACTCAAGGCTTACATTTAATTATCTTCACAAAAGTATACTTAATCTTTTGCTATGCATGAGTTACGGTATCTTCAGGCAGAGATGGAGCACTTAATAAGAATGGATATAGGCCTGGGGATGGAGTTTAAAGGCAGGAGAAGGCAAAAAATCGTTATGGAAGCTGTACAGGTTCAAAATTGCTAATTGCAAAACAGTTTTAGAAAGCAAGCCTTTATGTGGTACACATCAAACACTCCTCAAGCACACATCCTGGCTTCAAGCTCTGTGCCAACAGCAGGGTTTGTGTCCCTGTGCTCCTTCACAGACACATCTGGGGGCTCAGGGGATATGCAATTTCCATCTGAGGAAGGAAGCAGTCTCCTTCACTGTGGTCCAGGACAGCTTTCACAAGCCTAGACACACAGTAGCAGCAATTTCAACTTTGCTAGCTCTCCGTGATGCTGAAGCATCTTGTGGTGCTTTGTGAGAGCATTAAAAAGTTATCCATTTTAGAAGCTTAACAGTGAAATCCGTGTCATGTCATCTTCATCAGCATTTGTCCCTGAAATAGCACAGTATGCTGGTGACACCTGTTTTATATCTTGGTTGCCACTATAAAATAAAATCAGGCAGTAAGGGAAGTGGTGTCATCTGGGAGGCTTCTAGGGGTCGACCCTTCTCCTCAATGCTGGAGCCTGTATTTCCTTATCAACGCTCAGCTTGAATGGGTGGAGCTGCCTCTTAGGCATGGCATATCCTAGGACACTCCTCCCACTCACACTTATCACAAACATACACTAACCTGACTTCACCTTAGAACGTCTACCTAGCTATGATCCACCCATCAGACATACATCGCCTCATCAGTCAGTTAAGGACGCATTCTAGAACGCACAGAGGATTGCTTATCCTCATGTCCCAGAGACTGAAGCTTTTTCATGTGTCTTTGGTTATTTAACAATCTCTTTGCAAAGTGGAGTGGTCTTAGGTAGGGGACCAGGAGGACTGTATAGAGCAATTAAGAGTAAATAATCTAATTTAATTGACTGAATTTAAGAGTCTATTTGTGTCGGCAGAAATACACAGTAGACTCCTGCTTTCTATGGCCATGCTGGATTATCCCTCCCACCTTCACAGCAGCTGTTTACAAGTGACCTTTAGCAATCATTATATGTTTTATTTTCAAAACTACCTCTGCCTATTCCACATTAATACAGAACATCTCTTGAAGGTGTAAGGAAAGTGTTCAAACGTTGATATGTAAGAAATAGTGCATATGGTTACACCACATACCAGGCATGACAGCACATGGTCCATGAAGATGCCCCCAGGACACTGGGTGACACAATGCTCATACTTTGGTTTAATAATAAGAAAACAGAGCAAAACTGTGTTTCCCTGTTTCCTCCTCCACACTCTTTCACTGACTCTTTTCAAAGACCCAAGATGAGAGGACCAAGATGGAGGTCACCTGGCTTGTGGGAAGGAAGGTGAAATAGCAACCCCCAAGAAAAGCCAAAGAAAAACAACTCAAGTCTATAGAGACAGCGTGCTGAAAATCCACGGTGGAAAACAAATTAATTAAACTGTTAAATGTCAAACAAGACCCCTTATTATTCGTGTCAGGGAAATTCCATAATAGGTGTGATAGGGATGGCATCTAATTGTTGATCTTTCTATCTGAATTGTTCTCACACAGGAGCTCTGGGGCCTGGTGAGATGAAATAGTTACAGCTGTCAAACTCTTCTCTGAGGGGTTACCCATTTGGCCTGAAACTTTGGATACTGCCGTGTTCCGCTTTGTTCTGGTTACACTTTCCCATACTTTTTGATTACCTGAAGATTGCAAAAAGGCTGGGTACGCTTCACAACAGGTCTCAAGTTAAAATGAGAAGCGTTGCTCCCGTTGAGATAGCAACAGATGTATCACAGAGTTCTGGACAAAGAGAAAATCATCTTTCCTTTCTCTTTCTCCGCTTCAGAATGAACTCCTGAGTTCTCAAGCAGCAGAGCACTGGAAAAACTACAAGACCCTACCAAAGGAACAATTTAGCAATGCAAAAGTCTTGCTGTAGTTTACTTAGCTTTGTATGTTGTTAATTCTTAAGTTCCTAGGACAGTGAGTTAATCAAAATGTACAACTCCTCCCAGACAGATGGTCCCTGGTCATAATGTATCTTCTCTGTACTTCCTCATTGTTTCATTTGAAAAAAAAATGTTTGCTTTTTTTAAATCTATTTTGGCATCTTCAGCAACTGTTTTTGGTTAGTCACAGACTGAGGTTATTGGTTTTTTGTTTTGTTTTGTTTTGTTTTAAAATGAGCTCTATTAATAATCAGAATCTCAATTAACAAACACCTCTGATGTTTGTGATACAATCATTTAATTCTCTAAGTGATTCAAAGCCCTTCAAGATTGCAAGTTGCTCTCTTAACTCTAATGATTAAATTATGTTTAATTTTAAAAATTACTTTAAGTTTCTTGAAAGGGAAGATAATTAAAATAAACAAAGTATTTTCACAAGCATTTGGGGTTAAGAGTTAATACTCCATCTCCTCAGTTATCCCAGTTACAGCTCTTCTGTTGTTTAGAGAGACAATACCAGACTAGACTGAACTTTATAACCTTTGGGAAAAGAGGTTTCTCTTGGCTCCACACACTAGACATTAAAACCAAATCTCTTCTTTCACCAGGGTCCTCTGTCCCCTGATCCACACTATCTATAGGCTAAGGCTCTAGCACAGATCAGAGGAAACCAACAAACAGTAAACTGAAAATGTATGCTAACAATAATCCAGTAGCATGGCTCCCCTCTGGCCTAACTCTGTGGTATTTACTTCATTAAGTGTTTCTAAAACAACGCCCAGTAGGAAAGGTACTTAGTTTATTTATTGCATGAGCCTAACAAGAACTGTGAAAGAACTTTGAGGTAAATTAGCATGGTTTGGAGCAGGATTGCTGGAACACTGGGTGTTTTGTATGAGGCCCTGTTGCATGTCATAAGCAAGGAAGCCTTTTTCTTTGGGTTTAAGCATATATTTTTCTGATAGAAACTTCACAACAACAAAAAAGTAAAAGACAAAGACAAACACTTGCCTGTGAGTCCTGCTCTTTCTAGTAAACAGAAGCCACCACTGGGTACTGTCATCCTGTCATTTGTCATAGCAATGCCCCAGTGCTCCAAGACAACAAATCAGAGACCTAAGTAGCCACAGGCCACAGCCAGTCTTGCCAGCTGGCTGTTTTCCTAGAGGATCTGGACAATGAAGGAACAAAGTCAACCCTACCTGCACTTACGGTTTCACCTGAGCGTCTATCTGCCCTTCGATAGCTGCTGTCCACTCTGCGATGTGCTATAGCGTAAACTCGGAGTTTCTAAACCCCAATGTCCGCCTGCAGGTGCCCCTCCCAGAGGGCAGCCTTACTCAGCGGTGCTGCACTCACACTGACCCTTCTGGGCCATATCTTCGATTTACGTAACACATGCCCATTCATTTCGATTTCTCCTAGGGACGAGTGACTCTGTGGGTGACATTTCCTCAACCACTTGGTTCCCTTTGTCCTTCTAGCATGTTCTGTTGAAGCTGTGGCTTTCTCACGGGGGCCTTCATTCTTTCCATAATATTCTGGTGATACCTGGTATTACAGGCACCTAAAAGGGGGTCCCTAAAAGGCCTTAACAAGTAACCAGACCTTCTCCCATCAAAAGCTTTTTGGATGGGAAAACCAGTACCCTAAGAACTGCCATGGTGGGGGATCAAGTCTCCCCTCATGGAAGAGCAACCACAAGTGAGGCCCTCCTTACTTCTCCACAGAAGCTTCGTGGACGGCAGTGCGAGGCTGATCCTGCAGCTTGTACTCTCTCCGTGCTCAGCCGCTCCCTCTCCAGCACCGTAGAGATGCAGAGGATGAGCTATCCGGGTGGCTTCATTGGCCACTAACCTGGTACACATGCATCAATGACCTACAAAGGACCACCCAACTCCCCAGAGGCTGAGTAGACCTCGTCACCAACAGTCTCTCCCATGTAAATACACTAAACTGTCCCTTCCCACTCCCTACATCACAACAACTATAACCTTTGCCTTCGACTAACCAGCACATTCCTTCAATACCTCCTTATTCTGAAATATTCTGAAATGCTCAGGAGAACATGACGAACATTGCTATAGCAATAACCTTTGCGGAGTGTCCTTATGCCCGGCCATAAGCTTTTCCCAATAATGTAGTCATTCAAACCCACTTAACTAAGTATCATACGGCAGGCCCCAGTAGAAGCACTGTAATCAGGGCCGTGAGTAAGACAGGAAAGGTCACTATTCTTTGATCATGTATGTATCAGGCCTTCTGATCATGTCTCACCACCTCAACACCCTGTGCTCTGGAGTTTGCTGCCTTGTGAACTCTACATAGCACCCTCTCCTTGGCGTTCCTACTTAATACATACTATCAACCATAACCCAGCACCCCTAGGGTCAGAGTATACAGCGCAAGGTTTGGTCCTTCCTTAGAAGAGACTTTGGATTGTGTACAACTGGACATTCTGTTCCACCTGTAGCATGTTCTCCTAAAAAGTCCCCATTCCCATCCGGCTCGCCTGTCTGCTCACCTATCTAGTCAGTCTCCCAAGTCGGGCTGAAGCTATTTTTGTTGTGTTCCCTGGCACCAGGAATAAGTAAATTTTTTTTTCCTCCTAAACACATATTCTCTTTCTAAATAAACATCTTAGCACTGTGCAGCTGTCTTATTTCAGGTTCCTATAGCTGTGATATGAAACAAATCAATGTAGGAAGAAAAAGGTTTATTTCATCTTATAACCAACTCTCAGTCTCATTTTCTCACGGACGGAAGCCAGGGCAGGAACTCAGGGTGGGAACCTGGAGGCAGGGACTGAAGCGGAGGCCATGGGGGTGCTACTTCCTGGTTGGCTCACCTTGCGTTCTTAGGTAAGTCAGGGCCATTCGCTTAGAGGCGGCACCATTCAGAGTGAGGCGGCCCCAGTCATTGATCGGGAGAATGCTCGACAGACTGGCCTGCAGCCATTTTCTTTTTATTTCTTTCTTTCTTTCTTTTTTTTTTTTAATTCTGCCATTTAGTTTCTCAAGACAAGTTATCTCTGTGCAGCCCTGGCTGTCCTGGAACTCTCTCTGTAGACCAGTCTGGCCTAGAACTCAGATGTCCATGTGCCTCTGCCTCCCACGTGCTGGGATTAGAGGCGTGCGCCACCACTGCCAGGCTATCTAGTTTCTTAATTTCCCACTTCCCAAATGATTCTAGCTTGTGTCAAGTTAGCAAAAACCTAACCAGGCTCATAGCCCATTCTGTCTCCTCTCCACTGATGTCTTTCTTCTTCATGGACACAACCATCCACCATGGTCTTAGGAAGGGCCGGGGGACCATGGTACTGACTGCCTGTACTGGATCGAAGACACTGTCTGTGCTAGCTTCGATGGTGCTGTGCTTCAATTGTGTTAGAGAAAGTAACATGGTCAGACGTCCCTTCTCATTCTCCCACCCTGAAGCGGGGTAGGATGAAGAGCACTGAGCAATGACCTAAGACAGACAGACTGACACTGGCCTGTAATCCCAAGAGGAACTCTACTTAAATGTATACCATACACTTGAAACCAACCCTTCTAAAGTCTCATATTCTAAATGTCTGAGGCTACTCAGGATATGAAAGAACTGGCAAGAACAACTGAGACCTTCAAACCATTAAAAACAGAGATAAGCCAGAAGAGACCATCCCATCTATCCACCCCAGTCAGTACGACTGAAGAGTAATTTAGCTCTGGTCTTTCTCACAGTCACAGTGAACTGGAAATGTAGTTTGTCCATTCATTAACTTGATCACAACCATTGAGGCACTCCGGTGCATTGGTCACACTCCTGTATTCCAAGTCCCTTCTCTTCTGGCCCTCATCTAGCTCTGTGCACAAAAACAAAGGTTCTATAGGGCAGATGCATGGGCTAGGAAGTGGGGGGGGGGTGGCTCTCCACAGTGAACCATTCAAAATACCTACCAAAGAGCATTTCTTCCACTACATAGACTGGAAGTAATAATAAATGGCCAGCACCAATCTTGACTACAAATACAAACAGCAAGCTACCAAAGCTCTCAACTTAATGCCCAAAACAAATGCATGAAGAACTGTCCAACACCCAAAGTAGCTCATTGGTTTTTGTTGAGGTGGGTTTGCTTTGTTTGTCTTCTAGCAGCTACACATAAAGAGATGAGAACAGCATGCAAGAGAATAGGTCCAGGCGCCGGAGATCCTAGCAACACTGCCAGGTTGCTTGTTTGTTGTTTTTGGTGTAGGTTGTTTGTTTGTTTTTGGTGTGTGTGTGTGTATGTATGCATGTGTGTGTGTGTTCATCTTATTTTCAGGAAAAAAAAAGAGGATAAATTATAAATCAAATACAATTTACTTTTAAATCTGCTGTAGATCAGGTCTCTTGAAGACGTATGCAGATGGAGAGTTAGGAAGGAAAGTGCTAACACTGTCCTTCACTAGTTGGCCTTCCAATATGGAACAGCTGTTGGCTTCAGTTTACTGTAGTTTAGAAGCTCCAGGTCCCAGGGACCGAGACAGTGCAAAGAGGTAAGAGACTCTTGAAAGGCAAGCAGTAATGAACGGGTAGGGAAAGTGTTCCTGAAATTCAGGTACTCGTAGGTCAGGAGACAAGGTAGACTGTCAAAATGAGACAAATGAAAGTACAATTTTGTGCCATGTTTAAAATGCATGCATAAAAGCGAGATAATAATAACAGCAGCTGCCACTCATGGAAGGCCTGCAGCACGCCGGTGCCTTGCTAAGTGCTTTATGTGTCGTTTCTTATTTCATCCCTATGGCAAACCTATGATTTATTAGTCTCAGTTTATAAAGAAAATGAGTCACAAGAAAGGTGAAGCTATTAGTCCAAAGTCAAAATGTTGACCATGAGAAAATAGTGACTTTATTTTAAAAACTGCACTGTAACTTCCCAGAGACAAAGAAAAAAATCACAGAAAAGATGCTAGGAAAAGAACAAATCATGATACAAAATTGCCTAAAATGGTGAAGCATCAGGTAATTTTGTTCTGTAAGACAGTGATAGCTAAAACTATTCTCAACAGTAAAAGAACTTCTGAGGGAATCAGTATCCCCAACCTCAAGCTGTACTACAGAGCAATAGTGTTCAAAACTGCATGGTATTGGTACAGTGACAGGCAGGTAGATCAATGGAATAGAATTGAAGACCCAGAAATGAACCTGCACACCTATGGTCACTGGATCTTTGACAAAGGAGCTACAACCATCCAGTGGGAAAAAGATAGCCTTTTCAACAAATGGTGCTGGTTCAACTGGAGGTCAGCATGCAGAAGAATGCAAATCGATCCATTCTTATTTCCTTGTACTAAGCTCAACTCCAAGTGGATCAAGGACCTCCACATAAAACCAGACACACTGAAACTAATAGAAAGGAAACTGGGGAAGAGCCTTGAGCACATGGGCACAGGGGAAATTTTCCTGAGTAGAACACCAATAGCTTATGCTCTAAGATCAAAAATTGACAAATGGGGACCTCATAAAATTACAAAGTTTCTGTAAGGCAAAGGACACTGTCAAAAGGACAAAACGGCAACCAAAAAATTGGGAAAAGATCTTTACCTATCCTACATCCAACAGAGGGCTAATATCCAATATATACAAAGAACTCAAGAAGTTAGACTCCAGAGAGCCAAATAACCCTATTAAAAAATGGGGTACAGAGCTAAACAAAGAATTGTCACCTGAGGAATATCGAATGGTTGAGAAGCACCTTAAGAAATGTTCAACATCCTTAGTCATCAAGGAAATGCAAATCAAAACAACCCTGAGACTTCACCTCACACCAGTCAGAATGGCTTAGATCAAAAACTCAGGAGAAAACAGGTGCTGGCAAGGATGTGAAGAAAGAGGAGCACTCCTCCACTGCTGGTAGGGTTGCAAGCTGGTACAACCACTCTGGACATCAGTCTGGCAGTTTCTCAGAAAACTGGGCATGATACTACCAGAGGACCCTGTTATACCACTCCTGAGCATATACCCAGGTGATTCCCCAGCATGTAATAAGGATACATGCTCCACTATGTTCATAGCAGCCCTATTTATAATAGCCAGAAGCTGGAAAGAACCCAGATGTCCCTCAATGGAGGAATGGATACAGAAAATGTGGTATATTTACACTATGGAATACTACTCAGCTATTAAAAGCAATGAATTCATGAAATTCTTGGGCAAGTGGGTGAAAGTGGAGAATGTCATCCTGAGTGAGGTGACCCAATCACAAAAGAACACACATGATATGCACTCATTGATTCGTGGATATTAGCCCAGAAGCTCTGAATACCCAAGAAATGATTCACATATCAAATGATGCCCAAGAAGAAAAAAGGAGAGGCCTCTGGTCCTGGAAAGGCTCAAGGCAGCAGTATAGGGGAATACCAGAACAGGGAAGCGTGAAGGGGTTGATTGGGAACAGGGGAGGGAAGAGGGATTATGGGACTTTTGGGGAGTGGGATCCAGGAAAAGGGAAATCATTTGAAATGTAAATAAAGAATATATCAAATAAAAAAAAATAACTGCCAAAAAAAGAGATGGTGACAGTTTGGAGTATGCTCAGCTCGGTAAGTGGTAGCATCCATAACCCCAAGTACTACAGCTAGCTTAGGTAAGATGGATCTCAGAGAGTACCTTCACCAGCTCCTTCCTCTACCCAGCAGCAGAGAGCATTCTCCGAATGTCCATTATGCTGTCCTTCTAATGTCAAAATCACAAGGAGCTAAAGAAGATGCAACCAGGGGAGGCAATCTGTGTAATAATGTGAGGAGACAGGGGCTATGACAAGAAGACCACTGGGGAAGGAGGCTGAGGGAATGGGAATGCTAGAGAGGTGACTTGTAGTATTATTAAACAGGAGAGTCAAAATGTCCTCAGTGGAAAAGTAAAATTGGGACCAAGAGGAGGTGAGGGACCCAAGCAAGAGCCAGTCTAGGGCAAAGGCCATTCAAGAGGTGGAAAGAAACAGCTAGAGCGGGAGTCTCAGCTACCACATCCCTGTGAACGCAGATGGCTGACAGGAATACAAGCTACGGAGTAGGCTGCAGGCCCTAGAATGGTGGGTAACAGAACCAGAGATGAAGGTTGACGAGAAGCCGACAGCCTGCATAGACTCCCAACAGGATATATCAAATGGTACAGGGTTACTGTGGGAAATACTAGGAGGCGCCTTCTCCAAGTAGAAATCAGCAGTAAAACATCAGATGGTCTCATGGACTTCTTGACATCATTTAGTGAGAAGAGCACATCTCTACTGTGATAGGGTCGGCACACCTCAAACCCTCCACATGTCAGAGACGGGACCAGACAAACTAAGAAGGATACACTCCACAATAACTGAGGAGTAACCAGTGGTCCAGATGTCAAGGTGAGAGGATTTATCAGAGATTTAAGGAGATTAGAAAATGTGGCATCTGAACACAATCTGTGCCCCTGTGCTGGATCATGGACCACAAAACGCATGTGTTTGAGAAAGTGGAAAACCCCAAAGGCATTTGAACAAAGTCTTCACAGCAACTTCCTACCACTGTTGATTTCCTGGACAAAAGAATCACTCTGTGGTGAAGGAGGCTGAGAGTATTAGGGGGACCTGGGGGAGGGGCCTTAGAGAACTCTACTCATCAGAGGAATCCTTTCTTGTTATTTAAAATAACCTAAAATTACTTTAAAGTGACAATTAAGAACAAAGAAAAGAATACTGCCATGGACGTTCGTCCGGAGACCATCCCGCCCATCTTCACTAGCTCTTGCCTCTGCCCTACACTCTGGTGGGATGGCATCAGGCGCTGCAGAAGTTTAAAGCTCACCATGAGCCAGTACCTTTAACAAAGCAGACATGGCCGGGGCCACCTACTACACAAGTATTTGAGTAAAAGGAAAAACGTCTCTAATGTCAAACTGTTGAACCCATTCCCATCAGACTTTCCTATTACTGCACATACCCTACCCCACGCCCTTAGAGATAAAGACCCACGAGGCTTTAACCCATAGACAGTTCCCCTAGATGGTCCCTTGTGGACATGGGCACGTTCCCCTCCCACAGATGAAGTCTGGCATGCGGACCTTCATAAGAGTAAAGCACAGAACCCAGTCTGACAACTGTGAGTGTGGGGGAAACACAAAAACTGCTTTTCCAAAGTGTGAACAAGTCCAATATACAGAAGTGGCTTAGGTCTCCGTGGTGGGAATCCCTTCTGCTGACTTAGAACCTACATGCAAGTTGTGCGGCCTAAGGTGCTGATCCTGGACGCGATTAATGTCTGCTCTGCCACTCCCACAAAGGGGCAAAAGTCAATCAGGCAGCACTCATATCAGTGTTGGGCATGATGCTTCACTTCTCGTTAGGATCTAGAATGAACCGATGACTCACAGATGGCCCAGTCAAAGGAGGTTCTGCCCATGCTTGGTTATAAATTAACTACTACTCAATCAAGACAAGGCAACTACATCAACGACAAGAAAATCCCTGCATGTGTCTGTGTGCATCCGAGACTGTCACGTATGTGGAGGACAGTGGTCGATACTGAACGTCTGCCTCAGTCGCTTTGCACCTTATGTCCAGAGGCAGAGTCTCTCACTAACCTGGAAGCTGAAAGATTCATCTACACTTGTTGGTCAGTAAGCCTTTCCCATCTCTACCCCGCCTCTACCCCCAAGCCTATGGTTACAGATATTTGTAGCTGGTCCCAGCTTTCATGTGAGCTCCAGGGATCTGAACTTGGATCCTTGGGCTCATATGACAAGCACTTCCAACTGAGCTATTTTGCCAGTTCCAGACACTTTTGACATTACCATGTTTTAGTGTTTTATGAAAGTTTCAGCCCATAAATATTGAATGTGTGTGTGTGTGTGTGTGTGTGTGTGTGTGTGTATGCAAAGCTCCTTCCCTTTGGCCCAAGTTTGATCCAGGCTGGCAACTAGCTGTCTGCTACCAGCCTGTGACTAGCTCAGTTTCTTGCAGCAGAGCACCAGGTCACAGGTCATGTGTTCATGGCACAGCTTCCGGGTGAAGAAAGCAGCAGTGTGGGTTTACTACTGGGGCAGGGTCCCCCGCTTCCTGCAGGTCACCTTGGACCTTTAACAGCTCTGCTCTACAGTTAAATGGGAAATGAGAAACCCTGTCTCCATGGGCTGGGCAGCTTTGAACGTGACATAATATGTGGAAAACATGAGAGCTAAGCACATGCAAGTAATTATTATCTGTGATAGTATTATAACATTTCTAAAACACGGCAGGAAATCAGAACAAGGAAAAATAAGAGGGAAAACAGGATAAACCAGACCTGGTGCAGAAAGACACGCTGTAGCTGACATCAAATGAGAGGAGCCCAAAAACTTTGCTGTGTTATTTTTTCCCTCCAGTCAATAAACAGAAAACATGGTGCTGTTTGATCCACAATAGTGCAAGTCATTGAGAACACAATGTGCGCCAAAGACATGTAAGCAGGACGGGCTGTGAGTGAAGGCCTCCGAGAATCTGCTGTCGGGGTTTCAAAATTGAAATTAGAACCTCTTTAGCCTTCAGTTCAGAATGACAAAAGAATCTACTGAAGCAAGCCAGAAGTTTCAACAGGCGTGTTACAGAAGAAAACTTAGCCAATAATCTGTCGTTTCAGTTAAAGCTAAGCTCATTAATATCTTCTATTCAGCTCCAAACTGCCTTCAACTTTTCTATTCCTTTCTGATGGTAAGGTCTCACATGTTAAAATTTCCAAAGAGAGTGAATTTTTACAAATTCCAAAATGAAGAGGTAAGTAATCCTGGCGACAGTGCCCTCCTCAGAGGTGGCGGCGGCGCCATGTGAGGTGCCTGGGGGCTTTCAGAATTACAGCCTCAAGGAGCGCGCTTGCCACAGTCAAACAATCGTTTTCATAAACATTTCAATTTTGAAGATTTTTTGATCAGCATAAATTTGCAAGATAAAAAGGATACCTTGATTATTGAAAGTAGTATTAGCTAACACATTCTGAAATATGACAAAGAGCAAGGATGATTTAAACAGTTAATTTTGGAAGAAAATTAGTCGGTACAGCATACTCGTTATAGAACTTCCATTTGGTAGGCACATTTAAGCCATGAGAAATACTTTATGATAGCACCAAAATTCTGGGCTTTCATGTATTTTTACTTAGAGTCCACTGCAATGAGAATTGCAGTTTATTTATTATAAGCAGATTTTAATCTAATTTTCATTCCAAGGGAAAAACAAAGAATATGTCATATAGATGTTAACAATAACCATACACTATCATATCCAAGGTCTTAATTAAAACCAAGTAAGAAAGATCATCTATGTATCCATGAACATTATAGTTCTTATATACAAGGAGAAGATTGCATGCTTTTTATTATAAATTTGGGGAGGAGGTGAAAACCCTGGGATTGGGATGGAGTTGGGACTCAAGCTGGGACCCTGTGCAAGCAAAGCACTTGTGCCAGCATGGACTCCAGCCCAGCAGAAAGAACTTCTGAGCAAATATATTCTGCAGAGGGCTGGGGCACCTCCTTCAGCCCGGCCCCTCCCATCCCTCCATTTCCACCCATATCACTTGGTGATTAGTCATTTCATGATTCCTCTTTGCTTGGAACAGCACAGGTAGGAACTCTCTGTGTCTCCTTAATTTAACTGAGACAAGCTGACATCTTAAAGAGTAACTATATTTAAAACTTAAATAACGGAGAATTGGATATCCATCAGCAGAAAGGTGAATCTCACCAATTCTTTACACCTTATATAAAATTAGCTCAGACTGGATAATGGACTCAATGGAAGACATAAACTTTTAGGCAAGAGCACAGTGTGGGAGAGTTACAGAACTGTGGACAGGAAGACTCCTTAGACATAATGCAAAATCAATCTGTGTGTATGTATATAATCTTACATTGTAATCTGGAGTTATCAAAATTAAAACCTCTGACCTGGCAAAATGAAAGACCCTAAAAAGAAGATGAAAGATTGCAAATGGCCTGAAGGAATGTATTTGCAAACTATATGCCCTACAAAGGACTAGACTGTAAACTATATGAAAAATTTGAAAACAATTGTAAAAGACCCAAATAATCCAATCAGAATGAGCAAAAGACATAAAAACAGACACCAAAATATATATATACAGTTGATAAAAAGGAATGTGAAAAGGATTTTCATCATTAGCAATCAAGGAAAAGCATATTTTAAATATAATAAACCTCCTGGCATACCTGTCCAAATGACACATGTGTCCAACTGGCTACAATAAAAACAGTGCCCCTAATCACTGCTACAAGGATGCATGGGCATCAGATCGCGCACATACTGGACATATACAGTAGTATAGTTCTAGAAACAGCTCAGCACTTTCTTACAAACTACAAATGCCATTGCTTTACAATCTAACAATTACACCATACCACATTTATCCCTGAGAAATAAAAGCTCACATAAAGGAAAAATTATAACTTAATATTCACAGTGGCCTTATTCATAAAAGTCCTAGGGTAGAGACCTACTGATGTCTTTCAATAGCTAACTGACTAAACAAGTTCCACTCCATCCAGAACACAATAATCAGCAACCAAAAGAAACAAAGTGTTGATCCATACTACAATGTAGACAAACCCAAAAGAAACTATATTGAATGAAAAAAGCCAATACTAAAGTTCTATGATGCATAATTTCATTTCTATAACATCTTTGAAATATTATGAAAATTATACAGATGGAAAAAAGATTAGTTTTGGGAGGAGGAAGCTGAGGTTGCTGATAGGATATCAGCAGGGGCCCTGTAGTGCTGGAATACACACCTCCAAGATGGGTTTGCATAAACCCAGTCTCCCTTCCTCTTGTGTGCAGGTCTCAATGATAACAGTTATATCCACTTATCAGAGAGTACTTACCATGTGTGTTCTTTTGTGACCTCACTCAGGATGATACTTTCTAGTTCCATCCATTTGTCTGTGAATTAAAAAGCTCGAAACACCCATGATTCAATTCACAGACCATATGAAGCTCAAGAAGACGGAAGATCAAAGTGTGGATGGTTCAGTGTTTCTTAGAAGGGAGAACAAAATACTCACAGGAGGTAGAGGGTGAGAGGGACTTAGGAGGAAGAGAGGAGGGGGAAGGGATAAAGGGGGGCAGGATCAGGTATGGGAGGAGATGGGGGCGGGGTGGAGATGTACAGAGAGGGTCAGGAAATTGAACAGAGGTGTGTAGCAATGATGGTGAACTGGGGTAGCCACCAGAAAGTCCCAGAAGCTAGGAAAGCAAGAGGCTCCCAGAACCCAACAAGGATGACATTAGCTGAAATATCTAACAAAGGGGAGGGAGAACCTGTAGAGACCATATCCAGAGGTTAGGCATGGCCCCTGATCGAGGAATGGGACCACCCAACAATCTCCAAAATTTTGACCCAAAATTGCTCCTGTCTAAAAATAATACAGGGGCAAAGAGTGGAGCAGAGACTGAAGGAAAGGCCATCCAGAGACTGCCCCACCTGGAGATCCATCCCATATACAGTCATCAAACCCAGACACTATTCCAGATGCCAAGAAGTGCTAGCTGGCAGGAGCCTGCTATAGCTGTCCCCTGAGAGGCTCTGCCAGAGCCTGACAGATACAGAGGTGGAAGCTTGCGGTCACCCATCTGACTGAGCATAGAGACCCCAATGGAAGAGTTAGGGGAAGGACTGAAGAGCTGAAGGGGTCTGCAGCCCCATAGGAAGAACAACAATATCAACTAACCAGATGCCCCAGAGCTCCCAGGGACTAAACCACCAACCAAAGAGTACACATGAGGGACCCATGGCTCCAACCGCACATGTAGCAGAGGATGGCCTTGTCTAGCATGGATGGGAGAGGAGGTCCTTGGTCCTGTGATGGCTCATGCCCCAGTGTAGGGGAATGCCAGGGCAGTGAGGTGGGAGTGCGTGGGTGGGTGGGGGAGCACCCTCACAGAAGCAGGGGGAGGGGTATGGGATGGGAGTTTGCAGAAGGGAAACCAAGAAATGGAATAACATTTGAAATGTAAATAAATAAAATATCTAAATTTTTTTTAAAAAAAGACTAACAGTTATTATGTGAAGGGAATGAAACACCGCGAGAAAAGGGGATGGATCAGAGGAGCCTGGGCTCTGCTCCAGTCCACGCAGCAGCAAGATGTCCCTCAGTGCTTTAGCTCAGCTGGCCTCGTGGCCCGAGGTCTAAAACCAGAGCAGCTTACTTAGTGGGCTCCCGCACATCAGTCAAAGTGAAGCACGTTCCGCTGAGATGCCACCTGCCCTAGACACTGTTGTCGTGTGGTTGACTGCCTGGGCTCCCTCTGTGCCTTGCTGCCGATCTAGATGTGATAAATCTGCTTTCTTTACACCGATGCGTGTGCTGTTCTGTCGCTCTGGACTCACCCGATTCTAAGACAGAGTGTGAAGAACCTGATTCCTAATAGCCACATGTGAAAGGGTAATAAAGAATTGAGTTCCCAGGTGCACAGGCTGCAGAAGACGTTGGCCTGGCGGTGTCGATTTCCTGGTTGGGATACTCTATTATCTCTGCTTATCAAGGGTTACCACAGAGAGAACTTCATGAAACACAAGGCCTCGCTGTGTTATTTCTTATGCTGCATATGAATCTATAATTATCTCAACAGTTAAATGATAACGGGTGAAAAGAACTAAAATTTTTAAAAGTTAAAGCAATTGAATAAGGTAATTATTTTTTTATCTTAATGACTTCAACAAAAGCAGAAAGAGGAAAAAAAAAAAACCTTACCATGCTATTTAAAGACAGGCTTAGGCACCTGGAGTAATCACTATAAACTAAGTGTGATAACATATTAAAAATAGCCTTAAACTGCTTGGCACTGACTCCATCAAGAAATGGACTCAGATCCCTTCCACTCAGAACGGTAACTCCTCTGACAAGCAGGGGGCAAGGAGGAAATGACACTGGGACTCTCTGGGCCCTGACATAATGGCAGCTTTCATTTGTCATTTCTTGAAACAGTCACGGTTGGTAGCTGAATACCACCTTACCCATGAACGACCCAGAAGTCGCTAGGCTCTGAGAGGGAAAATTCAAACCACCCGGAGGACAGTAGCAGGTGCCGCTGTAAAGACTGACCAGCCCATGTCTTCTGATTCTTGTCACAAATAACCATCATGAGCAAAATGAAGTGTTGGCTTTGTCTCCCACTTTGGAACAATTTTTTGCACATGTGAAAGAGAAGCTGTCTTTCCTCCATGTAGCCCCTCACATAGGCTGGCCCCAAAAGCCCAAGAAACTCACAGCCTGGACCCTAGAAACACATGTAATTAGAGTTTTTTCAATCTTTCTTAGTTCATGATTCACAATAAAAAAATGTATCGTGTGTAACAAACACCTAAACGTACATACAACTGAAATATATTTATTATCTTAATAGATTGATGACTTCTTTAGAGATTACACATTCAAGCCTGTTTTATAAAAGAGAAAACATGGTGACCTGAATTGTTGGCCCTTAACAAAAACTGATCTAGAAATTGCTTCCCATTGTCTCAAAGAGAACACATCCTCATTTCAGGAAGAAAATAATCCTTGCCTCACCTTTCTTCTGTCCACAAAATTCCTTCTTTTAAAAAAAAAAATTATTTGTTTTTGTACATGTGAGTACGCTGTTGCTGTCTTCAGACACGCCAGAAGAAGGCATCAGATCCCTTTACAGATAAGGTTGTGAGCCACCATGTGGTTGCTGGGATTTGAACTCAGGACCTCTGGAAGAGCAGTCGGTGCTCTTAACCACTGAGCCATCTCTCCAGCCCACAAAATTCCTTCTTGATGTAGCAAAAAGATTCACAGAAAAAAGGCAGAGGAACTTGATAGAACAAACTGATTTCGGAATATGAAATGCTCCAGAGTCGCCTTCTAGATAGAAAGGAAATTACAGTTTCCTGCTTGGAGACAGGAATCGTTCCAGAGGCATTCGTGATGCCCACGTGGAACTTCCACGATCCTGTGCATGTCCTCAATAAGCAGCCTCGCTAGTGCACCAACGAGGCTGAACTGCTCACTACCGGGCACGAGCATCACCTTCAGGTGAGCCTCCAGAGTCCGTGATGGTCCAGCCGCTCTGCCATTCACACGACACCGGATGCAGCTAGCGAAGCTTCCGGCAGTACAGGCTAAGACAACAAAGGGCTGGCCGTCCCTTATGCATCATACTCCTCTCCGCCAACGTTGCCATGGCAAACATGAAGCCTCCAAGTCCAGATGTTAGGAAGGAGGGGTACGACCAGGCAGGCCTTTTTCTCTCCTCTGAGACCTCTGTGCTCCTTTGTGACTCGTCGTTCCTCCATTGTACCCTCACTGGGCCCTGGCCAGCTCTTGGCTGCCATCACAATGTCCCCAGACCTCCTCACTTTCCTACCCCTCCTTGGGTTTGACCTACCCCTCCTCCCCAATCTCTGCAACACAGCAACATATGCTTGTTTATGAATTGTCTAAGGCTAATTTAATACGACAATGACAGACAGTGGCCTGCAGAGAGCCCATGGCCTACAACGCCTAAAATATTTACCTTCTGCTCTTCAAAGGAAGTTTGTAAACCCCTAACCCTGCACAACACTTTGCATATAATATCTGCACAATAAAAAATTGGGAAGGATAAAAAGTATAGAAAATCCTTTGAAAACATCCATCAGTCCTAATTGTAACTATTCCACAGTTAAGTGCTTTTACGCTCCACTTCAATCCGGCCCTTGTAAGAAGTACAGGGACAGCAAACAACAAATGCCTGGGCCCAAATCAGAAAGGAGCACATAATAGACGTCCATTAAGTAGTTGTTAAATAAGTAAACCACATTGATCTAAAGCCAAATATTCACTATTATAGAGCCATAAGGTGAGCCAATTTCAAAGAAACTAATTTTGAGAAAAGAGTCAAACACAAATTCAAAAACATTTCTAAATACCAGGAATCTGGATGACTACAACCATACAACATGCACTCAAAGCAGGGCCCCGCTGCAGTCTACACTGAGTCCTTTGGGCATCTAAGCAATGCCTCTCGCCCCCAGGGATGCCACGCAAGGCTGGCGCAGACCCCTTGTCTGCATGTGAGCTCAGGCTGTTGACCTCTGTTCTGTCTCCCAAGTCTCCCGAGTTTAAACCTTAACCTTCAACATGATGGTATTAGGAGGTGGGGTTCCTGGGAATCGACAAGGCGTACATGGGGTCATACATGGGGTCACGAGGATGCTTCATGATGGGATCGAGCAAGGCCCCTCATAAGAAGAGGAAAATGCCCGAGACGTCCTTTCCAAGCGCCTGAGTCGGGGAAAGGGACTCTGTTACTATTTCCAACTGAAGGTCTCCTAGCTTTTATCTGTCCATCCAAGTTCAGCTCAAGGTTTCTTCGGTGTCTCAAGCATGCCCTAGTTTCTTTTTCTCCCTAAAGCCCTTGACTGTTAACTTTTCTCCATATCTTAGGCCTTAAAATGATGTGTGCAGTCTGCCTTACGGAAGCAGCCTGCCTTACAGAAGCATTCTATCTTGTTTTCCTTACTTGCTTTCCCGTTTTTGATATGCAAAATTTCTAGCAAGAATAAGGTAAAAAGTACTTCCTCTGTTTGTGCTTGCACCAAACTTGAATGGCACACACATAGGAGGGGATAACTATAAAAAATGGAGGTCATTATACCAACAAAAGAAATATGGAATATGAGGAAGAAATTTTAAATAATTAAATCATAATTTTGAATAGACTTTTGTTCCTTCTTTGTTGCATTATTTTATAAGAAAAATAATGTGAAGAGAACAAAAAGGGCCCTCTAAAATTTAACAAACCAAAGTTTATCTATAATATATGCTTTAAAAACCTGACAGACTTAGAGCACACAATGATCATCTCAAAACAAAAAAACTAAAAATAATTGCTGAAATAAAAAAAGAAACTCGCTATCCCTTAAAATTATTTTTATTAATACATATTGAATCCATGTAAATATTTTCACTTAATTGGTAGGAATATGGAGGCTGAGTATATCTTACCACTTAAAATGTAGTATTTAAATCATTGTGTCTTGAAAGTGGGTGGGCATGCTAGCTTTTAATACAAATTCCTTCTCAGGATGGTGGTACACATCTCTACTCTAAGCACTCGAAGTGCTAAGACAGAAGGACTGCCACAAATTTGAGGTCAACCTGGACTAAGTAATGAGACCCTCTCTAACAACAAACAAGAAAAAAGATAAGATACTTTAGCAAATACCCATCGACACAGTATAAAACACTCTGTACCACAAAGCTTAGAAAGTCAATGTTCCTTCCAACTGGCATAGCAAACCAGCAAGGAAAATACACTATCAGGTGAATGTGATTATGTAGAGGAATTTTAATCCCGCAGCATGGCTGCTAGAGAGATCATATCCTAAGATATGTTCCAGTGGAATACAGACATGCCTTGGATGACAGTAGGATCTGGCTGGAATACAGACACTCCCTTAGTACACACCTTTAATCTCTAACAACGTAGGAAATGTTAATTTGTAGGAGGAAGCACCCATGTTTGAAAGTGACATCTAATCGAGCGGCAGACAAAGTGATGAATCAGAGAAAAATTTGAAACTATGAGTCTGAGATAGGATATGTCCAATTCTCACGAGACAGCACAGGAAAGAGAGAAGGACAGTGGTGTGCTGTGTGGTGTGCTGTGTGGTGTGTGATGTGTGCTGTATGCATGGCAGTTTTACTGGGACAGTCTTAAACAACTAGGATAGAGAGAATACGTTAGACACAAGCAAAGATAGAACTAGCCAGAGAATGAGAAGGAGCCAAAAAATTAGAACAGATTGCCAGAGTTAGAAAGAGGCCAGTCAGAGCAACTCACTCAGAAGCCAAGAAAAGTCACACTGAATCAGTCGGCTTGGAATATTAGATTGTACAGAGGCTAGACAGACGCTTCCAGGCCTCGGCCTACAGATAGTTAGAACAGAGAAGGGAGCACTGGTCTTGGCCTGAGCTGTGTTCACACAGCTTGGGGGTGGCTCTCATCTCATCTGTTCATCTGAGGAAAGAAAAGTGACGTTTACATGATTGCATCAGATTTATTTCTAAACTGGAAGACAGAGGGGTTGGAATAAAGGACTGACTGTGTGTGTGTGTGTGTGTGTGTGTGTGTGTGTTCATGAGCGAGGGGGCAGAGGACAACTTGTGAGAGCCAGTTCTGTCCTTCCACCACAGTTCTGGGGATCAAAGTTGGGTTGTCGAGCTTGCACAGAGGCACCCCCTACCTGCAGATGCATCTACCCAGCCCAGGAATGGCAATCTTTAAAGGCAACAGAAAGGGTGCACGGGAATGAGAAGTAAGCAGGCTTGGAGTGTGGACCATAACAGGAAGTGGAGAGCAAGCAGGCCATGGGTGTGACGGAGCTGGAGGCTGTACAGGGGGCACAAGCCAGCATTTATGAGAAAGAAAAGAGTTCAAAGGATTCTGCCTGATAAATAGGAAATGTCAAAGATCAAACTCGCTATCAATTTGATAACTTTTGCCTAAGGAAAGACCTAGGTACCCCATATGTTTTGTTGTATGACTTAATTCAGAAATCCAAACTGAACTACAGAGCAATAAAAATGCTCCCCAAATAGATTCAGTGTTTCAACTTAGCATAGTCTTCAATGGAACTAAAGTATTAATGGAAGTTACCCTGGCAGTTAGAGAAAATATCAAGAAAATGAAGTAAGATTTGGTCCTACAGACCAGAGGGTAGAAAGTTTAGACTCTAAGTTCTTTGCTTACTCCTATACCACATTACAGTTCTAGATTCTACCAGAACTGTGCAGCATTCTAAGTAGACTCTTTCAGACTTGTGATGGACCATTCATTTGTGTCCCTTTATCCTCTTTGATACAGGGGCCACACAAGTTCCTTCTCACCCACTGAAAAGGCCTAACAAGAAGGTGTCAATGCTTTCTGAAAAAAGCAAGCAGACAAAATGCTGCCCCAAAAAAACTGGATCACAGAAAGAAAGACAATAGTATTATATAAGTCTATGTAAAGAGGAGAGTTGTGGTAAGGAAACTTTAAAAGCCACTTGATGAATAATGGTCATCACATATGTAGGAGTGTATTAAGAAAATTGAAATTTAGAACTAAGGACAAATCTTAAAGAGAAAGGCAGGTAAATATGCAGAATTAGAGCTGTGAAGATGGCTGACTGGAAGAACTCCCAGCTCTGGAGTTCAAATCCCCAGTGCCCAGGGAAGTTCTGGCAGAGAGGGACAGCCGGGCATCAGGGGCATCAGCGCGGTGCTCAGGAGGCAGTGACAGGGCCCAGAGCAACCTGCTCAGCTGCAGCAGCTGACTCAGCAAGTCCCAGAGCAAGCGAGAGATCAGGCCCCGAGAGATCCGTGAGAAGCGATTGAAAAACCACCTCATGGCAACGTAGGGCCTCCATATGCATGTGCACAAGTGTGCCTGCACACACATATGAGCACACGTGCACTAGCATGCGAACCACACACATACATACACACACACACAAATGAAGAAGGACAGATGGCAACATAGTTAAACATAAAACACTGACCAAAAATTAGCTACATTTAAACAGAAAGAGTATTGCCATGTCAGTATATATGAAGATAAGATTTGTAAAATGTATATTTAAAAATCCACTGAGTAAAGAACAGTTGTTGAAATGTATCATGAAAAAGTAGAAAATTAGTACAAAGTACAAGTCTTCAGAAAAAAGGAATATACAATTTTTAAAACAAAATTAAGAAAAATGCTAAGCAATACCTATATCTTCAATCTTTAATGAATCTGAGAAAAAGGTGTACTGGCTGGCTTTGTGTGTCAACTTGACACAGGCTGGAGTTATCATAGGAAAAGGAGCTTCAGTTGGGGAAATGCCTCCATGAGATCCAGCTGTGGGGTATTTTCTCAATTAGTGATCAAGGGGGGAGGGCCCCTTGTGGGTGGTGCCATCCCTGGGCTGGTATTCTTGGGTTCTATAAGAAAGCAGGCTGAGAAAGCCAGGGGAAGCAAGCCAGTAAGTAACATCCCTCCATGGCCTCTGCATCAGCTCCTGCTTCCTGACCTGCTTGAGCTCCAGTCCTGACTTCCTTTAGTGATGAACAGCGGTGTGGAAGTGTAAGCTGAATAAACCCTTTCCTCCCCAACTTGCTTCTTGGTCATGATGTTTGTGCAGGAATAGAAACCCTGACTAAGATAAAGGGTGACTTGTACTTTTATTTCAAAATGGTCATGTGATAAAGCAAACTTATAGCTCCATATGCACAAAACTTAGCATATGATAATTGGTGAAATTTTATTATCTAAACAACACGCACATCCATTCTGCTCGGAGCTTCTCTCCCTCGGCGCTGGGAGCTGGCCTCATGGCTGGATGGGGGCCAAGTGGGTCTCTGCCCTTAGCACCTTTGCCGCTGCACAATCTTCTAAAAAGCAACCGTTCACTACAGTATTCCAGGAAGAAGGGATCTCATATACTGGATCATTAAAACAAAACCTCTGGAATATTTCTAAATATGAAATTGCAGAAGAACAGAAAGATACTTCTCAAGGCTATGATAGCTCTGCCCTCAATGTATTTTAAATAAGATCTAAGATCAACAGAGATGTTTAAAAATGAGAGAAACTTAAAGGGCACTGCACACTTGACTTCAAACTTAAAATGCAGCCTGAGATGGAAGAACTTCAGTAGATCCTGCAAATCCCACTCACTAAAAAAGAAAGAAGCTGGGCACGGTGATGCACACCTTTAATCCTAGCACTTGGGAGGCAGAGACAGAGGCAGAGGCAGGCGGGTCTCTGAGTCTGAGGCCAGCCTAGTCTACAGAGTCACTTCCAGGGATACACAGAGAAGCCCTGTCTTGAAAAAAACAAAACAAAACAAAGCAAAATGAGAGAAAGAAGAAAGAGAAGGAAGTAGAAACAAACTGAAAAGCCATCACGGAGGAGGCGGCTGAGGGGCGGGACAGCAGCTCCCTGGAGCTGAGCCCGTCCATGGCTTCTGCTTCAGTGAACAGCGTTGCGGGCTACTGTCCCTGTTCCTGTATTTAATATTTTCATCAAGTGATCCTTATCTGTATTTACTTTTTCAAGCTATTTAAAATGGAAAGCGAAATTCCACAAGTCTAGCATAGAAAATAAATATGTTCATGAATCAATCTCAAGTGTGGTTCCTATACATAATACAAAGCTTTTTATATTCCATTCAGCCCAAGGCGTAAAGCCAATGACATGAATGAAAGGCACAAAGACTGATCCTGGGGAAGAACCTTAACTACCCCAAGGTGTCACAGGACAGACTACCCAGGGCTACGGACACCCAACCTCTCATGTGAAACTCCTGAGAACCACACGCCTCCCCAGCAGAGACATCAGTGTCACATCTCAGGGCCTTGTGTACACTTAAAGACATGAGTAACATTGGAAGAATTTCATCATGTTCTGTCCTGTCAGAGGACAAGGACCAAAGAACAAAAGTCCCCATTTAATTGCCACGACAGGGGATGATGTGTGCTCACTCCGACCCCACGCTAAGCATTCCACTGTTACAATGAAATTATAAACAGTTTCTCAGTTCTGGTTTTTCGTGTGCCCTTCGCACCTCAGAGCAGTTATGAGGGAGAAATACACCAGAACTTGCCTTGGCTACATTAAAGCTTCAGTTAATTTTAAATGATCAAACCACTGCACTGTCAAGAGACAAGAAACCATAGGTCTTTCACATGATCCTACAAAGCAGCAGGCAGAAAGAGGCCACTCTCCAGGTCAGCATATAAACCAGGAAAAACAGTTAAGAAAAGAATTTCACATAAATGGCTGCCGACAGCTCTGAAGACGGTCCTTGTTAGCATAATTACTCAAATGGTACTTACAAACGTGTAATATCAGCCTATTCCAGAGGATAAAAGACCGATAGACATATTTTCTTAGAGACATCAAAGATTTCAATTTAAAAAAGAGAGAAAGATTGAGCATAGGTCATTAGTCTTAGCACCGCAACTGATCTTAAGGCGTGAGGTCTCTTAAAATGAAGGAGATTTTGCAAGTGCCATGTGGTTACCTGTATTTTTGCTACCACAAGCAACACTGCCTTCACTACACCAGCACAAACAAAAGGTATATGATTATATATTTGAAATAAATTCTCTACACATTCACCACCACATTGAATTCAAGGCTCAAAAATGTTCAGGATAATTTGGTTATTTCCAACTATCAAAAGAGACCAATCTCATATGGGAATATTGGCCAATAATTAAGGAGATATCAGTTGCCTTAGCAACAGATTCCTTCCCAAATAAGCACTGTTTTCATTCAGCTGCCTTTAGCCAAAAGGGGAATTAAATCACTGAAATCAACAATTCCTTTGTTTAGCAAACAGAACAGCTTTCCAGGTCTCAAGAAAACAGACCCCTCACAGTTGGTCCAGCACTGCCCAAGGTAGCAGTTTGGCTGAATAAGCCAACCTCTTGAATTACAGGATTTCATCATCAAAACCACTGCTAACAGAATGGTTAGCTTTTGCCAAAGAAATGTAACAAAAGACAGAGCATCTCCTAAGTGCTGCTAATGGTTCTCTTTAGCTATACAGATCTTAACCCTACACAGAACACATATGGATGCATGTGTGGAGTTATTGTTCTGGATGCCTGACTTAGCGAAGCACTAACTAGCCTATCCAGTAAACCAATGGTTAGCTTATTTTTCTCATGTTTTAGAATATGAGACTAACTTTACATGACAGTTTTTAAAATACCTTCCATGGGTGATCACCAAAGCTGAGAAATAGTAACCATTTCTAACCATTAGCACAAGCTTGTCTTCTCTGCACGCTGAGGTCCTGTCACTATGTTGAAACTTTCTACAAGGGCCAGACTCTGCTCCATCCCCACGAGTAATAGCAACTGATAATAGAAGCTCCCTGCAGGTCTATCTCAATGGACCCATACCTGAATTGCAATAGGCTTCTCAGAGTCAATTTTTTCTTTAAAAAGTCAAGCCTAAAACTCTTGTCACAAGACACTCGCCGCTTAGCCATATTCTCTGACCACCGACATCTTTTCAAGTTTACTCTACCAGGCATTCCACTCTGTCACCCTACGCCCTTCCCACCCAGTGTCACACTTTGCAGCTAACCTGGACCCTAGAGTCCCTTCCAGCATGAAGCCCATCCGTCTGTTTTCTATAGACCAGTATCTGACGGCTGGTCTACCCTCAGATCCAAATCCAATGCCCACAGCCTTTTTCCCATCCTCTGTGGTAGTTTATAGTCTTTCACATCTGCCCTCCCTGCTTTCTTAATTTGTTTACTTATATAGGAATAATACATGGTCCTCAAAAAAATGCAATACTTCCAAGTAAAATGGAGCTGTACAAAATAAATAAAATCAGGGCATGCCATATAGTCAGAGGCCTAGTCCTCAAAAGCACTACTGATAAACTGATATGCAATTTTCACGGTATATCTTCTTTGTATCTATAAAAACTTTTTCTCATGAGTGGGACTTTTAAAAAAGTTCATCTGTCTGTCCCTCTATCTATCTTTGTCATGTTTATAAGAAGAAAAATGATTTTTAAAGGTAGAAATTGGCAGAGGTGTGATGGTGTAGACGTGAACCTCAGCACACTGGGGACAGAGGCAGAAGGGACACACGGTCATCCTCTGCTGCAAAGTTAGTTTAAGGTCAACCTCAAATAAACAAATGTATGAATGATGAGTAAAACGTACAGAGCAAGTCCATCCAACTGGCTCTAGTTTGCTTTTGGTTGCTGTGATAAAACACTTACCAAGACCAACTTGGGGAGAAGAAAGGGCTTACTTGGCTTACAGGTCCAGCCCATCAGAAGAAGAAGTCATGCCATGGAGGGATGCTGCTTACTAGCTGGTTCTCCATGGCTTGCTCGTCTTCCTTTCTTACACAGCCCAGAACCACCTGGCCAGGGATAGCACCACCCACAGTGGGCTCGACCCTCCCACACTGATCATTCTCCAAGAAAACAGCATCACAACCACGTTCACAGCCAGTCTAAGGGAGGCCATTCCTCAAGTGAGGGTCCCTCTTCCCAGGTGACACTAGCTCGTGTCAAGTGGACGAAAGCCAGCCGTACCCATACACTGAGCAAGCTGCATCCACTTGCTTAGTCTAAGCACTGTGTTCTGCTGTTGCTAACTCTCACATCAGTTCTCTTTTTGCTTATGAGAAATAAGCACTGACTGATGTTATGTTATTTACCTTTCTGATATGGAAAACCAAAGTGTTTTCAATGAAGCATTCCCAGTATCAGTTGGAGTGAAAAAATCAGCTAACAAAATTTAAAACTGCCATAGTAAGACATGTATAAAATCAATATTACAATTTCTGTTGGACTCCTTAAAGCTATATTTGGCTTTAATTATATTTTATCTCATTTTTCAGCAAAGCAATTGATGACAACAAATATGAATACTAAGTGAGGACATTCCCCCTTTCCTATACCCGAAAAAGGCGAAAATCTCAGACTATAGATAATTTCAGCCAAAGGCTAACACTTCTAGGTCCACTGCTGAACTAATAATGTAACAACTGGTGCTAACTACTAACTGCGCCAGCCCTGGCCTGGGCTGAAGCAGACAGCGGAGCAAAGCATTTTCCATTAGCACTGGTTACTATCATTTATGCAAATGTGACTTTCCAAGCCCCAAACTGCAACTCCATTCAGATGTATCTATGAAGACGAGAATTCAAAGTCATATCCTCTTAGGGATGTAGACGACCACCCATTATTAGCTCTTCCCGGAAGGCTTGGTTATCTCATGCACAGACTGAGAAGGGTGGCCATTCTTCTCAGCAACAGCTCATCTTCATTGAGAGCCTGCAGGGCCTGTGGCGGAAGTCAGGAAGAAGGACGGTGCCAGCAGCTGCTTCGGTTCAAACTGGAAGACTGCTGCTGCTCTATAAAACGTACATGAAACCTAGCCAACAGTGTGTACCAAGCCATACTCGCTCGCACATAAACCACGTCGGGGAGCTGTGCTCCTCTGAGTCAGTGGGAAGCATTTACCTTTCACCTCACCCACTAGACTACAGCTGTTCTTCTCTGCAAGTATCGACAATGCAGCACGATGGTATCTGAAAACTATGGCTGTTGAACATGCTGTATTGTTACAGGACAGTAAGGGATCAATTCACTTTAAAAGCCTCGATTTAGTCTACAGGAAAAGTGTAATAATGCTGGTTAAATTAATAGTTAAATCTTTAGCTCAGTCAATACAAGGGACAGCATAAAATTGTACTGAGGACTCTAGCAACAGATATCTGGAAAACCTCAAATGTTTTGGCATTAAAAACAATTAGAGCTCAGGGACATTCCCTGTGATGGCCCCATGTGATCACGGCCTTCCTCTGAACACAGGAGCAGAAGAGTTGGCTGGATTTAAAGTGTAGACGGATTGTCAGTTGTTGACTTTGAGGGACAAGACATTAGACTTCTCAAGAAAAGACGTCTGCCTAAGAAAGAGGAGTGGAGGAAACTACCTTCGTCCGTGATGAAATGAAACCAGACCCACTCAGTGGCAGCCAGTGACAGAATAAAATGTCCATAGATGCTATACCAGTGGTGGCTTTCTGTGGCATCACAATTAATGGGAGACAATAACGCACACACCCCTGCTTGAAGAACACTGTCACAGCTGAAAGAAAGGAAACTAGGCCAGACATGTCAGCCTAGCTCCAAATCTCTTTTGTTCGTGTAACTGGCCAATAATTAAGAGCAAGTTGCGTGTGTGTGTGTGTGTGTGTGTGTGTGTGTGTGTGTGTGTGTCTGCATGTGACATTATGGCACATGCATTAAAGTCAGAGAAAAACCCAAAGGGCCTGAACCTCTCCTTCTTCCATGTGTATTTCTGGGACCAAATGCTGGTCTGTCATACATGGCGACAGTGACTTTACCCAGTGACTCATCTCCCCAGCCATACCTCAACTCTTACAGAAGAATACAGAGACCTTCTATGACTGAGAAGGTAGTGACATCGTTTCCATGACTAACATGTACTGTCATTTTGATTCTCCATGGCTAAGTGCATAATAGTCAGGATCTATCCACCAAGACTCCAACACCGGGCACGCTTTCATCGGGTCATCTTCTGGCATCAACTCCAGTACAACATGGATAAGAAAACCAAGTAAGGGGACAGCCCCCACCTGCAAATACCCAAGGCCTGGTGACAAAGGCATGAATACAAGATCAGTCCAAGTTCTGATTACAAGAGCCTCGGAGCAGAAAGCAGCCTAGCCAGGGTGGGAGGCGAGGTAGTTTATAGGAAGTTCTTCAATTTTCCAATACACTAATTATAAACTTGACTTAAATCATTCTTCTACAATGAAGCCTCCTCCTCTTTAAGTAATCAGTGCCATGGTTCTCAACCTGTGGGTCATGACCCCTTTGGGGGTTGGATTTTTTTTTTTTTTTTTATGGAATCGCATGTTAAATATTCTACATACCAGACATTTATATTATGATTCATAACAGTAGCAAAATTACAGTTATGAAGTACAATGAAATCATTTTATGGTTGGGAGATCGCCACATCATGAGGGACTGTACTACAGGGTCACAGCATTGGGAAGGTTAAGAAGCACTGATTAGTGCTATGTTTTAAATAACCCAAATCTCTCTTCTTTCAAAGAACATATTCCCTGTACAAGTTAAAATGCTATGGGAACAAAGATGTCTCAAAATACTTCTTTTGTTCAAGAAGTGACCCTTCCTAAGCTTTCGGGAGTACACTGTTATCATTGACCACAAAGAGCCCCACCCCGAGGAGAGTTCTCTGCAAGCCCCCTGTGTTATCCACCCTGTGACTCAGTCACCTTAATCCGGGAGGCAGGCAGACACACAGTGTGGACTGTGAACTGGAAAACCAGCTACTCAGATGACAGAGAATCCCCTGCTTCGCCAGATAAGGTTTCCCTCTACAATCTTTAGGAAAAAAAAAAAAAGCTTTACTTATTCCTCAATAAAACTTTAGACATACAGGAAAAAAACTGCCATAAGAATTTAGTGGTGTGGCTGCTAGCGAAACAGCAGTCGTTTGTTGGGGAAAATTATGAACCAACTTTTATTGATGGTTGTGAAATTGAACATATGGTTCAATGTGAAAAAAAGATGAAGCATCCATATCATAAACTGCTTTTAATAACCTGAGCTAGTACCTCCATGTGTATCCTCCTCACATCCAGAGCTGAGACACACCGCCCCAGAGTGGCTCCAGTGTCACATCGACACTGAAACATTGTGGCGAGAGAAAAGCCAGGCCTTAGAGAATAAACAGCTCCCCCAAGGTTACAGAGCTAGTTAAAGACAAAACTGGTACAGTGCCTATGTCTGCTACGGCCTTTATCCTCCCGAATGGTCAACCAAAAAGACCTGCCTCTACTCCCCAAAGAACAAAAACATAACACATTCCATTGCTCTGAAATTCTCTAACATGCTTATTAATTCAGAACAATCCATCAATTTGAATCTCATTGTAAGGATGAAAAGCTTCCATTTTTCTGTCCTGGTCTTTAGTATTATTAACAATTTACACACAGGCTGAAGAGATGGCTCAGCAGTTAAGAGCAATGACTACTCTTCTGAAGGTCCTGAGTTCAAATCCCAGCAACCACATGGTGGCTCACAACCATCTATAATGAGATATGACGTATTGAGATCTGACACCCTCTTTTGGTGTGTCTGAAGACAGCTACAGTGTACTTACATATAACAATTCATGTTCTACATGATTGCTATCCTTTAGTAATACATACTCTAAAACTTTTTATGGGGGGCAGGGTAGGCAGGATTTGTTGGAGAAATGGCCCAACAGCTAAGAGCACTGACTTTTCACTATAGGACTGGGGTTCAAGGCCCAGCACCCACAAGATGGCTTACAACTATCTATAACTCCAGTCCACATATGGAACAACTTCTTCTGTTCTCTTGGGCACTTCACAAATATGAGTCCCATAAATACAAACAACTCGCTCAAACACATAAAAATGAAAATTTTAGAATAAAAAAATTGAGCCTTAGGTAAGTAAAATGGTTTGGCAGGTAAAGGAACTTGCCATAAAACCTTGGAAAACTGAGTTTGTATCCCAGAAAGGTAAAAAAAGAGAAGTAACACCACAACGTTGTCCTCTCTGTCCTCTGACTTCTACATGTATATGCAAATATATCATCAGTCAAGCGTGCACGTGCACACATGTGCATATGCAAACACACATGTGCACATACATACACATTAATAATATATTTTTATTTGGACAAAATCCTAGAGACTGAGAATACTTAAATTTTTATATAAAAGAAAAAAGAAAAATAGTGAAGTGGTTTTTCCTCCTCTCTCTCTCTCTCTCTCTCTCTCTCTCTCTCTCTCTCTCTCTCTGACAGCTATGCATAAAAGAAATATATTAAAATACTCCTCACAGAATTTCCGGCAGACACAATTCAAAGGATAACACTAAATGCAAGTCACCAGGACTTGGCACTTCCATGACCTAAGCCAGTGGTATATTGTGCCTCCTCTCCTCATGCCTCCTGACATCCAGGAGTAAACCCTAAGGGAGTTGTTTTGAGTGAGGGTTTCTGTATGTCTCTTTGAATAGGAATACAAAGTGACAGAAAAATAACTCAAAATTGCTATAAAATGAATGGTATTTCCAAATGCGCGAGCAAACAACATGCACTTTAATGTAACACATTTCTTCTTATTTGGCAGTAAGTTAAAACATATGTTGTTTGAAGTTTATATAAAATGGATGAAAAGGTGTTATTTGTGTTAAAAAATGAAACCAAATTACTAAGTGGTTTAAAATCCATGGCTTTTATTATCCAAATGTAGCCAGTTAAAAGTAATGTCACTTGAAGAGTAAAAATGAATCAGGGTTAACAGTTACTGGTTTGTTTGGTTTTTGCTGCTGTTGGGTTTTTTGTTTTGTTTTGTTTTGTTTTTATGAAGGCAATAAACAAAGTAAAGACCTTCAAAAATATGCACTTAGTCATTACAGTTTCACAATTTTCTTTAATACAAGTCCAAAAAACAAACAGCAAAGAAATTTAGTTGCCTCTTACACATCAAGTACATTTTTTTTCTCCCTGAAGCCTTTTTCTTCTGTGAATTAGCAAAGAAAGGGTTGTCAAAAGCTTAGTCACTCTTCAAAAGCACGAAGTGAATGGGGCAGGTAAATCAAGTGGTCAAAAAAGATCCTCATCAGCTCCCCCTGCGAGAGTGTGTGTGTGTGGGGGGGGGTGTCACACCGAGAACAACAGAAGGTAGCCGCAGCTCTCAAGGCACCCCCCCCCCACTTTCCAACCATCGGCACACTGCAAAACAAAGAAACAAGATGTCTGCACTGTCAAGCTGTTTAGACTCAAAGAGAGAGTTTTCAAATGGTTTGGAAGAGTAGAAGTTGAAAACTAAAACTTCACAACAAAAGTTTTGAACAGTGTGTCCGAGGGGTTTGTTGCATAGTTCTGAAGAGCCTGGCACAGAAGGCTTTCTGCTAAGAAAATTGTCAACTATTTAGGACTCCAAGCCAAGTGTCTTTTTTCTTTCTGTTGACCATTGCTTATAGGGGCAAAACTACAAAGTTGTCTCTGATCTTCACGTGGCCTTACATACACATCACACATGTGCATACATAGAATACTTTTTAACAAATGGGACAAGATCCTAGGGAATTGATCAGTATGTCTTAGTTTTTACATAAAAAGGTAAAAGGCATAAAAGCAGAGCTACAATAGTCTTTTAATATTTTGAATGCTTTAATTGTTTTGTTTCTTTTTTTTTTTTCTTTTTCTGAGAACAAAGGTTCATCGTAGCCCAGGCTGCCTCGACTAGCCATCCCTGTAAGATCAATCACTTGATTCTTAAGAAATAAAATCAACAAATTGTGACAATAAACCCTTAAAGGAATTACTGATGCCTTGAAGCAGAGCTCTTTAGGGCACTGTACCCTACTGTGCCCAGTACTGAGTATTAAATACATCTTTCACAAATTGCATCCTTATCACTGGTACAGACAATAGACTCATTCATCAGAGACAGAGGTCCAGCAGAGATCCCTCGAGGGAAGTCACCAGAGCAATGCTCAGGATGCTGGCCACATGGGCTAGCGTGCTCTAGGCTCCACGACACCTTAGCTACGCAGTTATCATAATTGCTTAAAGGATTCTAGGACACACTCATTGTCCAGGAGGGAGCAGTCCTTAAAAAGTCAGCTTGGCATTCTTTAGAAGCGCTACAGTCTAATAGTGTCCAAGTTGGAATAATTATCAGCCAGCAAGAAACAGGAAAACCAATATAATCTGTTTATAGAAGTTGATAACTATTTTGAGAGATGAATTACTAATCATGGGCTGAATTTCATTTTCAAATATGACTTGGCTCTGCTAACTTTGTATTTCCCACATCTTTACCTGCGCTGAAAGGAAACTGAAATGCCCCATGAGCAACATGAGCATCCTCAGCTGTCATTCCAACTTATGTCCATCCTTCCCTCTCTCCCTCTGCCCTTCAAACTTAAATGAACAATAAATCATATTTAAGATCTAGATGGGGCAGCCGCTGAATCCAAAGTAATACAATACATTTTTAAAACTTCAGTCAGCTAGAATCTGGATTTAAGGTAGATCGATAATGTTAGCAGAACTCTAACCACTTAATTTAAAAGACAGACAGAAGGAGGGAGGGAGGGAAGGACTGGGAGAGAGGGAGGGAGGGGGAGAGAGGGAGAGGAGGAGGAGGGAGAGAGAATTTCTAAATCTCATACTGTAAAGCTCAGGCTTTTGTTAAGATTTAGTGATGATTTCAAGAAATGGTTTCTTCTCAAGGTTTCTTTAGAAGGCAGTTAGCTACTCATTAAATAGTAAATAACGAGGTGGAGCCAGCCAGTCAGTGCACAGTAGGAAGGTAATACTGAAGGGTGGGGCCGGGGTGCAAACTGGGCCAAGCCGAGCCCGCAGTCACGTGTACAGTCACAGGAGAAACACTGACAAGGTGGCAATCCTTGTCACCTATCACAGAGCTCTGGAAATTAATAAGTTTATAAACTGTGATTATGCTAATAATAGCTCAACCAAATTGCTTTTTGGACTAAAAGAAACACTATATTAGACTTTTTTTTCAGAGCTGAGTACAGCAGTACAGGAGTTTAATCCTAGCATGTGGGGGGAAGTGAGAGGCCTGAGGATGGTGAGTCCGAAGCTACCCTAGGCTAGAAGAGCTACCCTGGGCTTCCGAGAGCAACTGAGTTCTCAAAAGTACAAAATAATTCAAAGCATTCAAAATATTTAAATAATTTTATGACTCTGGGTTGTTGGGTTTTTTTTGGTTTTGTTTTCTTTTTCTTTTCTTTTCTTTTCTTTTTCTTTTTTCTTTTTTTTTTTTCTTTTTTGGTACCTTTTTATTTAGAAAAATAAACTAGAATAAAATGGAATAGCCAAGCTCAGGGCTTGGTGGGAGTGGTCCACCCAGGCAGGACAGAGAATCTGACATGCAAAGGTTGCTGGCATGTGATGACAATTAACGAAACAAATCAGCTCCCAACTGCACTCGTTCTGCTGGCTTGGCTTCAGGTTTACCTGATTCTCTTATCCGACCTAGACCGGCTCTCTCTCCATGTCTCCACCAGCTGTCGGCCTGTCCCTGGTGAAGCTCCGAGCACTGAGACAGCCGGAGCCGGAGCCCATCGCTGCCGGCACACTCCGGATGTACGCTCCATGCTCAGCGTCACCGCCACTGCAGTTTCCCCCTTTCTCCTACTCAGGTATGCTCTCTGACTGCTTGCGTCTAAATATGTCCTAAAGAAGACAAGGCTGGGGTGCAGCTCAGCCGGTGGAGTGCCGGCTTTGCACGGACGAAGCCCATGTTCAGTCCCCAGCATGGCACAAAGCTGATGTGTGTGTATGGGCTCATGCCTGCAATCCCAGGGCAGGGAGGGAAGAGTCAGGAGTTCAAAGTCATCCTTGGCTACACAGCAAGAAACCCTGTCTCAAAAGGAGAAGGAGGAGGGGCTGGGGAGGGAGGAAAAGAGGAGGAGGAGGAGGAGGAGGAGGAGGAGGAGGAGGAGGAGGAAGAGGAGGAGGAGGAGAACCACCACCACCACCACCACCACCACTTCCACCACCACCACCACAACTACCACCACCACCACCACCACAATAACAACCATGACCATAGTAAAACTGGATTTCACTGAAATGTAGGCTGGAGTTAGAAGAAATGAAGCTAAATACTCTTCAGCTACTAAAATAATACAGCCTGAACCCAAACTCATGCGCTCAAAACTAGAAGTAGTTCAACATGAAAATAAACATTCAGAGCTTTGGTTTCTAGAAAAATCAGTAAACTATTAATGTTAAAAATTAAAGGGGCGGTTTGGGAATAGTCTGAGCAGGAGGACCGGCTGGAGATTCTGCCTTTTCCCTCATATTTCTTGGATGAATTGGGAGCTCACGTTTCTGTGCACTGAAAACAAACTGTACCGCGACAACCAGATACTGCCCGTGGTATTAAGAGCCAGCCATGAAACACTGGCCTGCTCCTCATGGGCGCACAGTGAGGCAGACATCCACCGTTAGCCTTGAAAAGCTTTTGAAAGTTCGTTTTCAGTTGGGTTTTTCTCATTCTTTTCCCAGTAATCCAGTCTGTCTAATATTTTACCTTTTTATCCCGTTCTGTTACTCAGTTTTCAAAGCATAGAAGCCACAATTGCAGCTTCTCATTCGGAGTAGTTTTTCAAGTTTTCTTTCCCTGTCAGTTTTAATCAGAGTATTATAACCCACTATTGCATCTCATGAATTCATTTTGGAGGTCTGCCACAATGTCATAAAGTGAAAAGCATTCCATGGATTAATAAATCTGAAAACCTTAAGACTAGAGGAAGAATAAGAACCTTCCCCGGGCTAAGGAGACAACTCAGTGTGGACCAGCCTCACACCGTGAGCTCCGGAGCTCAGTCCCAGAACCCACATCACGAAAGTGTCACGTGGGCAGTCCCAGGCCCCGGGGAGACAGCAGGGGGATCCCAGGGGCTCTCCGTCCAGCCAGTGCAGCTTCCTTAAGGGGTCTATGTCAGTGAGAGACCCTTCTCAGACATCAGAGTAGACGGCCCCTGAGGAAGGACTCCCAAGGCTGCCTTCTGGCCTCCACAAAGCATTCAGAATTTACACACATGCAACTTTGCAAAATTAAGTTGTACCATATTATATGATTTTGGAAAAATAAACCATACTATATGATTTTTAAAATATTTGAAATTTGCCTAATAAAACTAATAATTTTCTAATTTATATCTTGAGTTAGAAAAATGAGACTAGATTTCATAGTAACACAAACAATACACATAAGTTATTAGTAATTGACTCAAATATTACTGAATAACATACTGGCAATCTACATGCATTACAGCCCTAAAGGCAGACGTGAGGCTCAGGGCCTGGGAGAGCTGCTACCAATGGGACTGCACAAGAACTGTGTTCTGTGCTATTCTACCCAGTGTGTAAAAGGCTTCTCTATAATTACATATGAAAGAGCTCCATCTCACAATTCCCTTACATGCTAAAGAAAACTACAAACCTGTGGGACTATGAAGCAGAAACTAAAGCCAAGAGAGCACGGCATAAAGAAAACTCAGAAGAGCACTGGAGTCTGGCCCGTAGCAGATAGGAAATACTTCTGTGGGAAGAGAAGCCCTTCCCTGAGATAGACGTGGTATCTGAGCCTTAGGAAAGGTGACCACTGAGGCGAGAGGAACGCTGCTGTCCTGGGAATGACGAGGTTTCAGATGAAGGGGCCCTGTGGCCTCTGTCTACCTGCCGGAAAGCACAGGATGGTAAAAGTTGAGGACTTGAGTCATTTCGCACATTTCGTCCAAGACTAAGGACTGTATCCATGATTCGCCTTCATATGGAAGCCAAGAGATGAGAAAGAATCGCCTTCGCCTCCACTCTGGCTTCTGGGTGGGCACAGCCATTAAACTGAACAGTTTATATCTGTGGTAGGAGAGAGACATCAGTGTGGAAACAGTTCACTTGACAGAAGGCATACCAAGGTAAAAATGTGGCACATTCCCTATTTGGTTATGACTATCACTGCTGTCTAGATTCAATGTTGTAGAATAAGAAAATATCAAAAACTAAAACATTCATAAACTATTACCTGTAATGACTTTGCTCTAGAGTTCTTTCTTGGTTGTAAATGACTCAAGAGAAATTTCAAATAACCACCAAGCTTCCGGTTACCAGAAAGGGCACTGACCCCAGGGTCCTGTATGGTAGCCTCAAGGCAAATACAGCCTCAGCCTCGCTTTGAGAAAAGTGACTTATTCCCCACCCGGGGAGGTCGGGCCTTACAAGCTTCCACTGTAAACTTCACGGCAGCAGTGGATGGCAGGCAGGCACCTGCGAGAGCCTCCCACTCCCCTCACCCCCATGGACAGGACAAACTAGAATTCGCTATTTTGAAATGAGTAACTGAACACAAGTACCAGTGTGTTCTGAACATCTGACTTAGAAACATTTATCTGTAACCTCACTTCATTCAGCACCAGACATTATACTAGACGCTGGAGTCTGAACTACAAATAAGACAATGCCACTCGATCAAGAGCTTATAGTGACTTAGGGAATACATCAAGGATCCTCAAGAAAAGCTCAGAGGGCTCAGGAAAGACTTTCTGGGAAAAGCGGCATTCGTCATCAGCAAAATTAACTCAGAGCCCAGCAGCCTTCAGCCTCCTGGCAAAACCCCTCCCCTGCAACCACAGCAAAGGCCATGCGCACTGGCCCACATAAATATGAAGCCACAGTCCAGAGTCCACGCAGCCCGGGGCGTCCTACCAACAACGTCAGGAACCATGGGTCTATAGCTAAGTCACAAGTATTTATCCATCTCATCCACAAAACACCTTCTCCAAATCAGAAGAAGCCCCCACAACCCCTTGCCAAATTCTGACCTGATTTCCATGCACTGTACTCGAAATGCTTGGGAGCTAGGGGCAATTCCTTCCCATAACCTTCCTTCTTGAAAATCGGTGTTTATATTTCCCTGTTTATTCTATCACATGCATGGGTGTTTGTCCTACATTTTGTATGTGCACCACGTGTATGCAGGGCCTTCGAGGACCACAAGAGGGAGTCAGATCCCCTTGGAACTGATGAGTCGTAAGCTCTGTGGGTGCTGGGGTCCTAACCTGGGTCCTCCGCAAGAGCAACCAAGCACTTTTAACTACAGAACCAGCTCTCCAGCCCCACTCTCGTCCTCGTTGTTGCTGCTGTGGCAGTGGTTTTGTGTGTGTGTGTGTGTGTGTGTGTGTGTGTGTGTACCTACACACGCCACAATGTATGGAGGATAACTTGTGGAAGTTTACTTTCTCCATTTATCAAGTAATTTCCGGGTCTGAAACTCGGGCGGCCAGGCTGCTGGAGCATCTCATCAGGCCAACATATTTCTCTTCTTTTTCTTTCTCCCCCTCCTCCCTTCCCCTTCCCCTCCTGCTGTCTTGTTTTTACTAGCCACTTTTGCTAAAGTACAGCACACATGGAGAAGTAAAGAAATAAAACCCCAGCGAAGTGTCCCATCACACGGTAAGCCCTAACCCAGGCCAGCTTAAGAAATTAACTGTGACTAGCACGTCTGAAGCTTCCCTTACATGCTTTCTCTCAGCCCAGACGCTACACCATGGGTTAGGTTTGCTGACCTTGGGATCCGATATAAATGAAATCATAAACAATGTACTATTCAGGGCCTGTTCTCTATTCTTCAAAAAGACACTGTAAGATTTATCCAGTCTCTCTCTCTCTCTCTCTCTCTCTCTCTCTCTCTCTCTCTCTCTCTCTCTCTGTATTATACAAATAAACCATAAACCATAGTGTCTATTCTAGTGCTGCTAGTCATTTGAAGGTTATTTGAGTTATACTCAAATAACCAGATACTAAGAATATTATTATGAACACTCTCTCTCGCTACACACGCACATGCACACACAAGTTCCATAGGGTCTCTGACCCCTGGTGATGAGATTTCTAGAGCGCATGCATAGTAGGGTTGGCAGGGTTCTCTGATGACTTTTCAGAGCTGGCTTTGCTGCTTATGGAATGGCGCATCTGAGCTGTTGCTGCTGGACATTTTCAACATGTGGTTCTGTCAGTCGTGTTAATGTCAGTTATCTGTTGGGAGTGTGCTGGTGTCCCGTGGTTGTTTTAGGGTGCATTTCCCTGCTACCCTTTAGTTTACTGTGTTTACAGTCATTTGTATATCCTGAATCTTATTAAGGTGAGGTGGGCCCACACACCTAATCTCAGTACTTAGGAAGCTAAGGCAGGAGAATCACAACTTCAAGACCAACTTAGGCCACACAGTGAGTCCTTGTCTCAAAAAGAAAATAAACATGAAAGCAAAATAAACAAGCAAATCAGCAATGTCTTGTAAATCCCCCTCTACCCCATGGCTCTACAGTGAGACCTGTATTACAAAATAAGCCTCCAAATACATCAAGTCTGTTTGGAGGACATCATACTATGTTTTTAAGACTCTCAATAACTGTCTTAATCACTGAGGCTCTATAATAAGCCTTAATATTGGTATCACTTAGTTATATCGGTATGTATCTTAGCTATATCTGTATATCTGACATTGTATAGTAAGTTCTGTAAGTTTCTCTGTGATTATCTTGACTAGTTTTGCTCCTTAGCATTTTCATGTAATTATGTAACTATTAGGATCATTAAGCAGTCCGCAGACATTTAAAACCCCTTCAGTGCTCTCCATCTCAAACCAGTTCTGCTTTACTGGCCTGCACCCTGTGTCTCCTTTCTGACGCCCTCAGAGCATGGGCCGCGGTTCTCCACTTAGAAGCATTTCTCAGAGAAAACAGGGCGCTCAGCATGAGATGTTTCTGAGCCTCACAGGGGTGCTGCAGGAGCAACTCCTGTCCTTGGGAACTTGCCTCACATCCCTAAAGATTCTGAAAGGGAACTTCTGTGCATGTGCGTGTGCAGCTAGGGATGACGTCCAAGGCCTCCTCACGCATGCTAAGCACTCTGCCACTGAGCGATAAACCCTACCCCACAGAAGATAGGCTTTGTAAAATAGCAAGTACCCAGACTTCTGAAATATATTTTGTTATAATTATATCACATACTCCTGAAATATCAGGGGATACTAACAAATTCTGTTTATATCATCCTTTAAAGTCAATGGGACAGCAGATAAGATGGCCCAGCAGGTGGGCATAAGGGTGCCACCAGGCCCAGTCACCTGAATTTGAACCCTGGGACCCACACGACAGAAGAGAATCCCACAAGTTATCCTCTGAGAACTTACAACATGGTACACATACACCCTAAATACATCAACCATCAATTTCATTAAAATCAACAGGACTCATACCACAGCTAAGATTTCATGATACAAAGTTTCTAAAGGCTGCTCATTTTTTGTTACCCCGTCTCTTCCTCTCTTTTTTTCCCGCTACCAAATCAGAACAGAGGTTTATGACGACACTGACTTGGCTCATCGTTCTGGCGGCCAAGGAGCCAGGACCAGGACACCGCATCCAGTGAAGGGCTTGCTGGCTTATAACACAGCAGAAGAAACACATGGGCGAGAGAGCAAGTGGCCAAACCAACAGCCTTCAGTCCTCTCAGAATGGGCTTTAACCCATTTGTGAGGTCGGAGCCCTCAACTAAGCCCCTCCTGCTAGCTCCCTCCTCCTGGTGCTGCTGAGCTGAAAATACAGTTCCTAACACATGAGGCTGGGGGAAGCGCCTTCAAACCACAGTGCCCAGCTTTATGGAAGTATCACTGCAGATAAATAACCTGTGGTGTAGTTTGATAAGGGTGATAATGACACCATTTTCCTTGGACGTTCAGGCAATTAACAGCTTTCATATAGAGTCTTATGTCTGGGAGTCACCGACTTACAACCAAAGTTTACAATTTCAGTCATATAAATTAGAAGTCAAGAATTAGGTGTTCAGGTTGGACCATACCATCAAGAATTTATAGGTACTCATAAGCAGACTTTCTAAGCATAAACAAGCAGTGATATTGCATGTGTTTAATAAAGACTACTAATTAGATGTTGAGTTAAGGGCTACTATAGCTCATCCCAGACGGAAGTTGCTGAATCCCTACGCCTTAAAAAAAATAATGCTGGGCACTCAAGATGGCTCAGCAGGTAAGAGCACTTGCCATGAGAGCCCAGCTGCCTGGGTTCAATCCCCAGCCCAGAGCGCAAGAAGAGAAGAGGCTCTTGGAAAGTATTCTCCAACCTTCACCTGTGCACTGCAGCACAAGCTTGCTCACACGCGTGCATATGCATGCACACACACACACACATACACACAGACCACGTGCATCAGAATAACAAAATCTAAACATAATTTAAGAGAAATAGTAATGTGTAAGGCTGGGGAGATGGCTCGGTCGGCAAAGCCCCCCCCCATGCCCTCCATCCCACCCACCACTGCTGTGCAATCATGAAGACCTGAGTTCACATCCCCTGTACCCATTTAAAAGCCAGGCATGGTGGCCCATGGCCACCGCAGACCAGTGTAGCCAATGGATGAGCTCCAGATTCAGTGAGACACTGTCAATAATAATAATAACAATAAAACAACAATAACAGCAAGGGAGAGCAATAGAAGAAGACACATGATGTAGTCCTCCAGCCTCCACATTCATGTGCACACAGAACATACACACATGCATATATGTACATATACATACATGCATATACGCACACACACATGCATATACACTATACAACATGAACATGCGCACACAAGTACTGCTCAGACATTACTGGCTGAGTTCCTGAGTAAGCAATGCATCTTGGTTTTGCTTTTGTTTACCCTGTAAGTAGCTTGGCCCGCCCACAGTGCCAACTCCGTGGGACATGAGGACAGGAAGCACGTGAGCCCAGGAGGCTGAGACTAGTGCAGACATAGCAAGGCTTGGAAAAAAGACACTGGAGAGGAAAGGGGGAAGAGCGGTTGCTTTTCTGAAAGGCCGTTTGAGCGCCTAAGGAAAAACACTTGAGTTGACTGGAAAATGGAGCTTCCAGTGCTAACCAAAAGACCCACAGGTTCCGTATCAGCTGTTTTCTGCACACTAAGGGTGATGTGTCCATCTACGTGAGCGAGCAGGTGGAGCTGGTCAGGAGCCGTCCCTGCATTCGCACACTGCCCAGGCACAGGTCTCGCTAGCAATGCTATTCACCCGGCCAGCGGTCACAGAGCTACGGCACTGGCAACCCACTTCCTTCTGGCACAGCTGGCAACTTGGTTGGAAACGCTAAATTGAACCAGACCTGGACTGTATGTGCCCACGGTTCAGAAGGCCACCTTGGTAGATCATGCAACTAGACATCTATGAAGAGGAGCCGATGTGGGCCAAAGGGAGAAAGTGATCCCATGTGGGAAAGCACGTGACATGCCCGTGACGTGAATTTGCTTTTCCAAACTTGACTCCCTCTCTAAAGAAATGTGCATCCTGGTCAGTAACAGCCAGGTCAGAGCCTCCGGTGTCCAGGTGTGCAGAGAGAGGGCTCTCTTGGGATGAAGAGTCCAGACATGTGCAGAAGACCACCCATAGCAAATTCAACAGAGGCACTGGGGTCTTCCACTGAGCTACTCGGAACAGAAATACGCTCGTAAAATAATATTTTAGTAAGTGTCTGTAAATATGCTTACTTAAATATATGCAACACTAAATATGCAGGATTAATATTAACAAAACTCTTCAGATTACACAAGCAATCTGAAAACTCAATTATCACTGAGCCTCTTGCCCTGGCCCATAAGTAGGCCTCTAAAACAGAAACAGAAACTCTTGGTGACCGACCGTTTGGATTCCAGACTCAACAAGCAAACTAAGTAATGCTTTGAAGCAATTATTTTTAGTGTACAGTTGGCTGTATCTTTGCACTCAACATATTGAAAATACTCAGAGGAAACTGTCTGTGTTGAACATATACAGATTATTTTTCTTGTCATTATTCCCTAAATAATATAGTCTAACAAATACGCTAGGTGAGCACATTCAAGGCAGCACAGTCACAGGCCACTTATATTAAATATCATAAACAATCTAGAGATAACTTGGCATATGTGAAAGGATGTATATATGTTGTGGGGGAAAATACTGTGCTATCAATCAGACACTTGAGCATCTGAGGTTTGGCATGGAGTTGGGGTGAGTGGGACCCAGAACCAATCCCACATTGATCAGCAGGGACCAGTGGATACTCAAAACAACGCCCATCTTACGATACGCCGGGGCTTGACAAGCTGCGTCATGCCCACAATACCACAATACCACAATACGCATAGACACATATGGATAACACTCAGATAGAGAAATGCGATCAGTGGATCAGTGAGGAAGTCCATTCCTACACACACACACACACACACACACACACACACACACACACACCGCCTTGGAGTCCCGGGTTTCCTGCGTCCCCCTTGGACCCGGGCCATCACATACGGTGTGTACCTCCCCTTGGCTCTCTCCAAAGCACACACATTGTCTCAGCTGGCCGATCCTCCTCAAAGTTGCTCATCCTAACCTGGCCTCTCAAACACCAACATTTCCTGTGAACATGTTTTACATAATACTTTATTAAGACTTTAAGACTGAGCCGGGCGTGGTGGCGCACGCCTGTAATCCCAGCACTTGGGAGGCAGAGTCAGGCGGATTTCTGAGTTCGAGGCCAGCCTGGTCTACAGAGTGAGTTCCAGGACAGCCAGGACTACACAGAGAAACCCTGTCTCAAAAAACAAAAAAAACAAAAAAAAGACTTTTAAGACTTAAATTTGGGGAAATGACATGCAAACTCATTTTTAAATAGACCAGCAAAAATTTTAATTACAAAGAATGGCAGTTTCTAGGATGGATTTAAATAAGGCTAAATTAGTCAAATATCTTGATTTCTTTTTTGATCCTTAGGATACATTGTACTTTAATTTTTAAATGTCCATACAAGTGTCAAGATGAACTGCAGGCTCTCAGAGGTTATGAGACTCATTAAAAGCCTTTCATTCATCAAAATGATTTTACTTTCAAAGATAAATATCATCTTAACCATTAGGGAATAACTGTTAAATAGTCATGGAGGCTCACCAAAGGACATTTAGCATTTTCCTAAAAATACCTCCAAAAATTACATGCTACAACAAAATGGTCACCTGGATATGCTCACAATTTAACAGGAACTGAAATTACTTTAACATAATGTTCCAAAAGAGCCCCACAGAGGAGGAGCCATGGGGCTGTGCTGTGGCAGGTGGGGTCTCAGGCGACTGGGAAATCTTTAAAGCACTGAGGGACAGTTGCAGATAATCTGAGGAGCCCAGCTTCCAGCGACGGCCTTGGTGTGCAGCTATTTAAACACACCCCAACCCCTGCCCAAAATCCATCAAGGGAAAAAAATTCATATCATTAAATTGTCATCATTCCCTCAAAAACATTTTTATGAATATTTACCATGAAAAGTATTCAAGTAAAAAGAAATTTACTTATACTATTGCTCATAGTAGTTCCTTTAAAACCACCATTTTTCCAGTAGTAGACAATGCTAGATGTAACTGTTTAGAGACCCTTATTCTGACTGGAATATCACCCTGTGCTATTCTGACCAGCTGACTAACTGCTGTGGTCTCTAGATGACAGGCAAATTTAGGCGAGTACCTTGTTCTTAAGGGATAAAAATGTTTTACAACCTAAAACCGAACCGTACATTTCCTTTATCTATCAGAGCTAAACATATGCATTTCTGTACATATGTATAGTGCTCAGGAAAATGTATGTTTTCACTTGAAATAGTTCAATGCTATACTTACTTAATAGAAATAGATTCGTTCTAAAAACCTATAATTCCGTAAAGTTCAAAAAAATGTAGGTGACAGATAAAAATCGATGAGTTCCAAACAATAACAGCTCATAATATTCCCTTTGTAACACACAGAAATGCTCATGCGCTGCACCCAACGTGCCACTGTTACCATCTCAATATGACAGATAGATAGGTAGATAGATAGACAGACAGACAGACAGACAGACACATAGTGCCTAGTCTTTTCTAAATTAAAAAAAAAAAGATCCTCAGATTTACTTATTAACTTGAATACATTATCACGTTAAGGTTTCTGGATGATTAATTTGAATAATAAGACAGTGGCTGCTACAGAATTTCTGGAAAAAAAAATCTTCGAAGATAGGCTTAATTCTATTTTGAATTGAATCAAAAAGACGAGTTCACTTAAGAATGTGCCTCTATGAATTAAAACAATTATCTCGAATACACTGTACGCATCAATTTTATCATTAAAATGGACAAGCAGCCCACATGCCCCACACCAACAAGGTATTTTGGACAAGAGAAGGATTTGTGTGCATGCACATGTTAGAACCCAAAAGGTATGCTGCTCAGGGGACCAGGAGCCGCCCACCCACGGCATTATTCAAAACCCCTTCTCATTATAGACAGTCGCAAAATCAGTCCTTTAGAGGTGCTACGATTTGGTTCAAAGCCTCCTAGAAGGTGAATGGCGCTGTTAAACCATTAACCACTCAGCTCCTGAGCACAGGGAAATTAGGCTCGCACAGACAGCAGCTAGGATTTCCTTCTCAAGACCGCAGCAGCAGTCAAAATTAACAATGGATTATTCTTGTAATTAGGGCACGGGGAGGGGGGAAGAAAAGGGAGAAAGAAGTTAGCAGCATAGCTTTCCCTTAGATAACCCAAAGACTCAGACTTTATAATACAATACCACACCAAAAAAAAAAAAAAAAGAAAGAAAGAAAGAAAAAAAAAAAAAAAAAAAGCCGCGGCTGTTAACACTTGTTTGGGGGCACGATTTCAAACACAAAATGGAACTTACAGGAAAAAAAAAAAGATAAGCTACTTAAATCTTAAAAGGGGAACTAAAACTAATGGTAATTTTCTCATGTATCACATTTCAAAGAAGAGCCCTTACTGTATAAAGATCCCATGAGTTCATGACAGCTTTATTCTTGGAGCCACAGAGCCAGCTATTGTTATGCTCTGAAACCGTGGGAAGTGCTGCCACCTGTCGGGCAGCAGCTGCAATGGCCGAGTCCTGCTAGGCGAGCTCCTCTACTGGGGACAGAAATGTCCTGAGCATGTAAGCACTTTTCTAAACAGCAGGTGGCCTCACTTTGGCTACAGATTTACCTCAAAGACGTTGGTTTAAAAGCTTTTCCGTGGTTTGGGAAATAAACTCCAACTTCTGCTTGAATCTAGCTGCTAGGTGATTTGTGATAGGACGGATTTAAAAAAAAATAAAGCCCACCTCCTTGAACTCTGCAAAATTCATGATGATAAACAACAGACTGGCAAAGTCCATCTCAAGGCTCTAATCTGCTCTCACTCAGACTCACAGCAAGGGGCGGGGGCGGGGCCTGGTGTGTGTGTGGGAGGGAAGGTTTAGGAAAATGTTTATTGGGTACAGAATGCCAGTTACCCAAATTACTGCCTCTTTTCTAGAATTCATTACTCTGTGATAGTGAGGACAGAGTTGGCCTTTTCATGGGCCTTCTTTAGGAAGACAAAGTAACTTTATCCATCCTAAGAACAAAAGTATACATTCTTACTGCACGGAACCATAAACTCAAACCTTGAATAGTGGCAACACATGCAGGCATAATTGTCTTTAAAAAGAAAAGGCGTTCACTTCTATCTTTTCATCGTAACCATCGGATGACAGTTCCCTTGACTGTCTCCTATCTCTATGAAAATAGCCAACAGTTTAGTAATTGTCAAAGATATAAAGCATTTTAAATGTTAGCTATGCAGTGTAATAGATAAGGACAGAAACAAAGGGTTCCACCATCTCCAAAAGAAAACATTATAAAGATTATAAACGAAGCAGAAACCATTGTAACAGGTAGCCATTCAGTCCGTCTGTATCAGAAATAAATACTGCCCATTGTGCCGTTAGAAACGCCATCCACACTGAGTATGATAAACCATTACCTGTAATTACAGAAAATGGCGGAAGCAAGTAACCGGCAAACACCATGCACACACACATACACATATACACACTCATACACAAGCACAAACACAAACACTACAAACACATACACATATACACACTCATACACAAGCACAAACACAAACACTACACACACACACACTACACACACACACATACACATATACACACTCATACACAAGCACAAACACAAACACTACACACACACACATACACATATACACACTCATACACAAGCACAAACACTACACACACACACATACACATACACATATACACACTCATACACAAGCACAAACACTACACACACACAAACACACACACACACACACACACACACACACGTACATGACCTATAAATTTAGGATAGAGCAAGGAAAGAAAATATCTCATCCTGATTATGGAAGAGCAAATACAATTGTTTAGAAATGTTAACTGTTCCTGAAATATCAGGTGAAAACTGAAAAATCTGCTAGACATGGTGGCTTACATCTGTAATCTCAGCACTTAGAGGAGGTTGAGGCAGGAGGATAGCTGTGGGTATGAGGCCATCAGGGCTACATGGTCAGTTGCAGGTTAGCCTGGGCTAATGGATGAGGCACTGTTTGGGTGGAGGGTTGAGAGATTTAGCCAACAATCCAATTGTTTATCATCTTTCTATAGAAGAAATTTAGGATATATTTTCAAGCAGTATTCAGATTTTTGATTGGGAAATCACAAGTTCTAAAAATATTTAACATCACAGTTTTTAATTTTGCATGTTAAACCTTTTGTGTATATATGTACACTTTTAAGGCCGCTGTCACTGAAATAAGTTATCGCTACAACATTAGACGGGTTGTCTGATATCAAGGACAGTGTGTGCAGAACATACTATTGGCTCCCATGTGTAAGGTAACTGCTGTTAGTAGGTTTAGCCCAGACCTCATGTCAATATGATAATATTTACGTTTCTCATCTTAAATATTTTTTCTTTACATGGTTAGCCGGGCACAGTCTTCAAATGACTGTTCTGTGGCCCGGTTAGCATTAAACACCTTTTGCTGTTAAGAAATGGTACCTAGGGGCTGGAGAGATGGCATAGTGACTAAGAGCACTGGCTGGCCTTCCAGAGGCGGCAGCAGCACTCACAGGGCAGCTCACAACGTCTGCCTCAGTTTCAGGGGACCTGACACCTTCACACAGAACTACATACAGGCACAACACCAATGCACATGAAATAAAAAGACACTTGAGAGAGGTGGCATCTAGAAGCCAGCACGATGGCTCAGTGGGTGAAGGAGCTCATGGCCAAGAGGCCTCAGCACCTGAGTTCAGTACCCAGAGTCCATGGTAGGAGGAGAGCCAAGCCCTGCAAGGGGTCCTCAGACCTCCACGCATGCGCCCTGTCATGCACACACTCACACTCCCTTTGATAGAACTGCATAAAAACTTGCTAGGTCGTAGGTCCCTCGGACGGCAATCACTATGCTGTAGTTTATACCCATCCTAAGCCCTATGCTAGGGGCTTTCTATGCATATGCAGTGATCCTTTACACACTGTATGAAGCATTACCTCCATTTTACAGATGAGGTAAAAGTCAGAGAGAGACTTGTCCAAAGCCACCAGCTCTGTGGATTACAAACTGAGAGCTCTAGTAAGCAATTGTGGAAATAATTTAATTTCAAAGAAAGCACTGGATCAGTGAGATGGTTCACTTGGAAAAGGTGCTAGCCGCCAAGTCTGACCATCCAATTCAATCTCGTAGTAGGAAAGAGAGCTGAGCCCTCAAGTAATTCTCTGACTTTCTGCAATGGCACATGTGCACCCCTCAACACACACACACACACACACACACACACACACACACTAAATGAAAATGTTTTAAACATTTAAAGATGACATTGATGACCTGCCCCATGGAACACACGCTTTCAAGCATCTTTTCACAAAATAATTTCTTTTTAAAATTAAGGTACTCAAAAGTCTTTAAAATGGACAAGGTATGTTTAAAACCTGAATGAAACACGATTTAACATTTCAGTTATAGCCTTTGTATGCATTCATATTATCACAATAAAATGAACATATTTCACAGCAAGAAAGGGATTCAGCAGCTACGAAATATAAATAGTTGATCTACAAAGTCATTATGTATCCCATTTTAAGAACATATTATAATATGCAAACCTGTAGAGAGACCCCATGTTGATAATGAGTGGGATCATTTGAATTTGCAATATGCTTGATCTTTAAGGAATTAATAATCTTCTACTTCATTTTTTTTCAACAGCACACTTTTACCACTTTTGTAGTGTCTTCATTTTGAAAGCACTTGGAATAAACAGTTTAAAAACTGTAATTTTCTTTGTAGGTGCAGTATTAAATTGCAATATCGACTCGAGCACCGAACTGCAGAGCTGTTTCAAGGACAAAAGGCATCGTCGATGTCTTAAACACGTTACCCAGAAGGCTGTTCCTTAAATCAAGCAAGGTAACCCCATGCTTTTCTCTCAAATAGTGATCCGGTCTTGTTTCACATCAAACTCCAAAGCAATAGCATTTCAGGTGCTACATGCTGTATAATAAGAAACAAAAGAAAGGTTTCAAAGGACATGCTAGCTTTGATTTGAAGGGACACACAGGAAAATGAGCAGGCGGACCTCTAAAGACAGCCACATATTATCTCTTTCCAGAACATTCTTAAGTGATGAGTCAATGAGACAGGACAGGGATTTTGTTCTGTTTTGTTTTGTTTTTAATGAAGTTCCCTTTTCTAATGGTACCTGGCTGATCGCTTCCTCTGGGGGAGGCATGTCTATAATATATGGTTGTCACTAGCTTTTCTTGGGGTATACCAGTTGTTCCTTTCAGATTTCTACCTACTCTTACTTAGATGTAAAAACTACTACTTTTTCCAATAAAACCCACTCTATACTTTTCCCTCAAGGTGATATGTTCTAATGTTTACTAACACCTTTTAAGCCCTCGTTTTCTTTAAAATTTAGATAGTATTTTAATAAGATTTATTAATTCTTTAAGTGCATGCAGCATGGGAGTGTTAAGCTAATGCTGTATGTTATTGCTATGTGCTTATATATTGTTAAGCTAATGCTATAAAAGGGTTACATTTTTACTCAACTATAATATTTTGGTAAACGGTAGAGTTTATTAAAATACCAATTATACATTCCTGGAGTACATCTACCACCCAACCTCAGGTCTTTTTCCTTAATATTTAAACTAACACTCACTGTATTAGGTTTCCTTAGGCCTTCTCAAACAAAGCATTTTGTTGGTTGTCCTCCCTTTCCCAGCCCTCGTACCCTTCCAGCAACCCACCACCACCTGCCAGGCCCCAGAACATCCTACTGCCCCACCCACTCCCTCTAAGCCTCTCCTAGTGTGCGGCCTCACTTCTAATTCCATACTGGAGGCTTTTCCTGTCATTCTTATGCCTGGCCGGTCTTTCCACGGGGAATGGCAGAAGCATGACTTGTTGCCAACTACGTGATGTCATCTGTGTGTGAGCAGGCACTGAATGAGGAAGGGTTATGGGCATGAGGCCCTTACATTTCAGCAGAGTGGGGAGCAAACAGAAAGCATGGGGCGGACGTTCAGCACAGGGCAGTGTTGTGGGTGTGGTTAACAGAGGTCCTGACCAAGGTTGCTCGGATTTAGAAGAGCAGAACTTGATCCAATATGTGGTGGGAGAGAGTCAAGAAAGATGTTGGCACAGTAGTTACAGAATCACCTGCCATGCCCTCCCTCCCCAAGTTCTCTCTTAAATTCAAGGGCTAATCACGACTCTAAAGCCCCGTGATATTTACGTGAGCATCTGTATCATGCGTTTGTTGGGTAGGGCTATACATTGGACCCTGTGCCTTTTCTGCAGCTTGTGCATGCTGCAAGAAGTGGGCTGGGCTGGGCTGGGCTAGAACTAGAGGAGTAAGCGCAACACTGTGCTTAGATAGGCCGTGAGTCACGTCTAAGGACTCTGCAAGGATGGAGAACCATTTTGTACCTTTCATAAACTCTGAGTGCTAAAAAAAAAAAAAAAAAACCTTCCACAAAGAAAGATAAAACTGTTAATGTTCATATAACTTATATTGGGGATATAGAATTTTGCTAAATCTACACTTTAAAATCTTAAACACTTTAAAGGGATTAAAATATACTGAATACAATGATCTCTTTTATAAAATGTCCTGGCCCACTGGGCGCAGTGCTGATACACTGTTGTCTGCTTGGGTCAGTAGTGAGGGTGGTTGGTCACTGGAGCCCAGCAGTCTGATATCAACCAGTGCGACAGGAAAACCCCTATCAAAAGCCCTCAATGTGACAGCACCAACCCACCACTGTAATCCCCCACTAATGGCCAAAGTCTTAAATTTGGGGGAACCAAGCCATGCCACACGAGTGGCGGTCAGAGGACAGCTTGGCTGTGTTTTCTGGTACTTGACCTCAGGCTGTCTGTCACGCTTGGCAGCAAGCACACCTTCTCGCTAAGCCATCTCGCTGGCCCAATGAGAGAACTATTTACACAGAAGTTGTCAGGGCTTCATTGTTTACATTTTAAAATAGAAATTACGCACATTTTGATGAATAAAACAGAAATGAGGTTCTAATTGTTAATTATTACTGTATCTTAATACAATGTTTATTATTTCCACAATCATAACAAAAATGAAATGTCCACCCAAAGGGTGAGGTCAACAGTAACAACTCGCATCTCTGGTTTTCTTTAAGTAGCATTGGTGACACTTGGCAGTTCAATCCCTTCATCACAAAACTATTCCTCTGCCCCTCCCCAAATGCAGCCAACAGCAGAGTCGTCCCCCCCACCCCCGCCCATGTGCACTTGCTGTGCTGGATAAGTGCGGTTGAGCGGCAGCTTTCCCATCTCTCCATTGCTAGTGGGAATCTCGGCAGAGTTAGAATCTCTGCAGATTTAACTGTACCCAAGGGGTGGGGGTGGGGGAACCTGAACCTAGTACCTGTTGTTAAAACTCATATAAATTCATTTTACAATTTGGCTTGAACATCTAGTTTCATCAACACAGAACCTCTGTTTTGCTATCTGAAGAATCAAAGTCTGTGTATTTTTTTTGTTTTTGTTTATTAAAGACTTCAGAATGTCTTTTATGCATGGTATAATTTCAAGAATGCACTGTCAGCTGGGCGGTAGCGGCATACACCTTTAATCCCAGTACTCAAGAGGCAGAAGCAGGCAGATTTCTGTAAATTCAAGGACAGCCTAGTCTAAAGAGCTAGATCGAAGACAGCCAAGGCTACAAGAAGAAACGCTGTCTTGAAAAACCAATGCAATGCCTTCTTTTTTATACTGCCTACCCTCTCTCCCAGCTGTGGGCCCTGCAAGGTAAGAACTAAGACTCACAGATATCCTCAGAGCCTGGCTTACACTGTCTAGTCTGTAAACACTTGTTCAAATGCAAGAGGAGACAGACTGAGCCTCCTGAGCTCAGATTCCCTTCCAGCAACTTTACTTTCCTATAATTTTAAACAACACACCAAATGTGTACAAGATTACACATCATGCCAACTTTGAGAAATGATTCAGATACATACATGAATATATGTTCACAGAAGCTTATGACATCAAAAGTACAAGAAAGAAAATGGTATTTATTATTATGAGGCCAATAAGCAATGATAAATTGAAACAACATAATGTCATGTTATTAAAATTACAGTGATGCTCATAGAATTTTTATTAGAATAAAAAAAATTTCCAAGTAGCATTGTTTAGTAAAACCTGCAGCATAATAATATAATGCAGACTATAAATGAACATATTAAGTTATAAACATGCATGCATAGAGAGAGTTGTCTGGAAGAATCTTTACCAAAATATTAATTTTAAATGTATGCCTCTAAGTGAATAGAATATCACTTACTTGTAGTTATAAAAGTTGGTTTATTTTTATTATTGTTTTGATTGCTCAAAATTTCCAAATTAGCTTATATATGCATTTATTTAGAAAATCAGTTTTAGTTTTTACTTTTTTTTTTTTTTTTTTTTTTTTTTGGTTTCTTGAGACAGGGTTCCTCTGTGTAGCCCTGGCTGTCCTGGAACTCACTCTGTAGACCAGGCTGGCCTCGAACTCAGAAATCTGCCTGCCTCTGCCTCCCAAGTGCTGGGATTACAGGCGTGCGCCACCACCGCCCGGCCAGTTTTTACATTTTTTTTTTTTTTTTTGGTTTTTTTCGAGACAGGGTTTCTCTGTGTAGTCCTGGCTGTCCTGGAACTCACTCTGTAGACCAGGCTGGCCTCGAACTCAGAAATCTGCCTGCCTCTGCCTCCCAAGTGCTGGGATTACAGGCGTGCGCCACCACCGCCCGGCCAGTTTTTACATTTTTATCTAAGAACAAACCAACCACAGAATATAAGGAATTTTCCCCTCCATTCATTCAACCATTTAATATCAATTTGATACTTATAAAACAATGTTATAATCTTACCCACAGAGACGAAAGAAAGCATTGTTGGAGTAAGTCCACACCAAGGCTGCTTCAACTTTTCTACTCAGAACCCCATTGCATGCATGTGAGGAAGGGGTCTGTGTGTGTGTGTGTGTGTGTGTGTGTGTGTGTGTGTGTGTTGCGTGTGTATGAATGTACAGGGACCCGGGCTAGAGCTCTGTGCATGCGTGATGCGTAAGGAGGAAGGATGCCTCCATCTGGAGGAGGCTGTCAGATGTCCTTCTCTACCGCGTCCCACCTGACGACCTCAAGACAGTGTCTCCCTGAACCAGTAGCTTGTCATGTCAGCTATGTTGACTGACGCTCCCAGATCCTCGTGTCTCTCTCTCCCAACGCCAAAGTTACCAGCATGTACAGTCAGGCCTATAGATTATTTATTTATTTATGTATTTATTTATTTATTCATACGCATGTGCTTGGGAGTCAAACGAATCCTCACCCTTCCACACATATGCTCTTACCAGTGAAGCCATCTTCGAGGCTACCAACCAGACTAACGTAGCCCTGCTCTCCTGCCGTCCTTCCACACAGACCACACTGCGGAGTGTCACACAGAGAGCATGCTGGTTTAGGGCACCAGGTGAAGCAGAAGTAGAACAATGAATTTTGAAACAAATGTGTTAGGATGTATCACTCTAAATTAGCATAGATAACACTCATTTACATACTCATCCAACAAACCTTGACTGGGCACCCTCTGCCGTCCTGGTTTGGGGGTAAACACAGGGATGGGCGTGAACAAGACACCCCCAAGTCCCAGCATTTGTACTTCAAGTAGCAGCACATTTCCCAACTGTCCAAGCTGCTTCCCATTGACATAAAGTCAGTGATGCACGCTGCTGACCCTGGAGCCACAGCCCAGCTTCAGCCCCACCTCAGTCACTCACCAGCTATGTACCTCCACTACCACCTGGCACACATTGCTTACCTGAAAGTGATGCCTCCTTTAGAGAATTTTTTTAAAGGACCCACTAAAGAAAAACTTGTATAGAAGAGAACTGGGATTAAGCACATGTCCGGAAACCTTTTCTACAGAATTCGTATTAGATTTTTCACACAGACATCACTATAGAATCCAACAAGATACACAAAAGCACTTACTACTTAATTGTTTTCTCCAACAAAAAGTATAGGGCTGGGTAGGTGGGTAAGAGTGCCCGCTGTGCACCCATGAAGAGCTGGGTCCAAATCCCATGTGAAATGGCAGGCAGAACTCTGCTAGCCTGTGAGCTCAGGATTATGGAGTGGAGACAGGAGTGACCCAGGTATCCAACAGCAAGTTCAGGATCAGGGAGAGACCGTGTCTCAGGGGACGGGGTGGGAGCACCACAGGAAGACACCTAGCATGCTGCTCTGGCCTCCATAGGCCACGACACAGGGTGATACAGTGCAGTCACATGAGCGGACCACTCACACGACACATCCAGAGACACAAAACATAATTTTCTTTATGATCAGACTTCAACACAAAATTCTTGCTCTGTAGCCCAGGCTGGCCTCAGACTACAAGTGTGAATAAGTAGACCCAGCTGCCCCTAAGTCTGAACTTCCTTATGACCTCCTGTCTACATGAGGAAGAAGTGCCTACGAGACACTCCTCGGCCAAGACCGTGGCTGAAATCGGAGTCCTCGAATGAGGCCTCTTTAAGAGTGAATACAAAGGTCTGCACAACGCTGAAACGTGAATTCAATATTTTTGATAATCGAGTGACGCCAGATTCCCAAGTAAAAAGTTTAACACTTGGGAAATTCCGTGAGGAAGTACTTGGCCTAATAGTGCTCCCCACCACAGCTGTGGCGAGTTGAAATGGAAGGGGCAACAGGAAGCCGGTGGTGATGGTGGTGATGGGGGACGTGCCACTTTGTGATGCCAGAGGCCCCCCGGGCTGAGCTCTGTGAAGGGGACTCTCGCTCCTACACTCACGTTGTTCATTTTAATTTTACTATGAACTTTTCCGTTTCTCTGCTTTGAGGGAAAATATATGACCGAGTTTTTTGATCACTTCAGTAACTTGCACCTTTTTTTTTTTTCCAAATACCATACTGTAAGAGCAGTCTGGCTTAGCACAGCGACATTTTACATGTGAATCAAATCACTATAGAAATTCATAATTCCAAAAAGGAGAAAAACACAGTTTCATTTCTTATCCCTCAAGATCCGTAGGACCCGAGACCTCTACCTGTATCTACAATTTAATCCCAAAGAAACAACACAGAGAAACCTTTCAATTACACTCTTTTACAAGTTATTTACATTTTTATGGAAATTATTTGCTGAGATTCAAGATTAACAGCATAATGGAAGTGGCCGCTGTGGTCCCCCCTTCCATATTATCTATAGGTAGAAAAATGAGAAGCTTTGATTATGCAAATTAAAGCAGAATCTATTATCTTCTTCCCGATCTCTGTCCGGATCATGGAGACGTTTTAAGCGGCGTTATTGCTGCACATTAGGACTCACGGCCGGCTAGCCACTGCTGCTAAACGCTGAGCTGTATTTGCCGACTCTGTCGGTTTGACCCAGCTTCCAGGGCTTAGTGGTCCTCCAGGCTAAAGGAGAAGGCTGATCCATCAGGCCCGCATTAACGTAGACTCACACTCTGCTTGCCGATGTGCGATGTGCGCTCTACCAGCCCCAGCACCCAGCTCAGACCATTATTTTCACTGTATTTCAAGTCTGGTTGTCTGCCCCAGTTAAAGCTGCAGCAAGACTAGTACTTAAATGAATTCACGAGGAGGGAACCAATGCTCCCTGAACTTCCAGCACTGTGCGTGGTGGCTGAGGAGGCTTGCTGACGTGATATACTGGTGCGCTCAGACCCACTTAGTGGGCACAGCAAGAGCAGCCCACTGCAAGAGAAAAAGTCACTTACTACCCTATTAGCCAACAGGAAGTGTGATGATTAAATGATTTTTTTAACTGTAATTTTAAAGCACTGCTCTGGTTTTGGCTGAAAGCTATTTATAAAAATAAATTTCATAACAGCTACGTCTTTGCTGCTTAAATACCTTTCTCTTTGAAGCTACAGAATGCACACTCCAATAAATGTTCCAATAATAACACATTTCATCACCTAGGAAAACGTTACATTTCATGGTAACAAGAAAAACAACAATCTACAACAACCAGGCATTTAATGTGCACAAAACCCCATAATAAGAAGGGATTTAATGTGTGCATAAACCCTGTAATGGGTTTGTATATAATCAAGCATTTGAGGTATACCTAAATCACTTTAATTGTAAATTTTTAAAATGAAAATAGAGTGCTTCTATGGCTGTTTTGAATATACAATAACTGCTGAAATTCTAAAGCTAGCTTCAACACTGTGTTTGTAGATCTGCACAGCCCTTACAGCTACGATGCTGATGGAAACTGAAGAGTGTCCCCGTTCCTAAACCTGACCTGGGTGTTTATTTCTTCTCACTTCGAGGAAATCTAAAGCATTGATGCAAAGCATAGCAACTAGCCCGACACCACAGTGTAACTAAAGCTCCAAAAGTCTTGTTTATCTGTCATTTAACATTCAAAATGTGACATTTTTGCCTAAATTATTTTTATACTGGGTAAATTAAGATCTACCCTAAGCAGCTGTCTCCCAGTACTTCCTCTCTATTCCACATTTACAGCCCTTGTATTATTTCATCTTCAACTGGGGAGAAGAAAGGAAACTTGGGGGGATTAGAAACTGAACCCAATCTTTCTCATGTGATGTGATTTTTATTAGATATTTTATTTATTTACATTTCAAATGTTATCCCCTTTCCACATTTCCTCTCCACAATCCCCCTGTCCCATCCCCCCTTCCCCTTGAACCCAATATTTTATGGGTATGATTCACAGAGCTCCACACAGACAAACAGGTCCTCTACCTCTGAGCTGCGTCCCCAACCTTAGCAACACTTAAATAAGTTCACCCAGCAACATTGTTTCAGAAGTATTTGTCTCTAATTGCCTCTCATCCATTTTCTCAGTTCCCTTGAGGAGAGAATGCAAAGTTAACTTTTGTATGCGGTAAAAGCATTGCACAAAAGCTGTTGTTAGGTGGAAAATGATTCCGACTCTGGCATCCCCACAAGGTTGCTTGAAAACTCTCCAAATGTACTTTCTATTCAAACAGCACGTCAAGACCAAAACCACCACAACCCCTGAAAACAGACTGTTACAGTATAACTTTTAAACCCTTGACAGGTCAATGATGAAGCCAAAGTTTCTGAGGACCTACTTTGCGTCATACACTTTTCACTTACATGAATTAATTTCATCCTCTGAATAGGTCACAAGGTTTGATGGTTTCCTATTGACAGACTCTCAGGAGGCGACGCAGACAGTAGCTAAAGGTCACAAGGCTGACCTCTAAACCCAGATCAAGCTGACCCCACATGGAACATACTTTCCTTACCTCACAGTTGCTGCTGCCCTATGTGACAGGAGTAGGACCCTTCCCTCAGCACCGGCAACCTCTCGGAGCTGCATCCTTGATGAGAACTGACTCCCTCACACAGCCACCATCCATAGCCAGCAGCTCCCTGGCTGGGATGGGACTCTGTGGCTCTCTCCATCCATGCTGGGATCTCGGCTGGCTTGATCTTATTCAGGGCTTGTGCATGCAGTCACAACACTGTGACCTCATGTATGTGATGGCTGCTTGATATCTAGCAAAGGCTGCTTGCAGCAGCATCTGCTAACTCTGGCTCCCAATCTTCGCAGCTACCCTGCTTCCACAATTACCTCTGGAGGGTAGGGAAAAGCCTCTAACACAAACCGTTGCAGTTCTAGTGAATCCTGAAAATCTCTCTTTTTTTGTTTTTTTGTTTTTTGTTTTTGTTTTGTTTTGTTTTGTTTTCGAGACAGGGTTTCTCTGTATAGCCCTGGCTGTCCTGGAACTCACTCTGTACACCAGGCTGGCCTCAGACTCAGAAATCCGCCTGCCTCTGCCTCCCAAGTGCTGGGATTACAGGTGTGCGCCAACACACCTGGCTTGAAAATCTCTTTTAAAGTACAAACTTGTAAATATATGTAGAAAGTTAATTTAGAAACAATATTAGTAGATTGTATGTGCTTAATTCTTTTTACATGCCAGGTATTATTCTAATAATATAAAACGTTTAACTCATTTGATCCTATATTAATCCTGGCAATTAAATGTAATTTTGAGGGTCCTTTCATAAAGAAATTGCAGGACAAAATAGTTAAATAATTTGTTCAAAATGGCATGGCTAGTAAGGCATAGGCTTCAAGCCCAAGCAGTCAGCTCAGGGCTTAACCATCCATCACACAACACAAGCTCTTAAGGCGCTGTGTGTGTTAAGGACTGGTGAGTGCGTCCTGGAGCTGCCACAGAGCTCGCCTGGCGTGAAACCCGAGCATCCTGCAATCCACTTCCCCTCCATGGTTTTCCCAAGCTCGTCACAGCATACCATGGAAAGACAGTTTTCTCTCCTTTTCCTGAATTAGTCAAACCTTAGAAGGCAGCGTGAAAAACGGGGCCAGAGCACACAGAGTCCCCTGTTTTCACCAGCAACTTTCTCCATCTTGTCTGTCTTCCCCACTAAGTCCTCACCTCCTGGGGCCGCCATCCCTGCTCACCCCTTGTCAGTGTCTCTTGCCATGAGTAATACTGGCAAACAACACATTGTCTCAGTAAAGGAACTCCTTGATACCTAGGATTCCTTCTCAATTTTTCTACACTTTAAAAAAGTGAAAATATCCTTGAGGGATTCACCTTAACACTCCTTGATGTACAGAGAAGTGTGGGTAGGTGGTGACATGCAATGACCCCTCACTCTGTCAGGGGATTAACCAGGATTCAAGGGGGTCATGACACATGAAAACTGGGAGCTCATAGGTCAGGTTACAAACTCACACAGCACTGTTACAGGGAATATCTCAGACTGTGTCAGATGAACAATGGCCTCTCTAGCTTTAAATAAAATCTTTATAAAAGAGACACAATTTTCTCATGTCAAGAAATCCCTTTGCTGTCGTGATAAAACACAATTGCTAAGTGTACAGCACTGACCTAACACAATGACCGTCTCTCCAGAAGTGCTTGACTTGTCTACTGTTCCACTGCTATGTTACGTCCGAAGCTGCTATGTCTTTTCAGAGTCAAGTAAAATGGAGAATCAGGTCAGGAGCAGAACTACCTGCTGTCTTCTGAACACGACTTCTCTGTTACCCTGTGTTACGTTATCCCTTCTGAGCAAAGCTACCCACTCAACTGGCCAGCCCCTAGGGAACTCAGAGAAGGCACTGGAAGGAAGGTGGTATGCTGATGATCTCAGGTCATTGGGAAACATGAATCTGAGATGGCTTTTACTTTCCTGATACTGTTGGATAGAAGGAATAGCTCCAAATGTTGGATAGCACAGCTGGATGTGTCTAACAAGAACTAACTGGATATTATAAATATTTAATAGGACTTGGAACACTCCCATCACAAAGAAGTGATAGGTGTCAGGTACACATGACAGTGGAGATTAGGCAGCACACATTGTATCTATGTACAGAAATGTCATCAGTAACCACATACATATGTGCCATCCCAGCACTTGAGATACACAGGCAGGAAATCTCTGTGGGTTCCAGCCCAGCCTGGTCTATGTAGTAAGTTTCAGGCCAGCCTGGTCTATGTAGAGTTCCAGCCCAGCCTGGTCTATGTAGAATTCCAGCCCAGCCTGGTCTATGTCAAGAGTTTCAGGCCAGCTTGAGATTCTCAAAGTGAGGAACCCTGTCTTAAAACAAAAAAAGAAAACTAATAAAACTTCTGCTACTATTTATATCTTCTTAGTTTTATTGGTTGAATCAGAAACATGGCTAGAGACTGAGTAAACACTCAAAACATTCAATATTTTACTTGTATGACTTGCTCACATATCATTTGGTAAATGATAGTACTGCTTTTTCAAACCACATTGAGCAAAATCCTCAGTGATGAACTTAAAATCTCTCAAAAGTTCTTGGAACTAACCTCACTTAGAAAAACAAAGTTTGGGCTGGAGAGATGGCTCTGCTGTTAAGAGCATTGGCTGCTCTTCCAGAGGTCCTGAGTTCAATTCCCAGCAACCACATGGTGACTCACAACCATCTGTAACAGGATCCCAAGCCCTCTTCTGGTGTGTCTGAAGACAGCTACAGTGTACTCATATAAATAAAGTAAATCTTAAAAAAAAAAATAAAAGAAAGAACGGAAGAAAGAAAGAAAGAAAGAAAAAAAAAGAAAAAGTTCTTACACAATTTATAATATAAACAAACAATTCACTGTGATTACTTTATCATTTTTGTTATAGCTTATACATATTTAGTTTTGCTTTTATTTTTGCTTTCTTTTTCAACACAGCATTTCTCTTAGTAGTACTGGCTATCCTAGAACTTGCTCTGTAGACCAAGCTGGCCTCAAGCTCACAGAGATAGGCCTGCCTCTGCCTCCCAAGCATTAAAATTAAAGGCGTGCACCACCTCTGCCTGACTTACATAATTTTTTAATAGGAATGAGGAATATTTTCTTCCAAAGCTTTCAAAATCAGATGGTAAGATCACCTATTCCTGACGAGTTTCTCTCCAGGAGCCAGCCGGACGCGTTCCTTTCTCCCCTCTACAATTCTACCCTGTACTCTCACCGAGACAGGATGCCCCCACACTTTACATCCCTACGTGGTGATTTTAAAAACCTCCTTATTTTAAACTGTGAAAGACTGAAGAGCATCATGGGATAGACCTCCAGTGCTTGAGTTCCCCTCACGGTTGTCTTATTAGATTATCTCACCTTTAGCAGGAGAAAAATAAGGAATTCTATTTAATCCTGGGTTTTAGAAAATTTTCAGTAATGCATTAGAAGCCAAGTCCATACTTTGCCAGTAATGCCCGCCCCTCAAAATGGACAACAAAATTTTCTTTTAATAAAAAATTTTTCCCCATAGACCATAGGATAGAAATTTCCTTAAACCAAACTGATTCCATTCTCTATACTAAAGATGACAAAAATTATCCCACTAGCTGAATTTCACTGCCAAGCTGTCAACTTGAATTTCTTCTGTTTAAAAATAGCTGTTCATTACGTGCCGTGAAGGGCTGTGAAAGCAAGCATTCCAGCAATGAACCTGGATGGATGCAGAAGCAACCGGGCAGTGTGCGCTCTCAGGTTTAGATTACGGGCATTCCTTACAAGACCCTGCACTAATTTTTAATGAGATGGTTAACTTGAGACAAATCAAAGCCCATTGTGTTTTACCTTAAAACTAACAGCTGCTTTCCATTTATGACTCTCTACTGCAGGCATTAATGACAACAAACAAACAAATAAGCCTTACTGAACATATACATATAAGTAAGTAAAGAAGCATGTATGTATGTCGGTGTGTGTATGTCTATGGGTGTATATGTGCACTAGCCCCCTATAGTCTTAGCTATTGTTAATAGCTGATCGAATATTATAGGGCACAGCAAATTAGATAATACTGCCAATACGTGAACAAGTACTGCTGTATTCAGGAACACATAGTAGGTTGTTAGTTGAAAGCATCGGTCTTTCATACTTTAGTGTAACGTAGCATTAGGTATCTTTACCTACCTAACATACAAGTCACTTTAGCATGGATCCTCTGAGCAATGATAAAAAGGTGTGTGGGGCCTGCAGCTGAGCCACTCTGCCCCAGCATGATAGCATAACACAAAAGCTTGTGATAAAAGAGACAGTGACTGCCCTGATGACAGATGATTTGCAAACACAGCTAATGAATGCAAGGACCAACTTGATGGAGTTCCCCCACTTGTCACTGTTTGAACGCCGGCTGGTCTGGGCTAACGTCTAGGGTGGAACACTCAGCTTAAAAATAAATCCTACGTCAACAATCCCTACCTTAGATCATTGGATGTAAAGTGACTTGTGAATTTATGAACTCTGATGATGCTATCCTGTGAGATACGCATCAGCCATGGAACAAGGTGCAACCCAGTCACATCTGCCAAGAAGTATTTCCGGGGAAGATACACTAGTTATGGTGAATTTGTATCTGTTTAAAGTATGTCTCAAAAAATGAGATGTGAGCATACATACATTACTCATCCATATCATTTCTGAGTCAACAACACATTAGCGCACATGCAGCAAGTGCTGGGGGAAGTAATAAGAACACCCGAAAGGCAGCTGTTGTCTTAATTTACAAACAAAGAATTTCTTCTCTGACATGTAAGATCAGCAGCAGTGTGCTTTAGCCTAATAAACAAGCATTCTTTACGATGTCTGTCACATTCCAAAGTGCACCAATACTGACAAGAAAGAAGCTATACACCATGTCACATGAGCTAAGGTCGTTATATACACACATTTTATTCTGAACACTTTCCAAACACTTCATCACAGCCCCTCCAACAAAACTGAAAAACAGTCTGTCTTAAAACTGATTCAAGTAATTGCCTTGACTGGAGTTTTTAAAAATGACTAAACCAGCTTTTGAATCAACCAAAAAGTGTATGGTAAAGAGTATACATATTTACAATTTAAAATTAGTTTTGTCTCTTACTAACTAGTTTAATTATGTAAGTATGATATGTAGGTCTAATAGAATTTTTGTATTGTGTATTGATAACCTTACATATTTAACATCTATTTTGCTTTTGTTGAGACATGGAGTCCCTCCAGAAGAAGGCTATGGTGAGGGTCCATGCATGCTGGCTACCGCGGTCAGCTCACTAATGTTTGACGATGCTCGCTTTATCACATATCTACTCGTCTACATCAGGTTCAGTAAAGGATAAACACATTTCATAATAACAAATGAGCTAAAGAACAGCACAAAGAAGACAGTAATGAGTTCCTACTGATAAACCTAGATGCTGATGGCTAAGCATTTGAGTGCAGCCAGATTCTCATAAACGATCATTTCCATCTTTAAAACCTATGATACCTCTTTGTCTTAATAGAGACAATTGAATCTAAATTAACTCTATATTAGATTCTGAGCGACTATTATATCTTAATTTGAAAGGCAAGATTATGACAGTAACAGTAGAACATATTTTATCAGCCGTGTGCAAGGAACACTTGGTTTTGTATTAGAGTCATGTGACGGGAATTTTTGAATCACTAATGTATGACAGCACAATTTGATTTGACATGGCATCTACTGTAATCATACACATCATGAGAAACAACCATCCCATTTCAAATCCGTGCCTCAGCAAAAGGATGCCACCCATTCTACTCTTTTCAGGGACTGAATGCATTTGATTTGGTACAGTAAACAAACAAACAAACAAATAAAAACATTAATGAACACATTTATAATTCTTGAAGATTTAGGGAGTTTGAATCCTTTCTGCTTTTCGTTTGATTTATAGGAGAAATGAGTTTGGAAGTCTGTGTTGTGAGCAAGAATACTGGCTTCTCATCTTTAACTTGCATCTCGGAAGAACACTCAAAGCCAGCTCAGTGCTTCCTGACATCCTTTGACTGGGTACTTCCTGCAAAACTCGTCAGGTCAGAGAGCACAGGAGGCTGCAAACAACAGGTAAAGCACATCTTAAATACTCAAAAGAATCTTTGGTAAGTTCAAACCCAAGAGAAATAGTCACCTTTCAGAGGCCACTATAATACTTAAATTAATGTTTGAAGCATTTCTAAGAGCCATCCATGGCAGCTTTGTGTTGTAGAAATGTTTTCCACATCACTCTGGATTCCACACAGAAATAATGAATTGCACTTTTTAGTCTTCTTAATTCAACTGATAAGAAAGCACACATTAATTAAAAGTAAGCTTTTTAATACTCCAAAATACAAATGAGCTTTTAATGTGAATATTCCATTTTGAAACAAGGCAGGAAAATGCATGGGGAACAATGTATCTTGTATACGATAGTGTATACAAGACGTTCTTAATCACCATAAAGTATGTTTAAGCAGGTCTGGAATGCCTGGCACCCCTTTTTAACATTTTTATTTGCTGATGAACCAACAATGTTTGGCATAATTAACACTAAGATCTTCAAAACTCAATGACTGAAAATAATTGCCTCTCTCTTTTCTTTCCTGAGTACTCAGAAGCCCAACCTAAAGATTTAGAGCTGGCTGGACAAACATAAAGGGCGTCAGAAGCGGTGACCACTGACAAGCCATTCAAGGCGCAGGGAGAGGGCTCAGGCGTGAATGCTCTAAACGGCTCACTGGTAAGATCAGCTATCGGCGAGATGCAGCACCAGTCAGCACTATTCACTGAGCCGGCTATGACCTTAAAATCAGGGCTCCTGAGGCATGTTCAGCCTCCAATTAGTTCCTGTGCTCCCTGGACATCACCACTCAGTAAATGCGCTGGCCCCTCATTCCACGGGGCTGATGAAGTGTGTGTGACAGCTTTCTCCTCATGGCTTCCTTCCTGAACCTGCTCCATCCTCAGCTGATGTCTTCAGGTCACCTGGACACTCCCTCCAGCCATCATGGATTTTTATACTTCACTTTAAAATCACCATAGTTTAATTGGCTAAATGTGAATTTTATTGTGACCATCAAAGTACATATGTAGAACAAGGCTAAAAAAAATCAGAATTTAATGTTCTAGTATATTAACTATAGTCTAAGATAGTTAAACAAAAAACGATCAGAATCCCTTTTATTCAAAAGGGTTATTTTATAGCCATTGATATTTCCATTCTTCAGAGAGGAAAATGTCTCTGCTGTCTCAAAGTCATCATTAATTAGTACAAATGTACCAGTTCCTACTGTTTTTAATAAAGCTATAAAAATTGTTTTCTTCATTGGACAGACAAAAGTATTACATAAAGTTATCTGAAAATAACTTTAAGATAATAACGCACCATGATAAAAGAATGAAAAATGCATCCACAGTTTCTACTTGGAAAGATATAAAAAGTCCAGGGCATAACCGAAACTGGATATTTGGGAAAGAGATTACTGACTGTTATATAAGGAAAACTTCCTGAGGATGTCTAGCTGGAGGACCAGGACAGGGTGCAGGCTTGCTGGCGGAGACTGTTAGCTGAAATAATCTGCATGGTTTCTCTCCAAGGAACCGGAGGAGAGACCACAGGACTGGAATTCTGAGTCTTCCCTTCCGGTTATTCCGAAGGTAGAAAATCCTCCCCCTAAACTGAGGGGTCAGCCTTTAGATCACACCAGCCTCCTGCAAAATGATCTGATGACAGTTTTGTTGGCCTTCTGAAGAGTTTTATTAAGGCAGAATTACCATGCCTTAGGCTTCTCCCATCTAAAGAGAGCAGCAAGCCAACAGTTCTTCCCGTACTTAGAGTTCTAAAGCCATAGTTCCAATTACGTTTGGAGCATTTTCATACTGGGGCAGGGGATTCCCTTCCTCCTCTCTAGTTGCCCTCCTGAAGTAACTGCTTGACTACTTTCTGTCTCTATAGATCTAGCTGCTCCAAACAGTTCATACAGACAGGATTTTAAAATGCTGTTCTTTGCGACTGATTCTTTATTTTTAATATGAGGCACTTCCGCATTTTAGTGTATGGCAATAACTCATTCTTTCTTATTAGTAAAATGTCGTTGAATGAATTAATGTTGCTCACCCATTCCCTGACTTTTACAATAGCAAACCATGCCTGAGAAGAAGTAGCCCATGCTTAGATGCACTGGTGAAGAGTCTCCTTCCAGATGTGCATTCTATGTCATGTTAGATGTGCTCTATAAACTAGGTAAGTGTGATGATTTAAATGAGAATGGCCTCCACAGGCTCATTTTTGAATTCTTGGCCCCCAGTTGGTGAGCTGTTTGGAAAGCATTAAGAGGCATGGCCTTGATGTGACTGGCGTTGGGCTTTGGCATTTCAAAAGCCCACACCAGCCCCATTCAGTCTTTCTCTTTTTCTGCATCAAGCATACGGACTGGGATGTAAGGTCTCAGCTACTGCTCAAAGCCATGCCTGCCTGCCTGACTGCCTTGCCTGCCCCGCCCCACCCCACCCTGCCTGCCTCCCTGTCTGTGTGCCTGCCTGTGTGCCTGTGTGCCTGTGTGCCTGTGTGCCTGCCTGCCCTGCCCTGCCCTGCCCTGCCTGCAGCTTCCTGACATGATGATCATTGATCAATCCTTTGAAACTATAAGAAAGCCCCCCCCATTAAATACCTCCTTTTATACGTTGTCTTGGTCACAGTGTTTCTTTACAGCACTACAGTAGCTAAAACATGAACTTAACTGATTTACACATCATTGTTTATGGTTCAGCCTTCGTAATGCTGCGACTTTTTTAATACACTTCCTTATATTGTGGGGATCTTCAACCAGAAAATTACTTTCATTGCAACTTCATAACTGTAATTTTCCTACTGTTATAGACTGTAATGTAAATATCTGTGTTTTCTGATGGTCTTAGGCAGTCCTTGTGAAAGGGCTATTTGACCCTCGAGGGGATTGCGACCCACAGGTTAAGAACTGTTGTTGCCCTAGTAGATTGTCCATGCCAAGGTGAGCAGCAAAATGTGGATTTTATTCCTAGTCTTCCTGTTTATTAGTTCAATGCCCTCAAGTCTCTCAACCACTAAGAATCTCCATTTCTGCATCTGCACACTAGCAAAGGGCACTGTTGTCTAAGTTCTTCTAACCCTGAGCTTTCCTGTTTCTGTAACAAAGTAGCATGTTGATGTGCCATATATATATACATATATGTATATATACATATTTATATATTTATTTATACACATACATATATACATATACCATGTTGATATGCCATATATAATAAAAACACAATTCCAAACAAAGATAAAATGTACTTGTCTTAAATGATTACACCAATTTTATGCACATAAACATTTGTATTACATACAGAATACATGGGTAATTGAGCACAGAAGCTCTTCACCAACACTAACGTGGTAAAGGAATTAGCAGAATGAGTACTATGTATGGCAGTAAAGGCAAAGAGATGTGCCTGTAACTTGTGGTTATAATCATGGAGACCAACTTGTCACTCAACCAGATGGTCAAAACTGTTGCTTCAGGTCAACAGCTCACATGAGATGAAGAACTCCAAGGCCATTTTGTTTTAGGCTTTCCCCACCAGCTGGCACATAATGTACTCAAAAATAAGCTATATGACAGTTGGATTTCACATGCCTCTGTGCCCTGTTGCTGGTGACGCATGCCATCCTCAAACGTAGTTCACGCTATAAAGCTGATTCCATGTCATGGTCTTGAGATAAGTTGTCTCTCCAGCACCTACCCTATACTATACATTATCTATTTGTTTTAAGTCAGACTTAAGTTAGTATAAAATGGCTGACTGGTCAGAAACTAGAATGCTTTATCAGAAAGATCACACCACACACACACACACACACACACACACACACACACACACGTTTTTACTCATTCTTTGTAATTTCATATATGTACAGATGTATGTGGATAATATCAAACCCTACTTCCGGCCTCCCAGAGTCCCCTAACATCCCCATCCAAACTGCATGTCCTTTTTTCACAGGCCCTAGTGCAGAGCTGTCTAAACGTGCATAGGTGTAAGGCCATTCATGGAGGCACAGATAACCCATCAGGGACCACACTAGGGAAGAACGAACCCTTTCAACCACAGGCACCTTCAACTGCCAAACCCCTCAGAGAGGTGTTCAGCTCTGTGAGCTCCTCCCCTGGATAGGCTTTGTGAGTCCCTTTCCATGCTGGAACTTTGGCTAGCTTTCTAAGGCTTCCCTCGTGCAGGAGGCAACCAAAGCCACTGCGAGCTATCCCCTCTCCATCCCTTCTTCAGCTCCCTTAGTCATGGGTAAGGGGTGTGGTGATTTGAATATGCTTAGCCCAGAGGAAGTGTCACATTAGGAGGTGTGGCCTTACTGAAGGAGGTGTGGCCTTGTTGGAGGAAGTGTGTCATTGTGTGGGTGGGCTTTGATGTCTTCTATGTTCAGGCTCCACCACATGTGGAAGACACCCTATTCCTGGCTGTCAGCAGAAGACAGTCTCTTCCTGCTGCCTTTAGATCAAGATGTAGAACTCTGTGCTCTGCCACGTGCTGCCACGCTTCCCACCATGAAGACAATGGACTGAACCTCTGAAGCTGTAAGTCAGCCCAATTAATGTTTTATCTATAAGAGTTGTCTTGGTGATGGTGTCTCTTCACAGCAATTAAACCCTAAGACGGGGGGATTCACAAAAGTTTTACAGAAGAAAGCAGGTTGTAAGAGTGATGGAGAATTCAAACTATCCCAACATTTTTTTTTTAATTGGAGAAACCAATCAATGATACTATCAACAGGGACTAATTCTATTCCACATCTTAAAGTTCACAGTAGCCAAAGCCCTCTAATAGTGCTTTGCACACAACACCTGTGGCTGCCTGGGGTAACTATTACCATTACTATTATGACACTTATTTAAGAGAGACAATAACAGGTCATGTTTAAAAGATTCTCCTCGTGAATCTTTAAGATAACTACAAGGTCTCCTAATATCTTGACTGTGACCCCATGAGAAAGCCAGAGCCCCAAACTGCACAGCACAGTGTGTATGAGTTACGAACTCAAAATTGTGTGGAATTGCTTATTGTTTTAAGACATTAGGGTTTGTGATATTTTGTCATACATCATCATATAACTGATAGACTCTATCTAGAAACTTTCCCTAATACCTCATTGGCCAAAATGTGTTAACCAGGTCTCTCACAACTACAAGAGTCTGGAGAATGTTTTCACTGGGTGTGTTCTTCCTGTAAATAAACTCTAAGTTCTGGTTCTTCTGTTTAGGAAAAACCATTAGGAAGTGACTAGCAGCTATGTAAGCACACCATTTCTATTTCAATTCAATTTTCTCCAGAAAGAAAAGAGGTCTTCAGACAAGAAGAGAAAGATAAACCATACAGAGAGCATGTAGCCCACAGTAAATAAGGAAACAACCTATGATCTAGTAGTTGCTCTACCAGGGTTTGAATCTGTAGACGGGGCAATTTACATTCCACCACGCCAGCTAAATTTGGCCTGTATCTATGGTCTCCTATCAGTAATCACACTGAAAAACCCTGACAAACAGAGAAAAACAAACGGGCTTATGAAAATGCTTTCTTGATATTTTAGAAAAAGGAAGCAAGTATATAAGAACCATGAAGCATGACATCCATGATGAAGCTGGGTGACAGATCACTCGCTTGTTGATGGAGAGCTAGAAAATGAAGCAGTGTTCACGAACAGACAACAGGTGCGCGTTAGGAGCAGCGTGGGAAGGTTCCTTCTGGCCTTTACCCTGGGCCTTGACTTGTCAGTGTGTCTAGCCATGACTTAAGGACAGAAAGGGTGCACCTATCAAGTGCTCACGTGACACATCTAGGAACGATACGTATAATAACAGAATCAGTTTTTAAATGATCTTGACAGCTTACAACACTGTTACTCACACATCTAAAAATTCAAAGGAATCATTCCTGTCTCTACCAGAATGCCAAGTTTTCCAGGGCTGGACTTGACCTCATACAACTTTAGAATCTCTACCAGTATCTGATGGAGTACTGGGAACACAGTCAGCACTTCATTAATAGTCAAAGAACTGAACAGAACCATATTAAGTGTACAGAAGTTCTGAATAAATCCATCGCCTATGCATCGTAATACCCTTTAGCTTTCCCACCAGGCCATATCACTTACTTCCAAGAAGCTATAAATGAAATTCTCTAGCATATTACACTTCCTGAGCTACCACAGGCCCTGAGAAGACAGATTACAATACGTCACGTTTTAGAGAGTACTCGAAAGCCTTCACACTTTTTATTTACATATCTCATTTCAATATTATGCCCAGTTCTATGACTTTAGACTGAGCCCACTAGGTAGCGTACAGAGCTGCTACCATCCACACTGAGTGAGAACAGACGCACACCCCCCTTGCAGGGCTGCACAACATAACATTTTCTTGTTACAGTTCACTATCATTGCAGGAAGATAAGCACACCCCACAGTCTAACTTAATAGACACGAAGAAGTCAAGCGCTATTGTTCAGAGTCCCAGCCAGTCACCCCGCATGATCAACCTTTATTCTTTTCTGGCTTCATTATGAAGATGATGCCTTTCAACTGTGGTGACTAAGCCTGTGAAACTACAGAGCAGGAAATGTATAGAACCTTTATGAGAATAATACTGAACAGCTTAAATGTAAAACCTGCAATTAAATTCCAAAACTAAGCACTTCACCCTCAAGAAAATGTTAAGCAGCCCCTCAGCAGCACCCCTGATTTATATGCCCCCAAGACAGCGGGACCTATGCACTCCTGTGCTGCACTGATACTCGCTGGAACTTTTCAAGTACTGTCCGAGGAAAACATAGTTATATTTATCCACGCTTTTCAAAACTAACAAATTTCAACTTGGCATGCCAGGGACAGGAGCCTTTTCATTTTCAAAAAGCCATCTTCTGGCACATGAAAAGCCCCGAGAGTAAAATATTTCAGTATAGCTCAGTGTTAACAATGGATATGCCATCAGATTACCATACACGGGAATAAAGCACCAAATGATACGAACCTTTTTTCCACACTTCGGATTCTGATGTGAAATGAGTCTAATTATTTATTCATAGCCTTTTCCTCTAAGGAGTTCAAAGCGCTATATTTTAAATCTTCAAACGTAGATTTCCTGAACTCTAACATCTACTGGAGGGGACAGAAGAATGTGTGACAAGAAAAAAAAAAAGATTAAATAGCACAAAAGAAAAGGTGGGCTGGAAGGACCCAGCACGCTTCAAACACGAGGCGGGATGGAAGGACCCAAGCACGCTTCAAACACGAGGTGGGATTTTTTTTCATTCACTTATTCTTGCAGTCATCCAAGCGTTTATTGCACATCTCCCAGAAGGAAAGATGCATGCCAGATGTTAGCGATGTGAAAACCACCCCAGTTCCAGCCACTCTTCAGATGGGGTATGACTGACATCAAGAATAATCGTGAGCCCCAAATGCTATAACACAAGGGACCACTGGGTGAGGGGGGCTTCAGCAGGAAGGCAAGATTTCAGCTATATTTAGAAGCTGGCAGAAGTCTGCCAGGGAGTTCTGAGAAAACCTGGAGTCAGAGGTTGACATTATGCTACAGGACAAGGAAGTGTCAAAAGGTTTGCCCTGGTCAAGGAGCGTGAGAAAGACTTGGCTTTGTAGCAAGAGATTATAATTGGTGGGCAGAAATAATGGGTTTCAAGTCTGTTTTGTGAAAAGACTTCAAAGATGTCAAAAATCATGAAAATATTAAACTAATAAACATACAATAAGCAGATATAAAATGATACATATTTATTTTTGTTTTATATGTACATGTACATTTTGTTTTTATGTATGTAGTTTTGCTTTGCACATGCATACAAAGAGAAAGACAGAGAAACAGGGACAGAGAAGGAAAGACAGAGAGGGACAGAGAGACAGAGAGCAACAGAGCAAGCAAGCTCTCTGGGACATTACACCTGATGTCTCTGAGCCAGAGGAGCCCTCTTCCCCTCCAGCCACTGAGGACGTTGACAGGGCAGGTGGCAGGGCCCAGCCACACAGCTTCCTCCACCTATATCTGTATAGTTCCTTCTCTCAGTGGAGGCTCACTTAGGAAGTTAAACCCGTGGCCAGATGGCTTGATGCTATTTCTTTCCCAAGCTTGCTACCAGCATGCCCATCCGACAAGGGAGCAGGTGTCTTTCTCTTAAGGACTACATGTGGGGCAGCCTCTTCTGCACCATTTCTGTATGTACCTGCATACAACAGACACAGGAGGAAAGAAAAGGGGAAAAAATGTAGCTTAAGTCTCAGAAGTGCAGATGAAAGAGAATATTTCCTTGCTTTTATATTATTTCAAGTATGAAAGCTCCTATGTCAAAATACTCAGAAAACTGTGGCTCAAAATAGAAAAGATAGAAGCCAATTATCAGACTGATTTGTAGTTCCAAGTCTTCAAATCACCTTCTTCAGAGGCACTCACTAATTGATATCGACAGAAGGATATGGCAGAACACTGAAACCTTTCTTGTCTATAGATATATAGAGATGATATAGACATGGATGATAGATAGACAGACAGACAGATGTTAGATAGGTAGGTAGATAGATAGATAGATGGATAGATAGATAGATAGATAGATAGATGATAGATAATAAATAGATAAAACAAATATATGATAGATACATACAGATAAAAGAAAGCAGGAGAGAAATTCAACAAGTTAGAGGGTATTACTCTATGTTAGGTTAAGAAATTATAACTGCTTTTTTAAAAATAGATAATCATGTTTAATGACTCCTTAAAACACAACATTTAGCCGGGCAGTGGTGGTGCATACCTTTAGTCCCAGCACTCAAGAGGCACAGGCTGGTTGGATCTCTGAGTTCAAGGCCAATCTGGTCTATAGAGTGAGTTCCAGGACTGCCAGAGCTATATAGAGAAACCCTGTTGAAAGAAAGAAAGAAAGAAATAAATAAAGAAAGAAAGGAAGGAAGGAAGGAAGGAAGGAAGGAAAGAAGGAAGGAAGGGAGAAAGAGAGAGAGAGAGAGGAGGGAGGAAAGGAGGGGAGGAGGGGAGGAGGGAGGGAGGGAAGGAAGGAAGGAAGGAAGGAAGGAAGGAAGGAAGGAAGGAAGGAAGAAAGGAAGGAAAGAAGGAAAGGGACAGATGGATGGACAGATGAACCACTGTGCTTGATACCCTGCCCTAGAACATGCTAGAACACACACAGTACCGAGTAAATTAAGATCCACAGGGGATTCAGCTGGGAGAGTCCGCACTCTGACCTTGTAGTTCACTGGCAGTTTAGTCTGGATCTTCTTACCTACCAGTGATGATTGCAGCAGATTGTTAGTCATAGTTTAAAGGTCAAAGAGTTTTATAATCCTGAAAACTCAAGATGTGGGCAAAGGATAACTATTTTCTAGCAAGTCAAATCAAAAGCCATGAAGAGTATGAAGACGTCTCAAACAGAAAAAGAGACTTGAATATAAATATGTATTGAGTCACAGGAAAAGTGTTCTGACATTTAAACAGAGAGCAGGTGACTAGGAAAAGTTACCAAGGAAGTAGAACCTGGAGACAATGACAGGGTAGGGTGTAACCTGGGTGGGGACAGGCACAGCACTGAACACGCACACTCCTCTCAAGGTGTGGAACTCAGGCAGCAAGGCTGATGTAACACAAGCTATTTTGAGAAAAAGCAGAAATATAAATACCGATATAAAGGGAGAAGTCTGACCCTTCCAACGTAAAAAGAGTTCACTGGGAAAATAATGCCATTTTTTTAAAATGGTTAATGAGAAAAAAACAAGAGACAAAGGTTCTGTGGTTTAGGATCAGCAACCAACCACAGCACAGCACAGAAAGGTGAGAGTGAGGGTCTGTGGAATGTGAACGCGTTGGCGAGGCAAGAGGCAAGTTCAAGGCCAGCCAGGACTATAAAGACATCCTATCTCCAAAAACAACAAAGAAAGAAGGGGGAAGGGAAGGGGACAGACGGGAGGGGAGGGCAGAGGGAGGAAGGGAACGAGTGCACTGTGACATACAACTTTAGTCTCAGTTACTCAGGAGACTTGAAGCAGGGGATCACATGACTCCATGAGCCTGAGCTTAGATAAACATGGTGAGACTGCACCTCAGGGAGATGGATAAAGCAAATGTGTACTGTTCCTATGCCCCTTTCTGGTAGAGATGACCTATGCCCTGTGACCCTAAAGGAACTGATCTGAAAAGAAAGACCCAGAGGTCAGCAAAACTAGAAACAAGGAGGAGGAGCTTTCTGAGTCCGACTCAATTACCTCATAACTGTATCGCCTGACCTTGGAGAGTGGGGCAAAGCAGTCTAAGTAGGCCGATCTTCAGGGTTGCACATCACGTGCTGAGCTATACACACACTATCAGCAAGTGTGCATTTCCAACCGGCAGTCATTTTCCTAGCATAACAAGATATAAAAAGTGATGAATGAGCTTAAAAATTCCAAATGGGAGTCTGTTCTTGTAAAGTTTTTAAATTATTGGTACATAAAAGCTATAAAATAAATGTTAAAATGTTCCAAGGGGGGGCTGCTGAAAAGATTGCTCAGTGGTTAAGAACACTAACTGCTCTTCCAGATGTGCTGAGTTCAATTCCCAGTATCCACGTGGTGGCTCACAACCATCTGTAATGGGATCCAGTGCCCTCTTCTCGTGTGTCTGAAGACAGCTACAGTGGACTCAGATAAATGAAATAAATAAATCTTTTTTAAAAGTTCCAAAAGATTAACATCATTAAAGAATCATCATAAAACTTAGTTGGGTGCCACAGAATACTGGAAACAGTGCTCAGTGACTGGGTGCTACCAACAATTTAATTACACTGAGCAGACCTTGTGACAGCCTATATTTAACTAAACTACTACTAATAATCTATCAGTATCTCTTCTCTCTGTCTCTGTCTCTGTCTCTGTCTCTGTCTCTCTCTCTCTCTCTCTCTCTCTCTCTCTCTCTCTCTCTCTCTCCCTCCCTCCCTATCTATGTATCAGCCAGCCAGTTATCTCACCGTTTTTTGATGCTACCTCACATGCGCTGCACAGGCGCACTGCTGCTTAACTGCACCCCGCCCTTACACACCTAAAGTCTGCAGAGGAGTCTTTCAACTCCCCTTTTGGGAATTCTAGCTCTGTGTCCCAGATGACAGCTTCACCCCAAAGCTAGACAGAAAACATTTCCTAAGCAGATTTGATCATACCTTCATTAGCTCCTACTGCTCTGGGGAGTGATTGCAAAAGGCCTTTCACAACCTGGGCTGTGTGATCCCTTTAGCCTCCCCTCATTTCCTGTCCCTCAGGCTTTGACTCAAGCCTCATTAAATATTAGATTTAGGTCAGCCTGGAGAATTAGCCCAACAGTAGAATGTGTGCTTACGATATGCAGTAACATGGGTTCAGTCCTCACCTCTACCAAAAGACCTGAGACATCAGGGGCTCTCAAACGTTAAGGACGAGAGCTTTCAAACACAGTGCTACCCAGGCTCCCTTCCTCCCGAGCTTTGATTGAGGAGGTGCCTCCAACAAACCCACACCTTCCCCATCCTTGGGTTAATTTCTGCCTTAACAGATTTAAACTGCTTCTCTTCACAATGCCCTCTCTGAGTCCTGTGAGGTGACTCAGGAGTGGGGAGGGAAGGGCGGTAGAGACACTTGCAAGCAGGCTGAGGGCCTGGGGTCCCACTGGGTGGCAAGAGAGAACCAATTCCAAAGAGTAATTTTCTGACCTCCACACACATATACATGCTACAGCATAAACATGTACAAACACACATACATACCACAGACACAGAAGACAGACAGATGATAGATAGATAGATAGATAGATAGATAGATAGATAGATAGATAGATTGAAGAAAACTTTTAGGGGGCTGGAGAGATGGCTCAGTGGTTAAAAGCACTGACTGTTCTTCCAAAGGTCCTGAGTTCAATTCCCAGCTATGACACGGTGGCTCACAACCATCTTCAATGGGATCTGATGCCCTCTTCTGGTGTATACTCATATAAATAAAATCTTTTAAAAAAAGAAAAGAAAAAAGAAAACTTTTAGGCTTAGGACACATTGTATGAGCCATGTAGACATTTCAAATATACTGATATTGACTCATATTTTATTCCCTTCCTCTCTTATTTAACCATAAGTAGCCCATAGACATTGGCTAGTATACAATTCCTTTCATTCTACTTTCCAATAAGACTAGACTAATTTATTTACTTTGCACTTGGCTAACAGTTCCTAAAATATAATTTTCAAATGAACAAAAAGTATCACATGTAAACTAAGGGGACTCTGATTATACCAAATAGAATGAATTTAGGTCATGGAGTCTGTGCGTTAACTCAGAAACCTTGTGGGGCAGTAGGTGGAAATGGCTCTGCTGCCTGGGAGTGCTCTCCCACCCATCTCCAGGTACAGCTCCTAACCTCAGACTCTGGAATGCTCCGCAGAGCATTGCAAAAGAGATATTATTAATGGCTTGAAGACAATAAAGTTATTAGAAACATATAGACAGGAAAGAGTGGGGAGTCCTCAATTATTAATATAATAGCTTGGCCCCACCATGCCTGTCTCCCATCAGATCCTTCTCAGGAATCCTGAGGATAGAACTGGAGCACCAATCTGATTCTCTTTAGCCCACTGAAGAACATGATGAGTTCCGGAGGTGGAGAAAAGCATCTATCTGGATAAATGTTACCTATCGACAGAAGCTTCAGTTCCTACTGTCTACTACAATAAAGTGCCATTTCTCTTTTAAGCCAGGACTTGAACCCAGGGATCCATATATGCTAAATACATTCTGCATCTTTCCTAAGGAAAAGATTCACCTTCTCAGCTTCTTAGGAAATTCTTCAATAAAATATATGTGATGGCTGGGAGGAACCAGTGGCCTGATGTCAAAAGTTTAGGATGGGGGCTAGAGAGCCATCTCAGTGGATAAGAGCATGGGCTGTGCTTGCCAGCACACACAGGGCAGCTAGCTCACAGCCATCTCTACCCGCAGGTCTGGAGATCTGAGGCCCTCTCCCAGCTTCCTCCAGCAGGGCACACATACAGAATACATTAATGAGGATGAAACGCCCATACACGTAAAGTAATTAAAAAGGAGGAGCCTGAAGACTTGGGTCAGTGGAACATGAGATCTGCAAGGCCATGGGTTTGATCCCCAGCACTGCGCACAGATAAGCACAGAACAGTAAGCACTAAAATAGCAAAAAGGTTTTAAAATCAATGATACTAAACAGACATGAACATAAAATGGCTTAGGAAATCAACTTTCTTTAAACATCCATATGAATTTATTGGAAATCAACTTTTAAAATAACCTTTCATTTTATCTATTATGAAATGAAGGATTTCAAAACTTTAATCTTGCAGGTGTCTAGAACAGAACACCACTATAAGTATCAAAAGTTTATGTTGATTTATTTGTTAAAAAAATCTAAGACATGATATCTTATGCCTTCTTTAAATGAATATCATTGGGCTGGAGAGATTGCTCAGCAGTTAAAAGCACTGACTGCTCTTCCAGAGATCCTGAGTTCAATTCCCAGCAACCACATGGTGGCTCACAACCTTATCTGTAAAGGATTCTGATGCCCTCTTCTAGGGTGTCTGAAGAGATCGACAATGTGCTCACAAAACTAAAATAAATTTATAAAAAAGTCTTTTATTTTCTAGATATAAAATTATTATGGGTCTATTATTTTCATTGTTTACTGGAGTGACGTAGTCCCAGGATTTGCTGGCCCTGCCCGGAAGAGCTTGGCAGCTAAGGACAGGCCCACCCCTCAGTCTGCTCTCAGGCTCAGGCAGGCTTTAACACCTTTGAAGACTTGCTGAAAGTCAGATTGCATGGAAGCATATGCCTGCTCCCCAGCACTTAAGAGACGGAGGAAAGAAAGTAACCTCAAGTTCAAGCCAGTCTACATAATAAGGTCCAGGCCTGGGCTACATGGCGACGCTAACATCTCAAAAACTAAATTTTTAATTAGAAAAAGACTATGAAATAAGTGTCTTATGTGGTCCCTGGAGCCTTTAATATTTAATCTTGGACCTTTTATAGTAAGGGGGGGGGGGAAAGTAAAGAAAAGAAATAAACTGCCAGTCCCTCTTCAAAATGTTCTTGGCCTAGCAGGTCACTGTCTGCCTCTCCCCTGTCTAAGGGCGAAGAGGCCTGAGGGTAAGAAATCAGGTTGGTCCCTAGAATGGGTCTAGCTGGCCTCTGGGTCTGTATGTAGTTAACTGTCACGTGGGAATAAACAAACCATGCCCACAGGACGGGTGAATGACAGGTACCATGGCGGACGTGCAGTAAAGAAAAGCACTATGGGATCCTGCTTCATTAATAAGGACCATGTAGGCAGGACTCAGATCACTACATTCTGATTTTTCTTTAAAAATTCATCTGCTATATGAATAAAACATTTAATCTTAATATATAATATTTTTTAGTTCTTTTGAGGTTTTTTTGTTTATTTATTTTTATTGGATATATTCTTTGTTTACATTTCAAATGTTATCCCCTTTCCCAGTTTCCCCCTCATCTCAGAAACCCCCATCCCATCCTCCCTCCCCCTGTTTCCATGAGGGTGCTCCCCCACCCACCCCACTCCCACCTCCCCACCCTTGATCCCCTGCACTGGGGCATCTATGGAGCCTTCATAGGACCAAGGACCTCTCCTCCCATTGATGCCTGACAAGGCCATCCTCTGCTACATGTGCAGCCAAAGCCATGTGTACCCCTTGGTTGATGTCTTAGTCCCTGGGAGCTCTGCGGGGTCTGCTTGGTTGATATTGTTGTCCTTCCTATGAGGTTGCAAACCCCTTCAGCTCCATTAGTCCTTTCCCTAACTCCTCCATTGGGGACCTTGCACTTTTTAGTTCTTAAGTAGTAAGGCTGTCTAAAACTAGACACACCAAATAATCACCATGGCAGTAAAGTGACTTGGGAATGTGACTGAGTCACCACTAAGTCACCACAGCAAAGACTGGAATCTCATCTGGATTCCCGAGGACCACCCATAGCAGCAAAGCAAGTGGCATACTTTCAGGCACTGTGCCATCATCAGACTGAGTTGCAATTAGGGGTGAGGGCATCATTAAGTTTGGGGTGATGCTTGCAATTCAAAGTAAGCGGTGCCTTCCCGCTCCTCTGGAAAACATCGTTTAGGGGGTTTCAACGATCCTCCTGAACCTAGGCTCCAGCACCATGCTTGAATTTTTCCTTTGGATGCATGCCCAACAATAAATGATCCACAATGATCTGAGGACAGCACTCCCATCCAAGAACTTAATCAGATTAATGATGTATTTGTTTTATAAAAATGAAGTACATTAAGCCTGAGAATGCCTAATTTACATACTAAATGGTTGCTAGGGACCAAAAATACTAGTGGTTTTTACAAAACGGAGGTTACAAAATTGACTATTGTCTTGAAATCTGGTAGTAAATAGCAGTGAAATGCAAAATAATAAACAAATGTTAATTAGAAGTATTTATGTATGTAAATTCATTAGATGGTGTACAGTTGTTCAAAAGAACCTAATGATGCTTATATCCCAAACATGTAAGCCCCAGAGTCAATATGGTATCATTATTGAAGTTGGAAATGACAGTAAACTAACTTACCATGTTTTCTAGTTGATTTGACCTCAAATCATTTACATTCCATTGTTCTATTTTCTCTTGAGATCCTAGCTTAAATATGCGAATATAAACAGGAAATTAGCAGTTTAGGTATCTGCCATTTTCCTTGGAAACAGCTTCATATAAAAAGAGGAAGAAGAGCTTTCAGGAAGCTGCTGAATTTCCCTGACTATATAAACAAGAAAAACTAATCGCCTTCCTGGATGGCCTCTTGAATTTGCAGACACAAGATGGCTACATTCATTCAACAGTCTGGTGTTTCTTCACCTTGGGGAGGCAACAAAGAGAAAGAAAGTTGCTGCTCCGTCTACTGAGGACACTAGCAAGCAGTTCAAAGGAGCAGCTTCCCAGTTCCAGTATTAAAAGGGAGCTCTGGAAACAAAGAAAAGCCAGCCCCAGACTTAGCTACAGTTAGAAGTAAACTCACAGAGGGAGCAGCCATGTGTCCCACCCTTCCACCGCCCTTCTGCCGAGGCCAGAGAGAATGGAGAGACCTAAAACAACTGACATCTCCGTCTGTCTGTAGTCACATATGTAGTCTCCCAGGCTGAGAAAACTGAGTCAAATTTAATTTAAATGAGACAAAACTTAAGGCTGCCTTGTCTTAAGTATTTATTTCACTAAATTGCATTTGTATTCAGTGACTACAGAAATCAAAGTTTTTAAAAATTGAATAAAAATGACTAGATAAAAACTTTCATTAAGCATGGAGTTTTACCTTTTTTAAATAATTGAGTTCAATTTTAGATATAAACTTACACACAGGCCTTAGAAATATATATGGAGTATGTGTCCTTATTACATGCAGGGGAATCCTTTGGGTATATGCTCAAGAGTGGTATAACGGGGTCCACCTGTGGTATCATGCCCAGTTTTCAGAGGAACTGCCAGACTGATTTCCAGAGTGGTAGTACCAGCTTGCAACCCCTCCCCCCGCCCCCCAGCAGTGGAGGAGTGTTCCTCTTTCTCCACATCCTCACCAGCACCTGTTTTCTCCTGAACTTTTTTTTTTTTTTTTTTTTTGAGACAGGGTTTCTCTGTGTAGCCCTGGCTGCCTGGAACTCACTCTGTAGACCAGACTGGCCTCGAACTCAGAAGTCCGCCTGCCTCTGCCTCCCAAGTGCTGGGATTACAAGCATGCGCCACCACGCCCGGCCCTTCTCCTGAACTTTTGATCTTAGCCATTCTGACTGGTGTGAGGTGGAATCTCAGGGTTGTTTTGATTTGCATTTCCCTGATGACTAAGAATGTTGAACATTTCTTTAGGATGCTTTTCCGACATTCGATATTCTTCAGGTGAAAATTCTTTGTTTAGCTCTGTACCCCATTTTTTTAATAGGGTTATTTGGCTCTCTGGAGTCTACCTTCTTGAGTTCTTTGTATATATTAGATATTAGCCCTCTGTCCAATGTAGGGTTGGTAAAGATCTTTGCCCAATTTGTTGGTTGCTTTTGGTCCTTTTGACAGTGTCCTTTGCCTTACAGAAACTTTGTAATTTTATGAGGTCCCATTTGTCAATTCTTGAGCTTAGAGCATAAGCTATTGGTGTTCTGTTCAGGAACTTTTCCCCTGTTCCCATGTCCTCAAGGCTCTTTCCCAGTTTCTTTTCTAGTAGTTTCAGTATGTCTGGTTTTATGTGGATGTCCTTGATCCACTTGGACTCCACTATGTTCATAGCAGCCCTATTTATAATAGTCAGAAGCTGGAAGAACCCAATGTCCCTCAACAGAGGAACGGATACAGAAAATATGGTATATTTACACTATGGAATACTACTTAGCTATTAAAAACAATAAATCCATGAAATCCTTAGGCAAATGGGTGGAACTGGAAAATATCATCCTAAGTGAGGTTACCCAATCACAAACACACACACACACACACACACACACACACACAAGAGAAAAATCCCAGCAGGTGCAGGATAATACCACATGACTCCAAGGATAAACTGGATGCTCACTTGTATATTACATGGGAAAACCCCCTTAAACTATGGGGGAGAGACCGGGTCCAGGGCAAATGGGGAGCGTGGAAGTAAGTTTCTTAACAAACCTATTTAAGAACTTTAAAAAAAAAAAACACAAAACTGTTCTTTCTCTTATCAGTAGACAGGCCTCTGAATTTCCCATAATCCAATGTTGTCTCCTTTTTATAATTCCCCTTTTCCCTCTCCCACTAATGATTTACTTTGTAACCACTGTGGCAAGTTCTCATGTACCTATCTTAAATAGAAGAGATAGTCTTAAATAGCTTTAAAATAAGGAAAGGAGCAAGCAGGGCACCAGCCTTAGAGTCCTTAGGTTTTGTTGCTATTGCTGTTGGGTTTGTTTGGTTTTGAAACAGGGTCTCATTAAGAAAACCTGGCTGGCTCCAAATTTACAGGGATCTGCCTACCTCTGCTTCATGAGTTCTGGGATTAAAGGTGTGTTACAGTACACCAAGCAAATGACTTCATTTTGTAAGTAGTTTGTATAATCATTAAGATAAAGAGTAAACAAATACAGCCTTCAGGTTTGAGGGTCTTTGGTATTTACTGTTTTCTGCTAAGGAGTATGGAAAACACTGGGTTGGGAAGATGGTTCATGAGGAAAGTGCTTTCTATGCAAGTGTGAGGGCTTGGTTTGAATCCTCAGAGCCCATAAAACAGTCGCATGTGCTCCAGCATCTCTGGATAGGAGTGGGGACAGGTAGATCCCATGGGGCTGGCTGACCAGCCAGTATGGCTCAAACACCAAGCTTCAGGTCCAGAGATCTTGTCTCAAAATGTAGGGTTTGGGGGAAGATACCCCTCATCAACCTCCGGCTTCAACACACACATAGATAATAAGCACATACATATATATACACACACATGAATACAGTACACACGCACACAAAAAAAAAAACTTGACAAAATCAAACACATCAAACTGAAGTTTGAATAACAAGAGAGCCAATGAATCAAGGCAACAGGGAATATTTCGTAGGCTGATGAAAGATTTGTAGATCAGATTGCCAATGAGAACATTAGTTCAGAATGAAATTAAACCTCACTCAAAATGTCTTAAGACTGTGTACATACTGAAAGACAAAGATTTGTTCATTTTAGAAGCAACAAATTCCTACAGAAGGGTAACTTAGTGCTAAGTAAGCCATCTGTTGTTTGAGGCACTCATAATACATACAACAGATCAGTGTCCTGTGCTCTTATTAAGAGATGGGATTTTTTTTTTATTGGAAACCCCCTAACCCATCCCTCCTCCCCCTGCCTCTATGAGGGTGCCCCACCCACCCACCTACCCACTCCCGCCCTGACATTCCCCTACACTGGGGCATCGAACACCCTGAGACCCAAGGGCCACTCCTCCCACTGATGTCCAACAAAGCCATCCTCTGTCACATAGGTGGCAGAAGCCCTGGGTCCCTCCATGTTTATTCTTTGGTTGGTGGTTTAGTCCCTGGGAGCTCCCCGGGGTCTGGCCGATTGACACTGTTGCTTCTCCATGGGGCTGCAGACCCCTCCAGCTCCTTCAGTCCTTCCCCTAACTCTTCCATTGGAGTCTCCATGCTCAGTCCGATGGGTGGCTGTAAGCTTCCACCCCTGTATTTGTCAGGCGCTGCCAGAGCCTCTCAGGAGACAGCTACATCAGGCTTCCATCAGCAAGTACTTCCTGGAATCCACAATAGCGTACAGGTTTGGCGACTGTATATGGGATGGATCCCCAGGTGGGGCAGTCTCTGGACGGCCTTTCCTTCAGTCTCTGCTCTACACTTTGTCTCTACTATTTGAGATGGGAATATTTTTAAGTCTAAAATAGCCTTTCACGGGAGACCTCAACCTCAAAAGGGGTAGGAGAGTGGGGGAATCCCTCTCCACCACGCACCCCATGGCTGAGTACTGGGTTTTGTCCCATAGTCACATAATGAACATAGCACCACAAAACTAGACCACCACCATCCTGCCAACGTGAGAGCAACCCCAAAACACTTGTAGAGACGAAGGAGGACTACAGCTGACCTGCGTGCCTGCCAGCTTGTGCGTCTGCAATGTTGATGGCTCTAGTTGGCAGCAGGAGGCAGCCACACATAAACAGCCTGCCTGCTTCACTCCTTCCCACACTGCACACACACAAGTCTGCCACCCCACAAAGGAATGCATCTCTTGTGCAAAAGGACAGGGTGTAGCCCTTTTTTGGCAAGATATTTGATTCTATGATAGCTCCCTTAAACTTAGGAAAAACATAGTTTTGAATTAAATATACCCAAAACTTTTAAAATAAAAACCCTCCTCGACGCAGTTAGATAAGTTATGAACATATTTTAAAAACGAAGTCAATATCAGTATTTATGGCATACAACAGTCTTCATATAATATTCTTAGGCTTAACAGAATTTGTTTTTGTTTTTACCTTTGTGGTCCTACAGATCGTAGAATTATTTTTTAATGAATAGTCTGGAGTAAGCAAATTATTTTGTGAGCAAAACTATTTTATAAAATATTTTAAAACTCATTTTATAAGCAAAACCAAAATGGAAACCTTGTTTATTTGGCTTAAATAAAAAGTGTCAATTCTCTTGGGTTTTTCTTAAAAGGAACATCCTGGCTACAGAGCAGCTTTTAGTACAAAGTTCTAAGCAAACCCCAAGATCACCGAGCACTTTCATATCACTGACCGCTTCGATGAGAAAGACTCAGTAAAACAATAGAGGTCCCACGAATTATTTGCTTGGAACCAATGAATACAGACATTTACATATGAGATATGCCCCCAAAAAGCAATATATAATTAGAAATATATTTCAAATGCATTATATTTAAATATCCCTAGCCATTTAAAATTCAGCTAAAATTAATAAAATTAATTAAAAGCCAACAGTTGGCCAGTTTGAGTAAGACGCAAATGCTGGGCAGACAAGCACACGATGAGACCCCTGTGCCAACCGGGCTGCGGCCTCAGGAGACAGCACAACGGGAAGTAGAACGGCCACTGGTGGGCCTTTCTGCCACGGTATTTATCATTGGCCGAGTATTAGCACTGGCCACGATGTACCTCGTTTAACTCTCATAGCAGTAGGAGCGATTAGCAGTAACTTCTTAGAATTAGATGGCTTTGGAAAGCTCATGATGCTTTTCATTGAATCTGCTTGAAAAGGAGCTGCCCAGACACGGCCCCGTGAGCCGCTGGGACACTCATGTAGGAAATCATCTACTGCAAGGGGAGGGATAAGGTTAAAATTTGAGGCAAATTTGCTCAGCTCCACTAAAGAAAAATTTAGTCTGACCTCTAGCTAAAGTATCAAAGTTTCTGAGAGCTATAAAATAATACACATCAATTAATCACCATCATCCACTGAGCCAAACATTGAAAAATAATGTCAAGAAGTTACCCTGTAATTACTGTGTGGCTCCTTCAAAATCCATTTGACATAATCACTCTCTGACAGCTGCAAGAGGGAAAATGTTCCATTTCTTCTCCCACCAGTCCCCTCTCCTGAGAGCCAGGGGCATCGCTTTCAGCACTTCCTGATCTGCCAACTGTTTATGAGGAAGTGTGTGGGGTGCCTTCCTAATCAGAGCTCCCGAGGCCTGTCAGGGGTTGAGAGTTTCCAATCAAAGCTGTGGACTCAGGAGAGTCACAGTCAGGGGACGGGCAATGGGCTTATTATTACCAGTGCGCAGGGTGGAAAATTACTCAAGTACAAGAGGAGAGGACCTGGTTTTGTCTGACAGACCACTGGAACACTCCCCTCCCTTTGGTCGACACTCATTTCCATTTACGAAGAGCAGCCCTCGGTGCTCGCTGCACTGTAATATGCTCAGCGTCCTCATTTGCCGAGTGTGGGGCAGGAGTTATTGTCAACTGACTCCTTCATGAAAACCAGGCATGGTGTTAAAATCCAACAGAACCCTACAGACAGGCAGAGCATCTCATTTCCATCCCTGGTTTTCCCGCCCAGCACCACAGCTGGATTTTTCTGCCTACACCTGAGTTGCCTGAGACTAAGCCAAGGTTTTCCCTGCCAGTGGAGCACAGCCCTCTGACAGCTCGTTTCCGAGACCTGAGGTTGGTACTACCATGGGCCTGACATCATACAGCAGCTCCTGGCTTCTTAGGAGAAGGGTTTTCTAGTTTATAATTGTCCTCTTAGTTTTCCCCAGAGGCATCCACCAGAAGAAAGGCCTAAGCCAGCACCACAATATGATGAGCCTAAAACCCCAGTACCTCAGCAACAGAGTGTGGGACATGCCTAGACAACATTTCTTCAAGACTATCTTACTGTGTGGAATTGAAACTTTATATTGCACAAAGAATACCTGTGTCTGTATCATGGATTTTTCAATTTTTCCCATCAGAAAGACTTGAGTGGGGTCTGTGATACAGCATGATTTGGAAAGTCTACGGCATTGATGAAAATGTCACGGATGCAGAATCTTATGCCCCTGGGCAGGGGTGAGGGGAGCTGATAGAACCAGAGAGGCTATATTGTAATAAATAAGATACTGGCAGGACAAAAAGAGGAAAGAGCCACTCGTTCTTTGATACCTAGAACTGAATCAAAATACAAATGGGAATTTTCTCAGTTTTTGAGGTTTTTCCTTAATAATTAATACAAAGTAATATATCACACTTCTCAAATTAGGATAGAAACTTAAAGCAGGGGAAGAATCATTCAACCCAAAACCCAAAGATGTGTTTTGTAAAGTGTGGGTGTGGCGTGCAGCATGGCTGTGCCATTTCCCAGAGCTGTCCATCCTCCTTGTGTTCTGAGGCAGAAACTCTCACTGGCCTGAAGGTCACCAAGCTAAACCTTGCTCTTCAGAGAGCAGGCTTCTCTCTCTCCCCACGGCTGGGGAGCCCCACCCCTGGCCTTTTATGTGCCTTCTGGGGATGTGCCTTCGGGCTCTCATCTTTGTTTCTACTTTACTGAGCTATCTCACCAACATCATCCCTCAACTAATTTTTATTATTTCTATTTAGAAAAAAAAGTATACATATGTATATATATACATATATATTTTTTAATGTGGGGCAGGAAGGTATTTCATTAAAAAGGAATAGGTAACCCTGTTGACTTAAGTCATTATCTTTCTCATTCTTGTCCCCAACAACTCCACTACATTACTGAAAAATAAATTCACAGACTATTTCTAATCTGGCATCTAAAGTAACTTTTTAATTAATGCTGCACTACAGCACTGATGATACATACCATCAAACCTTATTCTGGTACAGAGGGCACACTCCTCTGACTTCACCATTGGCTTACAGCTCTCCTCCTAATCTCCTGCAATTTACCCTAGTTAATGCCTTGCTTTTGGATATGCTACATTTGCCACCCAATGAGTTTATTCCACTGGCCATTTACTTTTAACTACAGAGCCAATATATTTGAAGAAAATAATCTCCCAGCAAATCCAGCACAGGGGGGCGGGAGGGGGGGGGAAGACTTATTTATCCAGCATTTTGTACCATGAATTGAAGCTTTATGGCAAAGAGTAAGCAATAAACAAAAACACCTCAGGGGCCTGGGAGGAGCAATGTAACCAATTACGTTTAATTAAATCAAAGGAAGGGAGCCCCAGGGCTGAATGAGCCGAAGAACAAATTTGCATTAACACCTAGCAGCCAAGCAAGTAGCTCTGGGTCTAGCCTGCAAGTCCAATTGTTGCCATCTATTCTCTGCGCTGAAGGGGGCCATTAGCTAAATTCCTAGGCATTGTTCCTCCTCTGATGAGAGACTGCGTTCTCAACCCTTCACTCTATCACACATGGAAATTGCCCTCTAAAATAAACAGCTTCCCTGAAAGCTCAGAAACAAACATCGCCTGACTTCAGTTTGCAATTTAGAACAAACTTCAGGGCCACCATAGGAGACAAAAGGAAATGAACAGTGTGACTTGAGTTCCCAACCACACGTGACAGGATCCTCCAAGTGCACTGCTTCTCTGTAGCACGAGGCTATCCCCTGGGTGCCACTGAATCCCTCTGCTCCGGATGGACTACTTGGATTTCATCCTCCTAAAGAGCTACAGCAGAATGAGTCTTCCCTTAGGGTTCTCAGTATCTAGAACTTTCCCCTGGTAACCAGCTACTTTTATTATTTAGAGAATTTTGACTTAATATGTCTACACATATACATATTTTATATAGGGTACCTATTGTAAAACCTATTTAACAAAACCTTAGTAATGAGAGCTAACTAATTATGGTAAACTAATGCTTACTCTAATATTGATAACTCTTAGATCTAATTCTTTTGTCTTGGGCACTCTTTTATTCTTGTTGAGTCATCACAGTCAAAATTTAAAAAAAAAAAAATGGAAGGAAAACCAAATAAAACATTATTAGCATTAGTCCTGAAATTCACCAGAGACAAACCAATTCCATTATTTTGGGACAAATTTGAAGCAAGCTTTATTAAATATTAAATACTGACCAAGAGATGGACTTTGATCAGGACCATTCCCTGGAATTTCCCAGCCAAATGGCCCACAGACACAAGTTACAGGGATTATAGGCCACCTACTTTCCCATGATGCTTCATCAGCTTTTATGAACTACAACTCCCAGCATTCCAAGAAGTTAACAGGTCCTTGGGCAGGCTGGGTTTATAGGTTAATTTTTGGGCTTTATGCTAGCTCTACAATAATAAATAATGAGGAATTAAATCCATGTGGTAAAACACAGGCCAAAAAAGGGACAGAGATATCAGGCTATGTAAGGCTATTTCACACCGAAAATTTAAAACTACTACTAGACTATAACATGTACCTACAATTTTTATTTTTAATCTGAATTAGCACTCTATGATCATTATACTCATAAGACACTGAAGAGTTTTTAGTCTTGTTCTTGTTTAATTAAATCTCCTGATTAAGCCAGACATCATGAAATACCGTGATGATCTCAGCATATGGGAGGCTAAGCCAAGTGGATCTTGAGTTTGAACACCCAACCTGGGTTACCCAGTGTGATAGTTTGTATATGCTTGGCCCAGGAAGTGGCACTAATAGGAGATATAGCCTTGTTGAAGTAGGTGTGTCACTGTGAGTGTGGGCTTAAGACCCTCACCCTAGCTGCCTGGAAGTCAATATTCTGCTAGCAGCCTTCAGATGAAGATGTAGAACTCTCAGCTCTTCCTGCACCATGCCTGCCTGGATGCTGCCACACTCCCACTTTGATGATAATGGACTGAACTTCTGAACCTGTAAGCCAGCCCCTATTAACTGTTGTCCTTTGTAAAACTTACACTGGTCATAGTGACTCTTCACAGCAGTAGAACCCTAAGACACCCAGTGTCAACACAATAACTACAGCTCTCATCTTAAAGGAATTAGAGATAGTAAGTTCCAGAGCCATTTTAAGTGACCAGGGTCCTGGAACACAGATTTAATTACCTGAGAGCCCATGTTTCAATGCAGAAGCAGTTTCACAAAGCTGTTACAGTTTTACAGAACACAGAAAGTTCTAAATCAAGGCAAGTTTAAAATACACTGGTGGGTACAACAGAGAGGTGGAGGCAGCAAGAAAGCGGAAGCTCCTCTATAGGCCCAGAACTGACGATCTCAGGGCCGCCCTGCAGGGATGCTAACCAGCTCAAGCACCTCAGGCAAGGCTGTGGCAGGCCTTCCCTCTCTCCCATGCCCTCCGCCTAGCTGAACAACATTAGTCTACATTCCTAAAGCTAGCCACCAAGGTCTGTTCCCTTCTTCGGTCATGTGTCCCTCCTGAGGCTGACTACGAAGGCCCAGCTACCAAAGTATTGAAGCCCAGAAAGAAAAAGCCCACTTAGGTTCATCTAATTAACATGAATCAAAATTAAATACCTCATCCTAAGACAGGGTTTCCCCTTTTACCTTTATAGAAAAAACAAAACAAAACAAAACAAAAAACCGCCATTTGCCTGTGAGCCACTCTTCTCCTCTCTATCCGGAAGTAGCCTTATGTCTTAGTTTAAGAATGGCACCCAACAGTTGTACTTGTAGGAACTTAATCACATGGTTGCATCTACCTACAAAGGAAAATGAAATCGGTGGTCTCAGAAAATGAAAACAAGCATTTCTGAATACAACTTCTGCCACACTGATCAGGGACTAGATCAGAACATTATAAAAACTGGCATAGGGTGACCTCAAGAAACTAAGGTATCTAGGACCACATATAAAATATTGAATTTGAAATACTTCCATATAACTTAAAATATTTCCTAGACTGTTTTAACTTTTATAGTGCTCATACAGAAAGTGGAGAAAAAATAGGAAGCAACAGAGCAGTCTGGGACATTCAACACTGACCACTGGGAGCTCCAAAGCCAGAGCTGAGGAACGTGAAAGAAGGAAATTAGAGTAATACAAATTTCACACACTGAAGAAGGTAGGTCTTCAAATCACTCAAGCCATCTGTGCCCGGAAGATGCAATTATAAAAAAAATGCATGACGCTGCTTGTCACTGAGAAGTCAAAAGAACACCAGCAAAAAGAACCCTAATGGTTTCTTACAAACAAGCAGCCTTTCACCAGCTAGGCTGGATTCCAGAGGGTAACGCACAGTACCTTCAAGTACTAAAGGCAACTCGTTTCCATCTAGAATTAGACTCAGATAAGAAACACAGTTTAAAGATAGACATCTTCAAATATATGAAGATTCGGAGCTTCCCTCTTTATTAGCAAGCTACTTGAAAGACAAGGAATATAGGTGAGATTCAAAGGAGAAAACCAAACCCAGAACAGGAAAAGGAGATTCTAGCAATGTTGTACATTTGAGAAGGAAAAAAAAAAATCCAGTCCAGACAAGAAGAGGAAGTCAATAAGGAAGTCATTAAGGAAGCAGTAATAGGAGCTGAAGAGAGGGCTCGGGTGGAGCACACACTGCTCTTGCAGGGAGCCAGAGGCCCATTCCAGCCTCACACCTGACTGCTCACAGCCACCTGTCTCTCCAGCTCCCAGGGAACGTCTCTGGGCTCTGCCTGCATTCCTATCCACATGTGAATATGTGTGCATGCACACATCCACTGTCCTGCCCCACTCCGCCCCACCCCACCCCCCCAAAAATTTTGTTTTTAAATCTTTAAAAAAAAATTATGATGGAAGACTTGGAAAAAATTTTAAAAAATAAGTATAGTATAGAAATAGTAAAAGCAAGTTGTATAAGAAAGAATTATATGTAGCAAATAATATAAAAGAATTGGAAAATAAAGTAGTATAAAAGAAATGGAAGTAATTACATAATCTCATTTGGCTTTATAGTAAATATTCCTTAACTGGTCAAGTAATTTCTATGGTAATGATTCATTAAAATATAATTCATTATAATTATATAAGTAATAAACTATCAGAGACTTTGGATAGTAGCCATTCAACTAAAACCAAATAATCAAGAAATGCTAGGTAAGAATATTTTTTAAGAAATAGGAAAATAATCATCAAAATAAATAAGAAAGCCAAATGAATGTTGACCTCTAAGAAGCAGAAAGAATAAGAAAGGAACTATTGACTTCATTATAAGCCCTTCAAATATTTTATTTGAATCAGTGCTGCTTTATTTTAAACTAAGATATTACTAAGTTTCAAACACAGAATTGAATGTGAGAAACACAAAGATGAATTAAAATGTTTCAGAGTGATAATTATGTTCACAGGAATTGTTTTAAAATGGTCTTTCTGTAACAGCAACAGCAACAACAACAACAACAACAACAACAAAAACCCCAGAAGAGGTGACTTGAAACTGGCATTTGAAGTTCTATTTGAATTAAGTGTCTTAGGGGACACATATATGTGCATGTTCTTGTGGATGTGTACATGTGAGAGTAGAGGCAACACAGGATATCTTTCTAGACTGCTCTCCACATTACTGAACTTCGAGTTTACTGATTGGTTAAGTTGACTAGCCAACAGGTTCCATGGACCCACTTGTCTCCACCCCCAATGATGAGGTTAGACACCTCACTCAGCCTAGGTGCTGGGATCCCAACTGAAGACCTCACATTTGTACATCAGGAACTTTATGAACTGAGTCACCTCCCATCTCCCAGACCCTTGAAGTATGTGTGTGTGTGTGTGTGTCTTTCTGTCTGTCTGTGTCCTATGTATGTATGTATGATATGTATATGTGTGTATATAATATCTATATGTGTATATGCAGACATATACATGATTTCTTGTCCACATGTAGAGGTTTACTTTTAGGGTAATTCTGCTTAAACTACAATAGTTATGCAGTAGAAGAATATTATCATTCCTCTTCCAGAATATCAAAACACATCACTAATGGCACTTGGCATTGCAGGTCATACTGAGTAAAGATGTGAAAGAAGCACTAAATGTATAATGGACATCCTCACACTGTGGTGGTTTCTCAGTGTGGTGGTACGTGCATGGCCCAGGGAGTGGCTCTATTAGAAGGTGTGGCCTTGTTGGAGGAAGTGTGTCGTTGTGGGGGGTGGGGGACTTTGAGACCTTCCTCCTAGCTATCTGAAAGCCAGTCTTCTCCTGTTTGCCTTCAGAAGAAGATATAGAACTCTCAGCTCCTTCTCCAGCGCCATGCCTGCCCGCACACTGCCACGCTTTCCGCCATGATGATAATGGACTGAACCTCTGGAACTGGAAGCCAGCCTCAATTAAATGCTTTCTTTTATAAGAGTTGCCTTGGTCATGATGTCCCTTCACAGCAATAGAAACCCTAATTAAGACACACCATTGCATACTGATTCTGAAAACAATGAATTCACTTTACCATGAAGAAATAAAATAAAACCACAGACTGATAGGCCAGGAAATAGACAGATGCTATGTATTCTTTCATCAAATAAAAAGGAGTTGACTTCTTACAGAAGTTGAACTGAAGACTCCATTATAGTGTCATCTGGGAAACTTTGTGAGAGTAAAATACTGACTACCAGCTAAAATATATGCTGCAGATCAATAACCAACTTAGAGCACTTGTTTTCCCACAGCCAGTATATGTAACCCTGGTAACCAAGAGATGAATGGCAGGGTAGCTTCCTACAGTATACTGAATGACATCATGCTACTACCCACAACCCACATCAAACTCTGAGGGCTAGAAATGCATGATATTTTAGCACCTTTTAACAAATGAGCACCGGGATTGAGGACCTTGGATCCTGAGGAAGGAAGCCAAAGTAAAAATGAAGTGAGAAATGACTACAGAAACAGGAGCAAGCATCTCAAGGTCCGGGTGAGAGCATGCCCAAGAGCAGCAGCGGACTGACCTTGGCAGAGATTCCAGACCCCCCACCACTACCAGTCCTGTGCATTTCCTAACCCCACCTCTCCTCTTCCCCATAGATTCAAGAATTGTCCAGTACCCAATATACTCTATTTTGACTAAAATTATTATCCATTTCTATTATTGACAAGGAATAGAAGTGATCAAAAGTCAGAGACAGAGCTGGGCGGTGGTGGCACACTCCTTTAATCCCAGCACTTAGGAGGCAGAGGCAGGCAGATTTCTGAATTCAAGGCCAGCCTGGTCTACAGAGTGAATTCCAGGACAGCCAGGGCTACACAGAGAAACCCTGTCTCCAAAAAAGAAAAGAAAAGACAAGACAAGACAAGACAAGACAAGACAAGACAAGACAAGACAAGACAAGGAAAAAAAGAAAGAAAAGAAAAGAAAAGAAAAGAAAAGAAAAGAAAAGAAAAGAAAAGAAAAGAAAAGAAAAGAAAAGAAAAGAAAAGAAAAAGAAAAAAAGAAAAAAGTCAGAAACAGAAACCTTTAAATCTCAAGAGCATGCTTACCCATTTTGTTCTATGAACTGAGAGTCACATGCTTTAATGAATCTAGTTTTGGTAGCAGAAGAAAATAAGAATGCCTTTAAAGCAAAGAAGAACAAGTGTTTTTACCTTGAATAATAAGAATTCAATAAGTCTGTTGTGAATATTAAACTACAAAACTTTAATTATAAACAGCAGGATCGCTGCTCACTCATCTTTAGCATTCTTGATCCATTTCAATTGTTTCCTTTTCTTTGTACTGTCTGAGTAGCAATATCACCTTTTAATTTTTTACACAACCCCTTCCCAAAAAAATGAAGTTAGAGTTATTAAAAGATAATTATATTTACATATTTCTAGAAAGGAATTCTGGGTTCAGATGGCATTACCACTTTATAACTGCAATTTTTACATTAAAGGGTTTTTATTTATCTGAAAAAAATCTAGATCTTCGCAAACATGTAAAGGCAGGGCTGGGCCTGCTGCATCTTGGGGCTGTGTCTGCTAAGCACAGAGAGGAGAAGACTGCAGGGGGGATTGCTTGTTCTTTCTCATGGGTTGGACCTTAGGATGCTTCCATTCCAACCAGAGTAACCAGGACTGGGGATGTTGTTTCTGTGGAGGGCTATGCATGGCCATAACCATGTATGGTACATCAATTATCAGTGTAAGTCGGGGACAAAGAGCAAAGGGGCACTTGCCTCTTATATGTGACATCCTGGGTATCAATGCAACAACTTAGAGCCAACCAACAAAAATAAATAAATTTTTTCACATTCATACATTTAGGTTTTTAAACAAAGAACGTTCAGTAATTATATAAACAGGAGCCTGTTGCAAACGGGAGGAAGGCCACATGGCTTCTGTTCTAGCCCCTCCTGTTCGTTCGCTTGCTCTCATATTTGGTCTCACAGTGACAGTGGATGAGAAATATTTCCTTAGGCCATTACTGCCCTGCAAGGGTTCAAGAAAACACACCACAAAGAAAAACAGTTGAGGACTTCCTTTGTGAATAGAGACTTAATGCTCACTGTCTTTGTGGTCCTCTGGACCACTGTGATGGGCAGGAGCCAAAACCTCTGGAAGTGATTAGCAATGATAATGAGGTGACAGTTAATCTCTTAGACAACTAAAGAGAAGAGGAAAGAATGAAAGGGGGAAACTTTACACAAGATGCAGGAGGGGGTAGAGAAAGCTCACCATAGCAGAATACAAGCTATACAGTAGGTGGCAGTCTGTCCTGAGCGGCAGGCCAAAGCACAGGCTCCATTGAGCCTGTGTTTTTAAATATATAATTAAGTGATCTGGGGTCCAAATTATGCATACTATCCTAGGGACCACCGCATACACTAACCGCTCTCAGATTTTGTATATTCAGAGTCCATCTCTTATAACTCTCTCTTACAACTAAGCCTAAAGAAAGAAAAAATCATAACAACAATAATATTAAGTATAAAACTATCTGAGGCTTTATGACTTAACATATATGAGAATTATACACAGAATGGCACGGCATGCTTTTAATTCATATAACTGGATAGGACCTTTAGAAATTTTCAAAAAGATTTTTGGGGTGACTTAAATATCATTGTATCATTATCAAACTCATCTTAGACTTACCATTAATAAGTCTTTATACATGTGCCAGGTGTGAGGCCACAATACCTTTAGTCCCAGCACTTCAGAGGCACAAGGCAGGCTGATCTCTGTGAGTTCAAGGCCAGCCTGGTCTATGTAGTGAGATACAAGATAGCCAGGACTACATAGAGAGAGCATGTCTTTGGGAAAAAAATAAATTTAAGAACATAAATCTTTAGCCAGACCATGTTGGTGCACTTTTAATACCAGCACTTTGAAAGGCAGAGGCAGGCATGTCTGAGTTCTAGGACAGCCTGGTCTGCACAGTGAGTTCTAGGACAGCCAAGACTCCACAGAGAAACTCTGTCTCAAAAACCTACATAGTTAGTTAGACAGACAGAGAGACAGACAGACACTCAATTTTTATATGTAATTCCTCAAAATAATTTTGTAGTTTTTTCCCCTGAGTTGTCTTCTAACTTTGAGGGAACAAAGGCTGTGACTATTTTTCATACAGTAAAAAATTAAAAATAATAAAAAAAGCTCTAAATACTAAAATACCATATCCTGAGGATTGGAAAACAGTTGCTACCAAGGGAGGAAAATGCTTGAGCTATCCTTGAATGTCATGGAACATGAATAACGCTAGAGACTTATGGACTCAGTAAGAAAATCAGAACACACACTAGAAGCGGTGTTCACTCGCGGACATACTTCTTCATCAGATTGATACAAAGTTAAGTACTACTGAAACTGTCACATAAAATGGCCAGGATGGTGCTAAGTGGTAGACGGAACACTTCGGGAGCTCTGGCTTTCTATTTAGAAAGCTTATGTTGACCTGACTTGATTCTGTGATATATGACACTCTTTCTTCTGTGGCATATGACATTTTAACTTCCCGGCTATGACAGAAGTTAGATCTTCTAAACAAACCTTGGCAAAAGCAAAGCAGTTATGTGCTCCCATACCGAGGAAGCCTGCGCAGGTATCCCCGGCCCCACTCCAGCCTCCTCCTCCTGGGCGGGGATCTCTGCACTCATTCCACCCCTGTGGACATAATGCGGTCTTGGGAGAGAGACTGAGCTCTAGCCCTTGGCTCAGATTTGAACAAGGTATCATTGACATGACAAACAGCATGAAAGGTCTTTGGTGCAGGTGATAGAGACGCATGGCGTGGTGAGAGTCATGGTGTGTTCTGATTTTCTTACTGAGTCCTTAAGTCTCTAGTGTTATTCATGTTCCATGACATGTTGCTTAGGATGTGTTATGAGAATATCTGAGAACCAAATACTGTGCCAACATGCAAAACACAGAACAGTAGAAGTGAAATGAACAGATGTCCAAACAAATGTCCACAACATATAGCATGTTTACACATCTCATGGCTACACTTAAACTGTATTTAATGTGGGATGAGGGTTCGCTTGGTTCACTTTGATAGCAAATGCCTCCAAAATAACACAGGCCTCTATTACCCACCTGAGAAAACAGATTCCAGAACGATCTTACAGACAGCAAAGAGGGGTCTGTATCTAATAAGACCATTTCGTTCAATTTACAAGACAACTTGTCTGGCTTCGTCTCTAGATCACTGTATGCACACCCGTGGGTCACCTACATCTTCAGGAGACTCTGTTAAGTCTGGGACATTTCCCACATTGTGAATTCCTTCTTTCCAGAATGGAATCAAGAACGCCCAGTCTCAGGCAATCAAATCCTGCAGGTGAGTCACTGATTGCCCAGGAAAGGTGAGGCGCTTGTCCATGGGATGCACTGGTTTTGGGAGTTTTTTTGAGGGGAAGTGAAGGACTTTGTTTTTTTAAGAGGCAGCCATGTGAGAGCATTTAGTACTTACTGAGCACAGACCATGGGTTTAGTGCTGAACAGGAACAGCAACAAGACCTTTGGCAGAGCTACTTTCCAGATGTTTCGGTCATTGCACCTGGTCATCTTCCCTAAGTCTAACTTTCTGGCTCAACAAAGAGTTCAAGAGTCTCAAAACTGTAATACATTTCCTTCTGTTAAACAAATTAGAGTATGTGCAGTTGATTATACTAGTGATCCCTAACAGACTCACATAAAAGGAATCTTGCCTGGCTATGGGCAACCTCTATGAAACAAACATATTACTAGCTCAGCACACAGCTAGGCCCATACTGTGCTACAGACTATAAAGTGGAAATTCCCAGTGCACATTCCAACCTCCTGGGTGAGTGTCTTCTTGTATGGTAGAAGCATGAAACCTACAGCTACTTTCCCAGAGTGCATTGCATTCCAAGTTCTAGGAGTGAATTAGGGCTGCATCCCTCAGATGTACACACATGAAATCTGAGATGTAAATGGAAGCCAGTGCGGCATCTACTAGAGAACACAGTCATGGATGCACATCCATGTTAAGGAATTCTGGGAAAAATCCCAGTGTTCTGTCATTAACTTCTCAGGAAAGAAAGGAAGATACAAAAGCAGCTTCCAGACCCTCAAGTCAACATTTTCAGTGGTGCCCTCCTGATTCTTCGTTATGAAGATAGAGGATGTTGTAAGGAGCCAGTGAATGGAGGGACCAGCAGGAAGCTGACTGAGGATAAAAATCATCTTTTCCCAGGGCTCCAACATGGATACTAATCCCTATATATCTTCATTTCATACCCTTGTGACCTGGGTCAGACTTCTGACTTGGAGAATAATAATGATACATTTAAAGACATCATTTGTGATAAGTTCTATGTCAGCCATAAAAAAATTAGTACAAATACCAATTGCACAATTGCAGCAATGTTTAGAATACCAGAAAGTCAAAAAGTTAAACAGCAATCAAAAGGAAAAGGATCTAAGTAAGAAACAGTTGATAACGTAATACTATGCAGCCACTAAAAGGTTGACCAAGAAGTATGATCGGTTGATATGCCAAGATCTTTTAATATGCTAAAGAAAATGTGATCACGGGCTAATCAATACATGGTATGATCCACTCTGGTGTTCAATTTTATGTTTATATGTTTATATATGTATTTTAGAAGTCTAAAAGGAGACTAATTAAAGATGGTTCAGTGAATAGACACTTGCTATCAAGCCTGATAACCTGAGTTCCATCCCCAGTACCCAAGGATGGAAAGAGAGATCTGACTCTCACAGTTGTCCTCCAACTCACACACACATGCTGTAACATGCTTGCATGTCTGCACCTTTGTGCACGCACGCGCGCGCACACACACACACACACACACACACACACAACATATAAATAGATGATGGAAGTAAGTCTGTAAGGAGAGCTGTGGAGGGAGCTCTGTGGGGACCAGGCTTACCAAGCAAGCACAGGAGCTTGAGTCCTAACCCCCAAACTGACACCTAAAACAAGGCAGAGGTGTTCGCCATGTAATCCCAGTGCTGTGGTGAAGCAGGAGGATCAGGAGGTAAAGACAGGGGGATCCCCAGAAATTCACAGATCAACCATGCACATGCAGCAGTGAATAAAAGAGATGCTGTCCCAAACAAGGTGTGTGTGGGGGGGTGAGAACCCACATCTGAGGTTGTGTCTACCCTACACACACACACACACACACACACACACACTCACACACACACCCAACACACCACCACCCCACTGCCCACACATATATACAAATGTGCACACACACATTCACATATCACACACACATTCACATATTACACACACACACATACACACACACACACACACACATACACACACACACTGCACTAGACAAGCACTTTTCTATCAATTTTCTTCAAAACAACACAACGCACAATGAACATGGATGTCTGCTGACACATAAGCAGATAGGCAGAGGGTATATCCATGCAGTGATCTCCCTGGGGACTTACAAGGAACAGATGCACACATCATGGTAATGTCTCCAGACCACTCCATAAGAAGGAAACAGTACAGGGAAAACCTCTACTTATAAAACACTAGAAAATTTCAGCTGAATCTATAATGCTGAATAAAGAACTGGAGATTGACTTGGAAACAGCTCAGAGGAACTTCTGAGGGCGATAGACTGCTCGAGTAAAATACATAAGAGTGTAAAAATTTCAAAACTCGGGACTGGAGAGATGGCTCAGCAGTTAAGAGCACTGACTGCTCTTCCAAAGGTCCTGAGTTCAAATCCCAGCAACCACATGGTGGCTCACAACCATCCATAATGAGATCTGATGGCCTCTTCTGGTGTGTCTGAAGATAGCTACAGTGTGCCTACATCTAATAAATAAATAAATCTTAAAAAAATAAGTGCACATAGAGAGAACAGTCTTTTAAAAAAGATTCCAAAACTCATCGAAATTGACACTTATTTACACAAAGCATTTATCAAATTAACCCTAAACAAATTATATTTTAAAAGATATTTTTAAAACTATATCATAAATTACATGTATAATTTCTCAGTGATTTATAATTTGTTCTGTTGAAACAAAAGGCTAAAATTGTTCTGTTAAGACAGTAAAGTCCCTCTTTCTTCAAACACATGGGCACTCAAAAGATATCCATTAGCCTTGAGTTCTGTAGATGTATGCTTATTATATTCTAAATAATAAGTGCACTAAAACCCTACTATACTTCATGGATTGATATTATTTGGTAAAGCATTTGGTTAACTGAAACAATTATCAACGTCTTGAAAAGACTTTTGAATAATATTAGTTCATATTTAGACCGACAGGAGAAGAATCAAAGCTACAACCATTTACTAAGCTATTATGTGAAGCTTAGCCAGCGCTAGTAGCAATTTCCCTTTAAAAACAATATTTGAATTTAAAACATAAAACAGTATTATGAGTCTCAGCATGAGTCAATGTGTAGGGGTTAGAAATGAAGCACTGAATATATGTATAAGGAGATGCAAAATACTTTGAAAAGGAATACTATGGTTTCTAGCACACTTCCCACCCAGGGATTTCAATTTCCATTCTATGGCAGCCACTTGAGGAAATGTGGGATCATTGTTTTCACAGAATTGAAGACTTTAAACATATAATTCCTCCGCTAAACTGTGATTTCATTATAGATTTCATACATATGCATACACACACAATTTGCTCCCTCTGTTTACATTAGAAATTCATAAAAGTCACACAAAGTTACCAATTTAAAAGGCAAAGAAAAAGACTCAAAGGAAGTATAGCCACTAATTTATTTGTGTGATGCTCTAATCTGTATTAACATCATAATCTGGAGAGAGGAAATTAATTAGCAGAGGAACTGGGAAGATCCATTTGTAAGTATAAATTACCATTAAAAAACAGTCTAATATGTGGTGGGTGTTTTACAAAACAACAGAAAATCTTTATAGAGAATTAACTGTGAGGATATAGAGAAGAAAATGTAAAATAAAAAGCTTATAGGCTAAATAGATACTTGAGCTGTCAGCAGCACTTGCTGCTCTTGCAGAGGACCCAGGTTCAATTCCCCGCCCCTACGTGGCTGCCCACAACCATCTGGAACTCCAGTTCCAGGGGAACTAACGCTCTCCTCTGGTCTCAGACACATGCCCAATCACAGACTCACAGGCAAATGTTCATATACATAGAGTAGAAATAAATCTTTAAAAGGGGTGGGGGATTTTTAAGCACACGTGGTTGATTTCTTTTTCTTTCTCATAAAACACGAACTAGGTATCAGATGCACATGGATGTCAGTATGTGTGCCCAGGAGTATTATGTACAAAGTACTCTCTTCACACCTCAAATTCTATTTTCTCAAATAAAAGAAATGTTTCATAAAATTAAGCAATCCAATTCATGGTTTTAGAAACTAATTACTGAGAGTAACAGTTAATCTCTGAGATTCAATAATCAAGGTCATGCATTCAAAAATGAGATTTCTATTAGTAAGTTGAATGACTCCAATAGGAAAATCTCAGCCAAATGTTTGCTATTTTAGAATTATCAATTCTTTTTTTTAAGTTTAATATTATAAGGAGCTGAAGAGATAGCTCGGTGGCTAGGAGCACACTCTTGGGTAGTTCAGTTCCCAGCACGCACAGTCCCAGGGGACCCTATGCCCTCTTTGGCCTCTATGGGCACCTACATGTCCACACATGTCCACACAGAGACAGACAGACAGACACATAGCTAAAACCAAAATAAATTCTTTTAAGGATTAATATCATACAGTTAGTATAGTTACTTTTCTGTTGCTAATAGCGAACACTATGACCCCAGAGGGCTGGGGTCCATCACGGCAGGAGGCATGACAGCAAGAGGCAGGTATGGTGCCAGGAGTAGGAAGCTAAGAACATATCTTCAGCCACAAGCACAAAGCAAAGAGAGTGAAGCAGTCAAAGATGAGGCTATCTGACCTCAAAGCTGGCTCCCGGGATGCCCCCCCCCCCAGCAAGGGCGCCCTCCTGACCTCCCTCAGACAATCCCACCAACTAGGGGCCAATTCTCATTCAAACTACAAAAGTGTAAACATTTTATTTAAAAAGGTAAGATGTTGGAGAGATGGCTCAGTGGTTAAGAGTACTGACTGCTCTTCCGAAGGTCCTGAGTTCAAATCCCAGCAACATGGTGGCTCACAACCATCTGTAATGAGATCTGACACCCTCTTCTGGAGTGTCTGAAGTCAGCTATAGTGTACTTACATATAATTAATAAATAAATAAATAAATAAATAAATAAATCTAAAAAAAAAAGTGAGTTTCATTTTCTGGAAATGAGCTAAAAATCACTAGCCCTTAAAGTTTGGACTTAAAGTTTTATTTATTTATTTATTTATTTATTTATTTATTTATTGGTTTACATTTGGAGTGTGTGTGTGTGTGTGTGTGTGTGTGTGTGTGTGTGTGTCTGCATGTGTCTGTGTACTCATGTGCTTGCCATAGCACTCCTAAGAAAGCCAGGGAGAAGTTTGTGGAGCTCTCCTCCCACCATGTAGACTCCGGGAATTGAACTTAGGAAGTAAAGCTTGCCGGCAAGCACCTTTACTGATGACCCTGCATGGGGTTTGTCTGTAGGTGTGTGGCTTTTCAGACAAGGCTCACTATCCAACCAAGGACCACCTTGCACTCAATGCCCCTTCCTCCCTCCCTCCAAGCCCTGGGAGTCCAGGCAAGTGGCACCACACAGGGATGCACTTTTAAAGCTCTCTTAACTCCTGTGGTTACCGTAACCCACCGGTGATCTCCCTTGGCTCCCCAGTCCCTTTTATTCATAAATTTATTTCTCCAAACTTTTGCACTAGTCTTTTGACATATTAAAGAATATATAACTAATGCATTGCTTTGAATAAATTAGAATATTCCATTTAAATGAAATGACAGACATCTAAGTATACCTGTGAACAGACTTGGAACTCAGGATTGATTTGAATTCTCCATTCTAGGACCTCACATGTTTCACAATGGCATGAAAGTATCTTTATATCGCTTTTTTTTTTAATAAAGCCTTTCAAACTCTGAGCAAATATAGAATACTAGTTTTAAGAACCATCTTACAATGGCAGTAAGACGAAAGGTGAGTTTTCCAAAGGACAAAGTGGTCGTGTTTTTAACCGTTTAATGGTTGTGCTGTTCCCCTGAGCCTGCTTATGTAACTCCACCTTTAAGATGCCATACACCTACTTAAAAGACAAATTAGATGCTCTGGGTCAGATAAATAGCAATTTTGCAGCTTTTTTTAAGTCTCAGTTTTCAGTGATCAAGAAATTGTTAAAATGTCAAAATAATTTGAGGTGACTAAGAGCTGATTTGCAGAGGGGAAAAAAAACCACATGTCTCACTTCAGATTGGAAGGGATGGAGACTCTGGATCAGAATAGCTCAACATTACCATCCCATCCTCAACTTGTTCTGAGCATGTTTCCCTTCTACTGCGTAAAAGGATTTAAAATTATTTACAGCCTTAAAGTAAAGCCAGCTGGCACCAAAAGCAGATTGAGCTAGGTCCCAATTTATTCAGTAATAATTCAATGGTTGGGCTAAATAAATCCTAGAGAAGCTGTCTGTAGTCCAAGTCGTTAAGCACATCCAAGCAATCCCGTGAGCTATTTTAGGTTATATTATGTAATTCTATGTCTCAACTTCTCTCTATTCTTACACAACAATTATTATGTTTATCTCCTTTACTCATTACTTATTAATTTCCACAAAATATAGAAGCTGCCTTTTTACCCATCTCAGTGTGTCCAAATTGGTTCTGTGAAACAAGGGGTTAACAGATACAGGAACTCTAATGGAGTCAAATCTTTGCTGGGCAGCAAGAGCCATTTTAGACACTGTTTTAAGTGCAGCACAAAGAAGCCTGCTGCTCTACGTTTCCTTTAAGGGGGAAAAAACAGGTATTAAACAAAAAAGTAACTACAAGGAATAAATGTCATCAAATGGGGCCACCCATCTGAAGAACTAAAAAAAAAAATGAAACAGCAAATTAAACCTCCTGGGCCAGCCATGTCCTTGGAAAACAGAGTTTTAAAAAAAGATTTCTAAACAGCTATGCTTTAATTATAAAAATTTGAAAATGAACAATGACTTTTATTGTTTTTTTATATAAACAATGGTTGCTGGCACTTGAACTCAGTACCTCTGGAAGAGCAGTCTCATCGCTGGGAGAGTTCTTTATTCTTTTCCCTGCCTTCCAAGATCATAATATATCTGAAGAATAATAGGTCAGTTACTACCCCCAGCCTGGCCTTCCTTGTGATTTATGCTTTGGGGCGGGGATGTCACAAAAACATTGCCGTGATCCCAGGAGAGCATCTACAGAAAGCACAAGATGTTGTTTGAACTACTTTATAAGGTGCTATCTGCTGTGTTTTCCTGTTGTGAAGGTAATCCTGAGTTCATTGCATTTGGGGCTGAAGAAATAACTCCTTATGCAGAGGTCCTTCGTTTAATTCCCAGCAACCACATAGTGGCTCACAACTACCTGTAATGGGATCTGATGACCTCTTCTGGCTTGAGGCATATATGCAGATGGAGCACTCATATACATAAAATAAACAAACAAATAAATCTTTTTTTTTAAGGCACATTGCATCAAGTAGTAAGTTGTTAATTGCTATTTTGTGGCTACTTTCAAATTAGTACCCTGTTTCTCATCAAAACTTTCCCTACCATTTTAGTATTAGTGATAGTTCATCCCTCGATTAGCTGCTAATATGATGGTTAGTAAATACTTTTCTAAAATTATTATTCCTTCCAGACCAGGGGTTCTCAAAGGGAGTACAGGCAGTTCCATACCCATTCCTCTCCCAAAGGATGTCCAGCAACGCCTGAGGACATCTTCAGGACTCACAAATGGAAGTGAGATGGGAAATGGAGGGAGAGACATGCTACTGGTGTTGGGTATGCAGCAGGTCGGAACACTGCTACAGTGTACAGGCTAGGTCCATGACCTCAAGCTCCACTTAGCCTAAAACCATCCTGTTCAAAATATCACCAGTGCTGAGGTTCTATTATGTAGAGTCTGCTCTTAATTGACAGTCTATGATACAAAATTTTATGTTACACACACACACATAGACTTGCAGAGTCTATTTTACCCAAAAGATTACAATTTTTCCATCATTTATTTTGACACTCATTTTCTCAACAAGTTGACTTTAGTCAACAATAGCATCTTCAAGACAGTCTTCCAGGTATACAGCCATCACTTTGGGTACATTCCTTACTTTATGCCATATAATGCCCAGTCCCAGAGTTAGCTATTTCTTCAAAGAGTTTTGGTTCTTTTTTTTTTTTTTTTTTACTGGAAAATATTTAGAATTTAATATCCAGGTCCCCCAACAACGGGAGAGGGGCTGTCCCTGAACCTGTTGCCTGTCTGTGGATCCTGTTCCCCTAAGTCCCCTTGCCTCAGTCAGAGAGATGTGCCTAGTCCTACACAGACTTGATGTGGCAGGGTAAGGTGATACCCCAGGGGGGCCACCCTTCTCAGAGATAGAGAGTGGAGTGGGGGAGGGGATGGGAAGGGGAGGAGAGGGGTCAGATTTGGGTATGCAGAGTGAAAAATTAATGAAGGGGGGAAAAAAGAAAACCAGAAAAAAAGAAAAATTCAATATCCAATAGTAGTGTTCACCCCCAAAGAGACCAAGACAGATCTAGAAAACATTCCATTGCCATCCTGTCTATCAGTCTAACTAGCTATCTATCTAAAGTGGCATATTGATATCTTCATTTCCAATCCAACATTAAAGGGTTCATTTATGCCTTCCCCTCTCTGTGAACGCGTCACTTCCTTGGTTGACACTGAAACACGAATCTCCTCCTTCTCCCCAGTGAACTCCTTCATTTATTGAAATATAATCCTCTTCTCTGTGTCTGCCCAGAGTTGAGCCTAGACTTGTTGCAATAAAGAAGGGAAAGCAGGTGAGCAAGTCAGGGTGCGGCCCACAGCACTTGCTTAGACTCTCCGGAGCCTTCAGCTGGATCCCAGCACCACCAGTTCACCGTGGATATGCCACTCATACCCGCCCACCCTCACCCCTACTGCCAATCAAACTCTTGGCCTCAAAGCGGGAGGAGGAGAATGGGGCAGAATCTATCTTACCCTGTGAGTGTAGGTTTTCCTCATCTGTGAGGAAGAAGTATCAGCACTTAAATGAAAACCTTTAAGCTAGTCTTTGTTGAAAAAAAAAAAAGTATATGTAATAAACATGTATTAAATATACGTTTACTTAAAATTGGATTCTGCCTCTTAAATCTACCATGAAACATGTAACTAATGAAGTGTGTCTCAACTTAAGAATTTTCATTTGGTTGCACAACATAGAGAAATCAGACTAGAACTGAGGTAGCAGGTCCCTCCAAGTCAACTGACCTGGGAAGGGGCTACACAGCCTCATGGGCACGCAGCATCATCAACAACCGTACCCAGCTGCAGGCTACAATGATGACCTGCCTGGCGGGATGCGGGCCCATGCAATGACTCATACAGGGTACCTGTGAGCGGCTGGCCTCGGTGGCCAACTCGACTACATCTGGAATCAACTAAACCCGTGACATTTTCTAATCAGATTATTAGAGGTGGAAAGCCCACCCCAAATCTTGGCCACATCTTCTGGTGGCAGCCCACATGAAAAGAAAGACGTGGAAGAAGGAAGCACTTGCTTTTTGCTGGTCTGCCTTCCCTCTCACCAGCAGGTTTATCTATCCTGTTACTGAGGCGTTCCTTCACCTGTGTGAGAACCTACTTCTTTGGGATTCTAAGACAAACTAAAGATCAGCAGCTCTCCAGGAACTCTCTAGGGCTCCAGCAGCATATTGGGACTGCTGAAAACCCAGCCTTGTAGACTGAACTTAAGAGTCTTGGTCTTTCCATTTTGAGACAGCCATTATTTGATTATGCTGACCACACAACAGGTTGTACGCCAGTCTAACAAATCTCTCTCTCTCTCTCTCTCCTCTCTCTCTCTCTCTCTCTCTCTCTCTCTCTCTCTCTCTCTCTCTCTCTCACACACACACACACACACACACACACACACACACACACACAATCAGTTCTGTTCCTTTAGAAAACCCTAATACAGTAACCAACCACTTTCTGATTGGATTCATGAGATCTGCAGGAGAGGATTCATGCCTGATACTATACACCTGGTCAAGAACACATGGCAGGGAGATTGTAGGCCCTAGGGTTCTAAACTGCGGTTTTTACTAAGTGGACATGCTTCAGACGGCCTCCTAAATATTTATATCTACCTCACAGATTAGTGCTGCTCTCAGCTGTTATCAGAAAGTTCTTTTTGCAATGGTGATGATTAATAGAAAGCCAAATGACTTTTCCTAATCTTCAGGGAGTAATTTCTACTCGTTTGGGAACAGCCACTGTCTCCAGAGCGTGAACTCCTCCACTTTTCATTCTGAAGAGAAACCGTGATTTCATTTATCACTTGGGTCACCATGCACATCTGCTTTGCTTAAAATCTTTAGTGAAGAGTTTTTATTATCACAGATGAATTGACACTTGCTTTGTAAATATTTTATTTTTACATATGAAAGATCTTTATTACATTTTCCTCAAAGTAACATACATTTGAAAGATCAAACAATACAAAAAGTAATAATTTGAGAATGAAAATGTAACTTTTCTTCTACCCCATCTTTTCAGGAGCCACTTTTTAAAAATTACTCAGATAATTTGAGATATATATATACACATACATACATATATATACACACACACAACACACATATACATATTCACAGATCTTTCTATATTTACAGTTCCTTTTTATAAAAATAAAATTACATTACCACATTACATTACTCAATTCATCTAACAATAATATCTTATGTGTCGCTCCAGAATATAACATAAACTCAATTCATGCTTTTAATTGCTACTTAGGAATCCACTGATATAGATATACCATAGTTTATTCCCAATTGTGATGGAAGTAAAGCGGTGAGAATGTTTCCGGTTATTCTCCTTACTAATCCAAGTAATACTACAATTACCATCCGTGTGTATTACACGCTGGAGGACAGACACCAAAGAATGGGCCTGCCAGGTTAGCAGGGATGGAAATGATAGTGAGATAGATCTTCTAAACCTTGTATTTGGAAAAATATTTTAGGATATACAAAAATAACCAGAATAGGAACTAATGAACCCTAATTTACTTATCATCCAGTCTAACAGCTGCCAATCTTCAAGACTCCCCTTTTCCTCCTATTTAGGAAATTTAAACAAATCTCATTTTAGTTCTCTTTATTAATGCCTTTAAAACTTTATCAAAGGCCTTTGGAACACGAGTTATATAGTAACTACCTTCATTTTGATGCTCTTAGTATTTTACAGAAAGCCTTTCTAAAGTCGCCCATAGTACTTCCTTCCAGCTTCCACTAAGCTCTTTGCAGTGGAGAAACAGAATCAACGCATCCAAGACAGTAGAAAAAAAGACACGAAAAAAATCCTCCTAAAAGCATAAAGACCTTGAGAAGGAACAATGTCGGGAGAGCACAGAGGTATATTAAGTGACAGAGGCACAAAGGGAAGAAAGCAGGAACATTAAGTAGATTTTAAAAGCTAGCATTAGCAGGTAGGAGAAGTACTTAAGGGATTGCTGGTGGTCTGAGTGGGAAATTTAAGCAAAGAAAGCAATTCATGAGGAACAGGGCATGCCATTTGAATGGATTTTAGAACCAGAGGCTTAAAATACATTGCACTGATCAAAACCTAGATGAATAGCCACTTAGTGCTCTGCCAGCGAAAGATACTTGGAGGGAAAATATCGCCAAGATGTAAGAAAAATGACAATTATTTCTTTTTAAATATGAGTAAACTGCCACTTGAAGAGTACAGAATGTGTGTAATATACACATAAACTGTGTGTAATATACACATACATGCGAGATGATACAAATGTGTGTTTGTTCCTAGAAAAGGAACACCATGAAATGAAGCTTCGAATTCACTAGAGACAAAGGCTATTTAAAGGAATTACAAAGTAAACTATCGTATATGAACATGTTAGAGATGTGTTAAAGAATCATGGCCTATCACTTCCTGGCCTTTTAGCAAATATTGAGTAAAAAAACCGCCGGGCGGTGGTGGCGCACGCCTTTAATCCCAGCACTTGGGAGGCAGAGGCAGGCGGATTTCTGAGTTCGAGGCCAGCCTGGTCTACAGAGTGAGTTCCAGGACAGCCAGAGCTATACAGAGAAACCCTGTCTCGAAAAACCAAAAAAAAAAAAAAAAAAAAAAACCATATAATGTAATTATTTAAATATTTTTTCTTTTTGGATATTAATTTCAGTAACCCATAATACTTAGTGAGTATTCTCTATATGCTAATCAATTATGTATACATATACAAACAAAACTGTAAGACTCATATGGTCTGATTGATTTATACACAATTATAATACAAAATATTTTGATGAACTTCAACTTTTTACATATATTTATTTTGAAGGTATGTCTCTGTATATGCACACATACATGAATATTGTGGTGTATGTGGGGAAGTCAGAGGACGACTTGCTAGAGTTGGTTCTCTCCTGTCATGTGGATTCCAGAGATTGAAATTAGGTCATAAGTGCCCGTCTGACCAGCCCTAAGTCAGTGAATTTCAAATTTGAGGTCAACAGGCAGACACAGAACGTGGGCTTCTACTCAGCGGAGTCCCAAAAGGCCTCATAAACTAGGTAAATGACACTTGAATTGAACCTTGAGAGCTACAGAATTTAGAAGCAAACAATCTCTAAAGCCTGTAGAAAGCTTGGTTAATACCTTAAAACTGGAAATATTTTTTCTAATACATATTTAACAAGAAGACTATGTAGTCTACTTAAAAGTAAATGTAAAATGTCCACTAAATAGCCAACACAGTTTAAAAATAGAACCAGGCCAGAATTTTAGAACACTGGGGAGAAGATTCTACCAGGTACCATAGGAGAATTAACAGGTTTCATTTATTTAAAAAAGAGGTGGGGGGAGAAAAAGATAATTGGAGAGAATTAAAATAGCATTCAGCTTATCATGTTCTAGAAAGTACAGTGCAGTTCTAAAGAGAAAATCATTTGCAATGCAATCATTTTATATCCAACCAAAGTATCAAGATGGGTGCTACATTAAATTATTAGATAATTATATGAGACTGGAATATGTGTACCTATATGTGATAAAGATGGTGAACCTGAAATTACTACATATTAACTATCTAGAAAGCTAACCCAGCTCAAGAGGAACACACAAGCACATAGACGTCGGGGGCTTCCTCAGGAACAGCCCAACCAGATGCTCCTACACAGCAACCTACTGTCAACAGTTGGAGTGTCACTGTAGTTTCTGGTTTCATACAACTGAAGATGACCATTTTAAAAAGCTTCAATAAGAAAGACAAAAGCCAAAGAAAAAATTTAAAGTAACTTGCAGGGGATGTCTAAACAGACACGCAACCAGGAAACAATGAAAGTAACACTAAGGGGTGGGGACACTGGGAAAAACAAGACCCAAAAGTGTCACACTTTAGAAGGCATAAACATAAAAATGAAAAACATTAACATAAGAGTTGGAAGATAAAAAGCTGTGTAAATATCCAAGAGTAAACATGTAGCAGAACAATTGTAAATCAGAAGATAATTGAAAAATGACTTGTCCTGAGTATGCTATCAAAAAGTAAAAGTTAAAAAGACAACGGTGATGAAAACAGAAGAGAAAATCACCAAAGAAATCCTTAAGAACATTTCTCAGAGCTAAAAGCAGCATGTGTACAGTCAGTGTCCACTAAACAACCAACACAGGGTCTGAAATAGAACCATGACAGATTCTATCATACAATTTAGAACACCAGGAGGAGGCTCTACCAGGTCCCACAGGAAAATAAACACATTTCATTTTTTTAAAGTGGGTGTGGAGAGAAAGAATTAAAATAACATTCAGCTTATCAATTTCTAGAAAGTACAGTGCATTGCTGTGCAGTTCTGAGGAGAAAGTCATTTGAAATTTGATCACTTTCTATCCAACCATTGTTTGTCACCAAACCTCAATAAACAAACAAACAAACAAACAAACAACTGGCATATCTCCAAGCCTCAAAAAAATTACTTACTTCCCCTTACATTTGTATGAAGCTACTGAAATTTATAATGTACGAGATGGCAAGTAAACCTAAGGAATAATTTATGATTGATACCCAGTGCAAAAAGAGATGCAATGAATCCTCAGAGGACAATGGAAGAATCACGATATTCAAGAATTCCAGGTTTGTAAGCCGGGCGGCGGTGGTGGTGGTGGTGCACGCCTGTAATCCCAGCACTTGGGAGGCAGAGGCAGGCGGATTTCTGAGTTTGAGTCCAGCCTGGTCTACAGAGTGAGTTCCAGGACAGCCCGGGCTACACAGAAAAACCCTGTCTCCAAAAAACCAAAAAAAAAAAAAAAAAAAAGAAAGAAAGAAAAAAAGAATTCCAGGTTTGTAACAGGCCTATAGACAGAGGTCAGAGGCTCTACCTGGAGATATTTTAACTGAAAATGTATTAGGCCTTCAAATGTGCAAATAAAATCATGCCCTAAGATACTGCATGCATGCTACTGAAGATCTTTCTGTCACGAGAGTAAGTTGAAGCACTCTGGCCAGTTTTAGCTGGGTGGCTCTTCAGTGGTGAAGCAATGTGGTTATTTTACATGGTTTTTTAAAAAGCTGTTTACTGGTCTGATTTAAACATAATTCACAGAAATCATCCAAGTACCTGGATGCATCAAACACTGAGACTGATCCAGATTTAATACAGAAGTTTCTTCAACAGATGTAGAAAGAATGTGTTATCCTTTGCAGCAGCTCAGTCAAAGTGGAGAGGGATCATGTGAGCACTGACAAGCAGGACAGCACATGAGAGGGCTTAACAAACATCTGCTCTTCCTTTTCCAATCTATAAGGAAGATAAGAAAGGGCAAATGAAGGCTGAGTCAACTATTTGATGGGTTATATATGAAATGTTTATATACATATTCACATATATGCAAACATGCACACACATACTCACCAATGCTCAAATTTTCTTTTGTTGCTCTTCTGTAGCTCTATATTAATTTTCAATTTTATTTTAAAATTATGGTTCACGAGTTTAATTCAATCCAGCAAGTTTTAAAAAATGTTTTCTTTAAAATACTTGGATATCATAAAATATTTGTACTAGTAGCTTCTATTTGTTAAATAAGATAATATAAATATTTGTTGATAGATCTCGATAATTTCAGATAATATATAGAGAATTTTTTCCAAAGGATTGGATATTAACATACCTAACTAAAAAAGATATCACCAAAACTTATATAAGTATTTTATTTCCTTGACTTCAGTAAACAAAATGACTAATGAAAGTTTACTACTCTTAGGTAGAAAAATAACCTGAAAAAATAAACAAAATAGATGTGTCTTAAAGGCTTTCAAATCTATAGGAAATAATGTTGCAAACTCAAATGACTATTGGTCAGAGGAAGAGTAAAAGGAAGAACATGGTCTTTCCAAATAATGCAAATTCTACGTTTAAGCTTAGAATTGGGTCACTAAATTATATGCACTCTAAAACAAACCGAAAACCTACATACAGCATATGAATTCTCTCTACTTTAACATCTCAGCTATCGTTTTTAATTACTGCATTCGTTATACAAAATATATGTTGTTCTAAATTCAGTTTCTATTCACTTAGGGGCCTATAATATATTTTCTATAAAATTTAGACCTAAACTTAGCTACTATATAGAACAATAAATCAAATTTAAAAAAGAATTTACAGGGCTGGAGAGATGGCTCAGTGGTTAAGAGCACTGACTACTTTTCCAAAGGCCCTGAGTTCATTTTCCAGCAACCACACGGTGGCTCACAACTATCTGTAATGGAATCTGATGCCCTCTTCTGGTGTGTCTGAAGACAGTGATGGTATGCTCACATACATAAAATAAATAAACATTTTTTTTATAAATGGATTTATTGCCAGGCAATGGTGGTGCACGCCTTTAATCCCAGCACTTAGGAAGCAGAGGCAGGCGGATTTCTGAGTTCAAGGCCAGCCTGGTCTACAGAGTGAGTTCCAGAACAGCCAGGGCTACACAAAGAATCCCTGTCTCGAAAAACAAAACAACAACAACAACAAAAAAAAAATGGATTTATTTACATGCAACTAAAGATCCAAACAAATCAACACATAGTGAATATCCCTTCTGCCAGGTCTTCAGTGTACCATGGCGAAATAAAATACAAGCCTAGCTATAAATGATAACTATAACCTTCCAATATTCCTAACCGTGGCTTCTGGATACACACAGAAAATGAACCATCCAAAGTGGGCCCTGTTTTATAATGAGGCACTGTTAATATAATGGTAGGCACAACTATGACAATGACAGATTACCGAGTTTGTACGGTCAGTCAGCCTTCATTAAAGAACCTGGCTGGTTTCATCTGTCCTCGCACCCCACACGGTCCACCCAGGCTCCCACCCTCCGGCCACAGCATCCCTTGGCAGGTTTGCTCCACGTTTTATGACAGAAGACGGAGGGAGAAGGAGTGAAGGGACTGAGCTGGAACCATCCAGGGCTTTCCTGCGTGGTCAGCTTATATTGAGCAGGTCCAGGACCAATAGCAACGTGCGATGGCAGGAGATGGGCGGGCCAAAGGAGAACTGTGCCACCTTTGTGTCACTTGACAATGTTCTCCCTGAAAGGACAGCCTCTGAGGCAAAACCACAGGTTTTACACACGCTGCACAAACCCCCTGTGATCAGGGACGTTAAATTTTCATCTTAGAGAAAAATAAGAACTAAGCTAAATACATGGCACATAGTTGAATGTTAAATTGCAAATTACAAATGTGTAGAAAGAGAAAACAGAAAGCTCAAAAATGGATAATAGGACTCAAGGCCTGTCTCTCTACACACTTCAGCTCATTCCAATCTCCTTTTAAGGAGCCAGAGAAGAGAATTTGTAGTTTTCATAACTATTTTGCTTTTCTTAGTTGTGTGTAATAACAATCCACCAACCCCCACTACGTTCTAAATAAAATATTCAAATAAAAATGACACAGTCCAAGAGTAAGCAAAATACTATTGTTCTTAATTCTGAATTCCACCACACCCTTCAGTCAAAGATTAAGTTATATCAACTGTCAGAGATTCCGATGGCAATGAGAGGAAAGCTTGGCCTTTGACATCCTAGAACAAAGGCTTCAGACACACCATGTGGTCACTGCCTACTGGGACACTCCAACCGCTCCAGTATGCTCCGGCAAGCGGGGTAAGAGTGCAGACTGTCTACAATATACATAACCTAGCCACATTTTCAGACTCAGGCACACAGACAGCATGATTTGAATCTTCATTCCTTCCCACCTCCCCAGGACTCGACTCAAATATTCAGATTAAAGGTTGAAAGACGAGAGTGGAGGGAGAAAGCAAGGCACATATAACAGTCAGTGCAGTCAACCATTAACTACTTTGTTCACATCAAGAATTCATAACATGGTACAATATACCCAGGCCATACAAATGCCCACACATCTACAGCAATGGTCTGTGGAAAGGCTGCCTGAGACCAGAACGACGTTGCTGAAGACATGAATATTCTTTTAGTTGCTCTCTGTGTGGTGTTATGTATGCAATTTTAAACTATTACTATGGCCATAAACTTGAGGCGTGCCTTGGGGGAAAGCCTACGTCAGAACTCAAGTCACGATCACTACTGTGTAATTATCACAAAAAGGAGCACTTCAAGAAAAAGAAAGGAAGAAAAGTGGACATTTACTTTAACACTATTAAGGGAAACACAGTCTCTCCTTACTGCCCTCATTCCCCAAATCCCTACTCCATTAGACTGTCAGCCACCTCTCAGAACCCCAGAGAGCCCATTTTCCAGTGACCTTTCCTCCGCATCCTCTGAGACAATCCACCGCTCACATGCTTTTCCCTATGCCAAAGTTATTTTCTGTCCCTCAAGTTAGCACTGCAGTTTTCTGTTCTCATCGCGAGCTTTAAAACCCACTTCTCACCATGGTAGGGAGACGAACCCTTGGAGAAATGCAGGAGAAGGGCTCTAAGTTCCTGGGTGGCCGCTCCCCAAGTCTGCCCATCCGCTACCCACCTCCTAAGAAGGTAAGTTCATCCACTGGGGAAAGATTGACAGCGCAGCTGATAAACGCTGTAAGGAATGGGGAAAGAGCTGGAAGCGAGTTAGAAGAGAGGAATACTGCTCTGCACTTGCTGGAGAGTGGGGCCGCCGGGGTGTCCTGGAGGCATGTGGTGAGAACTATCCCTCCAGACCCTCGGAGTAGACAGGAGACCTTTCAATAGTGTCTCACTGACCAGAGCACAGGGGGCTAGGGAGCAGTAAGCTTCATTCAGTTGTAGAACACGGACTTCTATTCTCTTATTTAAAAAAAAAAAAAAAAAAAGATTTATTTATTTATTTTATTTTATGCATATGAGTACACTGTAGCTATTTTCAGACACACCAGAAGAGGGCATCAGATCCCATTACAGATGGTGGTGAGCCACCATGTGGTTGCTTGGGCTTGAACTCAGGACCTCTGGGAGAGCAGTCAGTGTTCTTAACCACTGAGCCATCTCTCCAGCCCCCTGCCTTCTATTTTCTTTCTTTCTCTCTTTCTTTCTTTTTCTCTCTCTCTCTCTCTCTCTCTCTCTCTCTCTCTTTCTTTCTTTTTTTCTTTCTTTCTTTATTTATTTTTTTTCTTCGAGACAGGGTTTCTCTGTGTAGCCCTGGCTATCCTGGAACTCACTCTGTAGACCAGGCTGGCCTCGAACTCAGAAATCCGCCTGCCTCTGCCTCCCAAGTGCTGGGATTACAGGCGTGCGCCACTACCGCCTGGCCCTGCCTTCTATTTTCAAAGACAAATGCTCTAACCTCATGTTTCAAATAGAAAGAGGGGGAAAATGTAATAAAGAAGCATCTAAATGCTTCTCCTAACTCCCTGGCATTTCAAATGAAAATGTAAAAAGTTCATCTAAAAAGTGGTATCTTGGAAATGCCCCTTGCCTGGTGAACCCTGACATCAAATGTGAAGGGTTCTGTGTGGCTTGGGCCACACTTACCCAACATTGAACCAAAGGAAAACCCCCGGTTCCAGGAGTCCTGGGGCGGAGCCTATGGTGGAGCCCAGCAGTCCCCGCCCCAGCCTCCCATCTCCCAGCCGCTGCCTGGCCACACATCCCAAACACGGGAGCACAGAAAATCCTATGAATTCAGTTTCCAAAAGAACTTAGAAAGTTTGCCTAAACTAATCACTGTGTGACTTTAACCCTTTGTACTCCCCGCCCTAATGTAAGATTGTTGCTTTGATTTTTGAGTTCTTGATATATTGAGAGATACTGACATCTGACATACCATGAGCCTCTCAGAGAAAACAAAGCATTATCTGCTTTTTGACTGGTAAAATGTCTTGCCTCCTTATCTTAAACAATTTGAGATTTTTATCACAGCTTTCAAAGATAAATACTTCACTTGGAAGTTAAAGAATACTTTTTAAAAATGAAAGCAATGTTCTTTTCCTTCCTGACTGTAAAAGTAATATATATCATAAAAATTCAAAGAGTTCTGGAAAGCATAATGAAGAAAATGCAAATTCCTCATAATCCCAACAAAGCACTGATCACGGAATGCAGCTGTCACCATCAGAGTTACTCAGATGTGCTGTCGGTGTGCGGACTTCACAGGAGTACGAGCACATCTGGACCCGGGAGACGCCTCCCAAGCATGGGTTTGATTACAGAACCCATGTTAAAAGACCAGGTGGAGTGAGACAAACATGATCTGAGCACTGGAAAGGAGGGGACAGGAGGGCTGCTTCCTAACCAGACAGTCTCACCTCGTTGGTGAGCTCTTAGCCAATGAGAGACAGCTTCAAAGAGGTGGAAGGTTTTCCTAAGGATGTGAATGGCATCCGAAATGTCCTCTGTCCTTCTCTGCCTGTTTCCCTGACTCTCTCTGTCTCTGTCTCTGTCTCTCTGTCTCTCTGTCTCTCTCTCATACACACACACACACACACACACACACACACACACATACACGCGCGCGCGCATAAATAAATTGACCACATTTATTGTACTGTTTTTTATCTACTTATTTATGTACATGGGCATTTTGTCTGCATGTAGATCTGTACACCAAAAGAGGGCAACAGCTCCCATGGGACTATAGTTAAAGACAGTTGTAAGCTAACATAGGTGCTGGGAATTGAACTCAGGACCTCTGGAAGAGCAGTCAGTGCTCTTAACCACCGAGCCATCTCTCTTTTAACTCACGATGTTTCATAGAGTAACTATACAGTAGCCCACTGTGTGGAGGGCCCATAACTAACAAGGCCCTACATTAAACGGCTACACTCACTGTGCTACAGCGTATCCCTTTACTAATTACTTAATATAATAGTTGCACTATTTTTCAGAAAGGGAATAGTCAGAAACTAAATACTTAAAACTGTAAAAGAAGCTGCCAGACTGGCTGTGTAACAGTGAACTGTCGGCTCACTGGCCTGGAGCTGGCCTCTCTGCTGCTGATCTGAAAGCTCTCTCTAGAGACCACACCTCTGTCAGCTTACACTTCACAAATGTCAACCTCCGGTGCATCACTTACAGTCCAGCCTCTTGATGCTGCCTTTTGAACGAAGTGTCCTAAACTGTTACTCAACCTACTTATAATCGAAATCCCAGGGATTTAGCTTACATTTAGAGAGCATCCCTCCCTCGATACAACAAAAGCATTTATCTGCGGTATACAGGTATGTCAGTTTCCAATTAAGCATCCTGTCCAACTTAAACTTAGGTTGCTATAAAATAAAGGTTTTGGGTTTTTTTGTTTTTGTTTTGTTTTGTTTTGTTTTGTTTTGTTTTTTGAGACAGGGTTTCTCTGTGTAGCCCTGGCTGTCCTGGAACTCACTCTGTAGACCAGGCTGGCCTCGAACTCAGAAATCCGCCTGCCTCTGCCTCCCAGAGTGCTGGGATTACAGGTGTGCGCCACCACCGCCCGGCTGTTTTGTTATTTTTTAAACTCCTTATTAATTATTCTCAAAAGAAAAATCAATCCTTTCCCATCACCAATACTCCACCTTGGTTATATGAGTCCCGGGTACAGAGGTCTGGGAGAACTGCCTCTTCTTTATAAAAAGACATACGTACTGTGTTAATACACAGGACGTATGCCTTACTCTTAGTTACAGATCATTGCACATAAAAAAGCAGTGGGAAATCTTTTGACAGGAAATACACTTCCTTCCATGTATGATTTTCTAATAACCAGAAAACTAGAAAAGTTCAAGAATGAGAGCTGGGATATGGTGGTGCATGACTTCAATCCCAGCACTCAAGAGGCAGAGGCAGGAGGATTTCTGAGTTTAAGGCCAGTCTGGTCTACAGAGTGAGTTCCAGGACAGTTGGGGATACATAGAGAAACTTTGTCTCAAAAGCCAAAAAAGAAAAAGGTTAGAGAATGAAGCATACACCACCATTAATCAAAAGTGCAGTAGTTAAAGTCATAGTCAGCAACTGATGTGTTTACCACAATACAAAGTAGCTAGTGTTTCTGAAGAGTATTTGTTCAAAGGCTTCCTGGAGATTACACAACAAATAACTAAATCAATCTCACTTTAAAATAGAACAGTGAATGACCCATAAAAGCCCAAGTTTTCTCACTTCTAAATTAAACCACTAAAATATATGTGTATATTTGCACAGAAATACAAAGTATGGGTGGATATGGGTCACAAGACATACATGTAAACATATACACTGGCTATGTAATTCACAACAGGAATTATATCTGTGTTTACATATTGTTCATATGGAGTGCGATCATGATGGCTGCGCCCTCAGTTCTGAATGGATAGCAAGCAGAAGAGACTAAAATAGCACTCACACGGCAGACCTTCAGTTCAGGCATTATCGCCCAGCAGAAACTGACTGGGAAAGACGGAGGGAAGGGGTCAGCTAGAGTTCCTGATCCAGCTTTTTATTTTCCATTGATGAGCTTCCTGTGCTGACCTTGTGGCTTCCAGTTCCCCCCGTAAGCAGCTTATCTGCTGGGATACAGAGCAGCCTCTGTTGGAAGCAGCTCACCTTCTAGCTCCTCTCGCGGGCACACTCTTTATTCTTGAGCTGTCCTGCTCTTCTCTTCCCTCATCACCACGGAATTAGGGATTCAGCCCACCCTGGACAAGGAAGGGGCTTGGGTCTGAAGCAGAGGATCAGCCCGATACACAACAGTTTACCAATACAATGTTCATTACACATGCATGCTTTGTAATGTGTTAAAGGCATACAATGCACATGTATGTTACATATGTAGCATAGATCTCAAAGATCTCCTGTATATAAACATATATAACTATATAAAACATAACTTTATTTGAATAAGAAAACATTTTTTAATTCAACCTCACATTCTGAAGCTTTGGAATTCTGCAAATAGTATACACTCTATATGACAGTATAATAATATAACAGGAAAACTAAAAATTTAGACTGTATTTCCATAATTCTCCCTTTAGTTTCTCTAAGGTAGGTGAAAATATATATATACAAATTTTAATAAGAATCTTTCCTCTAGTAACACTCGATTACTAGTCTAAAAGATACCAGTTTTAGGCACATCCTAAAGCAATCCTGCCCTAGACAAGCAGAGAGAACGGGGAGAGACTAGAGCTGTGTGCATTAAAAGCTCAGCTGTGTCCAACAATTCACGGCGGGGAAGATCGCCATTGTCACAGGCAAAGGATGGGAGAAGAGGTTCAAACACGTTCAGGAAGTCGTGAGACATCTACCAATGACAGGGTCCTAACAGAGCCCAGGCAGAAGAGGTAAAAACTTGAAAGAATAGCAGGCGGGGTTTTACTAATATAGTCTTCAACATTAGCCAAAACTTCTGATTGACACTAAAATATTGCAATGATATATAACAACTACTGGCTTATATACATTAGAAATAATAGGCATATAATATACATATTGTGTGTGTGTGTGTGTGTGTATATATATATATATATATATACATTTACATGTCTACATTTATGGAATTGTTTCTTAATTTTCATTATTTCTATATTCCTAGTTAGTGCAGTATTATTAAATTTTATATATTACCTATGTGGTATATATGTTCTGTGTATATGCAATAAATTATATGAGAAATATTGATGCATCTGTTCAGGCTATGAAAACATAGTATACTTCAAAAATATGTAAGGGAAACTATTATATTCCCAAGCACATAGGGGATATTGTAAATACCAAATAACTGTAAGAGTTGCTATGATATCCAAATTTGATATCAACTAAGATGAGAAGAATCACATCTTCAAAAACTGTTTTGGGCTGTAACATGGTGGTGTAGGCCTTTAGTCCCAGAAGTCAGGAGGCAGAAGCAGGAGGCCCTCTGGGAATCAAGGCCAGTGTGTTCTACCTGGTGACTTCCAGGACAGCAGAACTACAAAGAAATACCCTATCTCCAAATAAATAAACAAACCCTGTCTCTAAATAAATAAATAAATAAATAAATAAATAAATCATTTCAGAAGAAGAAAGAGACCACTTTAGAGAAACAGCATGATGAGCTTCTCTGAGAAGAAGTCAAGGGGCCTAGCAGGAAAGGGAGAACAAAAGCAGGAGATCCACTGCAGAGCTCTGTCTCTCTCTCTCTCTCTCTCACACACACACACACACACACACACACACACACACACACACACGGCTCCGCTAACCAGGTGTCAGGGGAAGTGACCCTCACTGGAGATGACGGCTGCTGACTGACACTTTGCTCTAGCTCGGGCAATGGCACCTCTTTCTAGGCACCATGGGGCGGCAGCACACACATTCTCTTGCAGAGCAGCTTGGTCATCTTAGGAAGGTTGCTCTCGAGAAGTGAGGACAGAACAGGCGAGCCTACCTGTGGGAAGCCTGATTATAAACTAGTCAGCTTTCCACAAAGCAAAATGCTGCGTCCTAAAGCCCTAAGTCAGTGTGCAGAAATGATTAATTCTGCACGACACGTTTGTCTCTTTCTGGAACTAAGAGTCAAACCTTGGTACTGGTGAAATGTCGGCAAACACTAGTACTAAACCATCCTATCCAGCCCATTAAAATCTATCTTAATTTCTTCTCATATCATTGAAAAGAAGTCAAGTAGTAAAATACATCTCAAGGTTGTAAGCCATTTTAAGGTTTATTAAAAAAATATAACTAACAAAAGCCAGTATAAAAAATATTTTCTTTTCCAATATAAGAGGAAATAAGTAATTAGATATTTCAATTATTTCCCCAAATTAGGACTTTTCCATATAGTTTTGGAAATTCTGGAAATCTCTCAAAGTGTAAATGAGTCTAACCATTTCTTGATTTTTTTACGTTTAAGATGGATGACTCCATTGCATGAGGAGTGCACTGACTGAGCACATCGGCAGAATTTGATGATTCGTAAGTGTTTTAATTATTTTTGTTATTAAGTAATAGTAACCCGAAGGACCTAAGTGATTGTGCTCACCATTTCTACCATTACTAGCTTCTCTCCTCACTGTACCTCCCTTTACAGAGTCTTGCACCAGTTCTATAGGAACCAAGATGCCTACATATCTCTTTAAGCCCCATCAGGGTCGGGTCGGATGAACTGAACTTTACTTAAAATAGAAAAACTGACATTTCGGCATTTCCAACAAAAATAAAATAAATTCAAAGATAATAAAAGTTTTTATCTTAATGATTGTCAAACATATTGAATATATTAGAAATAAATCAATGGAAGTATATAAACATGTCTTTAAATGTTTATACAATGAAAGCTTACAGTTAATCCTGGCTTTACACTGTGCTTTGAAACAGAATTATGCTTGTGGCGCCCTCTGCTGGGCTTCCCACTCACAAATTCAACCCAGCAACACTAATAAAATCTAATCAAACTTATGTATCAAGTGAAAAATTATTTTTTGTCTATGAACATTTTAAGATGATTATATGAAAGCTTAGCTAGTATTTACTTTAATGAGACTTTATATAATTATTAAGTGGAATTTCAATAGCTATTCCTCATAAACTAAAGAGCAAATACAGTCACAAATTTAAGAGTAAATATAGTCATATAAGTCATATACGTGTATATATGACTTGGAAGTAGAACTGTGTGGAGACAAAGGGAGCAAACAGCAGGGAAGGGGTGCGGGCGGAAGATGGGCGGGAGGACGGAGGACAATGTACGCCACATGTAATATTTTCCTCACAAAGGAGGATGATGCACATGGAGCAGATGACTGAGGGAGGAAGCACTGCGCTCACACCCCAGGCCATGTAAAGGGCAGGAGGGCGTGGCGCCCATGTCTAACTCTCCCCAGTGCAGCGGGCAGTCAGCTTGGCTACATGGCCAAGATCAAGAGACCTCGCCTCAGTGGATAGGTAGAGAACAGGGGAAGGCTGCTGACCTCAGCCTCCGGCCTCCACACACATATATATACACATACAACCACCCACATGAACACACATACACAGCTCCCATACCACCCAGACCCTCACATGCCAAAAAAAAGTCTTAAGCCACCTTGTTTTTGCTACTGCATCTGTCACTTGACCATATTTTCAGGTTCGTAAGACTATTATAATAAAACATTTTAATAAACTATTTTGCTATGTTTACTTTTTCTGGCTTTTTAGTTCAATTAAACTAGTTAATTTTAAAACATCAAAATAATTTTTGGTCTCTCTTTTTAACTTAAATTTATTTTACATTAAGCCTTAACATCATGAATTGTACAAACTTACAAGCCCTTATAAACAAGTTTGGAAAGTCCAAGCACCAGGAGCAATAAACAAGGAGCTTGCACTTAGTGAGCATCACCTGCGAGGACGAGTTGACAGTGCCCATGAACTATGTGGAGGCTCTAGAAACGGCTGCCAAGGGCACAGAGATGACACGAATCACTTACGGTGAAGCCATAGCTTGTTCTGAAGTTCCCTCCCAAACACCACAGCGAGCAGGGAAAGGCAGGCGTCCCACACACACCACAGCGAGCAGGAAAGGGTGTTCCCCACACAGGACAGAGAGGGGGTGTCCTCAATACATGACTTGTCCACTTGTCTGTGCCACAGCTAAGCGGGGTGGGTGATAGAGAAGATTTAGAGAAGGACGGGCCTGTTACTCATATGTGAAGGAATACCTTGGACCCTTAAGAGACTGTTTTTATTGTATGCAGTGCTGCCAGCTAGTGGCCCTATTTCATAGTGAGTCAAGAAAACAATACTTGGTTTATGTTACTGGATTAAAAAGTCTATAATTCACATTTCAGGATCATGTTCTCAACGTGTGCTCGCACAGAGCTGACTTAATGATATTCCACATTACTGCAGTGTAATGGAGTGTGTCCTCAACCGCCATGGCACCCCCAGTCCTTGCCTTGCTCCCAACAAAACTGCAATATACATCTAAGTCAGAACTCACTAAAGGCCAACATATATGAGCTAAAAGTTAACCTATTACTGTCCATGCAAACAAGACCTATGCCATTCTAAATATTTTAGGATAATAGACTAGAACATTTACAGATTCCTTGGTGACAAAATATAACTTTTCTATACAAACAAGAATTAACGAAAATATGGACATAGAACAAAAATTAATGTCTATGATTATACATTACTCAAATAAAATCCATCCACTTGGTAAAAAGTACTATCAGCAAAGTTTATCATTTAAGAATAGACAATATGGGGGCTGGAGAGATGGCTCAGCTGTTAAGAGCACTGACTGCTCTTCCAGAGGTCCTGAGTTCAATTCCCAGCACCCACATGGTGGCTCACAACCATCTGTAATGGAATCTGATGCCCTCTTCTGGTGTGTCTGAAGAGAGTGACAGTGTACTTACATATATAGAAAAAATAAGTCTTTAAAAAAAAACAAACAACTCTGGTGTTTAAAAAAAAAAGAATAGACAATAAGTAATTATGTTTCCTCTTAGAAAAAAATGAGTTATTTTTAAATTTGAAAGGATCACATTTTACTAATGATTCATTATTTTGATAAGTATGCTATGCAACAACTTAGAAGACACACATAGTTCTTATCATGATGTTATTTAAATGTGATGTGAATATATTTTTACCTGATTTCTTTCATCATATGACATTATTTTGGAATTCCTTAAGTGAAGTTCTCAGCAGATAAATAGATCACCAATTAATCAGAGGCTTAGACAAAAATATAATATAGCCTCTATTATGTAATTGACCTTTTTTTTTTTTTTTTTTTTGGTTTTTCAAGACAGGGTTTCTCTGTGTAGCCCCAGCTGTCCTGGAACTCACTCTGTAGATCAGGCTGGCCTCGAACCCAGAGATCCGCCTGCCTCTGCCTCCCAAGTGCTGAGATTAAAGGCGTGCACCACCACCGCCCAGAGTCTATTATGTAATTGAAAATCTGCATTTTAAGTATAGTGACATCATGAAGAATGTGTTGTGGATTTAATCGGCACCAAAAGAGTGAAGAGCACGGCAGCCAAAGCAAGCAGAGGAAGAAGCAGACCAACAGCTGGACTTCCAGGGAACATCGCAGTGGAAACAAAAAGCAGAAGGAACAGCACCAGGGAACCTAGACTTCCTTCTGAGCTATATTCTGCCTCAAACACACACACTGTCATAAAGTTTTGGTAAAAACTATGATACCCCATTTAGTATGCATCTCCTATGGAGTACATTCTATAGCTAAAGGCACCAGGAATTTCTAATATGCATGTACATATGTATACATGTATACAAATATATATAGACACATAATAGTTAGTATAATATTAGGAAAAACTAAAATTTGCTTTTTGAAGCACTGAATCTATTCCACAGTGAGCACATAACTTACAAACGTTTCCTGTGTTGTCAAAGCTGGTGAGGACATCCTCAACATTCAAGGATCCACTATTACGCCTGCAAAGGGATAAAATGGTTTATTTAACATTTCTGAAATAACAGTACTTCTAATTCTTTTTTAAATCTGACAGTATATTGTGATGCACTCAATTCTAATGAGCCCTACCATATTACAGTTTTAAAGTAATTTCTGCCCACTAGAGGGAGAAGGAAAAAACCCTTGATCGCCAGTGGCCGTCGGAGCATTGCATGTAATGGCATTTCCTGATTATAACCAGCATCTTAAAGTGCTATAATTGGAAAACTCACTGCCTAACCAAAAATAATTTATAGTTACATACAAGCTCTTCCATACAAGTCCTTAAAGATGAAGCTTTTAAAAAGACACAAATCACACGGAGAATTTTAGAATAAAACAAAAACAAAACAAATTAGCCTCCAGAGCTACCCACAGTAACACAGAAATTCTACTAAAGCAGGCAGCCATTTGCTGCCCGGATGCAGCGACTGACGGAGCAGCAGCTCTGCAGCCCACTCCTCGGCAGTCCTGAGCATCAGCAGGCCAGCCTGACGCTCAGCATTCACCCCTAATCTTCCTTCTGTCTCTGTTAGCTCAACTCTCTTCACTCAGCCCTTCACATAGTAGGTTTGATTATCTGAATCTTAACAAGGGAACCAAGTGGCAAAGCTGGAGTTATAGTGCTGCAATCTTCTACATGCTCTCTCAGAATTACAGCTGAACCCAGTTTAGGGTGTTTAAACATGCATTTTATCAATACTACCTTAAATAAATTTATCATTAAAATGTAATATAAATGGGGGCTAGAATGTATATATAATTCTATATATTTATATTTATATATCAAATATATTAGTTTGCTAGAATATATATAATTATATCAATAGAATAGTAATTATATTACTCTTTTCAGAAAAGAAGAGTTTATTTCTCTTCTATGAGTTCTCTGTCAGAAAGACTGAGGTTGCATAAAGTTGTCTGCAATCATAACTAACCAAATAAACCCTGGGCACCAAAGTGCCATAATCCAAAGAAATAAAGTCACCAGCCAGAAACCAAAGCTTCCTTATCATGATATGACATTTGGATATCCGCCTCAGTGAACATGAGGGTCTAGGAATAGAAGTTAATTATACTAACATTACTGAAACTATAATACATGCAATTTTAACATCTAAAACGCAGGATGGGGCATGACATGACCCAGAACGCAGCATGTTCCAAAACAAATCAGCAACATATGATTCTTTTGAAAATAACAAAACATCAATATCCTAATGAGCAAAGATAGTAAGTTAATATTTTGATGCACACTCTTCAAATCTGTTCTTTATACTTTGATAAAGATTGTTGTACAATTTGTTTTTTATAATCTATCATAGTTTTCAACATCCAATAATCTCCTCTAACATGGTCTTAATGACTGTTCAAAACTTCAAACAGCAAATGTGAATGACTGTGACTATCTGCACCACAGTTACTCAACACAAATTTCATGTTAGATTTTGTCATTTGGATCTATTACACATTCTACTGTAGTGGAAATAGTTGTAGAATATCATCAAACCTGTTTCTATCATCAAACCTGTTTCTGATGACTTCATTACCAAATAAACAACAACAAAAAGCCTGTAACCCAGCATTCAGAAAGCAAGGTTCAAGGCCCTCTTGGCTAGGTGTAGAGGTTGAAACCAGTCTGAGCTAGAGACCCTTTCTCAAAAAAAAAAAAAAAAAAAAGCAAAATCAGAATCACTGAATTTCTTTATGGCCTAAGAAAGCCATTCTGATTGCTTCTCCTCCTCTCCTCTCTTTCCTTTTCCTTCTCTCCTTCCTTCTCATTCCCTCCCCTCCCCCAACCCTTTGACCAACACAATCAGGATAAAGCATTTGAAATTAAATCTGAGTGTGGATTTCAGTCCACAAGTGGCGGATTCAATCTGCAAGTGGCGGATTGAATGAAAATGACTCCATAGGTTCATAGGGTGTGGCACTTTCAGGTGTGGCCTTGTTGGAGCAGGTGTGGCTTTGTTAAGTCTGTCATTGGGGGTGGGCTTTGAGGTGCCAGATGCTCAAGCCAAGCCCAGCCTCACTCTCTCTTCCTGCTGCCTGCAGATCAGACGTAGAACTCTCTGCTCCTCTGCCTGCCTGTCACCATGCTTCCAGCCATGCTGACAACAGACCAAACTCTGAACTGCCAACCCCAAATAAATCCTTTCAAGAGTTGCCATGGTCATGGTGTCTCTTCATGGCAATAAAATCCTAAAACATGGTGTAACAAGTTCCTCTGAGATTGAAATATTGGGTTCTGCAAAGTAAACAACCCAAAATAACTTCTAGAAGTTCCTGGAACTGGTCAGATTCACTAGGAGTAAGCCAGAAGGAGTTTGCTAGAATAAGCAGAGAGAGGTGGGGGGAAGGGGAGAGGGGAGAGGGGAAAGGGGGAGGGGAAAGGGGGAGGGGAGAGAGGGGAGAGAGGGGGGAGAGGGGAGAGAGGGGAGAGAGGGAGGAGAGGGAGGGAGAGGGAGAGAGCGAGAGAGAGAAGGAGAGAGAGAAAGAAAGAAAAAGAAAGAAAGGAAGGAAGGAAGGAAGGAAGGAAGGAAGGAAGGAAAGAGAAAGAGAGGGAGGGAGGAAGAAAAGTTAATTTAGATAAAAAGCTAGTTTCAGAGAAGACTCTCTGACACGCTGCAAGGAAGACTGAAACCTGCCCAGCTGCCTGGAGGCCGGAAAGCAGCTAAGCTTACAGGCTGTACAGTAGGTTCCAGGTTCCCATCTTCTGTGAGCTGTCACCCATGCTGGCATAGGCTTTGGTGATGCTGCTGCCTTTACATTTCTGCTCCTATAAGTAACCACGATAAAAATCGCTTGTTCACCACGTTGGACTTTGGTGGCATCTGTACTTTGGTCTCTCGGGAGCTTTCTATCTTGGGTGAACAGACATGTGTGCATATCCTCAGAAAAAGTGTTGTCACACAACATAATTGGCACCTGAACAGGGATACCACAGAACTACAGAAGAGCTGGGGAGTGCATTTGGTCCTTGCTATAAGTAGCAAGGCCATATGACTGAGGCTGTGATGCCAGAGGAGCAGCCACAGAGGGCATTCCAGGAGAGCTGTCCTTTCCTGGACAGTGTGCTGGTGTGCCTTTGTGCTATGACAGCAGTTGCTGCTTCTTGCTCTGGGTAGTGAGACGGGCAATAAAGGCTGAGCCATCAGGATTAGGAGTGACGGTGGGAGGAATCCCAGGGTGGCAGCCGTCATCTGTGTGATGAGGTGGCACGCCTACTTGACGAGTGGAGTCCACCACAGGAACATGGAGTTGCCCTGAAAACAGTTAAAGGTTTAGAGGAAGTCGTGCAGTCTGTAAGATGAGCACGCGGGGTTGAGATTGGCAATAGGCAAAGGTTACCCGGCCTATGTTGTATGTAATTAGAAATACAGCTGAATCTAGAAATGCATCTGTTTCTGAAAAGGAACAATTCCAACAAAAGGGAGACTGGGCAGCCTCCTGTGTGCTAGCCGCTGTCTAACCTGAGGCTAGCGGGTAAACGAGGGGATGAGAGCAGGTGGCTGGCTGCTGCTTACGGCTTGTGGGCAAGAGGGAAACAGAGCACAAGTTAAATTCATGCGCAAAAGCCCTTCCTGCGATTCAAGAACTTGGAACCCAAGAGAAGATCCAGAGAGTGGGGCAGAGGAGAACATGGTAAAGACAACAGAAGACACCCCACAGGTCCAACATGGTAAACACAACAGAAGACACCCCACAGGTCCAACTTTGATAAGAAAAAATTCGGGGACAGTCGGTAAGATGGGGGCATTGGCGCTGTCGTAATGCAAGGAACTGTGGTAATGATGGAATATATTCAGCACCTGCACTGTTGAAGTTACATAAGACTTTTTTTTAAAAACAAAGCGCATGTTACAGCCTGGCTTGTTCTTTGCTAGATTCCTGAATTGAATGTACCTTAATTCATGGCAACCCCCAAAAGCATCCCTGTGAGGTTAAACGAGAGAAGAAAAACACCAGCACAGCACTGGAGTCAACACAAAGCTCTATGAGAGGCAAAACCTACTAGGCTGTCCCCAAGAGAAGAAAGAACAGCCCCACCGGAGAGGGAGCTTCAGGTGGTTTTAGTTGGGTGGGGAAATGGCCAAAAGAGCATTAAGAGAAAAGGAACTGCTTTAAGCAGCGATCCTTTATGAGGGCACTTGTGCTCAGTAAGAGATCAAGATGTTGTGGACACACTGCTCAGTTGAAGTAAGGGTCAGATGACCTCTGGCCATTTCCCTGAAAGGGCTGGTTCCCACATGGGTCGGAAGTTCATCTTGAACTGAGTTAGGGTTTTCATTGCTATGAGAAGACAACATGACCAAGGCAAGTCTTATAAAGGAAAACATTTAATTAAGTGCCTTACAGTTTCAGCCCATTATCATCATGGTGATGATAATAGTGAAGCATAACAATGCCCAGGCAGACATGGTGCTGAAGGAGTCACGGTTCTACATCTTGACTAGTGTCAGTAGGAGACGGAGTTACACTGGGTGCAACTTAAGCATATATGAGACATCAAAGTCCAGCTCCACAGTGACACACTTCCTCCAACTAGGCCTTACCTACTCCAACAAGGCCACACCTCCTAATAATGCCCCTCCCTATGGGCCAAGCATTCAAACACGTGAGTCTATGGGGGCCATTCCTATTCAAATCACCATAGTGCCTTAAGTGACTCCATCTTGGACCAACCTAACACTCCTATCTGGGGTAAGCAAACGTGTATACCATTCCCCAACACTTTGTCATATAAAAGAGTAGAATAGAAAAATGGTATGCAGATTACATAATATTAAATGTTAAAGCCAGGAGCCAGGATAACTTAAGTAAAATGCCTACATTAAAAGTCCATACAATTCAAACTTACTACAGCAATTTTCTGAGTTAATATTGACACATAGTTTGTCCTTGTCCAAAGCACTGTCTTAGAGTGCACACTGTGATATCTTTAAGTTGTATAAGGGTAGGGCTGACAGGAAGTCAAATCTCACAATTCTAATTATAAAAACATGAACTATTAGTCAGACAGTGGTGCACACTCCTTTAATCCCAACAACCGGAGGCAGAAGCAAGTGGATCACTAAGTTAGAAGCCAGCTTGGTCTACAGAGCAAGTTACAGGGAAGCCAGGGCTATGTAAAGAAACCCTGACTCAAAAAACAAAAAGAAATAAAATTCTTTCAACACAACTGGTGGAAAGGATACTCAATGTTCCCATCACAAAGAAACAACTGATATCTGAAGTGAAGTGTAAGCGAAGTACCCTGGCCTGTTCTTTGCACACTGCATAAAGACATTAAAGTATCACTCTGTATTACATAAATATTTATGTCACAGGCTAGAGAGACAGCTCAGCAGTTAAGAACACTGACTGCTCTTCCAAATGTCCTGAGTTCAATTCCCAACAATTACACGGTGGCTCACAACCATATGTAATGGGATCTAGTGCCTTCTTCTGGTGTGTCTGGTGAGTATACTCATATAAGTAAAATAGATAAATGTTTAAAAATATATTATATCACACATTTATTAATTGTAAATAAAAAATGTTTTAACTTAAGAACCAAAATATAAACAATCTAATTTACAATGGGTAAAATATTTGAATGCAAAGAAGATGCATGATAAGTACATAAATGATGATATATGATAAGTACATAAATGATGATATCTGATAAGTACATAGATGATGGCATATGATAAGTACGTAGGTGATGATATCTGATAAGTACATAAATGATGATATGCAAGTACATAGATGATGATATCTGATAAGTACATAGATGATGGCATATGATAAGTACGTAGGTGATGATATCTGATAAGTACATAGATGATGATATGCAAGTACATAGATGATGATATCTGATAAGTACATAGATGATGTATGATAAGTATATAGATGATGATGTATGATAAGTACATAGATGATGCTTAGTGTCTTTCATTTTCAACTGGGAAATGACAGTCAAAGCCACAGTAACAGATCATTTCACATCACCTCAACACTATAACTTTGTATAGAAAAAAGCAAAAACAAAACAAATGGGAGCTGGAGAGGTGCTCGGTGGTTAAGAGCATTGGATACTCTTGCGGAGGACCTGGGTCCAATTCCCAGTACTCACATGGTGACTCACAACCATCTGTAGTCCCAGGAAATCCAATACCCTCTTCTGGCCTCTGTGGGCTCTAGGCACACATACAGTGCACAGGCATGCTTGTAGGCAAACCACCCATACACAAACAAGTTAACTTCCAAACAATAAAACACAGCTCATAAGACCATGGAGGAGACTGAGTTCTCACGCATTCCTAGTAAGAATGTAAAAGAGTCACCATGAAAAGGTCATTCCTCAGAAAACCTAAACAGGTAGCAACTACATTATCCAGCCACTGCATTCCCAGGTCCATACCAAGAGAATTAAAAACTACACATACACATAGAGTGCACATGAATGTCCACAGTAGCATTACATATAATAGCCAAAAGGTAGGAAAAAAACTCAAATTGTCCAATAGTTCAAGAATTAGTATTAAAAATGCATTATTAACCATATAGTGACATGTTAATTCAACCACAGAAAAATGAGTGGCTTTATGAAACATGGGAGAATTTGGACAATTTTCTTTTTAATTAAAAGTATACTGTCTTAGTTAGGGTTTTACAGCTGTGAACAGACACCATGACCCATGCAAGTTTTATAAAAGACAACATTTAATATGAGTTGGGTTACAGGCTCAGAGGTTCAGTCCATTGTCATCAAGGCAGAAACATGGCAACATCCAGGCAGGCATGGTAGAGGAGGAGCTGAGAGTTCTATATCTTCATCTGAAGGCGGCTAGTAGAAGACTGACTTCCAGGCAACTAGGGTGAGGGTTTTAAGCCCATACCCACAATGACACACCTACTCCAACAAGGCCACACCTCCTAATAGGTTTACTTCCTGGGCCAATCATATACAAACCATCACATTCCACTCCCTGGCCACCATAGGCTTTTTCAAACATGAGTCTATGGGGGCCATACTTAAACATAGCATAATGCAAAATGCATTTAGTCCAACTTCAAAAGTCCCTGTAGTCTATAGCAGTCTCAACAGTGTTAAAAGTCCAAAGTTCAAGGTCTCTTGACTTCATCCAATCACTTAACTGTAATCCCCCAAGCAAGACAGGAAACCAGCTGGGAAAAGTCCAAACTCTGCATCTCCATGTCTGATGGCAAAGCTGTCTTCAGATATCCAACTCCTTTTTCATCTTTGTTGACTTCAACAAGGTTCTTTCTCCTGGGCTTGTTCCACTCCCTGTTAGCAGCTTTCCTTGGCAGGCATCCTGTGGCTCTGGCATCTTTAACATCTTGGGTACCCTAAGTCAATTTCAGCTTCACAGCTTCTTGTTCCAATGTCTGAGATCCACACATGATCTTTTGTACATCTCCAAGGAGCTGGTGTCACTTCTCCAGCTCTGCCCTCTGTAGCACTATAAGTTCAGATTGATCCACTCCACTGCCACTGCTGTTCTTGGTGGTCATCCCATGGTACTGGCATCTCCAATATGCTAGGGTCTTCCACTGCAACTATACTTCACCAAAGCCTCTCATAGGCTCTCTTCATGGTACCAAGCCTCAACTCCTTTGCATGACCCCTTCAGTCCTGGGCTGTCAATTACAACTGAGGGTACACTTCCACCAATGGCCTTCCATGGCCTCTCACAGTACCAAGCCTCAGCTGTTCTTCATGATGCCTTCATGCCTTCAAAACCAGTACTACCTGGATGATTCTTACATGTTACCAAGTACAACTGCAGCATGAGGAACACTTGGCTATCTCTGGAATACAGCTTCTTTGTGCTCTCAGAAAACACTTCCCATATTTCACCTCAGTGATGCTGGTCTTTTCTTAATCACCACTAATTTCTTAGCTCCAGCTAACCAGCATCAATTGTTTCAGTAGTCTCCTTCTCCTCTTGAATATAAAGCCAGAGACACATGGCTGAAGCTGCTGAGTTCTGCTGCTTGCAGGAGCTGGAACATTGGCCCCCTTGTTCTATTACATTATCACTAGCTTCCTTTTTCCCAGCTCCTTCACTGCCTAAATTGGCTGTCCTGAATCTTGCTCCTTAGACTGACGTTTTACTCAAGAGATCTGCATGCCTGTCTCCTAAACACTGGGATTAAAGGTGTGGTCCACCAAGCCTGGATTAAAGTTTTTCTTCACCTAGAATTTGCTCCTTCTAGGCTGGCCTTGAACTCAGAGATCTGCTTATCTTTGCCTCCTGGAATTAAAGGCTTGTACTACCATGCCTGGACCTAAAGTTAACTGGGTGAATCTTGCCCCCAAGGTCACCACTCCTTTAATTCAGTTTAATATCCTTGAATTCAGCTCCATTTCACTTCCTGGAGTCCCTTTAATACTCAAACTATATATTTTGTACTTTTCCTTTTTCAGCTTGCTATGTTTGTTCAAAATTCTCTTTATCAGACTTAACCAGAGAACAAAGTCTTTGTTGGGCTTTTTTGAGACTTCCTTTGCAGATGCAATTAGTATAAATCTCTTTACCTTAGCCCTAGGCAGTCTCTTCAGACAATGGTAAAAAGCAGCCATGTTCTTTACCAAAACATCACAAAAACAGTCTCTCAGCCACATATTAAAGTTCTTCTCCACTGAAACCTATTGGGCTGTCAGGCCTACACAGTTAAAATGACCCTCAGCACCACTGTCTTCCATATTCCTTCTAGTCTGGCCCATTAAGCCTCACTTAAAGAATTCTGTGGCTTTCCAAATCCAAAGTCCCAAAATCCACATTCTTCTGAACAAAAGCATGGTCAGGCCTATCACAGCAATACCCCACTTCTGGTACCAACTTCTGTCTTAGTTAGGGTTTTAGTGCTGTGAACAGACACCATGACCCATGCAAGTTTTATAAAAGACAACATTTAATATGGGCTGGCTTACAGGCTTAGAGGTTCAGTCCATTGTCAAGGCAGAAACATGGCAGCATCCAGGCAGGCATGGTAGAGGAGGAGCTGAGAGTTCTATATCTTCATCTGAAGGCTGCTAGTAGAAGACTGACTTCCAGGCAACTAGGGTGAGGGTTTTAAGCCCACACCCACAATGACACACCTACTCCAACAAGGCCACACCTCCTAATAGGTTCACTTCCTGGGCCAATCATATACAAACCATCACATATACCAAGTGAAAAGAGGCAGACATAAAAGCCTACATACCACAGTGCTCCATCTAGATGTGATGTCTAGAACAGACAACCCCAAAACAGGAAGCAAGTCAGAGACTCCCAGAGACTGGGGAGGGAGGCTGCTGATAGGAGTGTGGCCTCTTATCCAGTTAATGATGGGGTTGCAGCAAACACTGGCTATACTAAGGAGGGACAGAGGACTGCATTGAAACCCTTTGTACTGAGGTAAATGTTAATTTGATTAACAAGAACTTTGCTTTTAAAAGGCAGAAAAAATAAACTACAAAGACTTTGGGGGGGGGCTTCGAAATTAGGTTTCTCTGTGTAGCCCCAACTGACCTGGAACTCACTCTGTAGACCAGGCTAGCCTCGAACTCAGAAATCTTCCTGCCTCTGCCTCCCAAATGCTGGAAATAAAGGCATGCACCACCACCACTTAAAAGAACAAAAAAGGTAGAGATTTTCAAAAGGAAAATGTTCAACAACAGGCTGTCCCTGCAACTCACTTTGAAGCTTTTTTGTATCTAAATGGCTTTTAAAGTCTTATCTACAGAATAAGAAATTAGTAAGGCCGGCGGTGGTGGCGCACGCCTGTAATCCTAGCACTGGGGAGGCAGAGGTAGGCGGATTTCTGAGTTCAAGGCAAGCCTGGTCTACAAAGTAAGTTCCAGGACAGCAAGGGCTAGCTACACAGAGAAACCCTGTCTCGAAAAGAAAAAAAAAAAAAAAACAAAAAACAAAAAACAAAAAAAAAAGAAATTAGTAGATAATATCTATATGCAATATAGATAAATTTGAATAAATATTCCAGGAACTACTTGAATTTACTGAAATTGAGTATATTTATATGTAAGCAAACAATATTAATAATCATAAGATAAAGTAGAAAATTAAGTCATAATTAGTCAAGATCTGACACATTACATGAAACCATGACTCAATGAACTTAAGTTTTTCACACACGGGATATTTTAAAGGTCCTATAAAGACTTTTTAAAATAAGAAATTAAAAAGCTGTTTAGTACCTCTTATTAATTCCATTCCTAATATTACAACTTTATATTTAAGGGCTGGAGAGATGGCTCAGCAGTTAAAAGCATTGACTGCTCTTCCAAAGGTCCTGAGTTAAATTCCCACCAACCACATGGTAGCTCACAACCATCTGTAACAGGATCTGATGCCCTCTTCTGGTGTGTCTGAAGAGACTGACAGTGCACTCATACATAAAAGAATAAATAAATCTTTAATTTAAAAAAGTGTTTAAATAAATTCAATAATCATATTTGTTCAGTTACTAGCCTCACCTTTTTACCACATCATTATTTTTGTAAGATTTATTTGTTTATGTATTTATGATATGGGTACTTTGTCTGCATGTACATCTGCAAACCAGAAGCGGGCATCAGGCCCTATTATAGAAGGTTTTGAGATAACACTGACTGCTGGGAATAGAACTCAGGTCCTCTAGAAGAGCAGCTGGGGTGTTCTTAACCTCTGAGACATCTCTCCAGCCCCTGCCTTGTCAGATTTTAAATTAAAATTTTAGTTAGCACATAAAATAATGGGTTTCATTATGCAGTACCACACATGCATATTAATGTATTTTCTTCATATTTACCATGCCCCAACTTATAGCTTTCTGCTGCCTCTGCTCTCAGCACTGGGTAGAAGCCCTGAAATCATCATTGAGAAGTGCATATTATAACCACATTGAGATGTCATTTCACATCCACCAAAAAACTATAGTTTTGAAGGGAAATGTTTATTGAAATAGGTACCTATATCATGCACTGTGTATGTAGGGATGCTCTGCCATACATTTAATTTCATGAACACATTGTTCCTGTCATCAGTTCTGATAGTACTCAGAAGACACATGCTAATCTCATCAGTGGAATGGTTTGATTTGTCTTTTCCTTTCCCTGAAAAGCAATGTATGACTTCATGGTGATACACTAATTGTACTCAAAAAGCAACACAGCCAAAGCCACATTCTTGACTTCTTGCCCATCTTACACTTCTAGAACAAGCCAAAAGTCAAGTGCTGGCGTTCTAATTCAGCAATCACCATAGCAACAGTAGTCACATTCAAAGACAGCCTATGCTTTTCTTAAAATTGCATTCATTTATAAATTAGTAAGTCTGGTATGTATGGGCCCACATATAATGGGATACATATATAATTATAAATTAATAACTCTAGCATGTATGGTTTCATATATAATGGAAGCATTTAAAGCTTCCAAAATATTTCAGTTTGGCCATGGGGAAATTAAGTTAAAAAATAAAGTATGGAAACAATATCTAGTATATACACGGTAAGTTCTATGCAATAGTAAAACATAGCTTATAATGCAGAGTGGAGGTAATTTTTAATAAAAGATTTAGTGAAAGCACTTTCTGGTCTACCATGGTTTTCTGTATGCATTTAACTAATAGCAATAGCTGGGGTCTGTAAAATTCTAAGAAACAAAGCAGCAGAAAAACAAGACTTTTTAAGCAATAAAGTAGGAATAGTACCCATACTTCAATTCCTCAGTCTCAATCATTTTCCAAGAGGAAACCACTTTCAAATACACAAGAATGGTGAAAGACCCTGGGGATTTCACAGTCTAAGCTTTGACCTAACAGTCCTAAATTTTCCTTTTAATGAAAAGTTACTATGAGTCTTATTATTCCTTTATTTTATGTACAATTACCCAAAGCTAAGATAAAGTAATGGTCAAAGTTTTAATTTTATATAAGTATAATTTTATAATTTATACAGCTTAGTAAAACAAACAACCATGAGATACTTTTAAACTAACAATCATTTAGGTACTTATTCTCTTTGGGTTATTTATTTTTGAGTCTAATAAAACTTCAAAGGGCTAGAAATCAAGATACGAGAAGGTTTAAGGTGGGGAGAACAGATGCCAAGGATGACTAACAAGAATCACCCCATGTCCTCTGTTGAGCTGTGCCAGGGACTCTTAGGTGATGGGGAGCAAGAGAGAGAAAGTGGGTGCATGCTTACGGAACAGTGTTAAGGCCTGAGTAACTGCTGTCTGTCTAGCCAACCGTTTTATGCTATTACTACTGTTACTAGGAAACTTTCTCATGCCTGAGTTGATTGCACATTCTGTTACGTTCTGTGCTTTAGTGTTCTTGGAAACCAGTCACAACAGAGGCCAGCTCGAACTGCTTTGTATAGCTAACCACAATAAGCCTGGACCCAACCAAAAGCCAAGCAGCACTTCCTGCGCCCGTGTATGAGCTTTTATGGTTTTTGCCTTTCTAAGCTGCCCCCGGGATGGACCCCAACATAAGAGAGACACCTGCACCAACTTAAGAAGCTATTCAGAATAGACTTCCATATTGAGTAGGGGTCGAGTAAAGGTTTAAGTTCGCAAGACCTCACTGGGAACTGACATCCTACTTGGCAGAGAGACATGTACTTGGATAACTGACATCCTGGTTGGCAAGTTAGGACATGGATGTTAGACAAGTTAAGACATGAATGTTAGGCAAGTAAGTCCCTTACCACAGCAATACCCCAACCAGTGGCAGCAGGAGCAGCGCACAATGAAGACATGCTCCTGAGGAAATCCCCATCCCTAAGGCCCAACTGGTGGAATAACTTGGCACAGATATTTATGGATCTCAGGCTTAAAAGCTCTGAAGGATTCTAGCTTAGGGTCACATTCAGCTCCTGATTCTGTCCTGTGGCCCTGATCAATCAGTCCTGGAGTATATGCTTAACACACTATCCCCGTGTGACTTAGAACAGAGTTCGTTTGGTTTGTGGGACAACTCCTGGACCCCAATGCATAACAACCAGCCTTTAGGACCCTCTGTCTAGAGATGGAGCTGGCCTTCTCAGTAGCCCCTGATCATTCTGCCTTGCATGTTTTCATACTATTTCATGATGCCCTTGTTCTCTTCAGGAATAGTTTCTCCCTTTCTCCAGAACCTTCTATTACATTCAGATCCAGGCTAAATTCCTGCCCCTCAGTGCTTTCCAAAAGTGCTTCTAAAGTGGCACATGTCAAGTCTTTAATTTAATTTAGAAATCAGCCATGTGCCACATGGTGAGAGCTCTCAGGTTGCCGCCTTACCTTTTCTTCTGTCTTATTACTGTTTCATTTCTCACATATTTAGCTCCCTGAGGACAGTATACCTTATATTTATATACAAGATACTAATAAACATTTGTTGGTTTGAATTTACCTAAAATTATTCATCTTTTTTTCTTCCAGTCATTCCATAATATTGAATTTGACAAACTTTAAAAATTCTGGGAGGCAGAATTCTGTAGGCAGATCTTTGACTATATGGCCAGTCTGGTCTACATAGCTAGTTCCAGGCCAGCCAGGGCTACACAGTGAGACCCTCTCTCAAAAAAATTAGACATGATTATCCATATATGTATACTATATTTAAAATTACATTGGGCTGGTGCTCTAAAGCAAAGAAACAAAAAGCACTTCAGAATATCCACCACTCAATACTGAAGGAAACAGAGAACACTGCTAAGAGATCTCACAGAAACAGGTTGAAGGTGCTAATATAAGATAGAAAATAAGAGTGGCATGAAGTGGACACTTAAGGGTTCTTTGGAAAGTCAGTTGTGTTGGATGGTGTTCTGCTGGGACAGACACATGAACGAGTATTTTCCTGAAGTCCACACCAGTGAAAGAAGGCAGGCTCTATATAAAGGAACCTTTTGCTGAAGCAGACACAGGAGAAAGGATGTTCTGCTAAAGCAAATACGTGAGAAGACACATAATGAAGGATTTTCACTAAAAACACACATGTATTGGTTCATCCTACACTGCATAGTTGAGTTCCATTTGTCAGGACTCCATAGTGAGAAACACACCAAAAAATTCTGGTGGTGTGCTGCAGTTTCTTACCGCTTCGACAGAGCCCAGCTGATTGGCAGAGTGATGTCAGCTGAGACCGAACAGTACTTAGGAAGACCCATGGATGTTTGAGGATTTAAATAGGACTCCATGGACAGCGATTAGGGCTGAGCTCAGCTTGCGTATAGAGCTATACGTGCAATGCTTGCGGGTCTCCTGTCTTCACTGATCTTCTCTTCCCTGGGAGAGGCACAACCAAAAACTTTTCCTGGCACCCCTCCTGGTCCCTCCTGCTGACTCATGCTGAGGCTGAGGCCTGGCTGTTTCTGCTAGGCAGTGCCACCTCTGCTGATTCATGTTTGCTAACCCGACTACCAAACTGGACTGCTGGTGTATCCAGGAAGTGTTTGCAAGTAGATCAAGGTGCCGCTGCTAACCTATAAACTGAACTGCTGATTTCCAAACAATACAGACAGAAGTTGGTCCAAAGAACCTTTCTAAACAGGTGCACTTCCCCCGTATCCTTTCTTCCCCCACTACGTCTGGTGGGTAGTGGGCTAAAAGGGAGGTTAAAGTATTTTAGAACCATTATTAAAAATAAGTTTTGAAAAAAAGTAAAGATACAGTGGGGTTGTATACTGAGCAGATAAAGGAAACTAAATAAAAATAGTAAACAGGTAAAAAATTGTGAACAAAGAACAAAACTTTTCATGAAAAAGAATGAACTGCTTTTGGCAAAAAATCCTCCATCTAGACTCTTCTGGTAATTTCTGGTAAAATTCGTTAGCATAACAAGGATATATATTGTAGTGAAAATTTTGGTTTCTCAACACAAAATAAAACTCAAAACAAAAACCCAGTTATGTGAGTAATGTTTTTGTTTTAATCCCAGTTGTGGCATAAGAGGCTGCTTCACAGCATGTGATTTGATTTGCCTCATGCACTAGCAGGGGCGTGGTTTTGCCAGCTGTAGCGAGTTTCTCTAGTGTGTGACTTTTGGAATTCTGGGAACTTTTCAGAGGGTATAAATATGAGAGCTCTGCGAGGGGCTTTCTGGCCATTCCTAGGAGGCTGCTGCTTCCTGCTGCTGTGGTTTGTCAGGTGATCCTGAGGAAATAGACAACAATCTGGAATATCCTAACAACTTGTGCCTAGGCATCCTGCACCCCTATACAGCAGGAAGTAGTCTAAAGAGGTCTATCCCCCTTTCCCGTCTAACCTTTCTGTCCTACCTAGTGTTGGGGGATTGGAAGGGACTAGGGTGGAATAAGGGTAGAAAGGGTAGTAGGCATAAGATCCCAATAAAACAGCTAAGACAATATGCCAACAATATATAAAGTAGGAAGCTGATAAGCACAATGATCACTGAGGAAATCAATGTCCCTAGACTAAGAGGCAGGATCACACAGAAGCTAAAAGTTCAGACTCTCTGCGCAGTCCAGACAAGTTATCAATAGGGTAGATTACCTGGATTAAATACAGCCACAAACTACTACATGAGCAGCTGTGTGACCTTAACCAGGTTTTTCCTCAATTATGAAATGATGACCTCAATAGTAGTCACCATTGGCTGTTGTATTATAAGATGTTAATACCTAGAAACTACTCAAGACAGTGACATCACCTAGTAGACAAAATCAATCGCCAGCCATTCTTAGTGTTGCTATGATAATCTATCATAGATCGTGTTCTACTGCAGAATTTGGCGTACTTAGGTATTGTTTTTGCTTGACTAATGTAGAAGGATATAACACAGAATGCAAAAAGAGAGATAAAACTGGCAACCCTCAAGGCCAAAATTTTAGCTCAGTCAGGACTCTGTCATAGTTCTAGAGACACATCTCTAAAACTGCAGACAAGCCTCTAATTTCTTTTATTAGAGCTGCCTTGGTCATGGGGTCTTTTCACAACAGAACAGACTAAAATATTAAACAATCATGTCTTCATTAGGTGTTGATGTTTATAATACAGACAATACATATGATAAATATAAAAGGTATTTTTAGAAATAAAGTAGCAACAAGATATTTTGACAATGAGAATATCTTTGATCTGGGTCAAATTGCTTGTCTTTTTAGAATTCTTCTAATTATTTTAAAGTTGCTGCTTTCATTTGATACAGAAGCATAAGAGACTCTGTCTAAGGCAGCAGGATTTTCTAACATCAAGTTGCAAAACTGAGTTCCAATAAATACTGCTGCAAAGTCAGAGCAGGCATGGAATTTTGAGTGCATCGGTTCCTTCTAGACTCGGACGATGCTCACCTTATAGAGATGCTGTATTCAGGATAAAAGATGCTTGTGTACTGGACCCACACACCAGACTCTTTTTCCGTTCCCCCGTTTTTGGCTTCTGTGACTGAGAACAGATTAAATGATTCAAATCTTCTCACAGATACATGTCTCAGACCATCATCCAGCTGTTTCTGCTTCAGAACCTTTGAAATAAAACCAAATATTAGGGTTAAATTATACAAGTGGTGTAAGTTTGTTTCCAGTTTTTAAGTGATAAGGGAACACTCACTTCCAATAATACTGGATTACATTATTCAGACTAACTTCCTGATGAACACACATGGGCAAAACACTTAAGAGCATACTTGAGTAGTGAAGGTAGTAACAATTTAATAGTCCAACGCCTTAGGTGGGAGAAAAATCTAGAGTAAGCAAGGTTTTTATATCCACTTTTCTCCTGGGCATTTGTTTTCTCTAGTACTATTGACCATAGAATTTTTTTTTTCCGAGACAGGGTTTCTCTGTGTAGCCCTGGCTGTCCTGGAACTCACTCTGTAGACCAGGCTGGACTCGAACTCAGAAATCCGCCTGCCTCTGCCTCCCAAATGCTGGGATTACAGGCGTGCGCCACCACGCCCAGTGACCATAGAAATTCTCCTGGGCATTTGTTAACCACAGGAACTGAGAAGACAAGCAATGCCTTTAACATCCAGAACTAGAGCAGGTATGTTTCTATTAAGCCGTGTGTGTGTGTGTGTGTGTGTGTGTGTGTGTGTGTGGGCGCGCGCGCGCGCACGCGCACATTCACAGTATATGTATGCTTGTGTGTATATGTACCTGTGTGTGACATATGTATGCTTGTGAATATGCACATGTCTGTGGGCTTGTGTAGCTGTGTGTGTATGTGCATGTATTTATTAGTCTTGGGACATATTAAATAACTAGATTTTTTTTGTTTGTGTAAATGACTAGTTTTATTGGCATTAGTTTTCCACATTTGGAGAAAAGATATAGAACTAGAAGATTAAGGGGTTTTAGCAAAAAACATACAGATCTACATCCAAATGGAATATAATATAAACTAATGAAGCCTTATATTTTCTGACTTACATTTTCAAAGCTATACATATATATCTGACCATCACTGAAGAGTCCAATGATCAAACTTGGGGAAATGGCAGGAATTGTACAAAATGAGCCGGGAAGATATGGGTAGTTGGGAGTGGGGGTGGGTGTAGGAACCAGGAGCCAAATTGAATATAAGATATCATTAATGGATGTGATAACTTCGAAACAAGCTACAGTACTTTCCATGCATATAACCAAGAGCCTAGCCATTCAACTGACCATTCTGCTGCATTCCCTGTCCATATATAGCCAAGAGCCTGGAAGTCGCACTGACCCCGCACCCTCCACACCCCTCACCCCTGAACATATAACCAGAAGTCCCCAGGTTTGGAGAACACGAAAAGCAGCTGCTCCAACACCCTTTTCCTTCCTTTGCACCTCGTACTTTCTACTTTTTCACCACCCCCTCAGCAATATTTCTACAACTATCTTCATTTCTTACTATGTTTCATACACCCATCTGTTCTTTTTCATCTCTAGGCAATCTTTTCTTTTTTTCTAATTTTTATTTTATGTGTATGGGTATTTCGCCTGCATATACATCTCTGTACCAAGTATGTGCCTGGTGCCTGTGAAGGCCACAGAAGGCCTCAGATACCCTGGAACTCCTGTGAGCAGCCATGTGGGTACTAGGATTCAAACCTGGCATTCTGAGAGCAGCCAGTTTCTGTAACAGCTGGACCATTGCTCCAACTCCAAACCAGATCTTTTTTTTTTTTTTTAAGTCTTCTGTATTATTTTTCCCCCCTTTCTGGTTTGCTTTTAGCAGTGTTTTGACTTTGCTTTTTTTTTTTTTTTCTAATATAGAATGCTTCTCAAATGTGTATTTCATCCTTATGCAGGGGCCGTGCTAATTAATCATCTCTGTATCATTCTAGTTTTGGTATCCATACTGCTGAAGCAAGCACTGGACTTCATTTTGAGGAATTTTTTTTTTTTTTTTTTTTTTTTTGGTTTTTCGAGACAGGGTTTCTCTGTATAGTTCTGGCTGTCCTGGAACTGACTCTGTAGACCAGGCTGGCCTCGAACTCAGAAATCCGCCTGCCTCTGCCTCCCAAGTGCTGGGATTAAAGGCGTGCGCCACCACCGCCGCTCGGCTTGAGGAATTTTAAAATTGTATTTTTCATTCCTCTTCTTAAATTTTGTTTTCATATTTTCTCTTTCTCGAGAATCGTTTGGAATCTTTTCTGGTACTTCCCCTTTTCTCTTCTCTGTAGCATTCTGCACATCTCTTCCCCTTCCTGTCTCCTGAACTTGGTTTCTGTATGTTCTTCTCTTTTCCAGCTTCCTTTCTTCTAGTCACTTGATATTTCTACATTTACCCTAAATAATTTCTAAGTTCGTATTAGTTTTCCTATTCTTTGACTTATAGTCATTATCAATGTATTGGTGGCCTCCTAATCAATTTCAATATCTTATACAACTTGATTCTATAGCTGTTATAATAATTTGCTTTCTCTGTCAGACATTATGAAGGTTGAGCCTCAGGAGTGGGCTGTTCAATAAGATCTCTAAACCAAACTGGAAGAGACCATCAAAGCCACATCTACAAATTATATCACAGAAACATCAAAAACATTAAAAGACAAGGGAATGTGACATCTCTAAAAGATTGTAATCCCTGAGTTCAAAGATACTGAATTAGATAAAGTTTACCAGTAAAAATGATAGTGATGCCGGGCAGTGGTGGCAGAGGAGATGGCTCAGAGGTTAAGAATACAGGAACATGAGGATATGTTCAGTTCCCTGTACCCATGTGAGGTGGTTCCCAACAACCTCACTCTTCCAAGGGATCTGATGCCCTCTTCTGGCCCCTGTGTCCTTGCACACAGCCATCCTCCTCTCAGGTACTAATAATTAAAAATTAAGTCTTTAAAAAAAAATCTAAAAGCACTAGGAAACAAGGAAGACTCAAATTATAAAAATTAGAGGTGAACACAGAAAGTCACTGCAGATTCCAGTGAAATTTAAAGGGTGATCAGAGACTACTTCAAACACTGAAGACTAGAAGATAGAAAGAGAGCGTCATTTTAAGCAGAGGTGGGGAAGAGAGGCTGACCCCCAGTCTTTCGCTTACAATGAAAAACTGATCTCCAATAGGGTTTTCTCGGCATCATCACACAGTCACGGGCGAACCCGAGCCTGAAACCAGGGGCCTCAACACTGCCGCTCGCACAGAGCACCCTACCTGAAGCAGCACCATGAGATACTTCACTAACCAGATTCTTCAGCCAAGTATTCAGCCCTCTAGGAAAAGTGTTTCATTCTAGAGGCGCCTGGGAGTTTGTGCATGCATGCCTCTTCTCTATGTAATTCTGCTGGGATTGTTAACAGGTTGAGGGCCCAGGTTAGCCAAACAGCTCTCTATTCTGTTAGGCTCAGCAATTGGCCCAAATGTGACCTACCAGTCATTTGAAAGAAAAAAAAATTTTGAGACAGGGTTTCTCTGTGTAGCCCTGGCTGTCCTGGAACTCACTCTGTAGACCAGGCTGGTCTCGAACTCAGAAATCCACCTGCCTCTGCCTCCCAAGTGCTGGGATTAAAGATGTGCGCCACCACTGCCCCACAAGAAATTATTTCTTAAGGAAACTAGATCATTTCTTCAGGATCCCTACCTGTTGAAAGACTGAAGTTGCAGGTGACCACCACTGTTATCAGATGAGACTCAACCAAAAGGAAACAGAATGCCTGTAAGTTCTTTAGCTATTGATCACAAACATGGACTTCTAGATCTCACCTAATTAGGGCAGGCACTAGAATCAAAAGTCAATAATTTATCACATAACCTAGAAACAATAAAGTACGATATCTCTCAAAAATATGAGTTCCAGAGAAAGCACTGAACAGTTAATAAAAGAGCCGTGAGCCACCATTGGAACCCTGAGGAGTACAGAAAGACAGAACTGGGGAGTTGCAAAAATAAACACACATCATTCAAGTGTGCCACAAGAGAAAGAACCTCCCAACCCTCGGTAATAGAGATCAAAACTAGGGCTTTGCCCACGCAAAGTGTTCTAGCACCGAGTGGAACACCAGTCGGAACATTCCCAACCAGAGTCACAAATTACAAGCCTTGGTCCGATTCTTCAAGCTTTATGCTTCTGAAAACACATGAAACACGCATGACCGGTTTTCTCACTTTAAATGGTTATAAGAAGCCCACAGATGTTTAGCCTGTGGTGATCAACTGAATTATTACAGAAAAAAATAACTTTTTCCCTGACACCTTGTACTGGTTGGTGTTATGTATCAACTTGACACAAGCTGGAGTTATCACAGAGAAAGGAGCCTTCCTTGAGGAAGTGCCTCCATGAGATCCAGCTGCAAGGATCCAGCTCAATTAGTGATCAAGGGGCTTGGGCCCCTTGTGGGTGGTACCATCGCTGGGCTGGTAGTCCTGGGTTCTATAAGAGAGCAGGCTGAGCAAGCCAGTGAGCAGCACCCCTCCATGGCCTCTGCATCAGCCCCTGCCTCCAGGCTCCTGCCCTGTGTGAGTTCCAGTCCTGACTTCCTTTGGTGATGAACAGTAATGTGGAAGTGTAAGCTGAACAAGCCCTTTCCTCCTCAACTTGCTTCTTGGTCATGATGTTTGTGCAGGAATAGAAAACCTGACTAAGACACACCTTAAAAATAAAACAAAAGCAGGGCAATGGTGGCGCACGCCTGTAATCCCAGCACTTGGGAGGCAGAGGCAGGCGGATTTCTGAGTTTGAGGCCAGCCTGGTCTACAGAGTGAGTTCCAGGACAGCCAGGGCTACATAGAGAAACCCTGTCTCAAAAAAAAAAAAAAAAAAAAAAAAAAAAAAAAAAAACCAAAATAATAACAATAATAATAACAATAATAATAATAAAACAAAAGTCTTTTCCCCTACACTGACTTTTGGCTTCGCCATGCATCTTCCTTTAGCTAACAGTCTATAAGATGGTTCATAGTGATTATCAACTTGACAAGAACTAGAGGAACCGACAAAGTCTTTACACATCTATGAGGGGTTATCTATATCAGGTTAAATTCTCGGCATGTCTGTAAAGGATTTTTCTAACTACGGTCACTGAGGTGGGGAGGCACACTCAATGTAGTATCAGCATGTCTGGGTCTTAAACTAAATCAAAAGGAGAAATGAGACTAGTATTCATCCCTTGCTCTCTTCTTCCTGACGGCAATCACGATCCTTCAGGACGCTGCCACCTTGACTGTTTCTGCTAAAATCTGTGCCATCAAACTGTGTGTCAATATATACCCTTCCTTCCTTAAATTACTTTGTCTAGTACTGTGATCACAGTAATAACAAAGGTTAGTAATACAGCATGTTAACAGACATTGTGTAAGTAAGCAGGGATTTTATATGTGCCTCTTGCTCTTACCTACTCTACCATAACTGGGAGAAGATGCCAGCCAACTCTGAGAACTATGGGTATATAGACCAGGTACCCAGCAGTAACCATGCAGGTGATCACAGGTTTTATCAATAGACTGCCAGGTGGTTCACAGAAGTGGCGGGACATGTGACATGTGGTTGGTTGTTAAAAAGCATTAACCAAGTAAAATAATACACTAAGGACTCATTGCCCCGAGCCACTCACTGTCTTAGTTACTTTTCTATTGCTGTGAGGAGTCACAATGACCAAGGAAACTTATAACAACGGCCTTCACTGGAGCGGTTTGGAAGACTGCAGCCAACACATTTGGATTCGTTGGTACATTTTGAGCAGCGAGTATCCCAACAATTACTTCAGACTTAGAAGATAAACGTCTGAGTTTCACGAGGCGGGAAAAGGAGAAAGCAGTAGGTTTTCCTCTCCCCTGTACGCTCCGATAAACAGCACGCGGAAAAGCGTGCAGAGTTCCCACTCCATTAGTGAGCCCCGCGGGTCTCCAGAGACGTGGGACCAAAAAATGCACCCAGGAAGTCGGTGACCGCGACCAGGCTGGGAGTTAAGAAGCAAAAAAATAAAAAATAAAAATAAAATGGAAATGGGCGGGAGAGCAGAGCAGCACGCGGTGACGAGAGGCGGTGCCACCCATCAGACAGGCGAGCAAAAGCGTTTCCTCGTGGGAGCTGAGTTTCTGAGACCTCGCTCTGGCTGTCCCGCTCTCCGGCCCCGCCAGACGCTTCCTTTTTTGGTGGGACAGCGTAGACGAAGCAAGAGGGGCGCTTCTCGCTTGGCTCCTGACAACCGGCGAGCCGGCGCCGGGCTGCAGAGAACGGCGAGCCGCGGCGCCGCGCCCGGTACCTGAGAGGGGAGTGGCCACGGGCAGGGGTGGCGAGCGCTCGCTCCTACCTGTCGCAGGAGCTTCCACCGGACAGCCCCCTTGCGCGCCGGGACCAGCGACCCCTGGCTGGCACTGCCCATCATGGGACGCTTGCCCGCCTCTGCCTCAGTCTCTGCAGCCCCAGCGGCCGCGACCTGCGACTCCATCGCCAGAGTTGACAGCACGCGGAGGTGCCTCCGCCACAGCTCTCCCCAGACAGGACCTGCCAACTTCTTCCCTGTCAGGACCTGTGACGCCCGGCCTCTTGCCCACAACCCTTCCGTGCACCCTCCCCGAATTCCGCATTTCCGGTTTTCGCATCTCCTTGGCAACCGAAACAGCGGCGTCACATCATTGCACCAGTTTTCTGGTGGCCATCTTAAGTGAGGGCGAGCCGGAGTAGGAAGGGACAGTGGAATAGCTGCGGAGAGGGCTTTCCTCATTGTTTTCTTTTTTTCTCACTTTGTGTCTTGCTCGCCAGAATACAGGAAAACCAAAATACAGGTGTCTCTTAAGATGAGTGAGTCATGGAAGAGAAAAAGCCCACCACTGACCATAATAAAGATGGCGAAATGTGCTTCCCTCTCGGGCTGGATTGGTGTTACGTAGACCGGCGTGCTGCACACTAGTTCTGGGCGGCGCGAGATAGGTTGTCTTTCTTGCTGGGTGCTGAAGGCAGGCTTCGGGTGGACAAGGCTGAGGTGACTGCAGCTCCTTCTTGAGAGCTTCGGTTTCTCGTATTTGTCTTCTCTACCTTCGCTCGTCCAGCTGTCTTTCAATTTGCGTACGTATGGAAGGGTTGCTGGAGGGTCCCCTTTCCTAATTCCTCTCCCTACCTTCCAGCCACTCCTTACTTCCCTGGTCCCTTTTTGATCCCTGTCTCTTCTGTGCTTGCTAACCAGCACCATTCCCAGACGTCCCCAGACTACGACGTGTTCGGGTTGCACAGTTGCACCGGGAAACAAGTACGTGCTCCTGGGAGCACCCACTTGCCCACCCCACCAGTATCCCTATCCTTGCACACTGTCTTCTCAATGCAGATGGTGGATGAATGGATTGAGGCTATGGGGACAGATTAAGCGATTTAAGAGCATTTTTCTTCTAGGCTGCTGCTTCACTGGCCCATTATTTTGCTGCGACATAAGAGACTGGGGGGGGGGGAGGGGGCGACATAGCTGGTCGGATCTGTGGCAAAACTGACGCAGTGTTTTTGTGCTGCCAAAGGACTTGTTGGAGAAGATTTCCCTAATTATGCTCAACAGTGTTTAACATAGCTAAATTATTCCTATGCTCATAATATTAACCACCTTTTGTTGAGTGGTTACTATGTGCCAGGTACTTGGACTAAGTTCTTAACCTAAATTGTTTGGTTTTGTTACAAAGCAACAACCCCAGAGAGTAAGTGCTGTGGGTTCATTTCTGTTTCACAAGTGAAGAAACTGAGTCCAGATTCAGTTAAGGTGCAAGGCCCAAGACCTAACACGGGGTCTCTAGCTTACCTTCCAGCAGAAACCAAAGATGGTTCCACATTGCATTTGTGCGTCTTACGGTTGTTTTTAATTATCCTTTTATGGTTAAGTCCAGTTGCTCATGGAGGAGGAGCCAAATCAATTGGGCCTTTGGCTGTACGAAGTGAGTTGGAGAAATGTCTCCCCAGAGCCACCATTGGGTGCCCGGGACGGTGACCAGCACCATGGCTTGCTCATCAAGTACACATGAAGCTGAAATTAGACAGCTAGGTGAAAGGGACCTGGCACCTAGCTTCACTCAACAAATCTGAGTCCCCCTTTTATGAAGTGATTCAGCTTTTTCCAATCTGTCTCTCACATGCCAATGGTATGCCCAGAATTATGTCAAGTAAAAGCCATTTTGCTTCTGAACCCCCTCTGAGCACCTGGGATTTCCATTAAGTCCATTTACTCATTTGCAAAATTTTATTTTGTTTGTTTTCTGTTTTTTTTGTTTTAGTTTGTCCCTACGTTCTCCAGAGTCACTGCTGCTTAGCTTGGCCCTAGAAAAACTGACTTTACAGATGACATGTTTAAGTCACGCCTGCCGAGAAGTACGATCTGAACGAACTTAACTCATACAAGTTTTTAAATGTATTTAACCTAAGTTATCAGATGTCTACAGTTATTTGTAACCCAAGGGGCTCTTGATGCCAAAAGGGAGGGATAAGATGTGGGGCCGTCAAACGCACTAAGATCCCATTACTGAATAGTTATATGTGTGAAGTCATTCACGTGCCGGCAGCCCCTAAGGGAACAAAAACCAGGGACTTTGCCACCATGCAGCAGACGACCAAATTATTTCTCCGAGCTTTGGAGTATAGCATTCCTCATCTTGGCAAATACATGCAGAAACAGAATTACCGTAACGCCGCCAATCCTTATTGCAATAGAGTAAGATTGAAAAAGTATCACCTAACCAAGTGTCTGCAGAATAAACCCAAGATATCAGGATTAGCAAGATCCATCCCAAGCCGGAGCCTCTCGTGTAAGGTATGGACTATTCGAGTTCACCTATTTGTAGGCCATTGATACTAATTTTTAGTTCATAAACAATGGGTAAGGTATCCATTACTAATTTTCTTAGTAATTCTAGTTTGATTTTAAGATTATTTTAGTCTCAAATATCTGTAGTCAATTTGAGTACAAAATAATGTATGTAAACCAGTAAAGCTATAATGTATATAAAAATGCAGATTCATTAAAAACTTATTTGAACTCAAAACTGTAAATGTGTTTTAAAATATAGCTTTCTAAACTTACTAAAATATCAAATTATGCCTCTTAATAAACCTGATAATATGCTAAATCTTGTATGAATCCCAGACTAGTAAACATCAATAAATGTCATGCAGGTGTGTATGATCTCGCTATACAAAGGAGTGAAAAGCTGTCATACATTTTGGACAACTTGTATTCCAAAAGAAAACACTGACTGTTGTTCTTCTGCCGTGCCCCAAACTGTGAGCTTGGATTGGGCCCCGAGGAACTGGTTGCACTTGTAGAGAGTTACCACGTGTTCCAGTTAGCCTGAGACAGGCCCACTGCACACCTGTTGTCCCTGTATGACTATTAATAGTCCTATGTCCTCTCAAAAGTGTCCCACTTCATCCGTCATGCTGCATGATCACCATACTTAACTTGAAATCGAGCTGTGTACCGTTGCTGCTTTGACAGATATTCTCTCCTTTTTAACTCTGTTCCGAGGCTCCTTACGCTGCACTTAGGGTGCTGGAATTTACAGTATCTTAGCATTCTTTTATCATTATGGTCATTTCATCATTGTAATCCGTTTTGGTTTCCTCTAATTGTGGTAGTTATATATTCTCAGTTATCATTTTAGCCTCTTCCAGTGCAGAGCTCAGAGGCATTAGTTGGCGTCACAGTACTGTAATTCAGCTATAACCGCTCTTTCCAAAATCCTCTCACAGGCCTCCCCAAGACATCCCCGACAGTGTTTCCCTGGGCCCCGAGGCGCCTGTCTGTTCCCTGTATCTGTGGGTTTCCCTGCTCCGGTGTCGTGGGTGAGCAGAGGCACACAGTACTACCTTTTCTTGGCTTGGTTTGTTTCCTTTGCTACTGTGCTCAGGCCTCCTCACGGCCTCCCTCAGTGTGTAGCTTCATCCCTCTCTGTAGAGACAGCACTCTTAGATGGTCTGCTTTCTGTTTCCCTATCTACTGGTGAGCACTCCGGTGTATTCTACCTAATTTTATTTTACCTAGTTTTGTTTTGTTTTCAGTTTTTACTCAGTACTTGCTCTTAGCTAACTATTTGGTACACATTTATGTCCTTTAGCTTTTCATGTTGGTCCTCTCTCATCCCGGACTTCCAACATTTTAATCCTTTAAATTGCTTTTCTTTGGAAAGTTAGCTTGGTTCTATGATTCTTAACTGCACACACCTAGTAACGTTAAAGATTCCTTTGCTCTTTTCTTTTTTTGTCTTTTAATGCAGACTTACCACACTGTACACTCGGAAAGTTTAAAGCTTTACCTACTGGGCTAAGCCTTTGAGTTGATTTATCTTGCATCCTGAGTAAAACATCTTGTCATTTGGTCTCAGATTATAAATAGTAAGAGGAGTTAACCATCAGAGTAGCAGCTGCACGATTAGCTCATACCCTAAGCCAAGAGGTTCTCTGAAACCATTTGTCTCTGAGGCAACTGTTAATTTTGTCATAGATTCCTAGAAACTGACCTGACAGCAACTCTACAAATAGAAGCTCTTTTAGGAACCTCTTTCCCTGACAAAACAGCTCTGCTTTCCTGAATTTTGTGTGTGAACCATTCCTTCTATGACAAATAAAATTATCAAAATAGTGGGGTGTTTATTCATTTCTGCTCTGCGACCTGGAGAAGCGTTTTAAAAGATAATCCCGTAGCTATGAAAATACTTGGAGGACAAAAGTGCATCTTTCTTTCTTTTGGCAGTCTTCTGAGTTCCAAATTTGTCCACTCTTAGAGGTTATAGTAAAGTGGAAGGCCTTTAATACATCTATTTAAAGACCCACTACTTGTATAAATTAACAGAAGAACAAGAGAAGACATCATGTGTAATAGAAATAATGGAAAGGAAAAAACTAGCCAGAACTAGTATGACTGTAAACTAGTCAGGAATCTTAATTTTCTTCACTCAAATAAGCAAACCAAATCCACCAATTCAAACATCACTGTGCCTTGCTACCTTGGCAATGAATTATCATATAACTCAGATCTTTCTATACCAACTTCTGTGCTCTAGATATATGCCAGTAATCCTGGCAGTTTTGTAGAAATGCAAATTCCTAGATCTTAGGCCATTTCTGTTGAATTAGAATGGCTGTTGCTGAGGGTTAAGGATCTAGTTTCTTGTTTATTTTTGCAGTAAGATTTTTCTGATGAGCGGAAAAACTATGGTTCATGCAATCCTCTTGCCACAGCCTCTCAAGGAACTGGGAGTATAGACCTCACAACCAGCCAGAAGTCTGGTTTTGTTGTTGTTGTTGTTGGTGGTGGTGGTGGTGGTGGTGGTGGTAGTGGTGGTAGTGGTGGTAGTGGTGGTAGTGGTGGTTTTGGTTTTTTGTTTTGTTTTCTAAGTTCCTTTGGTAACTAAAATGCAAGGCCTGCCTGCTACTGACTATATCTATATTTAGAAAGTGGAGGTTCTTGGTGATTAAGTGTCGTTGACCTAACCCTGATTTGTTTGGTTGTAACGGATCTTTTCAGCATCTGAAATTACCATAGCACATTAACCCATCATGGGATCCATTGCACTCAGTGGGTAGTGTCAGAGCAGAGACCAGCCACCCTTATCTTCCATTCTTTCTTGCACTGTAATTCTACAAGTAAATAACTTCAAAAATAACTGATCGTGACAATTTGAACAAGATACAAAAGATAAAGAATTTAGCAGGCATGGCGGTGCACGCCTTTGATCCCAGCACATGGGAGGCAGAGGTTCACTGAGTACAAGGATAGCCAGGGCTATTCAGAGAAACTCTGCTTAAAAACAGGAGTAGCCGGGTGTGGTGGCACACGCCTGTAATCCCAGCACTTGGGAGGCAGAGGCAGGCGGATTTCTGAGTTCGAGGCCAGCCTGGTCTACAGAGTGAGTTCCAGGACAGCCAGGGCTACACCGAGAAACCCTGTCTTGGGAAAAACAAAAAACAAAAACACGAGTAGGAGGAGAAGAAAAAACTTAAAACTTTCAATTGAACGTGTCATTCACCTATTTCACCTATGTCTTTTGATTAGCAGGTGCTAACAGTGCGATGGCGGGGGTGGGGGTGTGGGGGGGGTGTGTTTCAGGGTGTGTGAGTGTGGTGTGGTGTGTGAGTGTGTGTGTGTGCCAGCATGTGCACACACGAGTGTACCCGTGCATGCCTGAATGTGTCTTGATGAGGCCAATGGTTACCATGCTGTATTTTATCACTGAGCCAGATTCCTGCATAGGTTAACAGACAGCTATGACTTGTGGTCTCTAAGAACATGAGTGATAATAACTTGCAAGTTAAATCATCAGAAGGGAGGAGAAAAGCTACAGTAAAGGGAATCTCGAGCTAGAGAAAAGTAGTCTGGCAGGGTTTCTAAGAGTTGAGAGTGGGACTGCGTCCCAGGTGCATCTTCACTCGCTGGTCATTTTCCAGTTTATTTTCTCTGTAAAACTCCTTCAGTTCACCACCGGCCATTCCTCTGTCCACCGAGATGATCCATTGTCTGTCTGGGCTCTAAAGGTCTTTTGAAACTAAACTGACACAAAGCTGTTAGGACCCTTCTTTAATCCACATGATAAGTGTTTCCTCTGAAATCTCAGTGGCTTTGATTATAGACTATTCCCTACAAATTAAGGTGGGAATCAACTTGCTCAAAGTCACAAAATTCTAAAACACATCTGGACCAACTCTATGCCTCAAGTAGGCCTACTTTTATAGATTTACTTATCTTTATATACATGAATGTGTGCTTACACGTCTGTATCATGTCCATGCCTGGTGTCCATGGAGACCAGAAGAGGGTGTCAGATCCCCTGGAACTGGGGTTACAGACTGTTGTAAGATATCTTCTACAAAAGTATGGTCTTAATCTCTGAGCTAACTCTCCAGCCCCTATAATTAGAGTTTTAAGGCTTAATAGTATTTCACAAATGATAACTATTTTATATTCTGATTTGCATATGTATTTCAGATATGTTGATTACAGATTTAATATATTACATTGTAGTGCCAGGGAGAATGTTACTGCCCCCCCACAAAAAAAAAACAAAAAACAAAAAAACAGACAGGAGCCGATCTGATATAACTCACAGCAGGATCTTTATTCTATTCGAGCTAGCTCGGGCTCTCCCAATGCACCCGTCATGCAGGTCAGTTTTTTGTGGTGGAAGAGCCCCAAATGTCTATGGAGGCAAGGCTTTAACATAAGCAGCAAGCAGGGAACACGTGTGCAAGCATCTAATAGGAAAGCTACTGTGGTGTTTAACATAATTGGCTGGTGCTGGGAGTCATATCCTACACTCAATTTCTGCTCCTCTCTGCATTGGTGGTCGTCAGGCTTGTGACCTGGGAGTGTATATTTGTTGGGGGAATAACCTGGAGATGCTGGTCTTATTGAAGGTGTAACCTGGAGATGCTGGTCTTATTGAGGGTGTAACCTGGAGATGCTGGTCTTGTTGGGGATTAGCCTAGAGATTGGAGCTAGGCTACAGTTTTGTTGGGGGGCAATTAATGCTAGGTACCATCCTGTTAGTTTACTTTAGTTCAAACTTAGGTTCTTTAAAATGGTGTCTGAACTTAAAAGATTTGGCCTCTCAATGTGAGACAACTATCAGAAACTGTCAAAGGAGTCTCTTTGTTTCCAAATTTAAGGTTTCAGTACAGTTTAAAATTTGCAAATTATTTTCTGTTTATTCAGATAAACATGGATGGATGGATGGATGGATGGATGGATGGATGGATGAATGAAAAAGGGAGGGGGTTTATCTTTGTATTAGTGTTAGATGATACTGATAGACTTTTCTAATGTTGTATCATCCAGTCATTCTTATGAAGAACCCTATTTGGTCACATATCTGTTGGAACTCTTACTATTAGTGGTTTTGTTATACAAATCTTAAATATAATAGGTTGATCCCATTTTATTTCAGATTGTTTTTGTGTTGATGCTGTTTGGGGGTGCCAAGTAAAAACTCTAATTGTAAGCCCAAGATTGATTCTCCTTTCCCTTTTGGGGAGAAATTAATGTTCTTTTCCTTCTGTCTTATAATATTCTCATGATTTCTCACTAATATTTTCCAAAAGTATATACTTTTTCCTTCAAAAAAGTCTGTCTTCTCCTTGCTTAGATTTGTGTGCTGCTAGCCAGTTAGATCAGCCCATAACTTAGACGAAGATCTCTGTCTTCATGGAGGCTAAATTTGTTTTTCAATAGAAATGACATTATAAATAAAGATAAGAATAATCTAGTGAGGGCTAGGCATATAGAGTGTTTGCTTACTATGCAAGAAGCCCTGGGTTCAACCAGCACAACTGAGCATGGTGGCAACTTCTGAGACCCCAGTGCTCGGCAGGAAGAGGCATGGAGGCTGTTAGGGTCATCCTCCACTACATACCATAAGGACATCCAAGGCCAGCCTGGGCTAAATGAAATTTTCTTTCTGAAACGAGAAGAATCCTGAGTTAGAAGTGACCTATACAATGGAGAACCAAAAATGACGAGGGTCGGGGAATGGCAGAAGGTGAGGTGAGATGTGGGGGCTGGGCTCGGGGACACTGTGGCATGTGAGTTTAGGGAAGAGCTGAAGCATGCTGTCACTCATGCAGATAGTGTTGGACAGAAGAAAGAGACTTTGCGTGTGTTGTCACTGAGTTTAGTGTCAGTGTATATTACTCTAATAAGGCCAACTGAGTAATTTTACCTTATTTCCTCTTTTCTTAAATAGTTGACTGAGATTTTCTTCTTCCTTTGAATATAGGGGATGTGAGGGTGATGTAGAGGCAGGAATAGCTGAGCAAGATTTCTTTATATAGTGCAGACTTGGGTCAAACTCGAAATCCTGCCTCATCCTTCTGTGTGCTAGGATCACAGGCATTACGCCACCATATCTAGTTCAGGAAGACAACCTTTGAAAGCTCTGGGCCTTGGCAGGTTTGGTTTTTTGTTGTTGTTGTTGTTGTTGTTGTTGTTGTTATTGTTGTTGTTGTTTTAAGAAGAAAACAATTCCTTACCCAGGTTTTTTGAATAGTAACTGCCTTTTTCTTTTTTTTTTTTTTTTCTTTTCTTTTTTTTTTTTTTTTTTTTGCAGTCTTGTTCAGATTTATTCTTTTTTTTTATTTTTTTTATTGTATATATTCTATATTTACAATTCATTTCCCTTTTTCTGGTTCCCCACCCCCAAAGGTCCCACATGTCCTTTTCCCTCCCCCTGCTCCCTCATCCACCCCCTCCCACTTTACTGTTCTTGTACTCTCCCACAATGATGTTTTGGTCCATTCTAGCACCAGTGTCCACTCCTTTCTTCTTGTGAGACATCACTTGATATGTGATTTGTGTCTTTGGTGTTCCAAGCTTCTAGGCTAATATCCACTTATCAGTGACTGTATACCATGGGTATTCTTTTGAGACTGGGTCACCTCACTTAGTATGACATTCTCCAGCTCCATCCATTTCTCTAAGAATTTCATGAATTCATTGTTTCTGATGGCTGAATAGTACTCCAGTAACTGCCTTTTTCATAGTTACTTCTTTTATGTCCTGAGTCCGTCTGGGGCCCGTGGCACTGATGGTCTGTCTCACAGTTAGCTGTGGTGCTTGCACCAATCAATATTCTAGCACGGAGAGTTAAGGGGCTCATGTTCCCTCCCTAACTGAAGGGCTGAAGGCCTCTGTGGAGGGAAAGCCCATTGTCATTAAGCATGTGGGCCCTGTCAGGTGGACCCCATTCCAGTAGATGGCCCACCACACTGAGGAACACACAGGGAAGCACAGCAGGCTATAACACGCGGGGGGGGGGGGGGCATGAGCAGGGAGGCAGTGGAGCAGCAGAGGTTGCCTGATAAGTACAATCAAAATAATAGTTATATGTGTGCATGAACTCCTTAGATGATTAATAAGATATATTCAGATGGAGATGTTTTCATCCATTATAACTAATTATTACCATGGTTTCATATGTCTTTGAAACAGTTTTATCACACTGTTGTCTTATTTAGTAGGCTTTCGGGGATAACGGGATGGTTGTTTTCTGTTCTTGCTTCTCTCTCCATTTTCTTTGTTAAGCAGTTTCCTCTCCTCTTGGGCTGCTCCTGTAATGGAGATGCAGAGTCAGTTTGATGGCTTTAGCCAAAGCATTAACTGCTGGTTGCCTCTTGGACCGGGCAGGCTTCCTCCTGAATGTAGGGACTGCGTGCTGTGCCGTGCTGTGCTGTGCTGTGCTGTGCGGGTGTTGCTCAGCATCCCTACCTGCCCCGTGGCTCTCACTCTGCCGATGATGTCAGCCCTAACTGTCTTTCACCAGAGCTCTTCAAATGATTAGTCCATCGTACTTTCCACATTTATTAGCCAGTTTAATTCTGTAAAGTTCCTCTAAAGTTCTTTTTCCATTTTAATTTTTATTAAAATGGAAAGGGTTTGTTGTTCATTTGCTTGTATATGGATTTTGCTATTTCACTATATTGTAACTAACTAGTTATTATTCTTTTTGATGTTCAAATTATCCCACACGTGGGTAGTGGACACCCCTTTACACTGTCCCTTGTGTCTGTCCAACTAGCATGCCTCTGTTATCCTGAGAACACTTCCTTTGTGGTACAGGATTTGCCAGGCCTACCTTGTGCTCTCCCTAGTTGAGATCTGGAATTAGCCATTTGTTAATGATCTCTTCTTCACTCTGTTTTCCCACTTCACAATTTTATGTCTTTAGAGTTTAACATTTTTGCCACAATTAAGTTGTGTGTTTGATTGTTAATACCTTTCATAGTTAAAGTGGATTTATGTTAGGCCCTTTGGAAAGCGGCAAAAGGTACTTCTTTCTGCTCGAGAGAGAGGGAGAGTGTACGTGACACCGTAAGGGTTCAGCAGGCCTGGACATGGGAGTGTGGCTCATTTGATAGGATGCTTGGACAAGGCCTTGGCTCAGACTCCCAGACCACAAACTGGGAGTGAAAGCACTCATCTGTAATCCCAGCCCTCTAGAGATGGAGGGTCAGATGATTAAGGTCACCTTCTGATACACACCGATGTAAGCACAGCCTGAGAGTCACAAGACTGTCTAAAAAGAAAGGCAAGAAAAACTTTCCAGGAAGGCCGGCTGTATCCACAGGATTCAGAGAAGCTCAGTTCCAGCTTCTCATTTGCTAAGAGCGTTTCAAGACAGACTTCTAGCCATCTTCTGTTTTATCTTTTACTATTCCAGGCAATATTAGAGGGTTCCAAATAAAATATTGCCTTACTCCAAATATCAGCTATATACATTATAAAAATGCAAGAACATGAATGAAAATAATGTGTCAAACCTTCATTATTTTGACTGCAAATAATTATCAAAAAATTACAGCTATGATTGAAGGTAGAAGTGGAGAGGCAGGTGAGAAGGTTCAGTGGGGACACGTGCTTGCTGCCAGGCCTTGGCACTGGGGTTCAGTTCTGTGTAGTGAAGGAGAGAACTGACTCCCCACCCCCAACATGAAATAAACAAATATATAATAATACTTAAAAGAAAGTAGATACTGAAAGATTAAGACTACCATAGCAAGCCGGGCGGTGGTGGCGCACGCCTTTAATCCCAGCACTTGGGAGGCAGAGGCAGGCGGATTTCTGAGTTCGAGGCCAGCCTGGTCTACAAAGTGAGTTCCAGGACAGCCCGAACTACACAGAGAAACCCTGTCTCGAAAACACCAAAAAAAAAAAAAAAAAAAAAAAAAAAAAAAAGACTACCATAGCAGCTATGATGACTAATTAAATCTAATCCAAGTCATTAAAGCATCCCAAGGTTCTTAAAGAATAGCTTTGTGGAAATAATTATGTTCCATTTAGCCTGTCTTGATGAGTTTTCTGTTTTATTGTACTTACTTTTAGGTTGTAAACGTCTTACAATCTTGTCTACATTTGTAGCTTACACTCTCAACATCGTTGTTAAGGGCCATGAGCCAGTCTTTGGCAGTAAGCATGAATCGGCTGTGGGGCCCTTACAAGGGACTTGCTGCTTCTCTGGCATGTCTCTCTGCATCTGTCATCACTAAAGAAACAAACACCTAAAGAATCGGGCATCTTGACTAAAAGTCCTTGGTTTAAACAAGGCAAAGCAGTGGCGTGTTGAATTACTGAACGTGTTTATATTTCAGCAGTTTTAGGTCCAGCCTTATCCAAGTATGGGTGGATGGTGAGGTGGTTTCCCTCCATCTCTCCTTACCATTAGGTCCCATCATTTCCCCTCCTTTTTCATAATAAAATAACCCTTAAACAGAAGGCAAGGAACCAGGTGGCGGTGGAGCACGCCTTTAATCCCAGCAGGGAGAAGCAGGCGGATATCTTGCTGTGAAGCCTGGTCTACAGCGTGAGTTCTAGGACAGCCAGGACTACGCAGAGAAACCATGTGTCAAAAAGAGAGAGAGAGAGAGAGAGAGAGAGAGAGAGAGAGAGAGAGAGAGACCTGTCTTCTGAGCCATTATTCCACTTTCTGATCCAATGAACAATTCTATTAATATTTGTGGAGTTATGTATCCTGATGACATAAGAGATGCAATAAACCAGGATAAATATTAAAATTGTTCTCTGAATTAATAACCTACATCTGTGAGTTAACCTTCTCTCTGACCTTTCCCTCCTTGTAGGTTGTATTTCAGTACTTACGAAACTCAACAGGCTTTCCCCCCTGTGGCTCATCTTGATTAAATATGTAAAAGTTCAAAAGATTCTTTCCTCCTTAACTGTAGTGTTTCTGAACATTGCCAGGGCTTCTTAGTGCTTCTCGAAGTATCTTAAGGACTCATACAGTTATTATAATGTGTCAAGCGTCTGCTTTCTTTTGATGAGATTAAGAAAGAACAAGATTTATAAAACACATTTTATAAATACTTAACGTTGTAACACCTGCGCGGAAAGTGTAACAATCCTAAGAAGAAGACTTTCCCTGGCTTTGAAAGATTTTGATCATACCACCAAAAATGTTTCTAGGATCTTCTGCCTGTCAAGCCAGAAAGCGAAAAGTCCATTTCTGAAAACATGGATGCGTTTGAAAAAGTGAGAACAAGACTAGAAACACAGCCACAGGAAGAGTATGAGATTGTCAACGCAGAGGTAAGCTGCGCCCGAGGCGCCTGCCTTCCAGGAGGGCTGCTGCACTCAGTTCAGGGGGTGAGGGAGGCGCCCTGCACTTCCCAGGCAGAGCACCCCATCCCAGTCAGGACCTCCTAGCCTTCCCAGCGCACTGGTCAGCTTCACCTGGGAATAATAAAGAGAGTGAGATCCTTAAAACCTGTCCTTAAGAAAAAGCACGGGGCATATATACCACATTTTTTTTTTTTTTGTATCCATTCCTCCATTGAGGGACATCTGGATTCTTTCCAGCTTCTGGCTATTATAAATAAGGCTGCTATGAACATAGTGGAGCATGTATCCTTACTGCATGCTGGGGAATCTTCTGGATATATGCCCATGGAGTGGTATGGCAGGGTCCTCCAGAAGTATCGTGTCCAGTTTTCTGAGGAACAACCAGACTTATTTCCAGAGTGGTTGTACCAGCTTGCAATCCCACCAGCAGTGGAGGAATGTACCTTTTTCTCCACATCCTCGCCAACACCTGCTGTTTCCTGAGTTTTTACTCTTAGCCATTCTGACTGGTGTGAGGTGAAATCTCAGGGTTGTTTTGATTTGCATTTCCCTAATGACTAATGGTGTTGAACATTTCACAATGGAGTACTAGTCATCCATTAGAAACAATGAATTCATGAAATTCTTAGACAAATGGATGGAGCTGGAGAACTTCATACTAAGTGAGATAACCTATTCTCAAAAAAATACCCATGGTATGCACTCACTGATAAGTAGATATTAGCCTAGAATGTTGGGACACCAAAGACACAATCCACATACCAAATGATGTCCGAGAAGAAGGAAGGAGTGGCCCCTGGATCTGCAAAGCTCAATGCATCAGTGTAGGGGAATACCAGAACAGGGAAGTGGGAAGGGGTGGATGGGGGAACAGGAGGGAAAAGGGCATTTGGGACCTTTGGGGGGCAGGGAACCAGGAAAAGGGAAATGAAATGTATGCCCAATAAAAAAATAAACATATCATGTATAAAAAAAGAAAAAGAAAAAGCACGGGGCAGAATGGGTGTACTCCCACTCTACTGTGAACTCCAAGGAGAGGTTCATAGAAGACTACTCATTTCTTTGCTATTTCAAAAGTATTTACATGTTGAGTCTACATTTTAATCAAATGAAATTCAGTTTAGTAAAGCTTAAGTACAGAGTTGATCATTTTATAATTACCAGTCATAAATACTCAATTGAAATAAATTGAACAAAAAGATTGAAAATTTTTTAGTAAAACTGGCAAAACAGCCCACAGATTATTAGTGAAAGTCACATACATAGTAAAATACAAACAGTAATGACAATCCAGATTCAAAAATATGTCATAATGTGTCTTATGCCACCTGAAACCAGGTAAGTTAGGCAGCTTCGTTAATATGTGTTAGACAAGAACTCTGTTCATATGTATGTATGTATGTGTGTATACATACATTTATATACATATGTATGTATAGTGTATGGTTAATATTTATTTTCTTGATCTCACACACTGTTTGTCATGCCATGGTATACTTTATATAAAATCAAGTTGGTACTCCACAGTTGATGATGGCAGTGATTTTAAAAGAAAGGGTACCAGAATATTGATTGATTGGCTGGCATTTCAGGTTAGCCAGAGTTTTCTTCTCTGTATCATTTTAGATTATCTTTCTTTTTCTTTTTTTTTTTTTTTCAGTTTTTTCAAGACAGGTTTCTCTGTGTAGCAATGGCTGTCCTTGAACTCACTCTGTAGACCAGGCTGGCCTCGAACTCAGAAATCCGCCTGCCTCTGCCTCCCAAGTGCTGGGATTAAAGGCGTGTGCCACCACTGCCGCCAGCTCATTTTAGATTATCTTTTTTTTTTTTTTTTTTTTTTTTTTAGTTTTTCGAGACAGGGTTTCTCTGTGCAGTCCTGGCTGTCCTGGAACTCACTCTGTAGACCAGGCTGGCCTCGAACTCAGAAATCCGCCTGCCTCTGCCTCCCAAGTGCTGGGATTAAAGGCGTGCGCCACCACGCCTGGCTTCATTTTAGATTATCTTAATGATGCTGCTTGATATTGTTATTTGAGTCGCACTATACAGATATTAGATGAACACCATAGATTTCATTATGCCCTTACATTTATGTATTAGAAATCGCCAACAGTTGTGAACTTAGGAAAGCTGTTTCTTGCTACCTGTGTTGTCAAAATGGTCCATTTCATCGTTCATTCATGTACCTCAGTAGCTCTGACTCTGTGGTAGGTGTCATCTCTTCATCTGAAGTCGTCAAGCTGTTAAATAATTAAATTATTATCAAATAAGTCCTGTTTTCTCCTTATTGTCAGATTAAACATGGCGGTTTTGTGTATTATCAAGAAGGTTGCTGCTTGGTTCGTTCCAAAGACGAAGAAGGTAAATTACAATTCTTCTTTACTGGTTGGCTTTTCAGGTTTCAGTTGTCTAACAGGAAGCTTGATAGTAGCAGCTCAAAGCTATTAGAATAGAGTTTGTTAAAGATTATTTCTAACTTTTTTAACTGAGTGGGTCTTAGTATCTGGGTTGACTTAAGGTAGAATTAACAACCCACGGTCAGGAGCCTTAGCATGGAGAGTGCACATGGGTCTGGCATGTTGTATGTTCTGTGTCTCAGTGCTGTGCTAGGCACTTCGCATGTTACATGGGTCAGGTATATTCTCTTTTTGAGTTCTGTAAATACTAGACCAGTGGTTCTGAACCTGTGAGCTGCCACCCCTTGGCAAACCTCTAATTCCTGAAGTGTTCACATTACGATTCATAAGAGTAGCAAAATTACAGTTATGAAGTAGCAATGGAAATAATTTTATGGTTAAGGGATCACCACAACATGAGGAATTGTGTTAAAGGGTCGTAGCATTAGGAAGGTTGAGAACCACTGTCCTAGACTATGACAATAGCTCATAGGTTGATACATTGAATAACAGTGAATAAAATACTTTTTAATAATGGTTGTAGAAGGACATCAGTCCATGACCTCAGAGAATGTCAACTTAAAGTGTTAAGGATAGTATAAAATGAATTACAAGTATATGTTGTGGAGTTCTCTCTTCCCTACCTTCCTTTATGCAGCCGACAGTGATAATTATGAGGTTTTATTCAACCTGGAAGAACTTAAATTGGACCAGCCCTTCATCGATTGTATCAGGGTTGCTCCTGATGAGAAATATGTGGCTGCCAAGATAAGGACAGAGGATTCTGAAGCGTCCACCTGCATAGTTGTGAAGCTCAGTGATCAGCCTGTGATGGAAGCATCTTTCCCAAACGTGTCCAGTTTTGGTAAGCCACCAAGTAGTCCATGGAAAGGCAGCCATAAGGAGCTGCTCACATATGCAGGGAAGCTCAGTGCCTGGTCCACATCTTCCTATGGAGTTCTTATTACAAAATACTCCCTCCGTTAATTATCTAAGCGGGTTATTGTAACATTGGGCTCTTGGAGGACTGAAGACGGCCCAGTGACTGAGAGCATGTCTGTTACTCTTGTAGAGAACCCATGGGCAGTTCTCAGTGTCCATGGTGGGCAACCTAAAACCACCTGTAGCTCCTAACTCCTGAAGGATCTAGCAGAGACCCACTGTATCTTAGGGTTTTACTGCTGTGAACAGACACCATGACCAAGGCACCTCTGATAAGGGCAACATTTAATTGGGGCTGCCTTACAGGTTCCGAGAATCAGTCCATTATCATCAAGACAGGAGCACAGCAGCATCCAGGCAGGCATGGTAAAGGCAGAGCTGACAGTTCTACATCTTTTTCTGAAGGCTGCTAGTGGAAGACTGACTTCCAAGCAGCTAGGTTGAGGGTCTTAAAACCCACACCCACAGTGACACACCTATTCCAACAAGGCCACACCTCCAAATAGTGCCACTCCCTGGGTCAAGCATATATAAACCATCACACATCGCATACATAATTAAAAATACAAAATAAATATTTCATGAGCTGACAAGAGGCTTTGTGGGTAAAAGCACTTTCCACACAAGCCCGTTGACCTGACTTCAACCCCAGACCTCATGGTGAGAAGAGCCACTTCCTGAAAGTTGACCCCGCACCTCCAAACCCGCACTAGGACAGACATCGGCACTCACTCCAGCACAGACATACACTGCACTCACCCACTGTCTGCACACATGCTGGTAATAAGTAAAGCACCTGAGATAAAGTGGTGCTCATGTCTTTAAGCCACTTAAAGACATGATATTCTGTTATATAGTAATTCTTGGCCAGTTTATTATATACACTGAAGTTTTACAGATGTTACTTCTTGATATTTTATTCAACCTTGAATTTGGGTTATTTTTTATTGTTATTTTTATTTTATTTTTATATTTATTTTTATCATGGAGATCTAATATAGTACATGTCTCAAAATCACTCCTAGAAACTAGAACATGTTGAGCTGCCATTTATCAATAGAAACTGACATTTTTAGTATTGATCTAGCTTTGAATTTTATCATTTATCATCATTTATATTATATTGCCATTACTTTCTGAATTGCTTAATTAGATCCTTTTGAATTAAATTGAAAAATGAAATTGTGATCTACCTAATACATTCTTTTGTATGTGCGAATCATCCTTCCCCATGTGTGTGTGTGTGTGTGTGTGTGTGTGTGTGTTACATACATGTGAATGTACCAGTGTACCCTGCTTGCTCCTCCTGTAAAGGCCAGAATAGGAAATTGGCTGTCTTCTTTATTAATCCTTAGTCCTTTGAAACGAATCTGTCTCCCCATTTTGACTAAGGTTACTGAGTAGCCAGCAAGCCTTTGTGATCATCTCTTAGCCCCAATTCCAGGGATTACAGGCATGCACAGATTTTATGTAGGTGCTAGGGATTCAGACTCGGGGTCCTGCACAGTGAAGTGTAACAGAGAGCATGTGTGCATCAGGCCTCTAAGATCAGAGGATATTATATAATACTGACTGACAGCGGCGGTCAGCCGGGTGCTGGAAGGAAGGGCCCTGTTCAAATACTTTGGTAGGTTGTGCTGTCTTGTCCCTGGAAGCAGACAGGGAAGAAACTCTGGAAGCGATCAGTTTCTTCAGCGCTAAGCTGCCATCTCCCAGAAGCAAATAGGACTTTACCTACACTTTTCCTTAGCACCAAATATGGGCTGTTATTTAGGTCCTTGAGTAGGCGAAGACTGAGTCCTGGGAAACTTGAACGTGGAACAGTGTCGAGGCTTTGATGAGAGTTCTCTGGGTTGTAAACTCAGGATTTACTCCATCAAGCTTATGCAGTGTGTAGATCTGCAGAGAGCAGCGCACACGGTTCTTCACGCGGCACTCAGCGTTTGAGTGCTCCACCATTTTAAACTCCACAGGCGGCGGGGCTTAACTCCGTCCATTCCCTCCTTTCAGAATGGGTAAAGGATGAAGAGGACGAAGATGTCTTGTTCTACACCTTCCAGAGGAACCTTCGCTGCCATGATGTGTATCGAGCCACATTTGGTGACAACAAGCGCAATGAACGGTTCTACACAGAGAAAGACCCAAGGTGCGAGTGTGCCACCCTCGCCGCCCTCCGGTCTCCCCCTTCCAGCGCACTGATCTGGTTGACCCGAACTGTTGAGAATGGAGAAAATTACTACTATTATTCCACCTTCTAGAACCTTCTACAGAGTTTACCAAATTTTATCAATTTGGGTTGCCTGATGATAAACAGTTATAAGTATGGCCACAAAGAGCCCTTGTCAGCCAAGGTTTCCACCATCTTTGTTTTCCGTACTTAAGTTGTTGGGGTTTTTTGTTGTTGTTTTTGTTTTTGGGGTTTTTTTTTGTTGTTGTTGTTGTTGTTTTTTTTTTTTTTTTTTTTTTTGGTTTTTCGAGACAGAATTTCTCTTTGTAGCCCTGGCTGTCCTGGAACTCACTCTGTAGAACAGGCTGGCCTCAAACTCAGAAATCCGCCTGCCTCAGTTGTTGGTTATTTAAAAACAGGTTTCATTTTGGTGATAGAATGTCTCTTAAATTGATGGTTGGGAAAGTGCTTGCTAATATATTCTTAAAGGATATTTTAAATATTGACTGTTTTCAAATATTTCTATTTCTAGAGCCATTATATCTATACATTCTAATGAAAACTATTAGGCAGAGTCTAAAGGGAAAGATCTATGCTAAATTTTTAAAAAATTGACTTTTAAGTTACTGAACAGCCAACCCCTCCCCAACTCTATACACACACACACACACACACACACACACACACACACCACTACCATTACATGCTTTTCCTCCCTGGCAGAAATCCTGTTCACTAAGAATGGGCCTACATTTTAAAAAGGACAATAACTGGTCTCTGAATCCGGGATCCAAAGCCCAGAGATCCCCGGCTAACAGGCTCGGTTTATGGGACTCAGAAAGCAAGTAAACAGCAACTCTTCAGCTCCTCGCCTCTGCTTCTCTTATGGTGGATCCTGACTCTCCCAGCAGGAAAGAGAATTTAGAGCTGAGTGTGCTGGTATTTAATCCCAGCACTTGGGAGGCAGGGACAGGCGGATCTCTGTGAGGTCGAGCCCAGCCTGATATACAGAGAGAGTTCCAGAACAGCCAGGGCTATGCGGAGAAACCCTATCTCTGAAAACCAAAAGAAGACTAAGGAGGAGGAGAAGGAGAGAGAGAGAGAGAGAGAGAGAGAGAGAGAGAGAGAGAGAGAGAGAGAGAATGAGAATGAGAATGAATGAGAATGAGAAAGAAAATGAGAATAAGCGAGGGGTAACTCCTGTCCTGCCTGCAAGGAGTTTTAAAATTATTTCATAGCTGCTTGAAAGATTGAGCCTGAATAAATATTTTATTTAATTTTATGAGCATTTTGCCTGAAAATGTATCTGTGCAACACATGGATGTCCAGTACCCACTGAGGCCAAAAGAGAAACATTGGCTCTGCTAGAACTGGAGCTAGGGACAGCTGTGAGCCGCCATGCGGGTCCTGGGAATTGAACCCAGGCCCTCTGGAAGAGCGGCCGTACTCTTATCTAGCCCCTCCAGAACCTTCCTTGTTGAGTTTTTAGTATATTGTAACATTTCACCGGAGTTGCGGGAAGATTGGATGGTGGCAGCATCCATGCCAAATGACAATGCCATTGGTTCCAGAGTCTCAGGGTTTATGGCTGGGCTGCGGCGCTTTCCTACTTCTAAATGTACCCCTTATTTAAATATGCTTATGGAAATATATATAATAGAAATCCATACGTCATTTCAGCCTTACCCCTTACATATCTAATAATATTCTAGAATGGGGAAGTGTCGTTTCCTACTCAAACCCCAGGTCCTTGGCCAGTACAGGAAGAACTTAATGCAATCCTGTGCTTCTTTTTTCTTTGTAGCTTTTTTGTTTTCCTCTATCTTACAAAAGACAGTCGTTTCCTCACGCTGAATATTATGAACAAGACAACGTCGGAGGTGTGGTTGATAGACGGCCTGAGCCCGTGGGACCCGCCGGTGCTTATTCAGAAGAGGATACATGGCATGCTTTACTATGTGGAGCACCGAGATGACGAGTTATACATCTTGACCAACGTCGGAGAGCCCACAGAGTTCAAGGTACCTCGCCATATGGGACGGGCTCCAGGAGTGTCTGCTTTCTCGCTCTCACCAACCTTCCTTGCTATACGAGAGAACGGGGTTGAGGGGTAAGATTATGGGGTGGGGCTACCCTCTTGTACATCATCAGTCCCACTTCCATTATTTCCCTCGCCTTAGAGCTAATGCTCCTTCCTGCTATAACTGTATGTAAAATATCAGTGAATGAAACATTTGGTACTGTTCATGTCAAAACCAAACGTGGTTGGGCTTAGAAGAGCACACTTGAAATCCTGATTGTGAGATGGCATTTGTATTAGTCTTAGGCAAGCATACTAGTACATCGATTGTCCCCTGGTTGACTGTCAACTAAGCGTGGCCCCACACTGTCTCTCTACCCAGCGTGCTAGCCTGGGCTATAACGGTGACTCACACTGTGTCCCTCATCCAGCTCATCATAGAAGAGCAACAGTTGCTGTGCTCTCCTCAGTGATCTCACTCTGAGCTCTGTGTTCTGTCACTTACATCTTCCTAACGTTCTTCACACAGCTGATGCGGACAGCGGCTGACGCTCCTGCTATTATGAATTGGGATTTATTTTTCACAATGAAGAGAAATACCAAGGTTGTAGACTTGGACATGTTTAAGGATCACTGTGTTCTGTTCCTGAAACACAGCAATCTCCTCTACGTCAATGTGATTGGTCTGGCTGACGACTCTGTTCGCTCTCTGAAGGTACGTCTGTCTGTTCGCAGGACATTAGTACATAGCAAGGCCACAGTTTAGCCTGATAGAGCATCACGATTCGAATGCTGTGTGCTTTTCTTAAAGGAATTTAAGTGGGGCTGGAGAGAGAGCTCAGCAGTTAAGAGCACTGACTGCTCTTTCAAAGGTTCTGAGTTCAAATCCCAGCAACCACATGGTGGCTCACCACCACCTGTAATGAGATCTGATGCCTTCTTCTGGTGTGTGTGAAGACAGCAACAGTGTACTCATATACATAAAATAAATAAATCTTAAAAAAGAAAGAATTTAAGTGGATTTTAGCATACCAGTTTTTGACAGACCTTGTTTTTAATGCAGTCTTACTTAAACCAATAGATTTACAGATGGACTTAAGAAACAGTGTTAGGGGACATTATGTCTGTCTTTCTACATAGCTCTGTGGGCAGGTACTTATCTCTCAGGCTGAGGAGCAGCAATAACCGAGACCTGCATAGTAACTGGTACCCAGCCACTGACTGCTGCTTGCCGGGGCCACATCCCAGAAGGACCATCCATAGTCAGCTTGTGTCTGCATCTCCTCTCTTTGCCAGTTTTCTTACCTAGGAGTGTATACATGCTTGCTTTCAATACATGGATGTCAGTGGTCTCCATGACACGGGGGATGATAACGCCATCCCCCGTGTCATGGAGACAGTCTGTAGCTGCCAAGGCAAGACAAACGCCTTCAGAAATAAACCTGATAAATTAATGAATGGCAACTTTACTGTCCATTTTCAAGATAGTATTAAGTAAATATCCACAGCATCATGGAATGGTACGACAACAGAATAAAATAAAATATCTGGCCCTAATAAATGAAGGTTTTTATGATATTAAACAAATTTCAAAATACAATGCTTAATTGTAAGTTGTTTTGGGTTTTGGTTTTGTTTTGTTTTTTTCCGAGACAGGGTTTCTCTGTGTAGCCCTGGCTGTCCTGGAACTCACTCTGTAGACCAGGCTGGCCTCGAACTCAGAAATCCGGCTGCCTCTGCCTCCCAAGTCCTGGGATTACAGGCGTGCACTGCTGCCGCCACCACCACCCGGCTAATTGTAAGTTATTTTTAAATAAGTGGTTTCAAAAACAAACTGTGGTAGAGCTCAAAGGAAGGGAAGGGCTCTTGCTCAGGAAAGCTTCTGTGAAGTAATAGAGACAGACTAACAGGATAGGGAGGAATTTGATGTGCAGAATTGCCTGTCAGATCCAAGAATGAGAGCACCATTCAAACACAGCTCTACGCTCAAGTCCAGGTATCTTCAGGGACCTTAAATATATCTTGCTAATGCAGAATAAATTTCTAGAGGATGACATTATGTTTTGAAGCAGGAGAAGGAAGGTTTCGAGACAGGGTTTTTCTATGTAACTCTGGCTGTCCTAGAATTCACTTTGTAGACCAGGCTGGCCTCGAACTCACAGAGATTCATTCACCTGCCTCTGTTTCCCAAGTGCTGGGGTTAAAGGAGTGTGCATCCATGCCTCTTAATGCTTTTTACCTGATGTGAGCAGAGTGTATAAGTTATAACAGAGGAAACAGGTTTTTTGAGCAGAGGAATAGTTTCAGCTGTTGGAGCTATACTTCAAAAGATTATTAAGCAACTATATTAGTGAAGACTGAAGCAAACAGGAATCTGGAATTTCAAGATTGTTATACAGATACAAACAAACAATAGGAGTCTGTAACAATAACAATTCTTGTTATACAGATACAAAAAAACCAATGGGAGCCTAAGCAAGTAGTCTACCGACTGAGCTATATCCCAGCCCCTAAGACTATGCTCCTAAGTAGATATGACCTCCTCTTATTTGTAATAAGTATTCTTGCTTAAAGGTGCCCCCTTGCTGTTTTACACCGAATGCTGTCTTTAGTTTCTTCCTTATCACTTATCACTCTCTAACCTATTATAAACCATAGGGACCTGTTATACTCTGAATATTGTTCTCAGTTATCATCAAAGAGAATCAAATGCTTTGGTACATACCAGATGCTACTTAAAAGTAATTTTATAATTGTATGACACTAGATAGCACTGATAAATATCCATAGACCATGCCATGCATAAAGGGCAGAATCAGTAGCCGCAGTGAGAGTAGTAACATATTTTTAGGTCTGACACACACATCTATGCCTGTGGACGCTTGAGCAATGTTCTGTCTAACACAATCTCCCACGGTGGAAGTGTTCAACATTTCGCATATTTACTTATCATTGCTCACCATGTCATTAGTATTTTCTGATTTTTTTTTCACAAAAGAAGAATATTTTATTGTAATGCTTGGAAAATAATTTGAGGATGGCTTATTGTAATACTACGAAGCAAACCCAGGACCTCGTACATATTAGATAACTCAGTCACTAAGCCATACATCACCCCCACCCGCAGGCCCAAGAGATGTTTTACTCTTTGCTGTCATCGGTTTTATTTGCAGGAGAGTCTACTTCCAGGCCAGGTTTCTCTCCGTGCACTACAGCTCAGTAGGACACAGCTTACGATGCCCTTGAGACAGCTAATACTTCTGCATCAGCTAGGCAAAGGCTTTGGAGTCCAGAGCCTTGCAACACTTCTTGTTAGGATTAAAACTTTGACCTTGGTCCCTTGGCTTTGGGAAAAAAAACCCAGACTTTGAGCTGTTGGTACCAGTTGTCCTAAAGCTGAAACAATGTATTCCAAGGTCATAGTTAAGTTTTACCGAAAGGCAGAGGAGACAGTGCAGCTGTGGGCCAAGGGATCCTGTTCCCACACTGACAGTTACCAGGCTTCCAGGAAGGGGTCTTCCATTCAAATAGGATCTGCCACAAATGTGTGTCCTCGTTAGTTTTCCTGACAACAGACCCGGCTTAATTGGGGGCAATGTGTCTGAGCACAGTGCTCTCTGCTGTGGTTGCTACAGGTGAAAGCCTGACCTCTGATGCCCACGGCCCTAACTGCTTTTCAGTAGTGCCCGCCAGTGATGTTGCTGGGCCAAGACCTCTGATTTTCTAAGGAATTTGCTCTTTCTACAATTACTCAGAAAGAAGGGCAATTTTCTTCTCATTCTTTCTTCAGTGCTTCTGAGCACTCTGTCAACCTGCTTACAAGGCTTCTTTAAAAGCTGTAAGTGGGACGTCAGAGGAGGGCTTGCCGCTGGACCCTGCTGCTCTAAGAGAATAAATTTTGATTCCTTCCCTTTCTTCTTAAAGTTAAGAATCTTGAGCATAATAGCTATGAGGCTCTCCGAGTCTTTGTGCCTGCAAAGGTTTTGTTCTGCACAATGGTTAGCCTCGGGGCTAAAGTTAGAAACAAATTGTAAATGCTTTAGTGCTGCTGAGCCCGTCTGTGGCCCTGGAATAATGACTCTCATCACCGCTGCCCAGGCAGCAGGCTAAGGAGCGGTGGGGAAATCATTCAGAATATCCTCCTGAGGGTCCTACTTCAGGAAGAGCAGGGCGGAGGGCAGCCGCTGGGGCGGGATTACTGTTTCATCTGCTTTTATTCCTAACCGTTTGGTCATTTCATCATCCAAGTACGTATCCCCAAATAAACTTTATGTTAAAAGGAATTTCCTGTAACCTAGAATCACAATAAAACCAGTTTTTTCCTACATTTTTCTTTATTTTGTTGGTAATTTATATAGGGTTTTATTTGTTTACTTGAAATCTGTTTTGTCTCAATGAAGTAATTCTTAAATGACGTATCATGTAACAACAGGACGTAAAGTAGCCAGCCTGACAGACTCGAAACGGTCATGCTAATCAATGAACTGGCTTTTCTCCCTCAGCTCCCTCCTTGGGCCTGTGGATTCATAATGGATACAAATTCTGACCCAAAGAACTGCCCGTTTCAGCTTTGCTCTCCAATAAGACCCCCAAAGTACTACACGTACAAGTTTGCCGAGGGCAAACTGTTTGAGGAAACTGGTCACGAAGATCCGATTACAAAGACGAGCCGTGTTTTACGCCTAGAAGCCAAAAGCAAGGTAGGTGAGGTCAGCTCTGCCCTTGGCTCCTGTACTGCAGGTGCACGGTGCCAGACGGCAGCCTCGGGCCACAGTGGTGCTGGGCTCTGTACTGCAGGTGCATGGTGCCGGACGGCAGCCTCGGGCCACAGCAGCGCTGGGCTCCTGTACTGCAGGTGCAGGTGCGGGACGGCAGCCTCCGGCCACAGCGGCGCTGGGCTTTGATAATCCCTTACGCTATAAAAGGCCCAGGTGATTTTAGGAATACATAGATTTTTTTTTCTTTTAATTTTAACATGGTCTTAAAAACCTCTGACTAGAGTGCTAAGCCCTTCACCTCACTTGCTTATGTTTGACTTTCAAAGTCGAATTAATACAAAGTAAATCGGCACAGTTGATGCAGTTGCGGCCGTCATTCTGAAAGGACACAACGCGGCTGAATGGAGCAGCCTAGAGCAGCCAGCGCCAGCCCTTCTGAGGCTCCGCTGTGGCAGCATTGTGCCAGGGGCCCAAGAAGTCACAGCCGGTGCATTGGCAGCTACATAGGAAAGCAGACCTGGCATGCTGGGCAGGCGGTAACGGGGCCTTGCCTATTCAGGAGGTATTATCTGAAGGACTGATATTTCAGGTGACCCAGCTGCCTTAGTTAGCGCTTCTATTGCTGTGATAAAACACAGCATAGCCATAAACAAGTTAGAGGAAAAACTACTATTCAGCTAGAAAACCTATATTCTCCTCCTAGTCCCCACATATTGGTTCACAGTCATGTGAGACTCAAGCCCCAGGGAGTGTGGCGCCCTCTTCTGGTGTCCATGTGCACTACACACGTGATGTGATGTAAACACACATGCAGACAAAACAGCCAAACACATGAACTACGCTGATACAGTTATAAGAGGCCTTCGAAGGGTGCAGATGGTGAGGAGCACACAGAGTAACGTTGAGCATTCTGACATTTTCTGAGGTCAGGAAATGAGGCTGGTAGGACTTTTTAATCAGCATATTTGTAAATATTCAAAGACTTGTCAGTATCTATTCCTAGACATAGAAAGAATGTTATACTAAAATTTCCCACGCATAGGCATTTTCACCTGGCACAAAAGGACTACATTAGGCCTGGACAATGAATTGTGCTTTTCAAAGTTACTTTCCTCCCATGCAAAGCAGTGCCAGTGTGGGGGCCAGTCCGGCAGCTCTTTTCTGGCTAATTATAGACCAGCAGCAGGTATAGAGCCGTCCCACAGCCTCTCAGAGCTGGTGTCCAGGCTCAGCAAGTAACATACTTGGGAGTGCACTGCATGGTAGTTAAAATTTTAAAGTTGGGGTTAAGCCATTTTAAAGTTCTTCTTGTGTAGGGAATAGAGCCCTGCCTAGCATATGCCCCACTCCCAAGCAGTGCAGAGAAACAAACAGCAAAGGTTGTCTCCTTACGTGCAAATGCTTCTTCATTTCCAGGATGGAAAGTTAGTGCCCATGACAGTTTTTCACAAAACGGACTCTGAGGACTTGCAGAGGAAGCCTCTCTTGGTGCACGTATATGGAGCTTACGGAATGGATCTGAAAATGAATTTCAGGCCTGAAAAGCGGGTCTTGGTGGATGATGGGTGGATCTTAGCGTATTGCCATGTTAGGTGAGTCACCGCGTTTCTCCTAGCAGATGAGTGCTAGAACATTGTGACGATTGCTTGAATAACAGTGTGCTAAGGGCCCTGGAGTAAGGGCGCACAGTGTGCTAAGGGCCCCGGGGGTGAGGGCGCACGGTGTGCTAAGGGCCCTGGAGTAAGGGCGCACAGTGTGCTAAGGGCCCCGGGGGTGAGGGCGCACGGTGTGCTAGGGGACTGGGTGTGGGCTGCAGTGTTGGGGGACTGGGCATGATGGTGCACATCTTTGATCCCGCACTCAGGAGGCAAAGACAGGTAGATCTCTGTTGAAGACTATATAGTGAGGCCCTTTCTTAAAAGACCAGAACAAACAAGCAAAAAGGAAAACAAAAAACCAATCTATTACATTGCAAAGCTGACCTCATGTGTGTTTTGAATTTATATATTCCCTAAGTCTGTGGATCATAGGTCACATAGCAGATTCATTGATCCAAAGAACCGGAGTGGATTTGAGGACTCCGAGCGGATGGAGCAGTGTGTGCCCGTGCTAGTTCCATCAGCATTCCCACGTGATTCTCCAGAATTCAGGTTTCGCTTTTTAGAATTTTTGAGACAGGGTCTTGCTTTGTAGCTGCAAACTCATAGGCCTTCGAGTGCTGTATCACAGGCGTGTGCACCATGCAGGTGAAGGTTTCTCCGACAGAGCCTCCCTCAGCTGAACTTCTTTCTTCATCAGTTTCCATTTTATTAGAACTGTTCTCAAAACACCACTGTCATTTAATTCCACTTAAAACCTTCTCCACCCCGTCTCCAGAACAAAGCCAAAGTCCTAGTGAAGCTCTTGTGAGCTGGCTTCTCTTTGGTCATCCTCTGGCTCCGCTCTGCCTCCAGCCCAGCACCTGCTGTGGTTTATCTGGGACTTACTTCCCCCTCCCTTACCCCTGCAGAACCGCTTCCTTCACAACTAAGCTCCAGGTCATCTCCCTGCACTGGTGCTCCTCCTCGTGCATCCTTTCCTCTGCTCGGGTCAGGTATAGCAGCAGCCCCGCGCCTGGAGATGGTGGTGTGCTTTCCTCCCGACTGTGTGCTCCTGTGTGTATTTAAGGTCCGCTCTCAGGCAGTATGCAGGAAGTCAGCAGGCAGTCAAGCATATTCATCGAATCAGTTTTTAGTTATCTTGATGGTTCCAAGCGTTGGGGTTGTTTTGGGATGGGGGTACAGTACTGGTTTAGGTTTTGCAGAACGGTCACAGGCTCTGGTGCCCTGTCCTTGCTGTTTCCTGCTGCACATGAGCCTGTGACACACAAGCCTGTGATGCAGTTTGCCAACCCCCACTGTGTATTGTTTTCTTCCTCCACAGGGGTGGTGGCGAGCTGGGTCTCCAGTGGCATGCCGATGGCCGTCTAACTAAAAAGCTCAATGGCCTCGCTGACTTAGTGGCTTGCATTAAGACGCTTCATAGCCAGGGCTTTTCTCAGCCGAGCCTAACAACGCTGAGCGCTTTCAGTGCTGGAGGCGTGCTTGCGGGAGCACTGTGTAATTCTAAGCCACAGCTCCTGAGAGCCGTGACCCTGGAGGTGAGTACCGCCCTGTGCCCTGCTCAGAGGGGAAAATGGCGGGAGTGTAAGTTTAAACAGAGCCGTGGCTCTGGAAGAACTTGTGGGATTATCTTAATCCCACTATTTGCTCTTCCTGACACCCTTTATGGACTTTGCAGGATTTCCATTGGGAGATTAATGGCTGTCCCCACAACCCTTCTCTGTTTGTCAGAACATTTTGAAATGCATATACGTGCCAGGATTCCAGAAGTCTGCTGGATTGCCCTGGGAGTCTGTGCACTGCCTTGTCCGTGCCGCATCGTATTCTGGACAGGGAATGAGTCTCTATTCTCAGACACTCTGTTATTCTGTTTGTTTGATTTGTTGCTGTGTAGCAGGTCAGTCTGGCTCATCCTCACAGCCTCCGACCACGGCCCCAGCACCAGGGCTGATGTGCGCACCGCCACACCTGCCACGCAGACCACGCTCCAGGTCTCTTTGGTCCTGCTCTTTGATGAGTCCTGGAAACACCCTACAGCCTTTCCCTGTTCTCCAGAACGTTAGAGCATCTGCCTTCATATCAGTCTTCTCCTGTCTCCTACCTAGATACTCTGGAAAATAATGACTGGGGGATTCAGGCTGTGTGTGTGTGTGTGTGTGTGTGTGTGTGTGTGTGTGTGTGTGTGTTTGGAACAAGTAGTAGTAAATTAAATAAATATTAAATAACTTGATCTAGAAATCTTTTTTTAATATTCTTTATAGAGGAAATAAACCTAGCCACAAAATCACTTACAATATAAAATGCAGCTAACAAATTTTAGAAATTAGAAATAACCAGAAGTGCATGTGTAAGGATATTTAATTCAGTTGCTCATTACAGTGAAGAATTAGGGACAGCCTAAATATTCAACACAGAATGTTCATATATGAGTCAAAGTCATTGATTATAAGCACCCAGAATTATGGCTGATTGAAACAGGAAGGGTTTACTAGAGTTTTAGGTAGGAGTGGGTGTGTGGAGAGCCGGTGCCAGAAACTGCACAGCCAGGAGCCGCCTGTGGAGCTGGCACTGGTGAGCGCAGCACCTCCCGCTGCCCTTGCTACCTCGGAAAACCGGAAACACACACACTTCGCCTGGATTAGGTTCTACTGTGTCACCCTCGGTGCAGTAGAAGGGGCCCCTCTTTACCAGGCCGGCAGCTTTGTGCATCTGAGAAGCCATCCTGCTAGGCAGCCGGGATTACAGCTAGACTCGGTTAGTGGTTCTGTGCAGGACAAAGCTGGAGAGCGCTCGTGCCAGATGGTGGGTTGGGCACCCTCTAATTGTCCTAACTTTTTACTTTATATGTGTGGGTATTTTCCCTGCATGTATGTATGTGTGTCACACGCATGCCTGGAGCCCTCTCTTTTTTCTTGGATATTTTCTAGATCTTACCAAAGTACAACTTAGGAGCTTTATTGTAACATTACAGCAGGTAATGCAGAGTTTATGTGCTGTTGATGCTTTTCTCACTTTTAAAGCTGTCTAGTCATGGGAAAGGAACATAATCCACTATCGTAACTATTTAGTGTATGTCTGGATAATGTTAAACATTTACTCTGTTATGCAGTCAGTCTCCAGATCTCAGTTTTTATCTTTCAAAACCGAAACACAAGTAGCATTTAATGCTTATCATTCCCTTCCTCCCAACCCCCTAGGAAGCCGCCTCTGCACTGTGTCCAAAGTCACCTCATGTGATGTCATGCACACTCAGTCACCTCATGTGGTGTCATGCCAAATTAATCCCTGATGCTGCTTATCCCACTCAGCTGACCCTGGTGTCATCCTCTGTGAGAGGCCCAGACTCTGGTCTGCGCGCACACACCACAGTTTGCTTTTTCACTGTCCTATTATTGCTGTAGGACCCCGTCTCCGGCTCTTTGGGGCACGTCTCTAGGAAGGGGTTCTAGATCTAAAGGTAAGCAGCACCTTCACTTGTAGGTGACAGTGATTTACACTCTAGCCAACAGTGCGAACGCAGGACAGCGTCTCGCCGTCATCACCAGCTGGGAATGTTCTGGTCACTGTGGGGTTGTTGTTAATATAGTGCCATCCTAATGAATGCAGAGCTGTAGATGTGAATCTTGTGTAAGTAAACATAGAGGGCAGACAAAGACTGTGGAGTTACGAGGTCGATTTCTTGTGGTATAGCATCTGTCAGGAGTTTGAATGCGCCTTAGCCATCTGAATTACCAGCTGTCGGAAGCCCGAGCGGCCTTCCTTCTCACCCGATGTGTGTTTAGCAGGAAGCTGTCATGACACTCATTTTACCAACCATTGAGTCGAAACACAGGTCTGGCTTTCTTTCTCTGACTAGGCACCTTTCTTGGATGTCTTCAATACCATGATGGACACCACACTTCCTCTGACACTGGAGGAGCTGGAAGAGTGGGGGAACCCTTCATCTGATGAGAAACACAAGAACTACATAAAACGCTACTGTCCCTGCCAGAACATCAAACCTCAGGTAGGGAGCCCTGGGGCCATGGGGAAGGCCTTGACAGGGCACGCAGCAAGCCACGGCCAGGGCCAAGGGCTCTACGGGCTTCTGCTTAGGACACCTAATCATTCTTCCATGTCCTGTCTGCTTGTACTCCTCGTCTGTCTCAGTTTAACAGCTCAGAGATGAGTGTGCTCATCCCCGATCCAAGCTAACAAAGTTAAAGTCATGGTCTCTCTGGACAGAAAAAGGCTGGCCCAGGTAACGGGCAGCCCGGCACCGTCCTGCGGAGGCCTGCTCAAGAGCCTCCCATGGGAAACCTAGCCCTTGGGGAACGGTGCTCTCCGGGAGGACGGTGGAGTACTGTGACTATCCTTCCGCTCTCTTCCAGCATTACCCATCAGTCCACATCACAGCTTATGAAAACGATGAGCGAGTGCCGCTGAAAGGAATCCTAAACTACGCGGAGAAACTTAAGGAGGCCGTGGCAGAGCACACTAAGGGGGCGGGTGAAGGTAGGAGGCGTCCGACAGGCACCCTGGCTGACAGGACTGCCCTCAGCACAGCATGCTTCATATGCAGACCCAACCGTCCTATGCCGACTCCCCGAAGTCCACGCAGCTACAACTGCCATGCCTCTTTAGGACCCATGTTAAGATAAAGCACGCAGGAGGACTCAAGGCAAAAGGGGAATGTGGAATGTGACTTGGAAATCTACACACAGATTCATTCATGTAACAGTTACTGAGACATTCTATTGCTGCTCATGAATGAATGGCCATTCATTTTCATTAGATAAGAATTTTCCTGGGACTAGAGAAATAGCACAGTGGTTAAGAGCACTGACTGCTCTTCCAGAGAACCCGGGTTCAATTCCCAGCACCCACATGGTGGCTCACAACTGTCTTCTGTGACTCTGGTGGTGGCCTCGTTCTTTGTTCCTTTGCTGTTTGAGTCAAGTACTCAGAAGGAGCAGGCCTCAACCTTCGGAAGGTCTGACTGGTGTTACGTTAACTCTTTCAGGCTACCAGCCCCCCAACATTATTTTGGATATTCAGCCTGGAGGGAATCATGTGATTGAGGATTCTCACAAAAAGGTATGTTTTCAATCTCCTGTGTGCTGCAGAGGCCTCAGTGTGGATGTCGTGTTCAAGGTTTTCAGTATTTAAGGCAGAGTTCCTGGGAGAGCTGCTTCCCAAATGTCAGGCCAGAGCGGGAAAGAGGGGCAGGGTCGGCTGTTCTTGGGCTGCTCTGGAACCGGTGAGGGAGCTTTTTGCTAAGGAATAGCTCTGATTGTTAGACTAAAGACTCCAAGTTAACTTAGCTCGGATAAAGAAAGACTAGGGGAGCCAGGCGGTGGTGGTGCACACCTTTAATCCCAGCACTTGGGAGGCAGAGGCAGGTGGATTTCTGAGTTCGAGGCCAGCCTGGTCTACAGAGTGAGTTCCAGGACAGCCCGGGCTATACAGAGAAACCCTGTCTCAAAAAAACAAACAAACAAACAAACAAACAAAAAAGACAAAAAATAACCAAAAAGGCAGACTAGGGAATGCTGGGGTTCTGCCTGTCCTGTCTAACCCTCAGTGCGTTTCTTTCAGATCACAGCCCAGTTGAAATTCCTATATGAGGAACTTGGACTTGACAGCACTGAAGCTTTCGAGGCTCTGAAGAAATACCTAAAATTCTGAAATGCTGCATTCAGCTGGGAACTGGAAATACATGGAAATAATAATTAGTCTTGTTTCCAGTTGGTTTAGCAAAAGTGAAGTTTTTTTTAAGTTATTATATAATTTTTTAAAAAGTTGTTTCTTTGTGTAATTTTGCTTAGTGTATATCTTGATCATACTGTTCCCACCCGCACACACCCGTTGGCCTGGGAAAGTCGTTTCCGGTCATGCTCCTTCGTAGGATGTAGAGAAGGGAGCCAGAAGGACTGAGGCAGGAGGATGCCTGGCCTCCTAGTCAGTCTTTTAACAGAATTTTACAATTCAATATCCTTCCCCTTTGTGAATATTTTTAGGCACTGTGGCTATGAGTCACCTAATGATTTCCACAACTCCACTTTAAGCATTCTTCACATTTAAATGCTTCAGTATTGTGGCATAATCTTTTAAACACTTTATTGTTCTTTCAAACAGTTAAGAATCTTACCTAAAATAGTGCATTCCTGCTACAGAAATATCTAAGAATTGATCCACTCATGAGGCTACTCAGTCCGTATGTACGTGATGTCTAACGTCGGATGCAGGGTGGCCACCTCTCAAGGGGCTTCCTAACACGTGTTATACAGAATGTCCAGAGCGCTGGAGTAGCATGCTCGACTGGAGACAAAGCACTTGTCTCGGAAAGCCGCCCGGTGGTGGAGGAGAGCCTTCATGCTGTGCTCCAGGATGAGGCCCTCGCCCTTCTCCAGTGCAATGGCACGGCTGTCAACATCACTACCTTTGGAGGCTGCATTGGTACTTAGTCTTATCCTCAGTTTTGTAGGAAGATCTGAAATGATTTCCTGTAGATTTAGCACAGTTGATGAGTCTCCAAAATTCAGAACCACAAGGAAGACTTTATCTATGCCGTCCAGCTCTCTTGTGTACACAACAGAGTGACTGTCGTCCCTCAAAAGGCAAAACCAGCCCCTGCTGAGAAGCAGCTCTGTGGCATGGAGTAGACTCAAATCCTGATATAGCCTCAGTGCTGAGCTCGGCTGGGTCTTTTGGACCTGTTTTTAAAAAAATAATATTCACATTAATGTTTGGCTTTAAGAATTATTCCCTTTCCCCCTAAAAACAACAACAAAAAAACAAAAACAAAAACAAAAAAACAAAACTTGCTTCTATTTGCCCTTTAAAAAAACTGTCCAAATAAGTAAATAACTGCCCAATTATAAAGCATTTATAAATAGTTTGTCCAAAAGTCATAGGCATTACAAATTCCGATTTTCTGCATGTCTGGGAATCATTTCAGTATGTAGTATGTACTGTGTGCCCACATTTTAGAGCTGCAGAAGTCTGGCTCCATTCTAGGTCATTTAACTTAGAAGAAATGAAATCACTGCAGTATTGTAACTTCCCGATGCCTGGAAGCAAAAAGTCGCCATCTTAGGGGACATGGACTTGGTTCTCATCTGTGGGATGACCTGAAGGGCACTATTGTAGAAGACAGAAAGGACGCTGCCCACTGCAGAGCCTGAGGTGCAGGCAGTGAGGCTGCATGCCTTCTCTCCGCTGGCTGTGAGGCAGTGTTTGTCCACTAACGGTGTGGGTCACAAACCTACCTGACGCAATGCCGTTCTCCCTTTCCTCATAAGCACTTTCTGTCACCTCGTCCCCCAGGCGTCATTGTCCGGGCACACAGCACTCTGACCGGGTTTGCCTTCTTCTCCCTCCCATGTAAGCCTCCCCCGCCTGTACGCTCGCGCATTCTCATTCCCCTCCTCCCTTTAAATTATTTAAGGTAGATTATCAGACAAATAGTTCCCATGTCAAAGGGTATGCACATTCAATACATAATGCCAAATTATTCGTAGCTGTTGCCAAATCAACAGTAATGTCGCTCCTGACACCTACCAGCCTCGTCTCTGGGGCGGGGCAGTTGTCACCATTGTTATTGTGGTTCTTTTCCAGTAGATGCTTAGTAATGTGTACTTAATGATATCTCGTGGATGTTTAAAGATGTTCCTTCTGTTACCAGGTACGAAGTGCCCCTGGTCTGTGTGTGACTGTCTGTATTCCCACCTCTCAGTAGCTTAGACATGCATGGAAGCAGAGCCTGGTGCCGCTCGCTCACTCGCTCGCACGCGGGCCCAAGACGCTGCTGGTCTTTTCATCCTCTCCTGTGAACTCTTTCTCTGTAATTGGGGACTTGTCTCTCTCTCTCTCTCTGCATTTCTAAAGTACCTGTGTGATATAACTTGACGCTTCAGCTAACATTCAGAAAGATTTGTGGGTTGGTGGACTCTTCTGCTTCACTGTTTGAAAACTGCATTTCTCTCATATACTGCTTTCATATTGAATTCTATTTTGTCTGCTATTAAATATTTCCAAGCCAACTTCTGTAAGCCTTTTTTTTTCTCTAGGAAATGCATACATATAGTATAAACTCCAGTTGCAAGAAGAATATATTCAAGGCAATCACGAAATGATTTAGGTATCAGGAAATGGTAAGCCCGTGCCACTGCAAGCATCTATAGGCAAGTTTACATATGGTGCCGTATTTATATATGTTAAAAGTGCTCTTCATGGTGGCACATGCCTTTAATCCCAGCACTAGGGAGGCAGAGGCACTCAGATCTCTGAGTTCAAGACCAGCCTGGTCTACAGAGTGAGTTCCTGGACAGCCAGAGCTACATAGAGAAACCCTGTCTTGAGACCAAAAAAAAAAAAAAAAAAAAAGTATAAACATTCTTTTGATAGCTAAATTGCAAGCTTTCTTCCATTACAGTGGCCTGCGGTATTGTTAGTTATCTGTGTCCTTTCTTTTAGCTATTCCTCACATCTGGATTTTGTCTTATCTAATCTGAATACTTTTATCTTTTAACATGAATTTAACCCATTTGTATATGTCACTACCTTGTTTCAACATCCCCCTGAAGCCTCGTTTTATCTTTTATTTATAATCATATTCTTTTGTTTAGATTTCTCCTTAAGAGACTTCTACAAGATCAATTGGTATGCACTCACCGTCCCCTGATGTTTAGAAGACACACATTTATGTCTCTTAGTCCTTTAAGACTTAGTGACCACTTTATAATAAGCTCCAGAGAAAGGGTAGGTAGGCTTTCTGTAAAGACTTCTGAAGGATTCCTGTCATAACTGGGAACTCTGGAGCATAAGCACTTTAGTGAAGAACTAGATACGATGCTTGGTTTTCACGGGGCACTAGTATACCCAGTCATGTTCCACCAAGAACTCGGCTTCCAAACTCCTTACAAACTGAAAATTGCAAGGCAAGTCTGTGATGGAGTCTGAGAGTCTCAGTCAAGGTTTCCCACATGCTTGTTCTAAATCCATGTAACATGTTCACTGGTACTTACATCCACATTGACAGTGTGGTAGTCAGAATTTGTGGGCAGCCAGGTGTGGTTGGCCTCAGTAAACCCAGCGTTTGAACTATTGTCCCACTGCATCGGTGACTTGGAGAGAAGAGCGGTCTATGTTGAAAGACCAGAAAGAAAGCAAGGATCGAGTTAGTACAAGAGATCCATCTGGGCCTTTCCTGGCTACTTCCTGACTGTCCCCCTTCAGCTCTGAGCTGACGTCAGTGTTCCCTGGCTTTCGTGAAGGGAGAGCCCCACGTGGCGACAGGTCAGCCAGTGACCTCCTCGGTGGGGAACAGTGACCTTGGTGGGGAACAGTGACCTCCTCGGTGGGGAACAGTGACCTCCTCAGTGGGGAACAGTGACCTCCCCGGTGGGGAACAGTGACCTCCCCGGTGGGGAACAGTGACCTCCTCAGTGGGGAATACCCTTCTCCGAACTGTCACGTGCTTGGAATCTACTGTTTTTTCCACAAAGTAAAAGATTTTAAAATATTCTGGTTGTAATTCTTGACACCCCATCCTCCTGTGATAAACTATGTCCAAGTAAGCCCTGGCAGACTAAGCTGGCGGTGACCTGTGCCTGCTCCTGGGTGAACACCACCACACAGTGAGCTGCCGGTGGGATACGCTTAATGAACCAAGTATGACGGAAACTATCCCACATGTGAAAGTGAACTGCACAATGTCACCAGTCGGTATGCAGTCACCATCTCCTGCAGGAGCTCATCTACCCAGCAACTGGATGTGAGCGCCACATCCCCAAACAAAAACACAGCCACACGGTGGGAACAGGACAAGGTGAAGCTGTAGTCACTTAACTAACAGGTCAAAAGCCAGAGCTAAGTCCAAAAGTATTTCAGGGAGAGGACAAGGAATAGTATACAAAGGAAGTCACTGGTCCTCTCAGAGCCTGCAGGTCCTTGGTTCTGTGCAAGAAGCTTAGTTGTGGGGCTCAGAAGGTGGCCTCTCAACGAGCTCCCGGACTGCCAAGAAAGCAGATAACCCTGACCCTCAACTGGGAAACACAGCCGAGACGGTCAGCGGCAACAGCATGGGAAGCGGGCCGTGCAGCGGTGGCCCGCAGCTAAGAAGCCTGCCAGACTTACAATATCGTAGCTCTCGTTGAAACTTGTGAGGGAAATATCTCCCATCCCTATTTCCTCTCCGTAGTAGGTTATGGGTGTTCCTGGGAGTGTGAGCAGAAGCATGTTCATGATGTTGACATACTCGCTTCCTACTCGAGAAGTCAGCCGAGGAGTCTCTGGCCCGCCGGTCTGCAAGGCAAAGAGTTTTAAGAGCACACCTCTACACGTGATTCCATGAAGTAATTATACCCTGCTTGAAATGGAAAGTCCCCCAGGCTGAGGGTCACTGAAGAACCCCCCACCCCCCACCCCCCACCCCCGCTGCTTAGGAAGAGGGGGATCCTGAGCCGACCACCTGCTGTGTAACTGACCTTGTGCTACCTGGGTTGCTGTGCTGGCTAGTATGTCAACATGACACAAGCTAGTGTGAGAAAGGAGAGGAAGGAATCACAACTGAGAAAATGTCCCCATAAGATTGGGCTGCAGGAAGTCTATTCGGCATTTTCTTACTTGGTGGCTGATGTGCAATGGCTCAGCCCACTGTGCAACCACAGTGCCACTCCTGGGCTGGTGAGTCTAAGTCCTGTAAGAAAGCAGAACTATAGCCGGCCGTGGGGGGGCACGCCTGTAATCCCAGCACTTGGGAGGCAGAGGCAGGCGGATTTCTGAGTTCGAGGCCAGCCTGGTCTACAGAGTGAGTTCCAGGACAGCCAGGGCTACACAGAAAAACCCTGTCTTGAAAAAACAAAACAAAGAAAGAAAGAAAGAAAGAGAAAGAAAGAAAGAAAGAAAGAAAGAAAGAAAGAAAGAAAGAAAGAGCCCCTTAAATCCTTGGGAGGGAGGTGGATCTCTGTGAGTTCAAGGCCAGCCTAATCTATAGAGCAAGTTTCAGCCAGGACTCAAAAGGGAGAGAGGGGAGGAGGAAAGGGGGAAAAAGAGGGGAGGGGAGGAGAGAGGAGAGGAGAAGAGAGGAGAGGAGAGAGGAAGGGAGGGGAGGGGAAGAGAGGAGAGGAGAAGAGAGGAGAGGAGAGGAGAGGAGAGGAGAGGAGAGGAGAGGAGAGGAGAGGAGAGGAGAGGAGAGGAGAGGAGAGGAGAGGAGAGGAGAGGAGAGGAGAGGAGAGGAGAGGACTACTGGGTTAAAAAGGCAGGGATGTCCACTGTGTATCTATGGTTTTGTTGAAGCCTGCTCCCACAGCATAACTGTAGCCATTTTGGTCCATGCCTACCAGTGAATGTTACTGACACAGAAAAATAACTTGACTGAGAGCAGGTCAAGCTGACCACATACCCTGTTATGTTCTGAGGTTTGTTCGTCTTGGAAATTCCATAATCATAAGCTCCACTTAGGACCAATCAAAAGGCCAATCAGAACTGTTCTGTCTAGCTCACTAAAATAGCTTGAGCTGACCACTGGGCAGTACTTCCCGCACCTGAACACAAGCTCATGGTATCATGGTAGGCTTTGCCTGTATAAGCTGGCCCTGAGAGATATCTATGGTCACAATCATTTCCCAAGTCTGGTCTGCAGCCCTGATCAATCAATCTTGGGGGAGGTGTGTTCAATAAATTAGGCTTGCTTTACTGAGACTGGAGTCTGAGTGGTTGGTGAGGTGAGTCCCAGATTTCAACAGTTTTGAGATTCTAAGGATCCAAAACCAGTTTCTTGAGGCAAATTGGGAAGCCAGAGAGAGAGCTCAGGGGTGAAGTGCCTGCTGCACAGTTGTGAGACCTGCATTCGATCCCAGCATGTGTGAGACCTGCATTCGATCCCAGCATGTGTGAGACCTGCATTCGATCCCAGCATGTGTGAGACCTGCATTCGATCCCAGCATGTGTGAGACCTGCATTCGATCCCAGCATGTGTGAGACCTGCATTCGATCCCAGCATGTGTGAGACCTGCATTCGATCCCAGCATGTGTGAGACCAGAATTCGATCCCAGCATGTGTGAGACCTGCATTCGATCCCAGCATGTGTGAGACCTGCATTCGATCCCAGCATGTGTGAGACCTGCATTCGATCCCAGCATGTGTGAGACCTGCATTCGATCCCAGCATGTGTGAGACCTGCATTCGATCCCAGCATGTGTGAGACCTGCATTCGATCCCAGCATGTGTGAGACCTGCATTCGATCCCAGCATGTGTGAGACCTGAATTCGATCTCAGCATGTGTGAGACCTGCATTCGATCTCAGCACCCACGTAAAATGGCAGGTTTGGCAGCACACTTTAGTAACCCATTCACTGGGGAGGGGGAGACACAGGCAGATCCCTGGGGCACTGCTCAGACAACCCAGCCTAACTGAGAGCCCCAGACCCCAGAGAGACCTCAAAAATCAAGGCGGACAGGCAAGAAGGACCAACAGCACTGTACATATTCACATGCGCACAAACACATACACACATGCATGTACAAATCTTCACACACATATATGAATGTGCACAACTGCCGGAATAAGGCTGGGGACTGTGGGTCGGTGGAGAGTGCATGCCCAGTGCGTGAGGACCTGGGTTCAAGCTCCAGCGCCACCAACAAAATGAATCAATTTATTTAAAAAAAAAAAATCTCCCAAATAGGGAAAACGTTAGCAAAAACTAAAAATCCACATTTTCCAGAATGCTTAAAATTAATTAAAGGCAGGGGCAATTCCCCTGGCCATTAACTTATTCAGCAAAAACCAGTGGGCGTTGTGTATCAATGGTGTTTTAACTTTCCCTAATTCCCCTCTCTTTAAGTCCATGATATGATATGCTCCACAACTCCACAAGCCCCAGCTGAAAGCAGGCGGAACAGCCATGGGCAGGGACCATGGGTCTAACACTAAATGGATGCCGCATTACCTGGGGCCTGCTACTGTGTAACCTCCACTGCAGCTCTCTCTTGCTGCATTATCTGGGGCCTGCTACTATGTAACCTCCACTGCAGCTCTCTCTTGCTGCATTACCTGGGGCCTGCTACTGTGTAACCTCACTGCAGCTCTCTCTTGCGTGAGTGTTTATCTAACCTAACTCAGGATTAACTATGCAAACAGCTAGAGCCTCATTCCTCCTAACATTCGTGACGACGTTTTGCCTTTGTATGGCCATTATACATTATACCAGCTGAGGCTAAACTAAGGCCCAGACGCATGAGAAGAAACAATTGGGGAATGAGTCACCCAAGACTCTGAAGAGTCCCAGTCCGGCTGTCCCGGGAAGGCCTGGGAAGGCTCTGTCTATCTTCCATCTCAGCTGACGTAAGGCTCAGAGCAAGTAGAAGTGAAGACTAAGGCAGAGCTGCCAGGTTAGTGTGAGTGCTGGGCGTCTGTCCCTGCACACAAAGAAGCCCTCAGCCACGGCAGGGAGATCATCAGCTCAAGGCAGCTAAGGACTCTCCACGGCTGGAGAACGGCTCAGCGGCTAAGAGCAAACACTGCAGTTCCGTTCCCAAGATCCTCACCTGGAAGCTCACATCTACCTGCAACCTCACCTCCATGGGATCCAACACCCTCTTTGTCTCCACAGACGCTGGGCTCATGCTCACACGCACACCAGACATACACACATACACAGAATTTTAGAAAAGAAAACAAAAGTCTCCTTTTAAAAAGGTATCTCAGTTACTAATTTACAAAGCAGAGACTTCCCTGGCCACACAAAACACAGCACGCAAACCTTATAGAGCCCATCTAAGAGAGCAACTAACGAACAAGACAACGAGCACGACACAAGAGAAAATGATGCTCCTGGAATCACCCTACTACACTACTACGTCATATCCTATATTTTATACTAAAAGAACCAGGTCTCCACAAAAACAAAAGCCTGAAAGACATACAAAGTAACAAAAATATGGCCACAACATAAATATGGGAAAGTTGATGGAAAATGTTGCTACGATTAAGAAGAAAACTAAACTAAATTAAAAAGAACACACCTTTAATCCCAGAGGAAGGTGGATCGATCTCTATGAGTTCGAGGCCAGCCTGGGCTGCAGAGCAGGTGCCAGGGCAGCCAGGGCTGCACAGGGAAACCCTGTCTTAAAAAAAAGAAAAAAGAAAAAAGAAAGAAATGCCGGGCGGTGGTGATGCACACCTTGAATCCCAAGCACTTGGGAGGCAGAGGCAGGTGGATTTCTGAGTTTAAGGCCAGCCTGATCTACAAAGTGAGTTCCAAGACAGCCGGGGCTACACAGAGAAACCCTGTCTCAGAAAAAAAAAGAAGGAGGAGGAGGAGGAGGAAGAAGAAGGAAGGAAGAAAGAAGAAAGAAGAAAAAAGAAAGTATATAAAAAATTTAAAGACTGTTATTGTCTTTAGTTTTATATGTAAAATGTATAAATGACACAAAAATACTTAAGCTTACTAGACAAAGCCTTTAAATCATATATGTGTGTGTCATATATATATATATATATATATATATATATATCCTAAGTATGTGTTCTATATATATTTTCAAAGAACTTAAGCTGTATCTTAAGAATTGCAAGCATAAGGATCATGCCCCACACATATCAATATGGATAATTATGGAAAGAACTAACTAGGATGTTTGGAATTGAAAAGCGCCATGATAGAAATTGAAATTTCCCAAAGAGAGCCTGACAGTTTGCATTGCTAGTGGGCTCAGAAAGCTTGAAAACAGGTCAGCTGAAACAGCTGAACTGAAAACAAGAAAGAGGAGAACGGAGAAAACTGAGCAGCATCTCTAAGACCTGTGGGACATATCATGCACAACGTGTGCATGAAAGAAATCTCAAGAAAAGGGCCAGGAGTCACGTTTGAAAATGAGGCCGAGGCCTGCGGCTGCGGGTGTTGGTAGAGAGCCCTCGCTGGCAAGCATGGGGGGCTCTGCATTCCATCCCCGGCACCTTGGGAAACAAGGCTTGCAGCACACGTTGGCAAAAGACCCTGCTGTTGGACATGACAGGACAAGTGGACCTCAGTGACTGGATACAGTCCAGGGCATTGTGGATTTGTGTGTGTGTGTGTGTGTGTGTGTGTGTGTGTGTGTGTGTGTGTCTCACTGTATAACCTTGCAGGCCTGGAAGTCTCTGTGTAGATCAGGCTTGCCTTGAGTTTAGAGACCCCCCTACTTCTGACCTCAGAGTGCGGGATTACAGGCGTGAGCCACCGTGGTTAGCTGGCTCTTCACTTTCAAGATGAAAAGGTAAGATCATTTGCAAAACAGAAGGAGAACAGGATGCAGAATAGGGATATACAGAAAAACTAGCACAGCTAAATGTTTGTACTTATACTGTTTTCCCGTTATGGTCGCCCAGCTATTTCACATGTTGCTGTAACATGCCTGCCAGTCACTGCCACAGAGAGCGACTTGGCTCCAGGACATGCTGACCACATACTCTGCTTTGTTCTGAGTGTTCTGTATGTGGTTTGCTAATAATCTTAAGAAACTCACAAAACTTTACATAGGACCCATCAAATCAGAGATCAATATGAACTATTATATCTAAAATATCTTGAGTCAGAGCTGGCCACCAGGTGTGAACTCATTGTGGGTTTTGTGGTCTTTATAAGCTGACAGAAAAAGACATTCGTTGTCATACTTCAGATACTTGTGAGCTTCGTCCCTGGTCTGACCAGTATTAGAGTGTGCAGTCCATAGACCATTCCTGCCTAGCTGGGATCAATGCTCAGACGGTTTGCGTGGCGACTCTAGAACCCCAGCAATTACAAATGCCAAAAAGTTTTAAAATATTTGAGTGTGTAATACAAAGAAAATGTAGTAAACTAAAATTAATTTCTAGCAGTGGGGGTGCACAACATTAATACCAGCACTAGAGAGGCAGAGGCACATGGATTTCTGAGTTTGAGGCCAGCCTGGTCTACAGAGAGAGTTCTAGGACAGCCAGGGCTACACAGAGAAACCCTGACTAAAAAGAAGAGGAAAAAAAAGAAGAGAGGAGAAGAGAGGAGAGGAGGAAAAAGAAGGAAGAAAAAGAATGAATAAAAAGAAAGAAGGATCGCTTCTCGGCCTTTTGGCTAAGATCAAGTGTAAAAAGAAAGAAGGAGCCAGGTGTGGTGGTGCACGCCTGTAATCCCAGCACTTGGGAGGCAGAGGCAGGCGGATTTCTGAATTCGAGGCCAGCCTGGTCTACAGAGTGAGTTCCAGGATAGCCAGAGCTACACAGAGAAACCCTGTCTCGAAAAACCAAAAAAAAAAGAAAAAGAAAAGAAAGAAAGAAAGAAAGAAAGAAAGAAAGAAAGAAAGAAAGAAAAGAAAAGAAAGGAAAGGAAGAAGGAAGGAAGGCAGGAAGGCAGGAAGGAAGGAAAGAAAGAAAGAAGGAAGGAAAAGAAACAAAGAATAACTCATGGTGAGAGACTGTAACATGTAAATGCAGTGCGTGGCAGGGCACGGTGTCTCTAAAGCAGTGACAGTGAGGACACTAAGCTGCTTTAGTGGGCAGGAGTGTCCTGTGCCTTCACACTCAGCCGTTACTTGCGGACCTCCAGGGAAAGTCCACACCTGCTGGCTCCGCCCCCGGAAGAGCCTTACCCCGGTTCCTACTTAGGTATCCTGTTGTAATGTGTGCCCTTCCTGTCTTTAGACACCGGTGCTCACCAGGGGGCCAGACACCTCCAGGGTCTGATACAGACTCACTAGTGCTTCACAGCCAGGAGCACAGGCTGTGTGTAGAAGGGGAAGAATCTTCCGGAATCTCTGCTTCACACGCCCCTTCCATGGCACTCTCCACCACAAAAGCTACCCTGACTCGCAGCCTTCCACACTGGAAACCTGTCTCCACTGGGGGTCATAAACTGTGGGATGGGGGATAAAATTATGGTTTGAAAGCCATCCCTGGCCAAGTTTAGTGAGCATAGATAAATACTCATTAAGTAATGACCTAGTTGTGTGGATAATGTTCTACCCTTCGTTATAAGAACTTTGTGCTGGACAGTTTCACATCAACTGGTACAAGTTACAGTCATCTGAGAGGAGGGAACCTTAGTAAGAAAGTGTCACCATAAGACTGGGCTGTAGGCAAGCCAGTAGGGCATTTTTCTAATTAATAATTGATGAGGGAGGTCCCAGCCCTTTATGTGTGGGCGGGGCCATCCCTGGGCTGGTGGTCCTGGGTTCTATAACAAAGCAATCTGAGCAGGCCATAGGCAGCAAGCCAGTAAGCAGCACTCTTCCATGGCCTCTGTCTGCATCAGCTCCTGCCTCCAGGTTCCTGCCCTGACTTCCTTCAGTGATGTACTACAGTGCAGAGTATAAACCAAATTTCCTCCTTTCCTCCCCAATTCACTTTTTGGTCATGGTGTTTTGTCACAGCAATAGAACCCCTAACTAAGACAAGCCCTGTCAGAAGCGAGGACAGACGTAACACTCACACTGAGTAAGGTCACTTAGGAACAAAGGTGTGCATTCACAGCAGAGGTGCCTGCCCAGGAAGTGCATCAGACCACTGTGCGCTGCGCACGGGGCTTACCATCCAGTTGGGCCATCTTCCTTCGGGCATGTTTTCCATCCAGGATGTGATAACTTCATATACAGTGTGCCCAGAAAGAGTGTCTAGTGTGGTGAAGTACTTGTTGAAAGGAAAGTCAGCTTCCTGGATAAATGGCAAGCCATAGTACATCATGGTCCTCTCGATGTTCTCGGCCGAGGCTTCAGTCCCCATGAACCTGGAAGAATTGGCAAACTCTGCTGTCTTCAGCTGCCGACAAGAGTGGGAACAGCTCAGCAGTCACTTAGAGCTTGCCGTGGATAAAATGTGGGGGCCCCTCATAGAGCAGTGCAGTCTCAGACCTCCACAGAGTTTAGCAGCTTTGTACAGCGGCAGTTAGCACAGAGGCAAGAGAGAAACGTTCAGAGATTTCGTGTTTGTGGAGTTCCAGCCACAAAGGGGGCATCTATGTCACACATCTCTGCAAGGTTCAGGGACCATCACAGATGGAGGGACAGAAAGATCGGAAGAATTAGAAGTGCTGGAGGACTGAGGCAAGACAGCGCCTCCTGAGACGACAGCTGCACATTCAGCCTCTCAGCGGCTCTGATGCTGACACAGGAGGGAACCAGTCAACATTCTAGCTAGAGGGAAAAGGATCCATCCTGAGCCCACCGACCCCTAGCTAAGAAGCCACTGACGGTTGATGGCTGGTAGGAGCAGGAGAGTCCACTTTCTTTAAGGGTGTGGTTCTGTTCCTGGTGTGCTAACCACAGTCCAATAGCTGCTCCCTCATGCACAAGTGTATATGAGTAGCATATAGTGACTCAGTGGGTTATCTTTTTTTTTTTTTTTGGTTTTGTTTTGTTTTTTTTTTTTGGTTTTTTGAGACAGGGTTTCTCTGTGTAGTCCTGGCTGTCCTGGAACTCACTCTGTAGACCAGGCTGGCCTCGAACTCAGAAATCCACCTGCCTCTGCCTCCCAAGTGCTGGGATTACAGGCGTGCGCCACCACGCCCCGCTTAGTGGGTTATCTTTTAAGAGGACATAAAGTTGGGAGGGGGCGGGATATGGAGAGTAGCTCTGGGGGAACTAATAGGAAGAGTGGAGTTAAATATAATCAAAGTTATGTATAGGTATATATATATATATATGTATATATATATATACACACACACACACATACACATACACATACACATACATATATATATATACATATACATATACAGCACTGTATGTATGTATGGAATTCTCAAAGAATTAATATTTTTAGTGAGGGAGTCACATGCATAATTAGGGCTCTCCAGAGAGTGGCACACAAATGCAGAACTTGGTTCTCCAACAACAATGCTCTCTGCTGTCAACACCCATCTAAGACTCTAACATCTTAAGACCTTCTTTGAACATTTTCATGAATCCACTTAGAATCTCCAGTCTATAGCTTCAGTAACAAGGTTTCCCCTTACCATTAATATGCACTCTGAAAAACACTTAGGAGGATACAGTCAGGTCACCTGAACTGTCCCCTTCAGTGCTGCATTCGATAGCTGAGGTGGCACACCAATGGGAAGCCCAGTCTCCTCTTCCTCCTCCTCCTCTTCCTCCTCTTCTTTCTTTTTGTTCTACTTCTTCTCAAGACAGAGTCTCTCTGTGTAGCCCTGGCTGTTCTGGAACCCTCTCTGTAGACGAGGCTGGTCACAGACTCAGAGAGAACTGCCTACCTCTGCCCCCTGCGCACCACAGTCAGTGTGTGCCGACTCTCTCCTGCCTCTGCCATTACTCCCCGAGTCCAGTGCCTTCTCCAAAGGGAGGGAGTTCTTATATGCTCTCACCCAGCCTGTCAGTTAGCTACCTAATGAAGAAAGGTGATATCCTTTCTCCAGGATTCTTAAGATCAGATATATCTCCAATTTTGTAAGAGTTTTACATTCTTGACGGGCAGTGGTGGCGCACACCTTTAATCCCAGCACTTGGGAGGCAGAGGCAGGCAGATTTCTGAGTTCGAGGCCAGCCTGGTCTACAGAGTGAGTTCCAGGACAGCCAGGGCTATACAGAGAAACCTTATCTCGAAAAAACCAAAATAAAATAAAATAAAATAATAAAATAAAATAAAAGGGTTTTACATTCTTAGAATAGCTCTATAGAGCTTTATTAAACAGGCTCAGGTTTCTACTCCAAAGGTAGAAATTCAAAATGTCCCCAGAATCTTTAGATTTTCATAGTAGAGATTCTTAACTTCTAGGATCACAGTTTCTTGCATGCCAGATACTATTGTAAATTACTTACATGCACTGTCTCACCTGGTCTCAATAGTCCTCTAAAGCTTGTCACTATTACTCTTCTATTTATGCTAACAGACAACCCAAGGTCACCAAGAGACAGAGCAGAACCTCAGCTCCCTGACCTCACAGCTGTGCTGACCACTGGGGTCTGCCAACAGTCTAGTTGGCGTGTTGGAGCCCACACTGTCCAAGAAACAGAATTCCCACAAGAATGAGGAAAATAACAGCTCATGGGACTGGAGAAATTGCCCAAATGCAAAGTGTTCTTAAAGGGGGTCCAAGTTCACGTCCCAGCCCCCACCCCAGGTGCCGAGACCCCCTCTAACTCCTCCTCCAGGGATTAGCACCCTTTTCCTGACTATGAAGGCGCTTTACTCACATGAATAAAACTCACAAAAGGTAGAGATAGAGAACCACAAGGTTACTCTATGACCTGCACATGGCACACATGCCCTGATACACACATCATGTACACACACACACACACACACACACACACAACCCAACAATAATAAAGTACAATCATAGTTATGCAGGTCTTTTTAGAATGTAACTTGGGCCTGTGGTTACCGGTATCTGCCAGGCTCCCGGCTGTATTGGTTCATGGTCTGCCGGAAGTCTCGGACGATGTCATGCATTCCCACCTGAGTAGTGGTGAAGTCGTGGTACAGCTCTGAGTAGCGGGTTACAGTGTCCTTGGGAAAGCAAGACAGCATGATATTAGCACTGTTTCACACCTACACAGGCCCCATGTCTTCCAGAACAACATGAACTAAGGAGATACTTGCTCAGTGGTGGTCCTAGAAACTTTGGTGCCCAAGAGGCTTTTGGGTGACAAATACTTACAGTCCTTCATATTGCATTAGTTCTTATATTGGTAACTTTAAAAAAAATTAGTGAGCAGGGTCAGGAGGGATGACTTAGCAGTTAAGAGCATTGACTGCTCCTCTAGAGGATCCAGGTTCAATTCCCAGCACCCACACGGCAGCTCACAGCTGTCTGTAACTCCAAGATCTGACACCCTCCCAACATACATGCAGGTTAAAACACCATTGGACAGAAAATAAAAATAAATAAATAATTTTTTTAAAATCTAATGAACAGTAAGCATTTCTCTATCACCCATTTTAGCATACTAAATTTTACCAAACACCGAAACTTTAATTACAAAATCCCTGTTAATATAACTGCATAAATGCGTCAGACGCTCTGGATGAAGGCAGAGCTGGCTGTACATTTCTACTGCATCTGCTCACAAGATGTGCTCAGTTAGCCTGGTTTCCTGGCTGTGTCCGCCTTTCATGATTACTGTAAGGTGTCGCAGTGTTCCAGCTACTGACCAACTACCTAGCAGTCGTTCTTACACTGGAAGAGTCAAAAGTCATGTGAGCTGCCGAGCGTGGTGGTGCACCCCTGTAATCCCAGCACTTGGGAGGCAAAGGCAGGCGGATTTCTGAGTTCGAGGCCAGCCTGGTCTACAGAGTGAGTTCCAGGACAGCCAGGACTACACAGAGAAACCCTGTCTCGAAAAACCAAAAAAAAAAAAAAAAAAAAGTCATGTGAGCTAAGGCCCTGGATGGACACAGACTGGCTGAGCCGCCCCAGCCTGCCGTGGGGCCTGTTCTGTGAGCTCTCTTTGAGTAGGTGAACTTCGCCTATGACGATGAAAGGGTTGGATGGGGAGGGAGGTGCTTTAACCCTGGGGTTTTCCTAACGTCTCACCTCCTTCAGATCCTAGAGTCGCCTCACAGACAGATGCTTACATTACATTACAATCAGCAAGGTAGCTTCAAGATCCCTCCAAGAGACAACTAGTGCTCTTTGAGAAAAACACTGCCTGTTGTCTTTATTTTTCCGCCTTACCAGAAGTTGTGAGCAAAATAATAATAATAATAATAATAATAATAATAATAATAACAGTAGTAGTAGTAGTAGTAGTAGTAGTAGTAGTAGTAGTAGTAGTAGTAAATGGGCTTAATTCTTACCTTTACTTAAGGATGTCATCTTACAATCAACTGCTCTTTCATTAGGTAAGTAGGTAGGTAGTGGGTAGAGAAGGTAGCTGATTAATTTAATGAGTGATAAGAATGCATACCACAGCTCGGGACAAAAGGTAGAAGCCAAAAATAAAATATCCTGTAGAATTCCATTTTACTTATTTGGAATTCATTTTACCTGTTTGGCTTTATTAAGGGCATCTACTATCCATGCAGCATTAGATTTTCTTCGGGCACACAATGCGCTGCTAAGATTCGTGGGGGCAGCCACGTGCTGCTGTAACTTGGTTAATGTAACTTTCTGTCCCATAACACACAGCACAACTCCAATATTTTGGAGTATGTGTAGGGACTGCTGTCTACTTGACCAGAGGACCTAGGGGGACTATGGAAGAGTGGTCAGCCAGAGGAATAGGTAGTTGTGAACTCTCTCCACCACGGGGTGGGCTTCAGGGGAGAATCAAGAGTGCAGTGCTTCAAGGAGCACAGCTTAGGCAACAAGTGGGCTTGCTGTGGGCTTCCATAACCCTAAATCCCAAGGCTCACCAAATGGAAATCATGAAGCCTCTCTTGTCCGCATGTTGAGAGATTTAGATGAAACATGGTAATACCCAGTGCTAATTCCCTTCTGTTCTGACTGGCCTTGATCACCTAGCAAAGTCCCAGGAAAGTGAGGCCTCTACCCTTGAGCCCAAGTGAAATGAAAGAAAAGCAATCTCAGTGAGCAAACTCTGTCAGTCCATATTGCGTCCCCAACACCTTCCCTGAAGAAAGATTCTCAATGGATCCCTGGCTCTGGAAAGTGTCCCAGATGCAGGTGTGGGGAGGAAGGTCTTCACAGCATGACCCACAAGGGGACAAGCTCGCCCTTGTAACTGGCATCTTAGACTGAAACAGAGAACACAGGGCTGGAGAGACAGCTCGGGGGTAAAGACTGCTCACTGCTCCTGCAGAGCACATGCTCAGTTCCTGGTGTCCATCCAGTTAGCCTCAGGGGAGCCCCACACCCTCTTCTAGCTTCTATGTGCACAGACAAACACATATATGGATAATTTTTAGATAACAAAAATTTTAAAGTTCAAATACAGAAAACACTCTGATAACATTTTCAGATAAGGAAAAGGGAAAAAAAAGTTTAAAATAAGACTTTACCGGAATTTGGGATGTATTTACTTGGATTTCATTTCTCAGATCCTTCGCTTCCAGAAGAAACTTAACTGCATCAAAACTAAACCCATCAACACCATTTGAGAGCCAGAACTTTATTATTTCCTGAAAGTGAAGAAACAAAACACTTGATTACATCTAGTTTGAAGTTAAAACTTCTGGGTTACTTCTGGGACAGTAACAGAAGAACCATCAAAAGACAGGTAGTTCCACATACAAAACACATGTTATCACACGCAGACCCTCACAGTCTAATTCCATACTTGGTTCTCTCAGTGCCGGGTGCTGGGTCTGGGGTAGAACTGAATGTTCATGGTAGCAGGGTTGCAAGGGGACACTACCCTGATGGTAATTCCATCACATGATGAACATTACCTGGCCACAGAAAAGAAGGATTTACTGGTGCATTCTGAGACACACACGGATCTTAGAAGCATTTTTGCTAAATACAAGGAATAAATATTGAATAATTTCCTTTATGTGAAATGTCCACAATAGACAAATCCACAGAGAAAGAAAGGGAGACTGTTAATGATGAGGCGACAGGGTGGGTAATGCTGGCAAAAGTAGGCAAAGCTTCCACTGGGCACCTTTTCTCTGCGAAACACCACCACTCTGAGCGACCAAGCCAACATCCACAATGCCCACGTCAAGGACGCTGGCCTGTGCTGCTGTCTGCTTATTTGGTTCATGGTTACCTGGCTGCTTGGTTTGGGGGACAGAGTCTCAGTCTGTGTCCCAGGCTCACCTAGCTAATCTTGAAGGCTTTTCTCTCTTCTTTTCTTTTTTTTTTTTTCTTAAGAAAGCTGAAGTGGGACCATTTATCTAAATAGTACAATTTGGGAAACACAGTGGTTCTGTTCCTTTAAAAAAAGATTTATTTATGTATTTTATGTCTCTGGGTGTTTTGTCTGCATATATCATGCATCAGACCTCATGGAACTACAGTAACAGATGGTTGTGAGCCACCATGTGGTGTGGGGTTTGAACTCAGGACGTCTAGAATAGCAGCCAGTGCTCCTAAGCACTGAACAATCTCTTCAGCCCCGTGGCTCTACTCTTTTATCTAATGATATACAACATGTCTCCTTAAAATGACATTAGCCTTGGGAACCTATCTCAGTAAGGGATGATGAGGTAGATGTTTCACAAGTACAGGAAAACAATACCCTCTGCTTCACAGGCAATGGAGCAAAAAGCTCCCTGCTGCTGCCCAGAAATAGGTTCTGACTCCTCAGGGAGTAAGAAGATAAGGAGGGTCAGGCTGCAGACGCAGTCCAGCGGCTCTGCAGTCCAGCTACCTACACCACAGCAGCCATAGGACTCGCGCACCCCTCATCATCAGGAGAGCACCTAGTGCAGGACCTTTGCCTGAGTGTAGGGGGTATTTCTGCCAGTCCAGCCGAGGCAGTAACCCACCATCTCTGCACAGTGAAAACTGGTGATCAAGCCCTACTCAGCCTTAAAACCTCACTTGGCTAATGTTTCCTTCTACAGACCTCTAAGAGGTTCCATCTTCGAAACTGATCATTTATGTTTTTCCCAACAATATCGTTGTATTGACTATCTTAAAAGGTGTATGTGTATGTATATGTATATGTATATGTATGTATGTATGTGTATATATATATATGTATGTATGTGTGTGTATATATATATACATATATATATATGTGTGTATATATATATATACATATATATATATATATATATATATATATATATATCCCTGTCCTAAATGCTTTAAAGAGATTAAGTCATTTAACCTTCAAGTCCCATGAGCAAGGCACCATTGTTGTTACTGCTTTATGAGTGAGGGGGCAGGCTGAGGGAGATGGCAGACCAGTGCCAAGGTCATAAGCTTAGTAAGTGGTGGGTCTCAAACTGGAGCCATATGCGACCCTTTCCTGTTTGCAACCCTGGCTTCCTTCTTTACTTTGCTATTACGGGGAGGGCAAGTGTATCCCACGGCATGGAAGTGGAGGCCAGGACAACTTTGTGGAGACACTTCTGTCTTCTCATCCTTACATGGGTTCTGGGGATAGAACTCAGGCGATAACATACCAGATGATGTCCGACAAGAAGAAAGGAGTGGACCCTGGTGCTGGAGAGGATCAAAGCATCAGTGTAGGGGAATACCAGAACAGGGAAGTGGGAAGGGGTGGATGGGGGAACAGGGGGAGGGAAAAGGGCATGTGGGACCTTGGGTGGGCGGGGAACCAGAAAAAGGGAAGTGAAATGTAAATATAGAATATATCCAATAAAAAAATAAAAATAAAAAAAACTCAGGCGATAGAGTTTCCTGACAAGTGCCTTTACCTGCTTGGACAGCTCACCAGTGTCTTTGGTTTCTTTGTGTAGCCCTGGCTATCCTAGAACTTGCTCTGTAGACCACATTGGCCTTGAACTCACAGCTCCACCTGCCACTGCCTCCCGAGTCCTGGGATCAACGGTGCGTGCCTGACTACCGCCTGGCTTCTTTTTTTTCTTTTTAATTGGAGAGTCGGCCAACACCTAGCCTCCCCCATGCTGAGACAGTGGGCTCCTTGCTCCTCTCAGCTGGCCTGCTTCTCTCCATGTTATCTGCCTGAACTCTGGAGACCCTATTTCTATGTCAACAAATCCTAAGTTTTCATCTTTAGAGCGCATTTTCCCCAGCACCCGTGTCCTTATAAATCTAAGTATCCGCTGGGTGCTTGAGTCTCCCAGAGTTCCGATGCTGCAGACCCCACATACCCTCTCCCTTCTCATCTTCCATTTCAGAACACCAAAACAACACCTTCCCACCTCAGGGCACGAATCGAATCGAAACCTGGGTCCTTCTAGATGCCTCTCTAAGTCCTGGTGAGTTCTCTGACCTCCCCATCCACCCTTACAGGCCAAAGGCTTCCAAGATTCCTCCGAACCAGGGTAGGTGTTTAAAAATGCAAATCAGAAAGCATTTCCATATCTGAAGACATTTAGGCTTGGGTTCTTGCCAGGACTTTCAGGGCTGCTTGGAACTTGACTTAGTCTGAGTCCCAGGTCACTTAGACTAACTGAATCACATGGTCTTCGGAGTACATCCCATCCCACCCACAGAGGTTATCCGCCAGCACTCCAAAAGTCCAAGATTCACGCCTTCCCTCTGAACCACACGCCCTGCACTCCCCGGTGCTACCTCATCTGGCTCACCCCAGCCCAGCCACCCAGTGTTAAATGCCTTCTCACAACTGCACAGACCTTACTTGCTCCGTGTCCTTGGGCGACTGTTTGCCCACTTCTTTCTGTCATGACACTACGTTTTCTGTTCTGTTGTCTGTCTCTCCTCTGGAATAAAAACACCTTGACAGCTAGAACACATGTCTGTCTCCCACCCACCATCTCCTAGTCCACAGCCAGCATACCAGACACACATCATCAGATGAGGCCACCATGTCCTAGCCCACAGCCGGCTCACCACACCATCGGAGGAGTGCATAAGGAAAATGACGTGCCTGGCACCCAGGAGTGCAATATTATGTAAATACTGTCACTAAGCCACGGGGCTGCCATTTAAAGCGGGTAGTAAGAGACCTTTTTTTTTTTTTTTTTTAATGTTTATCTCCAGCAGTCCTGTGCTCACTAGGGACAGAGCAGAGTCCACATTTAGCTATGAGTTCTAATGTAGAGCGGGGAGCGCCCTTGGCTTCTTGTCCCCCACTGCTAAGAAGCATTTCCTCCCCAGGAGTGTTCCCTCCAGGGCTCGGGCTTCCCTGATCTTACTGGTCAAAGCCATTCTGAGTCCAGACAGAGGCAAGGCAACCAGGGTCTCTTGCTAAATGTCCCGGCTGTTCCCCTGGCTCATGGTACCTTGCTCTGTTTTCTCATCCATCAAGTATGGGGGACTAGAAACCAAAGTATTGGAAGCAGACAGAACACAACGCTCTGATGCAAATCACCAGCTCCTCTGGAGCCTTTGAACTTCTCAAGGTGGAAGCACTCAGTCCCTGAGTTCAGGCCACAAGCCAAGTCCTGACAGCCACTGGGAGAGAAAGAGACCAAAGAGAGAAGAAAGAAAGTACTCTATGCTGGAAGATGCCCGTGTCACACTGTCATAGCAGTCTGATGTGGGGGCACCACTGAAAGCTGGTGACAGCCAGGGGAAATCGGACTCAGGCTGCGGAGGGTCAAGTTGCTCCGTGAACAGAAGTCCACCCTGGTGCCTCCTCACTGCTAGTCATCTAAGTGGCAAATGATTAACCCGCTCAGCTCTCCTGCACAGACCAGTGCTGCGGGTAGGAGCAGGAGGAGCTCAGAAAGCGTCTTCCTGAGAAAGGCCTGCTCCCGGGGCCCCCGAATCTCAGGCCCTCACATTTCACATTTACTCCTAACAGTAACTCCTGACTCGCCTTCCAAATAATGTTTAACCTGTGGCTAAGGCAGTAGTGACCCAGATAGAAGGGTTTCCATTCTGGTGGGCTAGTTAGTAAGGATTCTACTCACAGATCTCACTGCCTGGATGCCTGCAAGAGAACAGTCAAGTTAGTCAAAGAATCATTAATAAATCTGCCAGCACCTTGTGTTAAAATATACAAAAATTATTTAAACATTCCCAGATAGCCATCCCGGTCAGTAAAGAGAGACAGTGACGAAGAGCAAAGGGCTTAAACTGACTGGTGACATAGTTATAAGCTCTAACTGCCAGTAAAGAGAACTGAACAGAGAGCAACGGTGTCCTAACACTGGCCCAGGGCTGTTGTCACAATGGCGAACACAAGTCCCCAAACCGAGGTTTGAATCCTCATGTCCCTCTAGAAGTGCCAGTTCACCTGTGAAGGCTCATTCTCTATGATTGCTTGTGTGCTTCAACAGAGCTAGGTAAACAGTTTGTCACACAGTAAGTGACGAATAATAAGTATGGGCAGGAGCAGGGAAAGATCAATGAACTTTGGTAATCGAAGAGAGTCCACAGCACCAATATGAAAACTAACCCTTGGTCGGCTGACTAACGCTACCTCCTGCCAATGCCACTGAAGCAAGAGTGCTCTGATTCAAGGTACCTGCTTCCAGAACAGACTAAGCGAGTCACTGAAGCCTCACACATGTAAAAATGCCCCTATACCTAAGGAGTCCACAGGAACAAATATCTGAAAAGAAATCCAGAAAGATGAGACGTAGCTCAGTGGTAAAGGACTTGTCTAGAATGAGAGAAACTAGAAAGATTTAAGAAAAAGACAGAAGAAAGAAATAAAGTGAAGGAAGACAGACAGACAGACAGACAAGGAGAGAGGGAGGGAAAATGGGGGGGGCAAGTGGAGAGAGGGAGAAGGGAAGAAGGAAAGAGAAAAAAAAAATAGAAGCAAGGCCCCTTTCCCTGAAACTTTAAAACTGGAGAACACTTAAATAAAGAGAAAGTAATACTATGTTTGTAAATGGAATGTTTGCTATGAAGATATGAATACTCCTCAAAGTGAGCTTCTGCTGTGATAAAGCCTTTATTAAAAAGCCAGGGGGCTTCTCTGCACAAGCCAAGATGCTGCTACAAAAATTCATATGGAGCCGGGTGGGTGGTGGCGCACGCCTTTAATCCCAGCACTTGGGAGGCAGAGGCAGGCGGATTTCTGAGTTCCAGGCTAGCCAGGTCTACAGAGTGAGTTTCAGGACAGCCAGGGCTACACAGAGAAAGCCTGTCCTTAACCACCACCGCCCAAAAAATCATATGGAAATGCAAAGAACTCAGTATAGTCAAGAAATACCTAAAACAAAGTTGGGCTAATGACTGTTTGTTTGTTAAATAGCATCTAACTTTGTATCCCTGGCTGTCCTGGAACTCACTATATAGACCGAACTGACCTCAAACTCAGAGAGATCCTCCTGCCTCTGCCTCCCTAGCACTGGGATTAAAGGCGTGTGCCACCACGCATGGCAGAATCATACTTTTTGATTTCAAAACTTATGCCAAAATTACCAGACAGTGGTCCTGAAACAGAAACGGATATGTAGGAGAACAGAACAGAATTAAAGGTGCAGAAACAAAGCCAAACGCTTACGGACAGTTGACCTTCGCTCAGAATTGCCTACAATTTTCGGTTCTGTACTCCCCACCCCCCAGGACTCCCCAGCCTGTGTACTCCACCCCATAGCAGCATTGAGAGATGATTTCCCTCTGGTGGGAGCCCACTGTGGTGGCAACGGGGACCCTCCATCCTAGAGCAGGCATGCAGGTCTGAGCAGCCTACATCACTGTCTGTCTGTCTCTGTCTCTCTTTCTCTCTGTCTGTCTCTGCCTCTGTCTCTCTCTCTGCCTGGGCCTCTCACTCACAGGCTCCATTTCTCTCATTTCAGCTTAGCTGGACAGTATTGGGTGCATGGGCTCCCCCTTCTATGGAAGAGCTGGTTCTCCTGATATGCCAATGTCCCTTCCGTGAGAGAGCATGAAGCATCACCTGTAGTGTCATACATGCAGTAGTGTCATTGCCCCCTTAGTATTCCGGAGACTGTCAACTTTCCAATGCACAGGACAGGGCCCTGCTCAGAACGAGCAATCAGGCCGTATTTACGGAGTGAATACGGAAGCACTGTGCCTGGCTTATCTCACCATGCAAACAAACATGATGTCACCACCAGGTGTGCTCATAGGCTGAAGATCTAAGACCAGAAAGTCAAAGGACAGCCAAAGGCCCACTGCACATGTGGGGACCAGCTCCTGAAGCCTCTTCTCACCCACCTCCCCATACCAGGCAAAGAGCTTCTCCAGTGTAGGTCCCCGGGTCCCCTGTTACCTAAAGTACTCTGTGTTAGATGAAGGAAGGAACCACTAAATATTTACATTTCATTTGACACCTTAATCTGAGAATTTAATAACATGCTTTGATTTTGCTTACACAGACCTTAATTTAGCATAGAGCCACTCAAATAACCACTTAGGATCCCACTATTGGAAAAGTCTGCAAGGGTATTCACACTCACTCAGGTTCCCACTAATGGAGAAGTCTGTGGGTGTTCACACTCACTCAGGTTCCCACTAATGGAGATGTCTGTGAGGGTGTTCACACTCACTCAGGTTCCCACTATTGGAAAAGTCTGCAAGGGTATTCACACTCACTCAGGTTCCCACTAATGGAGAAGTCTGTGGGTGTTCACACTCACTCAGGTTCCCACTATTGGAAAAGTCTGCAAGGGTATTCACACTCACTCAGATTCCCACTATTGGAAAAGTCTGCAAGGGTATTCACACTCACTCAGGCTCCCACTAATGGAGAAGTCTGTGGGTGTTCACACTCACTCAGGTTCCCACTATTGGAAAAGTCTGCAAGGGTGTTCACACTCACTCAAGTTCCCACTAATGGAGAGGTCTGTGAGGGTGTTCACACTCACTCAGGTTCCCACTAATGGAGAAGTCTGTGAGGGTGTTCCCACTAACTCAGGTTCCCACTAATGGAGAAGTCTGTGAGGGTGTTCATACCCTCTCAGGTTCCCACTAATGGAGAGGTCTGTGAGGGTGTTCACACTCACTCAGGTTCCCACTAATGGAGAAGTCTGTAAGGGTGTTCACACTTACCTTTATTTCCTCTTGAACATCAGGATTTCGGAAATTTAAATCTGGTTGCTCTTTCAAAAACTGGTGATAATAACATTGCTTTCGTACTTCGTCAAAGTGCCAGCTAGAGTTTCCATACACACTCAGCTAGCAAACAGACAGAAGAACACACAGATTAGCTCACTCATTCCTACACTGGCCTTGTCCACAAACACATGACCTCGGCATCCTGGCCTACAAGGTAGATGCATAAATGCTTACAGCTTTCTTTCTAGGAAGAGCACTAAGTTAAATCAACACCCCCAACTGCCACCTGAACACTCCACAACAGTGGTCAGAGAGTATTTATCAGGCAAACAACATTCCTAACAACCACAGCACCAGCTAATGTTCTCAAGCCCAGGACAAGACCACGTTAGGGAATAGCCATTCCTACTGTACTTTCTTGAGTCTGCTGCCCAGGCTCAAGACTCCTCTATGTGAAGCAGATGAGAGAGACAGAGACAGAGACAGAGAAAGAGACAGAGAGAGATAGACAGAGAGACAGAGAGACAGAGAAACATAAGGCCAGAGTTGTGAAATAAATGGAGTCCCCAAGTGTTTGTATTAGATGGAATCATTTAAAACTCTGCAAGTCTTCTGAAACAAAAGTCTAGTGACTTGAAGCACCAGGTTTCAGTGTGTTTGGCACTATGCCTGATACCTTCTTTCTAGAACAGAGCAGAGGGAAGATTGCTTTTTGGATGCTTGTCTCATCTCTGGTCAGTCTGCCTTAACCATGAGAGTTTCTTGGGTTCTATCTCAGGCCTTTTGTTCATGTCTTGATAAAGAGCAACTGAAAATATGGGAGGAAGTGTGGCGGTGGCGGTGTTTCTCCACCTAAATCCTTCTTTTTAATGGGAAGACATAGTCACATGGGGTCTGCATTTCCATGGCAACTGGCCACAGTGAGTAGTGGCTTCTTTCAAGGAAACTTTCATCAGTTCACTGTGTGGGCCATCTGAACATGACTCAAGATGACGTATTGACTTTATGTCTAACCAACAAAGGATCACAGGTAAACACCCTGAAGAGAATTGAGGAAACCAGAGAGAAGCACATCACAAAAATGGCAGCCAGGTGAGTTAATGTGTGATTGCCCAACATCAGCAACTGTGTAATTAATACGTTCCTCACTTACAGAATCACTGGCAATTAGATAAATGGAAAGTTAAGAACTTATCATGGGATTTCTATATCCACCTGAATGGCAAAAATTACAATTTGACCAACAGAATAACACAGCATCTACATGGAAGCCTCACATTTATTTATTTCAGGAAAGCTTTGCTCCCAAGCCTCAAAGCACGTTAATAAGCACGCTTATGACATGATTAGAGATAAAGCTGAAAGCAGTTCAACTGAGGGTAACCATGCAATAGCTACCTAGTACATATACATATTACATATATGTGCAATGCATACAGTAACATGCAACAGGAGAATGTGTGTAGCATGGCTATCCAAAACTACAGGACAACTCTTTCCAAAGATGAGATGTGAAAGCCAGTTATAGAAGGGTTAGAAAATCAACTATTAATAGCATGCTTTGCCTCAGCGGAGTAGAGCCCTAGGTCCCATGTGGCAGGAAGGGACGGCTGACTCCTGCGAGCTGCCCTTCGACTTCTGCGTGTGTGCTATGGTACATGTGTGCCAGCTCCCTGCCCTCCTACCCCCACATAAATAATAAATAAATTCAATAAAAAGTTTAAATAAAAATATAAGTAAACACTCACTCAACTTCCTGACTCTATGGATTAGCTTCTATTATTTAGAACTTCATATACATGGGATAATGTGAGCTTCTTTAGAATATTTTTAACTTATTTATTTTATGCATATGGGTATTTTGTCTATATGTATGTCTGTGCACCCTATGTGTGTCTGGTGTTCACAAAAACTGGAAGAGGGCATTAGATCCTCTGGGACAGGAACTATACATAGTTGTGAGCTGCCATGGGGTGCGAGGGATTGGATCCAGGTTCTCTGGAAGAGCAGCCAGTGCTTTTGACAGCTGAGCCATCTCTCCAGCTGCAAAAATGGACAAGCAGTTCATTGAATTGCTCAGTAGTATTACATCATATACACACACATACAAACATATATATATATATATATATATATATATATATATATATTTGTGTATGCTAACTTTTTAAGAGTTTTTTTATGTATGTGAAATTCATGGTCATATGTATATATGTCATATGTGTATGGCCATGGAAGCTAGAGACAATGTCAGATACCCCTAGGACCAGCCAAAGTTACAGGCAGCTGTATACTACCCATATAACCAGTGTATATGCCGGGAACTAAACCCGGGTCCTCTGGAAGAGCAGTCAGTGCTCCTATCTGCCAAGCCACCTCTCCAGGCTCTGTGTTAACTTTTTACCTTAGGAAATCAGCCTTGCCTACAGGCGGAAGCTGATGGAAGGGCAGTGGCCGAGGGAGCAGCTGCCGTGCGCTGCAGCCGAGCGATGGTCGGGTTCGAGGTGTGGGCGGTGAGATTTAAAAGCAGGCTGTGGGGCACACTGACCATGCTTAGCCTTCGTCCTCTCACCCGCCAGCTCTGTGACTTCACTGCAAGGCAGGGTCTGAAAATTTAATTCATAGAATTGGAGGGGGAATAGACTGGATGAATTCATGAATGTAAGGCCCTTAGCAGACAGCCGCATACAGTAAGATGGGAGATGGATGGTTAAGGAAATCCGCCGCCCAGATGTGCCACCGCGTGCCATGCGCGAATCCTGCACGACCCTTGGTAGATGAGCGGTCACAGAGAGGCCGGTCACAGAGAGGCCGGTCACATGGTGATGACACATACGTGCTTAGGTGGAAAGCTCCTGTCCAAGGACCAGCAGAGGTCAGGGTGAGAAAAGGGGAGGAGCCAGTGGGTCTAGAGTCTAGAATAAATGACTTGGGAGAAGCAGGAGAGAAACAGACCTGAGCAGGAGGATTGCTCCTGACACAGGGCGGCCTTGCCTGCTGGACTATAGTGCTAGCAAATCTGAGTTTCAGGGCCAGCGGGTGGCATCTTGTTAGAGCCATCCTTCGGAATCGCTCGCTGTGGGGGTTGGGAGGGCCCTGGCAAGAGTCTTGTGTAAAAATGGAGTATTTGCGTATAACTCTCACAATTGTCTTTAAGGTTTCATGTAATCTCTGTATTAATTTTACCACCTAACACAATGTAAGTGCTAAGCTGTAGCTATGTGATCAGCTAACAGTCTGCAGCCATTTCAGCCCCTTCCTAAATGTTTTGCGAATATATATATATATATATATATATATATATACACATACATATACATATATGTATATATGTATATATATGTATATATACATATATATGTATATATTCGCAGTAGGTTGAACACGCAGCTATACAACCTGTCTCATACAATATTTTACACTAAAAGTTCATTCACTAAAACTAAAACTCAGGTTTAAGCGCATGTCTTAGGTTGTTATTTGCTAAATCTCTGCAAGGACAGAGTCTCTTACAGAAGGAGCAAGGAAGAGGCAGGGCGGCTTCTACCTCCTCGGAGCAGTGTCTGCTGCTAAGGATGCTGGGATGGGGAGGAGGCCGCAGGGAGGCAGAGAATGAGACCACACTGGGCACATGGACACAGCCTCCCAAGACAGGGTCACGGCTCAGTTCAGGTGGGGATGATGACTACAGGATGCGCCCAGACTCAGGTACCAAAGGTCAGGGGAGAGAAAGTGATGAAAGACCGTGTTTATTTATGATATTGTCCAGCAAGGGGGGGGGGAAGTGTGTCAAAAAGTCAAAGAGGCAAAGGGCTCTGGAGAGTGCTAAAAGATAGTAGAAAAAAGAAGACCGTCATTTTCCTATCTTCGTCCAGGAGACCTATGCTGACAAGGAGGGAAGGGAGGGCAGAAGAGAAGGAGACGCTAGTGAGAATGGACCACGCACTAGAACTCAGCAGCTCAACAGCGACCTAGTCAGGAACCTAAAAGCCATTTGGGTTTTTGTCTATTTCTAACTAACATTGTCTAGTTCCAAACTAATTCCTTTGATGCTTTCCAACCTAAAGGGGCCACACCTCTCCAGGTCCAACCTAAAGGGGCCACACCTCTCCAGGTCAGCGAGTCTGGAGCTGCTGGCTTGCCATCTGCTCCTTACCCAGTTGTTGGGAGGGGTGGTTACACCATTGGCATGGGAACAGTTGTGCCAGATGTAGTAATCGGTGTATTTCCCGCTCCGTGTCCTACTTGATTGGAACCAAGGATGTTTGTCACTGGTGTGGTTTGGTATGAAATCAATTATTAATTTTAAACCTAATGAGTAAAAACATACCAAATGTTAGGAACAGAATGTGTTAGAAGCATGCCAGTTAAGGAGATGGTTACATGTGAATGGGGGGGGTGCTCTCTGCCAGCTCTCCTGGCCCCCAAACCCCACCTCAGGAGGAGTGACACCCTCTACTTGCTTTCCTGTCCCCACCCCTCGTCCCGTTTACCTTTGTCATGGATGGCAGCAACCAAATTCTCAAAATCTTTCATTGTTCCAAAAATAGGGTCAATTTCTTTGAAATCCTCAACAGCATATCTAAAATCTCTCAAAGATGATTTATAAAAAGAAGTGATCCAAATAGTCTTTACGTTTAAAGCAATGATATAGTCCAGCTTCTCTTGAATACCTGAAGGAAGAGCCAAGGCCATGAGCAAACACCTCTTTGGTTTTCTGTTTGAAGCATTAAAAATAGAATGGGGGGTGTGTGTGCAAATAAATACGTTAGTGGAAGCTACCTCTTACAATCACTGCTTCAAAGGAACAGAACATTGGGTTTTTTTTTTTCAATGAAAACAAATATTTTCAATACTCAAGAAAGTTGAATTCACATATCCACCATGAAAAGAGAAAAGGGGTAAAGGGGCGGAGGCTAGAGAAGTAGGCAGCCTGAGGGCGGAGGCTAGAGAAGCAGGCAGTCTAAGGGCGGAGGCTAGAGAAGCAGGCAGCTTTGAGCGTCTCTCAGCACCCACAAGTGCTTCTGCATCCTCTTCGGCATCACCTAGCACCAGGCTGGCCTGGAACTCAGACATCTACCTGCTTCTGCCTCCCCAAATTCTGGGATTAGGATAAATGTCTGAAAAGCACTGGCCCAGACCAAGGCAACTTGTCACATGTGGCTCCTCAGCAGTTGCAGTGTGTCCCGTCTGGGTTGGGATGTGCTCGAGGGAAGGCACACACCAGACTTTTTTTTGTTTTGTTTTGTTTTTCGAGACAGGGTTTCTCTGTGTAGCTCTGGCTGTCCTGGAACTCACTCTGTAGACCAGGCTGGCCTCAAACTCAGAAATCCGCCTGCCTCTGCCTCCCAAGTGCTGGGATTAAAGGTGTGTGCCACCACTGCCTGACTACACACCAGACTCTTAACACCTGGTACAAAGAGAAAGACAATAATATATGTCAATAGTATCTTATACTGATCTATTGATACAGAAAAGAAACATTGCACTAAACAAAGTATATTATTAAAATCAATTTCACCTTGGAAAACAAATAGCCTTGCACATGCTGCTATAGAAATATAAGGAGGAGGGCTGGAGAGATGGCTCAGTGGTTAAGAGCACTGAGTGCTCTTCCAGAGGTCCTGAGTTCAATTCCCAGCAACCACATGGTGGCTCACAACCATCTGTAATGGAATCTGATGACCTCTTCTGGTGTGCCTGAAGACAGCTACAGTGTACTTATATAAATAAAATATATCTTAACAAAAGACATATAAGGAGGTCAGAATGGGTCGGTCCCTGGACTGGAGAAGAGCTGTCGGGCGAGGTGCTTTCTGGAGCAGCATGTTAATGCTGACTCTCTGGGGTGGAGGAGTTGATGGGCAAAGTTGTGGACTGGAGTGTCACAGGGAAGGTGGACTTCAGCATGGGAAAGGAGTAAGTAACCAAGCCAACAGCGAGAACTAGTATCCGGAATAGAGGAATCAGGCGGAACTGTCACCCTGAGGGAGAGGGCAGGCATGTGCCAGTATTTGCCAGGTTCCGTGTCCTCTTGGGCTGTCTTTACAGCAAGTGGTCCTTGCTCAAGGCAAGTCCATCCACCGGAGATCCCAGGCTATCGAAACAAACGTCCTTCAGGAATTAGGATTTCCCCCAGAACCTCCTGTTGAGAGGCGGAAAAGCCTGAGGCCCGGTGCCAGCCAGAAGCAGAGCTTGTCAAGGCTCTGCTGGAAAGAACTCACTCACTGCTCGGAGCACCTAGTCAGAGCCCCAGGATGACTGGGGCCAGACAGTAGTGCGATGGCCACGCCTTGGCCAGGACTGCTTTGCTGTGCATTTCTCTTGCCTTTTACTCCAGCCTACATCTCACATCAAGAACTGAAACTAAAGACTGTAGTCAGTCTCTGCTTTTCTCTATCACTCAGGAGGATCTAAGTGGCCTGCTGAGAGTGGTGACTAAGTGGGCCTGGCTTGTTAGGGCTGCCCAGGCCCAGCTAACATCGCCAGCACCGCAGGATCTAGGCCGCTCTGCTGTAGCAGGCTGCTCAGTTGTGTTGTCCTTACAGTTGGCGGTAACATTTCAGAGCAACGGCTGGTGACAGAAATATTCCCACTTAAACCAGAAGCCAGCACAGGGCTGAGCACGCAGGGAGCCGAGGCCAGAGCGGATGCTCCAGAAGGAGGGAGGGAGGAAGATGACTGGGGCAGCTGGGGCGGGGCCGACACACCTCCAAGGGACTGAGTGATCTGTCCCACCTTTGGAGAGCTAGGAGACTACACTAAAACCAAAACCTGGGGTGATTTCTTTAGAATAACAGAATCCTTGAGCTCAAGGAACAGAACCTACTGGATAACAGGAAGCAACTATACCCCAAGGAAAAAGCAGAAGCGAGCACAAAGGGCTGACTGGAAACTGCGTGTTTGTGGGAACTTGGAAGCCACCTAGGAGCAGGCTAGAGAGGCAGGCCCAGGAGGCAGAAGTGTATCCCTCTTCTGGATTGTCAAAATCCAACTTTGCCAATATTTGTTGAGTAAGAGAGGCAACAGAAACTCGCAGCAAGGGACCGTGATTAAGGCAGAAGCTAAAGCTTAATTAATGAAATTGTTAGCTCTGACCGGGCAGAGTACACAAACAAGCTCTCACCAAGGAAGTCGGGGGCTTTCTCATGCATTCACTCTACCACACCATCTTGTTTTTTTTCTTCAAACAAGTAATTATTGCAAGAAAAGAATTTCCTTCCTAGTTTATTTCTTCTTACTGCACTCCCTTTTAAAATTCTCTCTCTCTCTCTCTCTCTCTCTCTCTCTCTCTCTCTCTGTGTGTGTGTGTGTGTGTGTGTGTGTGTGTGTGTGTGTGTTCTGATTTTAGCCCAGCTGTCCTGGAACTCCTGACAATCTTTCTTCCTCAGCCTCCAGCACCCAGCTCCATTGTGTCCTAACCATGGTGACTCTATCAGCCAATCCAGGTGTTTACACCCACGGTCTAGCACAATTTCAATCTTAGTATGACTGACGAAGCATTCAATTATAAGGATTAGTAATTACATATAGAAGTTTTAGCTTAATTTTAAAAAATACAAAATTTTGGTTCTATTTTTCTACTAATATGGCTATTGCTGTGGAAAATCCTTAATTAGACAACTAACACACCATTGGGTTTCCAGCCTTTTCTCTCTCAGGACTGAAACTTGAGGACAGTCTTCCTCTTCTGCCAACACATTTGTCTAACACAATGTATTTGTTAATAAATTCTCAGCTAGACAGGCTGCGCCTGTGCCTGGAGAGCCAGTCTCAGATGAAACATGGAGCTACAAAATCAGATTTTAGGATTGACGAGTGAATGAATATGTGCATGGGTTTAGTGAGCAAGAGATTAAATTACCCCTTGGCTCTAAATCCTTCAGCAAATCGCCTTGCATCAAGAGCAAGACTTGCGGGCTTCTACGGCGTGGTGCGAGAATTAACTCCCAGGGAAATGGGTGCCAGCCATCCTGGAATGTGCTTACCACACAAGCCAGGCAGAGTGGTTTTGAGGAAGCTGGGGGTGGGGCCACAAACCACCCTCCTCTGGTTGGTCCTGAGTGCCGAATACACACCTTTCAGGTCTCCGTTCCCATCATTGTCACTGTCCTTAAAAGACCTCGGGTAGATCTGGTATATGGGTCCTGCCTGCCACCAGTCAAGGCATTTTGGAGAGATGACAATGATGGCTATGGTGGCTCCAATAAGCAGGAACACGGAAACCACAGTGAGCCAGAAGAGGATCTCCCGGGGGACCCGGTAGCGAGCCTGGCCGGAGAACTGGAACAGCACCTCCTTGGGCATCCCCGCATAGGGCCGCACCGCCTTTAGGTGAGGCTCCTCTGGAGCAGGGATACTCACAGCGTTGGGCTGTGGGGTGTCCCTGGAGCCTGGGTCTGGGTCCTGCTCCGGAATGTCTTCATTTTGGACAAACCCGTTATTTGTCCGGCATCCCTTCAGACTCATCTGGATGGAGTCTCCCTTGTCTTTGTCCACATCCATGTCTACCCAGTGCGGCTCTCCCCAGTGCTTTCCAGCAGGTACAGAGCTGGAAAGGTGGCTTGCTGAGTGCTGTGGCTTGTTAATGAGCTTTGAATGGTTTATAAATAATCATGGCTGGACTTTGTCCAGCCAAGAAAGGGTAAAGTTTAGTAAAGAGGTTCGGGAGGAGGTATGTGTGTGTGTAAAAATTATCTTTACAATGGGTGGCTGACTCAGCTACAGTAACAGTACATGGAGGAGACTGGGGAGAAGAGGCAGGGTTCCAAGCACTGTAAGATGCTACTTGTGTGAGTACCAACTGCTTATAGTAATACTATTCACAAAACTACCAATGGTGGCAGTGACCCAGAGATGGGCAAACAGAATGTGAAATGAACACACGGGAGAAATTATCCCCTGAAAGGGGAAACAAAGTCTGACAAATACTACAGGATGGATGGACCTTGGGGAGGGAAAAATAACCGCATCCAAGACAAATATCGTGTGGCTCCACTTAGAGAAGGAACCTGTGTTCACAGAAGCAGACAACAGAACAGTGCTTGGAGGCTTAGGAGGAACTGTGGGAAATTGTCGGCCAATGGAATAGAACTCCACTTGGGGATTCTGATGAGTTTTGGAGCTGGACAATTGTGGTCCTACAATGCAGACCTGCTGCCACTAAGCCAGTTATTAGAGAAATAGGTATAGTGCTGGTGTTTGTTTCATAATGGCTGAAGCATAACGTGCCCTTTAGCTAGGTATAAAAATGATCTTGGAATTTCTAAGGAGAAACTGGCTGTCGTTTTGTTTGAAGGTGTCTTCCTACAGATCCAGACGTGGCTCTGAAGGCAGGGAACCTCATCTACCTCAGCTCAGGCCCCGTGTGTGCGCCCCCGCTCAGCTCAAGCTCGGGCCCTCTGATCCACTTCAGAGAATTTGGTTTAGCATTCTTGTAAGCACTTCCAGAAGGTGGGGGAGCAGGATGCTGAGCACTGCAAGTTCACGTGTTTTACTACAGGCAAGGAGCCCTTGATCCTCCAACTATACAGTCGTTTAATCATTGACAAGTGTAGAACACATTTGTAAGTCCCCGGAAACTGCTGAAAGGCTGACCTCAAAGACTCCCCAGGCCTCAAGGGATGAGATGATCAGCCACATTTGAGAACTTTGATTAGACAGGAAACATTTAACTAAAAGAAATTGTGTGTGTGTACGTGTCTGTGGTGCGTGTTCAGAGGATCTGTGGTATTAGATGTCTCCTTCCACTTTGTCTGGATTCTGGGGTTGAACCCAAGAGCAGCTCCCATTGTCTCCGCTGCCTTGTCTGGGTGCCCAAGACCTCAGGGTTTTCTGTCGAGCAACTTAATGTAGAAGAATCTGCTACTTGTTCTTGTTTAATGTACTCTTGAAAATGCAAGTCAATCCCTCCTCATAACCTGCAATGGTGTCTCTCGTCATTAATCACACATGAAACCTCTGTAACGAAGCAGTTGTGTGCTGCTGTTTGCTTTGACCAGTCCCACTGTGCATCCCTGCCTGGCTTGGAAGTCACTATAGCAGACAGACAAGGCTAGCCTTGAACTCAGAGGTGGCTAATGGGATGAGTTCCCTTTCATGTTTTGATAGTGTGTTATCTGTCAAATCCATAAATATACCATAGAAACATCCGCACCCATCTTCCCTACACTGTAACTGAGACTACAAACAGCATGGCCCTTGAGCATGCAGTATGTAAAACTGGACTAATTAGCTAGGCTCTGGCCTGGAGGGCACTTTTAGTAACAATAAAAAGCCGTGAGCTCATTGCTTGATCCACTAGAGTAACACCATTCAATTTACTACACCAAGGCATAGTCAGTGAGAACAAAACTCAAGTTTTAGGATATGTTTGCAACAACCAACCAAAGCACTTACCTGTAACCCAGAAGCTATGCTGGTAGGTTGTGTGTAGATGTGCCTATTGTGGAACTTTGCACTGCCCAGTCAAACGTTAAGTGTCAGCAGAAAACTTGGATGAGAGTTTGAATTGACATCTCACACAGAATGGTTCATTATACCAAAGAACAAAATGGCATTCTTCAATCACATTTTAAAAGTTTGTTCAGATAAGTTACAATGTAACTTGATGAAGTCTACAAAGTAATCTGGCAGTGTGTGCCAAGAACTTTGACATTTTGGGGGTAACTGAGGCTAGTCCTGCTATATTTTGAAACAGAAACTACACAAAAATAAGAGTTGAAATTGAGACAAAAGAAGGTAGAAATATTTGGAACCATGACTATATGTGATTATATGTATATGTGCATACACACACACACATATAAAATCTCAAGTATAAAAGAGAACTTAAAGTACAAAGAAGTAATAAGCAATGTTGGACCACTGGCTATTTGGAAAAAAAATAAAGTTATGAAGCTAACCTTATTCCTTAAAAATAATAATTTCTATGTACACCGACTTCAAAAGTTAAAAAAAATTTTTTTTAAGTATTTTTAAAAATACACAAAAATAATCCTGGAATGGAAAAGCTTTCCTAATTATAATGCAAAATATAAGTCCTAGAGTCTACTGGGGATGGTGGTGGTGGTGAAGTTTTTCTTTTAGAAATAAGATGGAAGGTCTGGAGAGATGATGGCTCAGCAGTTCTTCCAGAGGTCCCGAGCTAAATTCCCAGTCACCATGTGGAGACTCAATAACCATCTGTAATGGGATCTGATGCATTCTTCTGGTGCATCTGAAGACAGAGTATTCATTTAAGTATTTAAGGTAAGTAACCCTTAAAAAGAAAATAGGAAAAGCACACACCTAGAGGAAAACTTTTTTTGTAACATCTCTGACATGTGACATTTCAGAATGTAGAAGTTACAAATTAACACACGGGCAGTGGTGTTAATCCCGTACTAGGGAGGCAGAGGTAGGCAGATTTCTGAGTTCAAGCCCAGCCTGGTCTACAGAGTGAGTTCCAGGACAGCCAGGAAGAGGAAACCCTTTCTCAAAAAACCAAAACCAAAACCAAAAAAAAAAAAAAAAAAAAAAAAAAAAAAAAAAAAAAAATTAACACACAAAGGTAGAAAACGAAGAAAGGCAATAAGCGGATACTAGGAAAAATTACAAATTGTTAAAATTTTCACTCAAAACTAAATAGCTAGAAACCCAAGTTTAAAGGTTCGTCTCTGAGATGCTGTAGAGAGCTGTGTGTTAACACACCAGGGCCCAATTCTCACTACGCACACTTTAATAATTTTGTCTTTCATTGTACTTTGCATGTAAATCTGTGCACCATATACATACATACCAGACATCCATGGAAGACAGAAGAGCGAGCACAGGAGAATATCAGATCCTCTGGGACTGGAGTTACAGATGGTTGTAAGCCACCATGTGGGTCCTGGGAGTAGAACCCTGGACCACTAGAAGAGCAGCAGCAGCTGCTGGTGGTAGTGGTGGTGTGTGTTTAAAGACAGGTTTTCTGTGTGGAGTCCTGCCTGTTCTGGAACTCACTCTGTAGACCAGGCTGACCTTGAACTCAGATATCTGCCAGCCTCTGCCTCCCAAGTGCTGGGACTAAAGGGTTAGGGTCCAGTTGAGTAAAATAGTTTTTAAATTATACTGTGAGGGGCATGCTTGTGTACCTGTGATCACAGAATGTCAGAGGACAACCTGTGGAAGTCACTTCTCTCCTACTATGTGGGTCGCAGGGGTCCAAAATGACCATCGGGACTGGGGACAAGCATTTCTACCTGTTGCCCATTTTGTTGAACCTAAAGTTTTTAGTTGACAAATTGCAAACCTACAGAAAGAGGCACTGCATGGTACCTACGGCTTTACTCTGTTGTTTTCATGAGCTATTTTTGAGCCTTGATAGCCTTAGTCAATCATGAGTGTCCACCCCACCCCCCACCCACCCACCCACCAAGGAATCCTTTTCAAAAGTTATTTTATACAACCAACTTGTAAGTCTTTGGGTGGTAGCTGTATTTTAGTTACCTCTTCCACTCTGAAACATGAAAGCAGCAAATTCTAAACAAGTCTAGTTCTCTTTTTTTAACTGGGCACACTAAACCCTAGCTAAGGGCATATATACTCCAGTGCTATCTGTGAGCGCATTTTAACACAAAACCACACAGAATAAATGTGTAGAAATAAATCTACCAAAGTTTGCTTTTCTGTGTAACTTCGAAATTGAATTACTGAGAGATCCAAAACCTCCAGGAAACCTTTCAATGGTTTTTCCTAAAATGTATGACTGTCCTCAAAGTTAGCTCCTTAGTCTCTAAAAAGCAGCACTGACCTTGGCACAGCCACCAACGTGCTGCGGCTCTTCCTTGCACTTCTGATCTTGAGAATTCCATCTCTTAGAAAGGGGTGTTGATGCTGGGGGTACAGCAGTTCCCCATTACCTAACTACAAAATACACTGACTAATCCCAGGGGCTGTGAAACTAGTGTGAGAGGAGCATTGATGTGCACATAGTGCTCAGCAAGCACTTAGCACATGGAGAGCCCTGGGTGTGAGCCCTGATGCAGTAATGAACAAGAGAAAGTTTGGCCAGGTGTTGCATTATTTCAGAGAACTTTTAGGCTACTTGCAGGTGCACCTACCAGCAAGTAACTTGCCTGAGCAAGCAAAACTCTTATCTCTTGCATTCCTCAACACAGGTCTTGGAAGTAAACCAAAAGGGGTCTGAAGAGAAGATTTGTTTTCATGTACAAAAATCTTACCTCATTTTGTGAGAGTCCTAAACAAAACAAACAAAAACAAACAAACAAAAAAAACCAAACAAAACCAAAAAACCCCACCCAACCAAACCAAATAAAAAAACCAAACCAGCCTCAATGTGTTCCCACTGGTCTGAATGGTACGCGGGGTGGGGTGGTGAAGCAGAATGGTAATGACAGATTAAAGCTTTTACCTCTGTAGTCCCTGGAATAAAACCACAGAGTGCTACCAAGAAGCCAAAGGCGTTTATTGCATGAACAAGGAAAGGCACGGTTTGTGCGGCAAGGCGGGAGCTCTCCTCGGCCATTGCTGCCGGGCTAGAAGGTGAAAGCGCATAGCAGGGCAGATACTGCACTGGTGTAATGCTCTCTCCTTTTCTCTTTCAAGTTTACAAAAACAAAACAAAACTTGTTCTTCTGTGTACTTCCGGGCTCTTGGTAGGTCGGTCAGCCTCGGCTTTGTCACCAGAGTTCTCAGCTGGGTTTACAAATAGACGTGCTCAAGTCTGCCATCTGGTGGAAACGATAGATATTGAGACCATTTGCTTTAAGTGACTATGGCTAAACCCTATGTTGGGGGAAGGGGGAAGAGTTCATTCAGAACAGCACTAAGAAACACCAAAGAAGGAATTAACTTAAGAAAGTACTCGTTTAAAGGCAACTGAAACTGTAGTGGGGAATTATAAACACTTCTGTAACTAGAAAGATGTAGCATCTTCCTGAGAGGGACCTCATCCCTTCTCAATATATCACCAGCCAGTAAATTAATCTATGCATTTAAAAACACAACATGGAAATATTGCCCACACTATCCAGAGCTCATCCTGAGGAGTAAACACATTCAACTTTCTTTTGGTAAAAGTCAAATGAGGGGCACAGACAAGTGTATACTAAAGCTGATATTCAAGATGACATGATACCGCTATAGCAGAGTGACATGACTGTAAAACACAACCAAATGCAACAGTATATACAAAGAAGGGACAAGGCTGGCTTCTGCAACAGCTGGAACCAGGGGTAACAGAAGAGCTATAGGAAGATGCTGTATTACTGATCCTTACATGCAGCTGAGTTAAATGTTTGAGCTGTATTTACTAAGAAGGACAGTCATAAAGGAAAAATTGTATTTACTTACTCATAATAGGAAAACATTGTCACTGTATGGAATTGAAGGTTGGTAAAACTGTTGAAGAAAATGATAACATTCTAAAACTTTTGCATATAAATGACTCCTTAAAGTTCATCAAGTTTAACATGTAAGATCTTTGCAGTCTATGCAAACTACTTTAAAACCTTCAGAGAAAAATCCAAAGCAGCATCACCCAGTTCAAGTCTGAATAGAAGCTCAGGGTCTGTCTGCTCAGCGCGCTGGGCCTCTCAGCACTGAAGCTCCACTCCCATCAGGGCTCAAAGCCCTTCCTCTGCTTGAGGAAAAGCTACCCCAGCAGAAGGAAAACCACAGCGTGATGTAAAACCTAGAGAAGCTGCGACGCTAGGCTTATCTTGGGTATTCAGTTGTGCCTGACCGGACAGGCAACCTCTGCCCTTAGTCCTGCCCCCTCACTAGCCTGTACTGACAAACCATAGGCAGCAGCACAGTGAGGTGGAGGGCATAATTCATGACTATGTTAAGACCAAGGCCAACTTCCTAAATGCAAAGAAAATGAACATTAACAGACTATATAAGCAAACTTTAATAAAAGATACACTTGTACGAATATAAGACCAAAAGTTCACGTATCATATAATTGAATAATTGAGACTTAAACCACAAAAATATCATTTGATATTCACTCACCAAACTGGCAATATGTAAAATGACAAAGTGGGAAAAATGGGAACTCTGGTATACTACATGTGTATAACTGACACCATTACTGGAAGACAATTCAGAACCACGTAACTGATTTTGTTTCTGTACTTGTTTTCATTCAAGTGCTTATTAAAAACAAAAATCCCAGTACATGGCCAGAAAATTGGATCAACTTTAAATGAACTTGGACTCTCCATTCTAAAGGAATGGGCCTCAACAAAGTGCAAACTTTTATTGATGAGCTTCAAGGACTTACTGGTACTTGACTAAAACAGGTAAGATACCCGGAAACGTTTTATATGAACATGCTGTCCCTTCAGTATAAAACCATCTAACAGCAACTTGGACTTTTATAAAAGGGAAACAAGTTTGAATTGAAAAAAATAAATAAAATACAGGAGTGCAGCATTCACTCACTCTTTGAGTGCTTGCCAACCTCACATGCTAATGTTGTGATGTCTGTTTCTAGCTGGGCCAGGTGGCCTATGCCTATAACAACACTGGAGGCTGAGGCCCAAGCTGAGACACAGCAAGTACCTGTCTCCACAGAAATAGCCAGTCCTCTCCAGGTCACGCGCACCACTTGTGTACTTGGTTTAAGGGGACACAGGTGCAGGCTGAGACTGCACACGTTCTTTTGTTGTACATCATAAAGAAAGAGGACAATTCAACTACAGAACAAGGCTTTACTAAAATTCACCTCACATATTGTAAGTAGTTCCTGAGGCTTAGACTTTCACTTATATATACTAAATCAGTTCAGAAATAATTGTAAACGACGCTTGACTGTGGTTCAAACAGTATACAGCACTCAGTGAACTGAAATTGGTACAAGACTGACCAAGTGGGCACAGCGCCACCACACCATGACAGCTTTGCTAAGGACAGTTACGATGCTACTGACTATGATGCTTTAAAATTCAGAGACTGCGGAATAACTATAAAGCAGTTTGTAATACATTTAATCTTAAGCATGGCACTCAGAACTGCTTCAGTCCAGACCTTCCTCCTTTCTATCAAGCTTCTCAAGGTCTGAGCTGGGGATACGAGTGTGCTACAGGTTATTTTTCCTTGGTAACATGGGCCTTAAATTAGGAAGTCTAGAGACAGTCACTTCGAAGGAACTGACATATGTATCAGCTGGGGTTAGGGTAGAACTTGACCCGAAGACAAGGGGTAAGAATTCAATATATTAAATGGGACTTAAAAAAAAAAAAAAAAAAGAAAAAAGAAAAAAAGTCAAAATATAAAACTGTGATAAATATCCAAACTCTGAATAATTATTAAGACTGAGTTTTCCTTTATTACTGAGCCTTCATAAGGAAAAACAGGGTCCACGTGGTAGATGGAACTGAATGAGCACCACAATGATGAATCAGAGTTCTAAAGGTCACAACAGAGGGGATGGCAAGATGGCCCAGCAGGCCACAGAGCTTGCCATTATGACTAAGTTTGATCCCTGGGTCACACATGATGAAATGAGAGCTTACTGTTGCATGTAGCATGCAGCCCCCCCACCCCGCCCCATAAACACACACATAACATATATACACACATAACATATATACACTTCAAATTCCAGAATGGACCTATTAAGAGAGTACAGCTACAGCTTAATGCCACTTTCACTAAAAAGAACCAAATTCAGGTAAAATGAAGACAGCCCATGCATGCAGTCCAGAAATGGGCTCTTGAGGCTACAGTAACCAACAGTGGCCTTGGTAAGAGTTCAGACAAACGGCAACAGAGCAGAGGTAGGGAGCAGAAACGGAAAACATGCAACTGGATCATCATCATTGGACAAGAGGCATGGCATTGATAGAACAGCTCTGTGAAAAAAATTATTAATACTATGGATTAAAAAAATATCGAGCTGGGCGGTGGTGGCACACGCCTTTAATCCCAGCACTTGGGAGGCAGAGGCAGGCGGATTTCTAAGTTCGAGGCCAGCCTGGTCTACAGAGTGAGCTCCAGGACAGCCAGGGCTACACAGAGAAACCCTATCTCAAAAACCAAAAAACCAAAAAAAAAAACCAAAAAAAAAAAAAAAAAAATCGAGAGATGTACATGAAGAGAAAAGAAAAAGAAACCTCTTAAAACAGCAAGAGTTGGTACCTTCCTGTCTGCTGTCAAGGTTTCTTCTGCGATCTAAGACGGCCCTCCAACTTCCCACTGTGGGATCCAAGACTCATCAGAGCACTAGTGGGCTGTGGAGACTGGGCAACGGGAGCCTAGTCAATAGAGTACAGTCACTCCAGGCTCGGACTGTACCAAGAGGAAAAAAAATAAAACAGAAAAACTACTCACGAGCTGGGCAGTCAACAACTCCCAGCACTCGGGAGACTGAGCAGGAACTGTCCCGAGCTTGAGGTCAGGCTGGGCTGCAAAGGCGAGTTCAAACCCACAAAGTTAAACCGTGCCCTAACAACAGAAACCCAACCAAGCAACAAAAACACTTCAAATAAACATCAGGAATTATGTGGGATGATCCCACAGAAACCAAAGGGAAATGTTAAATAGTGAGAGGCCCAATATGCAAAGTTAACAGGAGATGAAAAAGAGACTGGAGAGTGTGAGCTCACAGAACAGTATGAGCAACCATGTTAAAAAAGCAAATGGGAACGAGACGACTCAAAAGATCAACGGTGGAAGGATGTGAGAACTGACTCCAGAGAAGTCAATACACATTATTATTATTATTTTACATGTAATGAGAAATCGACCCAGTCATCTTTGTGCTAGAAGCACCAGTCTAGAGCAGTGTTAGCACACGTTCAATGAGCATGTGCAGCATGCAACATGTTTTGGATGTTGTAAACAACCAGCATTTGAATGGGCAAAGCACTAAGTACTATGGTACAGTCACAAAACTAGGTAGTATGCCTGTTTTTAGTGCGACTAAATTATTCACATTCACTTTCTAGAAGAGGGGGATATAGAAGAGATGGGAACAGGTTAAGTTTAAACCTAAGGGTAGGTGGATCTGTGGGGGGGAGATCGGCTCATGTCTGAGGAGTCTCACTATGCAGCTCAAGCTGGACTCGAACCTGTAATTCTCTTGGTTCCACCTCCTGAACACTAGTATGCGCTGCCAAGCCCAGCAGTGATAGCTTTTAATCTTCACTTTCAAGACCCCCACTTTTCTTTCCCCTCCTTCCATGTAAAGTAGATCACAACACCAGGCAACACCACCCACAGTTTAGGCAAGAGCTTTTTCCAGGTGTCATTTCTTGGGAGAGTAAGCATCTAGGTTCATTGGCCTAGTCATAACCAGGGATGCTAACTGACTTCCTAACTTCTATCTTCTAAAAGTTAACAGTTCTCTATTCACCTTTAATTCCAACTTTCAGGAGGCAGAGGGCAAATCCCCGGGTTCAAGGCCAGCCAGGGCTATGCACTGAGACTCAGATGGGAAAAAGCGGAGTGTCTAGAGTTGAGAACGGCACCTATGCAACATTTTTTTGCGGTGTTATCATATACTGGGGAGAGCTTGAAGGAGTAACTAAGCAGCACAGCTCTTTCCTGTTACTTGGAAGACCCTGAGTTCAATTCCCAGCAGAATAAAAGCAAATAAAAACTAAACAAACCAAAACTCTCATCTAGTCTTTCTTTTCGGCTCAAAGAAAACTCCCAAAGTTGAATGGGAAACAGAATGGGATGGGTCAGGCCAGGAAGGAACTCTTAGTACTAACCATCTCTATACACTGGACTACTTACACACAATGCATTTTCTGCACACCTAGAAATCACCTAGTTTGTGTAAAAATTACAATGTAATTTTCACTGAACACTGTTTAGCTGCCTCCACCAAAATCTTATCAGATAACCTTCTCTTTAACTAGTATAACTTCAAAATATGGCATGGCAGTTTATGCCTGTAATCTCAAAATACTTTAGAGGCAGAGGCAAAAAGATTACAGGTTTGAAGCCAGCCTGGGCTATCATGAGAGACCTTATCTCAAAATCCAAACAAAGACAACAAAGCAAAACTTACTTATGCATTTTCCACCAACTGACCACTCCAGCAGCACATGCCTGTACTCCCAGCAAGGGGCATCCTTAATCTGAGGCCAACCTAGGCCACACAGCAAGATCGCCTCCAAACGAAACCAGCTTCTATTCCTAAGTGTCCATCTCTTTACCCCCGTGTGATGGAACGGTCAGTGCTGCCTGGCTCTAAGGCAGCATCACTGGAGCTGTGAACTAGCTGGCCACTTTTCATGAGAACACCGTGGTTAGTGTGAAAGAATGATTGTCAAGGAGACATTTCCTCCACAATACACGGAAGTGAGTGTGTCACTTAAGGACAATTGTTGCTAATGATAAATTTCACCTTTCAAAAGAAAATTAAAATTCTAAAAAAAAAAAAAAAAGTCTCTATCACCATAAGCTTGATAGCTTCCCAACTGATTCTTAAAAATCAACTTGAAGCTGGGTGGTGGTGGCGCACACCTGTAATCCCAGCACTCTGGGAGGCAGAGGCAGGCGGGTTTCTGAGTTTGAGGCCAGCCTGGTCTACAGAGTGAGTTCCAGGACAGCCAGAGCTATACAGAAAAACCCTGTCTCGAAAAAACCAAATCCAAAAATAAATAAATAAATAAATAAAAAATCAATTTGATTAGCAAATAAATTTTAACATTACATAATACAAATGTCAGTGTTTTAAAGTTACAGACAAAAATACCTGTTTTAAATTCTTATACAAATAGCAATATAAAGCACAAAAAAACAAAAAGTTCTTTGGGATATTTAAAATTTAAGATTATAAATGGGTTCTGAGATCAAATTTTACAAGTAAAGGGACAAGGGTCACAGGAGTAAAGAAACATTAAATATGGATTGTTGTTTCTAGGTTATAAATACAGCATTTCTACTTCAATGTCCACCAGCCATTCAAGAGGTGTTTTTCTCAAGCAGTATTAACAGGAAGCTTTAGAGCAGAGGAGAGGTTAACCAGTAGTGTGGTCTGGCTGATTCGGCCTCTCTTAGAGCTAGAACTCATCTATGATCTTATCAATATTTCCACATGCCAATGATGCATGTTTAAACCACAACCAGCATTGCATTTTTATTCTTGAAAATCACACCAAAGAGTAATGTGTCACACTGTTTTAAAATCGATTCTTTATTCAGGTAACAAGTTGGTTATGTTCACCGCATTGTATGAAACATCAGAACACCATCCTGGAAAGGGACTATCAGTACAGGTCGGATCAGAGGGGACAGGTTAACAGTGACCCATTTTCATTCTTCATTCTCCATCTTTTAACAACCCCCAAACCCCAGTAAAGGGACAAGTAGCTTTTAACACCATCATGTGAAGCACTTTAACTTACACGACTAAAATCTAAAGAATAAATAAAATATATTGTGGCAGTAATTCCTTTTAGAGCAAAAATCAGGTGCACAAGAAATCAAGTGATCAGGAAAGCTGTCTGCACTCAAATGTGTGGCTCCCCAGAAACAGCCTCAGGAAAATGATACAAACAATACCATGAATTCCATTTCACATAGGACCAGATAATGACTCAAGTTTAACTACAATTACAACCTGCTGAAAGACAATTAAAACATATGGGAAAATGTTCACAAAGCATCCACAACATGTAAACCATGTACAAATGGATACATTCATTACTTCTCCAAACTCCAGTAACTTCTTTTTGATAAACATTTTACTCTTCATGTTCAGCACTAAATTCAATACATGCAAAACTTAAAAAATTCAAAGTTATTGTAAAAATAGAACTAAGTAATTTAAGTACCTATGTGACAGCCACTCTGTACCGTGCCCAGTGTTATAAAATGAAAGGTTACTGAACCCATGAAAATATCTCTGTATTTCCTTAGATCTAAAATAGATACTTTAAAAATGTATTTATAGCATTTTGATGTGATATTCTGAACTTTTAAAATAACATAAACAGTTAAAAATTATACCAAATTACATAAAACTTGTATCTTAAAACCTGAAAAAAATTAAAACTATAGAACATGTAAAACAATAAGTTCACAATTTACATTATAAGGGCAAATCTCATCAATTAAAGTAATTCGAAGCCAGTAAGATGACAAAGCAAATTATAAATAGCCATAAATTAATTCATTTGGTTTCATCAGCTCTTCTAGTGAGAACTGAAGGATGTAGCAGAGCAGACACATGCGGGAGATTTTTAAGGGTTTATATTATTGCCAGACACTGTATCTCGAAGCAAGGCAATGCTATAAGGTGAACGTTATTGAAGAACCCAATTTGGTAATACAAATAAATTGGAAAAAATTAAATAACAATTAATAATAAATACATATCCTGTAGTAAATTGCTCAAATGAAATTCCAAGCCACAGAACTAACAAAAGGCTTCTAACTTAGTAAACTGAAAAATTGGAACTTTTCTTGCAATTCTTTACTCTTACATGCTTATATGTTGTGTTTTGTGTTGCTTAAAAAACAAAAAACAAACAACAAAAAACACCCATAACGCATCTTCAGAGGATAGCTAGCTGCATCCCCACGCACCTCAGGCACACTTGTTGATTTGTAGGGCCATTTTGTTTTTCTGGGACCAAAAATTCAATACCGTTGTAACCAGATGCCTGAGGTTGGCAGAACCCTGTAGAGTCCAGGCACTGCTAAGAGTGGCAGCTACGGGGAAACACACATGTGAACCAATGGTGGGAAATGCTAATGGTTTCTGCTCATATCACAAAACAGCGGGAATTCACAAGAATATTCCCCCTTGTATTGAAGAAAATGTGATTAAATTTTCAGAATCAAAAGCATTTTAGAAGGTTATAAGGCTACCAATGAGTCTTCTAGATCGCCAGCGCCCTACAAGAAGAGAAAAGGAAGAACACTGTTATTATGTACCTGCACCACTTCGAGGGTGGACTGAATTTCAAAAGAAAACAAATTAGGTGAACAAATCCTCTTCCTTCCTTTCTTCGTTTGAAAGGGCATTTGAACAGAGCAGTGTGTGCATTCTATAATGTGTGACCGTGTACAGAACAGACAAATTGGGATTTTCTTTCTCCCATGCCTTTTCACCTAATGGCCTTCCATTCCCAGAAACACTTAAAAATATTCTGGCTTGGAAAAAAAATGTATGAAAATAAAAACATCAGCTACAATATCTGAAGATTCCACACTTTTAAATTATGGTACCTTAAGCAACTGGAAACACGAATATAAAAATATAAACACAAGTTAATGTATAGACAAAAAAATTTTTTTAATTTCTGAGTATTTACAGCACCAAAGCCAAAACACAAATTCTATTTTAAAATAACTTTGGATTCTTACATTTGCTAATACCTGATAAATACTTAATACGCAATGCTCATGGGATAACTTTCTTAAATAGTTCCATGTGCCAAATGGTCTAAAGATGAGTGTTCTACACCACAGAAAAGGTAGCAGAACTATGTTATTTTTGAGAAAGCAAGACTTTTATACTTTTAATTAAAATGTTTTTCTTTTTGTTGATGAAAAACAGCTGAGTCAAGGTGTGCCAAATTGAATAGGACTATAAATGACCTTTATTGAGTTTTCCAGTGTCCCAAACCGGATTGTTAAATAAATAAAAACTAAGAAAGTACAAATGCGTAGATGATTCCATATCACATGCTTTATTTGGACTTAAACACTGATCATTTCGTTCTAAAGACACGGTTGACATACATTTTATGTGTATAGTAGGCTATACAGAATATACAAAAGAAAGCTGTATGAAAAGTACACAGTTATTTAAAAAATTTCATAAAGGATACAGAGAAAGGAAAAGTAATCACACATCAAGTATCTCAATAAATTCTAAAAATAAAACTACAGAAATGTAAAATATAAACAAATCAAAACACACAGATTATAAACTCTGAAAGAAAATTATAGGCCAGCTTTAGCCAATTTTTAAAGAACTAAAACAATAAGTAAACACAAATGTGTTACAAACCTAACTATGCAAGGTATGAGTATATAAAATAAGCAGTGTCAATTCTACATTAACAAGTTTTTTTTTTCCACAATGTATAGTTAGTTGTCTTCCAATCAGTAACCTTTAATCCTATTTATTAAGAATTAAACTACTGAATTTAATAATGAGCAACTTATTTTCTGGCATACAATGTGAAATGACATATAAGTTCATTAGATTCAAAGTACTATAAATGGTCAATCTTAAACTATCATAAAGGAGTATGCAAAGGCCTTTAAAAAAACCAAGGCTATAGGAATATAAGAAAACTAGTTTTCCAAGGTTCAAATAACAAAATGGTTATAATCGCACACAGTATACTTCCTAAGTAAAAACTGTCAAATCAAGATCACAAAAATATTACCCCAAAAAGGTCATAGTTTTTCAGCACTCATCTTTGCCCCTGCATCTTCATTACGGCTGTCTAATTCAGCAGGACCACTTTCAGTGTGTGTCTCCTGCACTGTCACTGGGGTTCCAGCATCACTGTTCGAAGCAGCAGCTGCAGCAGCCGGGTCAGCCGGGCTCTCTTCTCCCTCTACTTTAGCTAGCCTGTAACTAGTCAGCATCTCCTCCAGCAGTTGTCGGTAGTTTCCCCTATGGTTAACTCTCATTTGCCTGAGAGCTTCCACCAATTTCCCCTGTGCTCCACCTTCCTCTGCTTCATCCGAGGCCTTTTTTTAAGATTCAAGACCCCAGTGTCAGTAGACAAACTAGGATATCACATGGATTTCATATCACATCACACAAAGCACTGTTTTTTCCTACCACAAGCAACATAGTCAACAGAACATTTTCATTAAGTATCAGTTCTTACCTGTTCAGATTAATAAAAAATTTCTTATTGTGACTTCAAATTATTTTTAGCCAATTACCATGAACCAGTTTATGACTTATTCCAATTACCATCTGAGGTTTAATATGAAATTTACTTTGCTTTTAAAATTTAACAAGAACACAAACATTTTCTAAAATAACTTACTTTAAAAAAATTGTTGGTAAAAAATAAATAAATATGCTGGCTAAACAGATTTAGTTCAAAGGGAAAAACAGTGTTTTAAAGCAAGGCAAAGGACAGAAGAGCAGCCGTCAGAATGCTAGTTCCTTCCTCTCTGCTAACTGGTGAGTAGGAGAAAAGATACAAATGTAAAACTACAAAAACTTAAACTGGATTCTTTTGGAAATTTAAAAACTTTTGAAAATAAAAATTATTTTTGTCTTAAAATGCAGTATTTAATAAAATCATCTCTAGAAATACAGTATTTTAAACACTAAATACTGGAAATTCCATGGGTTTCTAAAATTAGATCTACTTAAGCGTCTTAACAGAGAAGGCTCTCACAACCCACACTGCTGAGTTAAGCTGACAAACTGAACTCTGAGCAGCCTTACACACGGGCCCTCTAGCGTGCAGTCACAACAGTCTTACACACAGGCCCTCTAGCGTGCAGTCACAACAGCCTTACGCACGGGCCCTCTAGTGTGCAGTCACAACAGCCTTACACACGGGCCCTCTAGCGTGCAGTCACAACAGCCTTACACATGGGCCCTCTAGTACACAATCACAACCACCTTACATGTGCTCCTTCACACGCACCCATAACAGGTTTACACACAAATCTCTCCACCAGGACAGCCCAGTTTAACACACTTGCCCCCTTTCTATACACCATCATCGATGAGTCACATCCTACATTTTTTCAAAAATATGTAACAGTAACCTAATAGCGCTGACTCCCTGCGTGTGTACCAGAGGACAGAGATGGAGGTTAAACTAAGGAAACCATGAGAAAACTATCACCCACATCTAGAGGAGGGGCTGGGAGTACAGGAAAGCTTTCTCGCCTCGCCCAAGGTGGTAGGTATACAGCACAAAAATGTAGGCCTATTACAGCCAAGACTAGAGTGTTTGAAAACAACAGTACAGTTATTTCAGGAACAATTAAGAATATGGTATTTCATTCATGGCATTAGGGAACATTCTTCATTTTCTAGATATGACCATGGCATTATTGCCATATAGAAAGATGTTCTCATTCTAAAAGAAGCTGTGTCTGAACTGTTAACACATAAAATACTGTAATGTCTTTAACTTGTTTTCAGAGTTAGTCACAAAAAGAATTGATAGTGTATTTATGCACAGACATTAAGATAGACAAAGCAACAGCAAAATACAAACAACTGGAATCTACACAGTATTCACTGCCATTTTAATTTTTAATCTATTTGGAAGTTTTCATCCTCAAACATTAGGAAAATTAAGAAAAAATTAAAATAAAAATTAAATAGTTTACTGATAGCGGGGCTAAATCTTAACCATCTCTGGAGATGTGCCATTAATTAATCCACACAATAAACTAGTATTCATGAGGAAAGTGAGAAAAGGGACCTGAGTGCTTTGCCCTACATGTTTTGGGTTGTTTACTTTCATATATTTAAAGTGACGGGAAAGAGAGGCCAGTGAGATGGCCCGGCAGTTAAGAGATCCAAAACCCTCTTCGGCTCATTAGGCACCAGGAACATAAGTGATGCACAGACTTATCTTCAGGAAAAGCACCCATTCATATAAAATAAAACTTAGACTATTCCTAAAGTCCTTGGGAAGATAAGGAGCATGGTGACATGATGATGCAGAACAGCAGGTAGTAGAGTTATGCTTTATTTCTTTAAGTTTTCCTATTTTCTACAAGGATATTAACTATCAGATTAACTATTTTTGCAGGATGAGCTCTATGGCAAGATCTTCTTAGATGTATTTTTCCCTTTCCCCTTGTACTAAATCTGTTCCCTTCAGGTCCCCATTTGACTGTATTCAGGACAGGCTATGACTGAATGACCTAAGTGTGTTTCAATCACTGTCACTTTTTAATCAGACCTTTCAAAAAGAAATGTTTCATTAAATTCACTAAGATCTTGTGAAAGGCCTCCCTAAAACCCGTAATAAACAAAAGGCTTTGTATTATTTTAAAAAATGAATCATAAGACATTGATTCAAAACCTCTCTTCAGTAGGCAACTGAAGAAACATCATTCCCAGCAATTAGTTTTCAAAATACTATTAGTGTAACTGTTTCACAGCTTCCTAAGAAGCTATTACCCAAGTTGTGTTTTCTTGTCTAGAGTTTTAGCGTTCACACAGACCACCTACGCTGTACCTACGGTAAGGTAACAAGTCACTCCACCCTGCAGGCTCCCAGGCCTATCTATTCAGAACACATACTTTGGCCTACTTATCTATATCCTTCATCACTCAGGAGGAAAAACCCAACAACTGTGCTAGGAACGTCACAAGGTCATTTCATCTTCACAGACACCCTCTGAAATAATACTGTAACAAAGAAAGATTTATTCTTTGGGTTAATGAGGAGCAGAGTTTAGAACTATGTCCACATGTCACCAATACCCATCTGATGCTCCACGGAAAGCATTATGGTACATGAGCAGTTTTGCATGAGAAATTTCTCATGGTTCTAGATACTTATTTAGATGATGTTTAAGGGGCTGGAGAGATAGCTCAGCAGTTAAAGAGAAATGGCTGTTCATACAAAGGACCAGGGTTCAATTCTTAGAATCAACATAGTGACTTACAACTACCCACAGCTCCAATCCCAAAAGATCCAATGTCCTATTTGGCCTCCACAGATACCGGGCATGCATGTGATACAAAGACACACATGCAGGTAAAGCATCCATGATTTAAATATATATAATGTTTACAGGGATCTGGGAGATGCCTTTGCAGGTGAAGAGTAACTGCTATTCCTGCAGAGGGCTGAGGCTGAGTTTCCAGCACCCACATGGCAGCTCACAACCATCTGTAGCTCCAGTTTCAGAGGCTCCAACCCTCTTCTTGTCTTCAGACACTACATCTACCCGGTGCACTTACTATACATGCAGGCAAAACATTATATACACAAAATAAGACTAAATACATTTTTATACAAATTTTATTCTATGCAAAAATTTTAAGACTGGGTTAGACAGGAATGAATTTCCCTTAACAGCCATGTCATCTAGACTAACATAGTTTAATAAACAAATATTTTAACTATAAGAACACATCCTTGGCACTGGAGAGGGTTCAGTAAGTAAGAGCATTCGCTGTTCAAGCCTGAGGACCTGAATTCAGACCCCAGGACCACAAAGCAGGGTGTGGCCATGTAATCCTACAAAGCCAATGCTGTGTGTGATAGACAGACGGTCAGGAGGACAGCTGGGGTTTGCTGCCTGCTAGCACAGTGCTGATTCATGAAGACACCCTGCTTCTCCGGAATAAGGCTGGGAGTGACAGAGCAGGCAGGACACGGACAGATGCCTCTGGCCTCTGTGCATACACCCCAGAACATGCTCACCCCACACCATATGGACAGCCTTTTCATAATAAGACATGAGAAGGTAAGTAAACCAGGTAAGGTGCAAACGGGGCAACAAAACCAAAGCACATTAAAAGATTAACTAGCAGGCTGCTGGGGTGGCTCACTGTTAGGTGAGGGTACCTGCTACAGAGCCTGTCACCCTGAATTTCAATCCCCAGAACCTAAAAATACAAGCACATGCCTATAATACCAGTGTGCCTAGGGAGATGGGAGGTGAAGACAGGAGAATGGCTGGACGCTTACAGACCATCTAGGCTGGCACACACAGCAAAGAAACAGACCTGTCTCAAACATGGAAGACAAGAACGGACACTTGAGGCTGTCCTTTAACCTCCACACGCCCATATCTTATCTCACACACGAGAGAGAGAGAGAGAGAGAGAGAGAGAGAGAGAGAGAGAGGGAGGGAGGGAGGGAGGGAGGGAGGGAGGGAGGGAGGGAGGGAGGGAGGGAGGGAGGGAGGGAGGGAGGGAGGGAGGGAGGGGGGGGAGGGAGGGAGAGGGAGGGAGGGAGGGAGATGGAGGGAGGGAGGGAGATGGAGGGAAGGAGGTTATGGGGTAGGACACAGGAGTCCCTGAGGTCCCCTGGCCAGCCAGTCTAGCCAAATTGATGAGCTTCAGGTTCAGTGAAAGACTTAGAAAATAAGGGTGGGTGAGCACTCGAGGAAAGCTACCTAGCCAACAACCCTGGACCTACAGTGTATACACATATGCATGCATGACTGCACAGACTTACACTAACAAGTACACATACCAATATGCAAAAATACAGACTTGCATCTCAATTAGCAGTCTTCTCGACATTCTGGTTGGGAGCCTCACCTTTAATAGCTGAACTCTCTCTCCAGCCCTGCGATCTTTTTTGTCATTGTTGTAGGTGTGTGCAAGTCAGAGGCCAACTTCTTGTGTCATTGCTCAGATGATGTCACTTTGAGAAAGGATTGTCACTTGCACCTGAGGCTGACTGGCTGGCGAACCCCACTGTCTCCAGCTCCCCAGTGCTAAAATTCCAAGCACACGCCACCACACCTGGGCCTTTACAAGGACCGGACTCACTCAGTCCTCCTGCTTGTGTAGCATACGCTTTCCTAAGGTGCCCCATCTAAGATTTGCCACTCTTGCTCTGGTTTTCAGTACACTCCTATCAACGGTAACTTGCTCAAATATAGGTGCCAAAGAATATGGCAATGTTTTCCAAAATAAGCCTCAAGTCTGTAACGTCAGTTTTTATAGTGAATGTGTAAGTTCTTCTACTCTAGTACCTATTAATAATGAATTCAGATTATTTTACCTAATTACAGCTCTTTAACTTCTAGAATCTACTACAGTCAATGTTAAATTGATAGAACTGCCACAGATGGGGTATGGATACAGCATTAAAACCCATGTCTAGCATGTATAACTAAGGTCCCAAGTTCAATGCCCAGCACAGAGGTGGAGTGTTTTCCTAACTCCTAATGCATAGCATGGTCCCTCACTCAGCAGCTCAGGAGGCCTCTCTCTCAGTGACAGCTCTAACCATTTCCATTGAATTGGAAATGGTTCTCCCCAGAGCCACTGCCTCTGCACCCGGAGTACTGTGACAAAAGGCATGTACTACTACGCTTGATATTACACTTTCTAAGATATTGTACTTATTCAATAATGAACCCTAGGAAAGCTATACAATGAAAATTTTTAAAAAATGGTATGTACTGGCTGTTCTCTCTAGATCTACCAAGTGAAGCGAAGCTGAAGTCACAAGGGTGAGTCTATGCCTTCTCAAGAAATTTCATCGCCAAGTATGACTTCCTTAAATCTTTGTGTGTGTGTGTGTGTGTGTATGTGTGTGTGTGTAACTAGCACCATTTTGTTTTGTTTTTTAAAGATTTGTATATTTTATATCTGTGAGTACACTGTTGCTGTCTTCGGACATACCAGAAGAGGGCATCAGATCCCATTACAGATGGTTTTGTGAGCCACCATGTGGGTGCTGGGAATTGAACCCAAGACCTCTGGAAAGAGCAGTCAATGCTCTTAACCACTGAGTCATTTCTCCAGTCCCCGCACCATTTATTTTTGGTTATCCCAAACTTGAAAAACCTATCAGAAAATACTGAGTGCAATGTCAAGAGGGGCAATGTGTCCTCTTGTGCTCTGAGTATGGACGCTATGCAGGGCAGCTGCAGCTCATCCTTCCTAGGGCCAGCAGAGTAAGGAGCAGGAGTGGAGCCCAGCCTCTCATTCACACAGCCACAGTACAGCTACCAAGTAAAGGAGCCTCAACTATCTCAGCTGAGCACAAGGGTCACTAACAGAATAGCTTACTAACCTCTGGTGCTGGTAGCTGAAAAAAGTGATTTGGAAGCACATTCTTGCCTCAAATGAAGTTAAGAAAAAGGCAGATACAAAAGGGAGAAAGCAGAGATGGCTGACACAAAGGTAAATGACAACAAACCTTTCCATAGAACAAAAGTCTATGTCCCTACTTTAATACACTGTCTAAAACATTAACTGATTCTTAAAATGAAAAACATCAGTTAGTTATTACATAAACATACCATTATGTGAATTATTCATACCTAGTACTTATAAATTATTTAAATATTTAGGAAATAAATGTAAACTTACCCCATCATTGTCTTTGTGTGGATTAAGACTACTATAAACAGCTTCAATAACATGGCGCCTAAAAAGATATGTTTCATTATGTAAAATTTTAAGCTCATATTTCAAATACTTTTGTCCTGACTACAGAAATAACTGTCACACTAAATACTTTCAGAAAACAGTTCCACATTTTACTCATAATTTTTTGATCATACAAAAATCTACTGTTCTTATTAAGCAAAAGACTTATCTTCAAAAAATATATTTCTTAAAAAACAATATCCTGGGCTGGTGAGATGGCTCAATGAATAAAAGTGTTCTCTGGCAAGTCTGATGATGTGAGTTTAATACCTGGAAGGCACATGATGTAAGAGACCAATTCTTTTTTTTTTTTTTTTTTTTTTTTGGTTTTGGTTTTTTGAGACAGGGTTTCTCTGTGTAGCCCTGGCTGTCCTGGCCTCGAACTCAGAAATCCACCTGCCTCTGCCTCCCAAGTGCTGGGATTAAAGGCATGCGCCACCACCGCCCAGCGTAAGAGACCAATTCTGCCATCTCTGTGCTGGCACACATGCGAATGCCCACACCTAAACCCCTGTGCAAATCCATCTTTTTATTGAAGTGTTTTTACTTCTAGATAAATGAGCTACCTCTGATTCACTTTCTTCCTCATAATGATATAAACACTAATTTTAAATGACTGTAGAATTAGCACTTTCTGCTCTACTTACTTTCCAGCGAGACCTCCCCCGGGAGGTAAATTTGGGATATTTTCTGCAGACAAAATGCGCATCACATGGGCAAGATCAGGCATTCCTTCCTCCCCAGACTTCCGCATGATTTCTGTTGGTTTAGGAACATATAAAAAGTCATTGATATTCACATGTTCATTCTAACAGTTTCACAACATATAAACTATAATTAAATGTATAAAGATAAGAAGACAATAAAGATCTGAGTGAGTGAAATGGTTTACACCCAACAAAAAGGAGTCTCTCAAAACTGTGGAGGAACACTTTTCCTTTCTGACCATCTTGCATCTGTCCTCAAACTCCAAAAAATCCTCCCGTCTCTGCTCCCAGTGATGGGAGAATAGTCTAAAAAAGTCTGTTCTATTTTAGCAGAGATAATAGTGTCTACCCAGGCTGTGCAAACTCTGTAGCACTGAGCCACACCCCCAGCTCCAGGAAACTTGCTTTAAAAAAAAAATCTTAATTTCACTTTTAAAGATTGTACTGTACATGTATGAGTGAGTGCTGCCTCCACATGTATGTCTGTGCACCACATGCATGCCTACTGTCCAGAGAGGCCAGAAGAGGGTGCTAGATCCCTGAGACAGGAGCCACTGATGTCGTGAGCTGCCCTGTGGGTCCTGGAGGCTGAGTCCAGGTACTGTGCAAAAGCAGCAAGTGTTCTCAAGAGCTGAGCCACTTCCCTGCGCTGTTTATTTTACCCCAATTACACATATCTACATGTGCACACTACTTGTAACACAAGAAACCAGCATCCTAAGCAGCCTCTCAAGCTACACATACCACCTTTGCAGAACCCGCCTCGCAGATTCTGGCTTTGGCCTCAGAATCCTCCACTCTAGTTTAATTGCACCATGATTCCCTTACAAGTTTCAACCATAAATTCTCTGCAACAGGTCTGCACACGTACTTTCCTGAGTCTAAAATGCTTTCCTGTCAATTCTATTCATCCTTTGGTTGTAACATCAATATTTAAATCCCATACCTAGAATAGACATTACCATATACTCCTATCTAAAGGATGTTTATTGGTATAGGCTTGCTGAAGGCTTGGTCCCTACGTGCTGATATACTGAAAGCTGAGAACTGAGACTCCAAGCAGCTCATAGCTAGGTGGGTGACCACGAAGGGATGTCTAACCGGAGGAAGCAGGTCCCTTGAGAGCAAGCTTTTGAAGGATACATTTCTCCCTTGGTACACCCACCTCCCAGTGCCCTTGCTTTACAACCCATGAAGCATGTTCCTGCTTTCTTGAGATTCTGCCTTGCTTCATTCAGGTCCAATGGAGCCAGTGACCATGGACCAAAACTGAAATTGAACTAAAAAAATGTATTTTCTTCCTTCAATTGTTTATGGCAGGCAATTTTTAGAGGGGGTGGGGAGAGCCACTGCTTCGGACCAGAGATTCTTGCTGCTGGACAGTCCTAAGCACTAAGAAGAAGAGTGGCGCCCTGACCTCTGTCCCAGGCTACAGGGACCCATCTCCCAGATGAGAGACAACTGCAGCCTGCTGCAGTAGCAGCCAGGTTCTCAATCTCCAATCCAACGCACACTACCCTCTGGTGGCCGCATTAACCACACAATAAGAATGAAAGGGTGGGACCAAGACAAGAAGATTATGCAGGTGATATACACACAGGGCTTATTTAGAGTGAAGAAATTACACCCTGGCCTCCACGCCCCCAAAGCATCTTCACATTTTGGGTGCATACCCAGACAGTTATAAAGAAAGGAAACCCATTCTCCTTGACCTGACACACTGATCCTAGATAGCATGTCTGAGGCAGATAGAGATTTACTTTTGAAACCTGTTTTAATATAATTTCTCCCACTAAGAAAAATTTAAATTAAGTATTCTTCTAATAAGGAAAAATACTTTTTCTTTCCTGCCAGGAGAAAACAAAACAAAACAAAGAAACTGCCTTACCTTCAACCCGTGATTCCAAGTGCTTATCCAACTCTGACTCTCTTCTCACGGCGTCATCTGAGACCTTGGGGGCATTTGAAAAGCAAACTAACACAACACTCATGTTATCTCGACTTCCCTGCACAGTAAAGAAAAGAAAAAGGACATTTTTTTTCTAGAGTTCAACAATTATCTATTATTTAGTTCCAGAGCTACTTAAAGCACCAGAATGTATACTTTAGATATTATTTCAAAAAAATATTTAAAATACCACCCTAAGGAACAAGGTGTCTAGGTATGAGTATAAATATAGTTATTCTTGGATTATAATTCTGTGTAACTATTTTTACCCACCAGTCCACAGCCTAAGAAATGAAGATAACTTTACCATTAGTGTATCTTCCAAGTTGTTTTTCATTCAAAATTATATAATCCTAAGAGTAACATTTGGAAAAAAATTCTTGCTAATCAATATAACACAGCACAACTCATTTTTGCTGAAAATTATCATGAAACTCAAGGAGCTACATGGGAAAAGAATCACACACCAATAGTTGTCCCTTACCACTCCACATGTGTACATACACACACAATAAATAAATGAAAATGTAAAATTTTGATGGTCACTGCATGTGAAAAAGAAATTCATGCTTTAGATGGTTCTGAAGTTATACCAAACAATGGGCTGTGCTTGGAGCACCAAGTTAAAAACTTTACCTGGGCACCAGGGCTTTCTGTTTGTTTTGTTTAAGAAAGTCTCAAGGACTGCCTTGAGTTTTCAATCCCCCGGCCTCAGCCTAACAAGTACTGAGATTACAGGCATATGGCCCATGGTCAGTATGGACGGCTTTCTAATCCCAGGGTCTTTAGAGAGCCAGTTGAAACAGTCTGTTTCGCTGGACAGTGGTGGTGCATGCTTTTAATCCCAGAACTCAGGAGGTAGGAGGCCAGCCTAATATACAGAGTGAGTTCCAGGACAGCCAGGGTTGTTGTTACACAGAGAAACTCTGTCTCAAAAAAAACAAACAAAAAGGTTTGTTTATATAAGAATAAATATTTCTCCTTTTAATTATGGGCTTACAAAATATATTAAAAAGGAAGTACAGAATCTGCTTTAAGTGCCAGGACTGAGCAGTAGAAGGTCTTGTTTTCTGTAGCTGTATGATTGCCTTATGTTACCACAGCAAACAGCTACACTTTCCCACTGGTGGCAGTGTCACACTTGTGTTCCTGTCCTTGTGATGTCCTCCTTATGTGACAGAAGTGCACTGACCATGAAACAGATGCTCCTCCTACTGCTCCTTCACAAGCCTCGGAAAATCGTAAGCTTTCACTCTTCTTCAACATTCTGAAAGACTCACCAATGGCGGTTGGAGATGAGGTTTGCCCACGAAAGAAAGGAAGTCGAGGTTGCACCCACTCTGGACTGTCCAGTCCTTCCGGCCAGAGTTTACACTGACCTTACGTGGCTCAGACCTGCCACCTTCTAAGGATCCACGTGATATGACCAAAGAGACAGGCAGTCTTAAACAATAGCTGCTTCCATCTTCCAATAAAAATGGAGCAGTTTGAATGAGTGGAAGGTCTTCACTAGACTAAGTGAAGTGTCTGGAAAACCAGGACTCTAATGCTGAATGAAACCCACCAACATTTACAACTCGCTGATTGTTAGAAATGTTGCATTTGGCTATATGACTATGTATACACACAAGTATATCATACAAGTAGTTAAAGCAAAATTGTTTACTCTAAAAAATTAAACCTTACAATAGTTATTCAAAACATCAAACATGACTGATTTTTAAAACAATTTTATGAACAGATGGAATAGTTGTCAAACACTTAGAAATAGCATCTTCTTAAAAAAAAAAAAAAAAGTCGGGAGGTAGCGGGCGCATGCCTGTAATCCCAGCACTCGGGGAGGCAGAGGCAGGCGGATTTCTGAGTTCGAAGCCAGCCTGGTCTATAGAGTAAGTTCCAGGACACCCTGAGCTATTCAGAGAAACCCTGTCTCAGGGAAAGAAAGGAAGAAAAAAAAAAAAAAGAAAGAAAGAAAGAAATAGTACCTTCTAACCTTTTCCTATTTTGTAACACCAAGGACATTATTAAACAATTTCTAACCAACGTTATCTATAAAAACTCTATTTGATTTTTATAAATCATACAAGGTAGGCCCTATTATTAATTGAAGGATTAATTGAAAGAAATGTACGCAGCGCCCTTAGTCATCTGTGACTCCAATGCTGTTCCCATTTCTAAGAAAAGCTTACTTACTATCCCTAAACACGAAGTGCATGTGTTTCAAGTTTTATACAGCAACTGAAAAAGATCCTATTCTGTTTATTTGGATGGTCTAGTCTTGCATAATCAACATAATTTTTATTAATACCAAGGTTGAAACTTGTTTTTTTTTTCTAAAAATCTATCCTGAACAACAAAAACAATTAGCTGCTTATTTATTTCAATACCTCTTCCTTTCCTACTTTGGTAGATTGCTATAACAACTAACAAATTAAGTCAAAGAAAGTACTGACCTGCCATAAATAAGGGATTCTAGATTTAGGCAAAGAGATTGGGATGCAGTTGGTTCTAAAGATAAATGTTGTTCATGTTTACAGAGAGGAATCCAGAAGTATGTCTTCCCACAGCGCAGGTGGTAGTCGGGAGGTAGCTACAATAAAAGCCCATCCTCATAATTAGTGTGGTCTAGGACATGAGGAGGCCATGTCCAGTGTTCCAAGGCCTAAGAGGTTGTGTAGTATACAATAGGAACAGATGTCTCAGTGGTAAGTACATTTTCAAAAGAATGAAGTAAAACTATTATATATCTTAGGAGAAAGTATAGTTTCATTATGTTGGATGTAATCACATAATACTTGGAATTGGTAACAATCTGGGCTAAGGTGAAAAAAATTAGAGACCAGACCAAGAAAGTCCTGAAACCTCTTTATTTAGGACCGGCTGACCGGCTGCATGGATTTATTTATGTACGCACACCATATTCTCATCGTCATTGCTCTTCTCCACTTCCTAAGGGCCAGTGAGACAACTCAGCAGATAAAGGTGCTTGCTGCTAAACCTGACAAGCTGAGTTCTGACCCTAGAACTCACATGATACAAGGAGAAAGCTAATTAATACCAATTTTCCTTAGACCACCACCTGCTGTGGCTCATGTGCAAACACACGCCATATACATACTAAATGTAAAAAAAAAGTTTAAAGAAATCACAAACCACACCACCACTCCAATATTCTATGTTAACTTTTGCCCTTTATATGAAAGTATTTTCTACAATTATAATGGAAGAAGAGAAAATTTAGAAATAAAATTATTTTGGGAGAGTAAAGTACATTTTCCATGTTGTAGGAATAAATCAGAATGGCCCTTTCAAAAAAACCCTCCTAGCCGGGCATGGTGGCGCATGCCTATAATCCCAGCACTTGGGAGGCAGAGGCAGGCGGATTTCTGAGTTCGAGGCCAGCCTGGTCTATAGAGTGAGTTCCAGGACAGCCAGGACTACACAGAGAAACCCTGTCTCGGAAAAAAAAACCAAAAAAAAAAAAAAAAAAAAAAAAAAAAAAAAAACCAAAAAAAAAAAAACAAAAAACAAAAAACCCTCCTAAATTTTTGTACAATGACTAGATCAGGTCTATGTTTTTAAATAAATAAGCTTCTGATTTACATAAGCTTCTGAATAACTGAACTCAAGGAAATCAAATATTTTGAAAAAAATAGAGTAATTTCAAGGAATAGTTTTATAATAAAAAGCAATTAGCACATCATGATCTATTTCTGTAAAATACAGGGAAAAAAAACCCTAGTTTTATGTTTGTATATGTGTATTAGTAAACAGAACCATATGGAAATATGCCAGCTGTAAGCAGTGGTAAACACTTAATCCAACGAGACTAGAAAGAGACATAAGGATGAGTAACTTCCAAACACCTTTGTATTTATTTAAAAATAGTTACTAGCCGGGCGGTGGTGGCGCACGCCTGTAATCCCAGCACTTGGGAGGCAGAGGCAGGTGGATTTCTGAGTTCGAGGCCAGCCTGGTCTACAGAGTGAGTTCCAGGACAGCCAGGGCTACACAGAGAAACCTTGTCTCGAAAAAACAAAACAAAACAAAACAAACAAACAAAAAAAAGAGTTTGGTGCTAAAAATAGTTACTAAAAGATAATCGGGGAAAGAGGGGAAAACCCCCCCATCCCATTGGGAACAATTTTTCAGACCCAAAGCACCAAAACACAGACACATATATATAACCAATCCTTTCTGACAATCATTACTAAGAATAACTAAAGCATCAGAAAACGTATGACACTGGTCTTTCTAAACACGTTATGACTAGCAACAGTCTTTTAATATCAACCTCCATTTCTTGTAAACTAGAAATTTTTCTTCCAATTACTGTGAAGATTAAACACATGACTTACGTATCATAAATGTCACACAAATAGCAGTTATATACTTTATGAAATCTGAATTAGTTGGCAATAAATACCAGGAAGAACAATACAACAGGAAGCCTGTTTTCTTAGGGATTAATTTAAGTAGGATAAGACCTGCCATCACCTAATACCTGTAACTTAACAGTGCTAAATGGCAACTTGAAGAATGACTTACCATTGGCAACCCTGATTCTAACTGCCGTCATATGCTGTAAAAATTAACTGGGCTAAAGTAGCTGTTAAGTGCTAAGAACAGTGCAGACTCACAGAAAGGAATTATTCTGCAGTACTACTATGTTTCTGACAACAGTGATTACCACACCTTCCAAGGTGTCATGAGTGTGGTAGTTTGAATGAAAATGGCCTCACAGGTTCACAGGGACTGGCACTATAGGGGTGTGTCACCTGGTTGAAGTAGGTGTGGCTTTGTTGGAGGAAGCATGTCACTGGGGAATTGGAGGGGGGGGGGAGGCTCTGATGTCTCAGATGCTTAAGCCATGCCTAGTGTGTCTCAGTTTCCTGCTGCCTGCAGATCAAGATGTAGAACTCTCAGCTCCTTCTCCAGCACCATGTGGGCCTGCATGCTTCCATGCTCCCCATGATGATAATGGACTGAACCTTTGAACTATAAGCCAGACCAAATAAAATAAGAGTTGCTGTGGTCATGGGATCTCTTCACAGTACTAATTAAAACAATGAGTTAACACACACAAGCAAGTGTATGCTATTAAGACATAACTAGCATAGAAAACACTGGTTTCATCTCACTCTTGGGGCAAACTCTTACTTATCGGATCTTCACTGGCTCACCTCCTAAAGCAGACAATGCCCACCGAGCATCTTTGTTTCCATGGAGTTAACCTATGTACACAATTTTCCCTTCTGAATTCTAGGTAATCATAGTCTATTTTACAATACAGCTAACCTTTGATTTTGAAACCATAGAATTAAGAAAAGGAGATGGAGTCTTAACTCCATAGACAACTTCCCATGGAGAGGTTAAAAAGAGCAAACCTGGAACGTCCCCAAGACAACCAAGTTTTTCAAAACCGATTTCAATCTGAACATAGATTTGTTCAGAGAATCTATGATAATCACCAGTTCCCACTACTGTGTAATCAACTGAGCTCCACCTAATCTGGCCTGTTGCTGGTACTCCTTTCTAAGACTCCCAGACAGCCTGTCATCTTTTAACACAATAGCCACAGATATTAAGTTACTGATAAAAGCTATCTGTAAAGATGCACTACAGGCATCAATTTAGTCTCACAGGGTAGTCACAGCTCCTGAAACCTAGCATACTTTTGGGACAGCATACTAAAGTAAACTTAGTCCAAATTACCAACTAGATCAATAGTTGGCTATTCTCTCATAACCAGTTTGCAACTCTAAACACAGATCTCTCTACAACAAATTGCTGGAAAAAAGAGAATGTATAAAGGCACATATAATGAACTTTCATACATTCTCTTAATGTATGAGTTAATAAAAATCACACACACCTTTAGGCAGGTGGGCTATTGGGATGGCAGAGCAAGTGAAGGCCTGCTGCCAAGCCTGACAACACGACGTGGATGAACACCAACTCCCATCAAGCTGCCCAATTACTACTTGTGAATTGGGGGATGGGAGGGTAAAATTTGTACTTTATTATGCGCGTGCGCGCGCGTGCACACACACACACACACACACACACACACACACACGCACACACACGAAGTAAATATTTAATAAAAATGCTAAAATACACTGTAAGGTGGTTACATATTATCATATACAGTTGTAATATCATAGAGAGGGCAGGGAGAGAACAGAAGATTTTGGAGCTGTCCTAAGTAAGTATTTGGTGCCCACCCCCCCACCCCCAATTTCAAAAAGAAATTCATAAGGAAAAAAAACTAGAATGATTCTTAAAGTAATGGCAAGTACCTGGTATGGGTAGGGAGAACAAAATTTGAGTGTTTACTTTGAATTTTCCATTTGTCTACATTTCCAGTAACATGTCCCTATGTTTCTATAATCGAGAAAGTGCTGCTTTACTCAGGACAATGGCATCTGCTTTACTCTCAGAAGGCAGAGGCTCTTTCTACTCACGCTACCTATTTGGTCACTGATTGCCATCCTCTGATGACTTTTGTACTAAATTCACCCTGAGAAGTAAAATAAATACACTAAGCAAAAATTAAATATCAGAACAGGGCGGTGGTGGCGCACGCCTTTAATCCCAGCACTTGGGAGGCGGAGGCAGAGGCAGGTGGATCTCTGAGTTCCAGGCCAGCCTGGTCTACAAAGTGAGTTCCAGGACAGCCAGAGCTACAGAGAAACCCTGGTGGTATGGTCATGGTCTCTCTGGGAGTCTGGCTCTTCTCACGTTATGGTGAAAAGGGTTTCACCCATATCTGCTATTTCCAGGGAGCTTTATCTTTTTCCTCCTCTTCAAATCTGTTCTCTCCATTTCTTGACCAAGATGCACTAAAAAAAGTATTTACTGGGGGAAAAGATGGGGATGAAGACACACTGGGGTCAGAGAAGAAACTGTGGGAGCCAGTGGTCTGAGCACTGCCCACTGAGCGTCTAACTAACTGCCTCCAGACACCCTTCTCACGGGCCTGCTGACCGCCTGCACTGTGCACACGTGGCAGGGGACAGCAAGGCTCTCTCCCACCTAGCAGGCAAATCCAGCATCATACTTTTTAACAGGTCAATTTGCCTCAACAACTCAGGTTCAGAACATGGAAGTCACACACTGAGACACCAATGAACTCAAACTTTAAATATTTTCTATATAGATGTTGCTAAAAGATCCACATGAATAATTTTCTGTCTCTTCCTTTCCTGAGACTCTCTCTCTCACACACAAATGTATATATATGTGTACACACACACACACACACACACACACACACACACACGGCCCTGGTTGACCTCAAATTCACAAGAGATCCACCTGCCTCCACAGGCACCTGTGTACAGCACAAGCCCTGGCCCAAAAGCTGAATTAAAATTTACTTTTTCTTTTTTTGCTATTATTGCATCAAATTACAATTCAGACATCGTGGGAATTTCACAAAAATCTTTCATAAGATCACATTTTTCATAAGGCTTTAATCAGAGATAACATCTATATGAAAAGAATTTTAATCGATATAAGTAATATAGTAACCTTATATTGCTTATAGTTAGATGTAAGCTCATCTTAGATCTTAGTGAAGACAATGAAAGTCAACTCATTTTTTTTTTGTTGTTGTTCTTTTTTGGTTTTTTGAGACAGGGTTTCTCTGTGTAGCCCTGGCTGTCCTGGAACTCACTTTGTAGACCAGGCTGGCCTCGAACTCAGAAATCTGCCTGCCTCTGCCTCCCGAGTGCTGGGATTACAGGCGTGCGCCACCACGCCTGGCTGAAAGTCAACTCATTCTTTTCAGCTTCTGTCTTAGCTGCTATGAAGATGAGAATAAAATCTGACTTCATGTAGCTTCTGGTAAATCTGCCAGTATTTTCTGTAGCCCTTGATATGTTAGTGTAAGTTTAATAGACTTCTACTACATGCAAAGTCTCAGCTACTCTAAGACCCTGAGTAGGAGAGCTACTGTCAGCACCTAGGTCAGGAGTCACGGTTCCATACAGCAACTTCAGAAACATCAACAAGCCATAAACCACACCAGCTCAATAAACTTATGATTTTGTTTTCCCTCAATTTTCAAATTAGAAGGTTGGGCCCCGTAGACAATGTTAGCAAAAAGGCTTAATGTTCTTGAAGAAGGTATCTGAGAATATAGTTTTCTCCAGAAAAAGAGTAAAATAATAAAATTCTAAGTTTGCTTAAATGTACTTACCATGTCTTTTCAAAATCAACATAGTGTATTAGTTCAAACAACAACCAAAGTGCACCTACCTTGTGTAAACAAGTGTCCACCACCCAGTTGCACACATTCTCCAGGTCACCTGACACCTCCAGCCTAGACCTGACAAACTCACAGAGCTCCTCGTTGCTCATCACATCCCAGATGCCATCGCAGGCCAGGACGACAAATTCATCCTCTTCCGCTCTTACAATCTCGTACACCTCAGGCTCTGGAGAGACGAGCTGCTCTGTGGGGCCCTTGCCATCAACACACTTGTAGTCATAGTCCCCCAGAGCACGCGACACTGCCAATGAACCGTTCACACGCTGAATCATCACACTGCCTCCTGCGTTTTGGATGCGCTCCTTTTCCATCGGATTACAAGGTTTGTGATCCTGGGTAGAAAAGCAGACTTGTCCATTCCTACACAGAACAGCTCGTGAGTCACCACAGTTGATAAAATAGATGTGTGTAGGTGAAATCATCACACCCACTGCAGTCGAACCACTCCTGTCCATCCCATTTCTCAGGTCTGAAAAGTTACGCATATATTCATCAATTTTCAAAAAGCCAGTCCTGATACCAGTCTTAACATTTTCCACTGAGGGCTCGAGAGCAGAGCCGGCTTTGTCAGCTGCCCTAAAGTCTTCATTGGTAGTGATGTGCTCTAAGAGATGTGTTGAACAGTAATTTGCCACTCGGGATCCAGCATGACCATCATAAACTGCAAAAAACGACCAGTTTTCCAAGCCGTGAGGAATACCCACAACTGCTGTGTGTGCATCTTCCATCTCCACTCTCCACCCTTGCATACTGCTCAGGCCATAGCGCAGGCCATTGCCAGCACCGTGAGCATTGTGCTTCTCAGTTTTGGGTTTATCCAAAAATGCACCCATGTTTAGTAATGAATCTGAAAGATAAAAAGAAAAGAAAAGAAAGCAGGTGTTAAATGCCCCTATTTGTTTGCCACAGTGTGTCTGCGATGCTCCATTTATTGGGTCTTTTCAGCAGTACCCCTGCTTACTGGGATGTCAACACAAGTTCCCTGATGCTGCTTTTAAGACACTCTTTAAATGTTTCATTTATCTTTAAGTGCAGTGATTGGTGTTTTACCTGAATATGCATCTGTACAACCCCTGGAACTAAAGTTACGGACAGTTGTAAGCCACCATGTGGATGCTGGGAATTGAACCTGGGTCCTGTGGAGTAGCCAGTGCTCTTAACTACTGAGCCATGTCTCCAGCCCTCAAGACTTTTAAACCCAGCACATAAGACAGAATGTAACCAACTAAATCAGAATCTCTGCAGGCAGACCATGACATCAGTGGACTGTTGTTACTGTTGGGTTTTCTCCCTTTGCTTTTCTTTAAAAGACTATCTTTCTATGTCACCCACTGTCCTGGAACTCACTATGTACACCAAGCTGGCAGAAAATTCAGAGGAAAATCCACTTGCCTCTGTCTCTCAGGTGCTGAAACTGAAGGTGCAAACTACACAGCTGCTGTCAGTGTTTCTCCAAAGCACTCTGAGGAGAATGTGCTGTCACACTGGCTGTGGCGGTGCACACCTGTAATCCCAGCACTGGTAAGTGGAAGGGAGAGGATCAAGAGTTTGAGGTCAGCCTGGATATACATCTCAAAAAAAACCCAAAATGTGCCAGCAGCTGAGCTCAGAATGTTCTAGAGAAAACCAATAAATACAACTTGGTTAGGATTCTTTTTTCAATTCATCTGGGCATGGTAGCATACTCCTGACATCCAGATGCTTGTGAGGATGAGGCAGGAAGAGCAAACCCTCACGCACTGAGCAGCAGCACAGCCTCGCCAGCTGCTTGGCACCAGTGCTCCCGGCAGGGACTCACAACCCAGGCTTTCTCTGAAGCCACTGCCCTGAATGAGCACACCCACCTGACTGTCAACCACCCATGTGCCTTTTGAGTGTATTTATTTATATTCTTTTACAAATTAACTTTTTAGTTCCAAATTGATCTTATTTTAAAGCTGGGGTTCTATTAGTTTTTTAAAGCACTATAAAGTTCCACTATCACTTTAATGTATATACACGTGTAAAGAATAATAAACTATATGATCCATGCACCCACCACAAAGCTTATCAAGGCCAGGAAAGCTCCCCTTTCTCATCCCTGGACTCTCCCATCCACAGTGGACAAGACCTCCAGTTTGCAGTAAGCATTCCTTGTAGTTTGACCATACTCCTGTACAACTTAGTTTCATACACTTAGGAGTTACACTGCTATACAAGATGCATTAGTTTTCCTCTCTCCTCTCCCTAAGGTTGGTTCATCTACACAGGTACAGGTGAACTGAGTTCATTTACTGTAATGAATTATATCCCTACACCACAGCTCTCCACTACCAATTAATGTTTGAGTTATTTCTTTTTATTGAAGGTAACAATGTTTTGGAATAATCCTATTGTAAATGTATGAATTTTCCTACAATAAAAAGATCATAGGTAGGGAAGGGAGGGAGAAAGGAAGGGAGGGCAGAAAATATGTTTAAGTCTTGAAGACAGAATTTGGCTGATCTTATCAGTCATGCTGTAACCGGGACACACCTTCAGTTTACGATCACATCTGACTATAGTTCATATTTATAAACATTCATATAAAACTGACAATGTAGGAAACAAGAAGACATCAAAAATAGGGCTTTATTTTTTTCAAAGAGCAAGTATCTTAAGACAAAGAAAAAATGGTATACTAATCATTTGTGTAACTTTGTAGACTCAAAATTAAGAGTGTGGCTATTTTTTTGTCTAAAAAAATTTAAGGAACTGGAAAGGGGAAAGCCTTTGGAATGTAAACAAAGAATATAGAAAATAATAAAAAAAAGGAAAAAAAATAAAAATCATCTTACTCAAAAAAAAAAATTTAGACCTCCACCATTCACTCATTCATTCATTCATTTTTGGTTTTCAATACACAGTTTCTTATGTAACCTTGGCAGTCCTAGAGCTAGCTCTGTAGGCCAGGTTGGCCTTGAACTCACAGAGACCTGCCTGCCTCTGACTCTTGAGTGCTGGGATTAAGTGTGATCCACCACTGCCCAGCTCTAGACATCCATTTTTTAAACTAATACCTTTCTCTATCCCATCCAGCTCTGAAAAGTCATGGTTCCTGGAAAGCCAGGTTTGGAGCTTCTGAAATACCTTCTCCCAAACTACTATATTCCAGTAAGACTTTATCAAAGGAAGCAGAGGCAGGTGGATCTTTGCAAGTTCACGGCCATCCTGGTCTAGAAAGCAAATTCCAAGCCAGCCAGGGTTACATTGTGAGACCCTGCTTCAAAAAAACCAAAAACACTAAAAGACTTTACCAACACTTAAACCACACCACTTTACATACTTCTTATTCTTTTGTCTACCACTTTCACTTTCCAACACACACACACACACACACACACAATGTACACAAGTACTGAATAAATGTTAGAAAAATTTATTTTTGTTCAGACAAATGAGCTATGTTAACTCAGGCTGCTCTCTGATCTACTGTAATCCTCCCTTGGATGCCAAAGGGTTGGGATTACAGCTTGGGTTGTCACACCTGGCAGCTTCTTTTTTTAAATTTTTCTTTTTTTTTTTTTTGACGTGGCTTAAGCAACCAATACTCCATCATAAATAAATGCCATACATTTGCTATGTGCACATTCTTCTTTGAGCTGAAGTCAACAGACAGTCCTAACATTATATTGCGAAGAAAGGCTTCAGGGGAGAAGGAGTAACTATGTAAGCCAAGAATCTCCTTCTCTCAGATAAACAGTTCTGGGGGACTGTATCCTGGAATGGAATCTGGGATAACGGATGCTAACAGTACCACGAGAAACCTGAGTCATTACAGAAAGAAGTTGAATATCCCCACAAGACAAGCACACACTAGGTTAGTGTTTGACAGTGTTCTGTATTTATTTCCTTTTAGGCATCTTCTACCTTTTGCTGAAGTTTAAAGATCTTATTTTCTATCAATCACTTTGAGTCAAATAAAAAAGGTCGTTTACACTCCTGCCTCCCTTCTGAGGGAGATAGTAAGGAGTAGGGTGTCCACAGAAAGCTGGGAAAAAGAGCTCTGGACTACTACTACCTGATTTTGCCCTGCCTTTTTCTTCTTCTTTTTTTTTAATAACAAGTCTCCCTGCAGTGTCCAGGCGTGCTTCAAACTCCTGATCCTCACGCCCTAGCATCCCTAGCAGCAGGAGCAACTGAAGGCACGAATTTATGACACCTGTTTTTATATAGTAATTTAGTTATATCTTAAGATTCATAAAGTCATTTTAACCACTGACAGTTTCATTGCATGGTATTATCTCTAAGTTTTGGCTATGAAATTTGTATGCTTCTTTTAAAAAGCTTATTAGTGCCAGATTTTATTGAAATGACTCTACAATTCATCATGTAACAGGAAGCTCAAAAAAAAAAAGTATATACACATTTCAACTTCAAAGAATTGAGCAAAATAGTTTCAAAGTATCTACACAATGTATAGTTTATAAAAATTAAGTACACTTACTTGTGCCCACAGAACAAACACATGTGAAAAGCACAGCAACGAACTGTGTGACAAGTAAGGAGAAGAATGTCTGCACACCACACTGGATCCCTACTTCTCCGGAATATCTGCTTTCCTAGAAAAGAACATCTCTTCCTGTTGTGAAATTCTGGGTATAGAGTCTCAGTGATAAGTGAACTGCCAACTGATTCCAACGGTTATAACAGTACACAGCAAGGGTACAGCTCACAAGAAACAGGCACAGTTCAACTGACATGGACTTCCTAAAGACGACTTCATATAAATAAATGAATGTTTCTATTGCTTGCTTTGTTCTGTCTCAAGGTGGGATCTCCTTCTACAATCTAAGGCAGCCTTAACCTTGCAGCAACCCTCTGTCTTACTCCTCCGTGCCTGGATTATGGAAGTGTAGGCAACTATGGCCAGCTTTTAGTTCTAGAGGACAATCACACAAGTTCCCACAAGGATGGCAACATCGCATCCTCTTCTCCTGGAAGGAAATACTGTCCTGCTTGGATTTGTTTGCTCAGTCTGGTAACTCGACACACGCTAGAGCTTTCAGAGAAAAGGGAACCACAATGAAGAAAATGCCTCCATCAAGACTGGCCTGTGGGCAAGCCTTTGAGGGTTTGGTTTTTCTTTTCTTCCATTTATGTATTTATTTATATACTTATCTATTTACCTACCTACCTGTTTGTTTATATGACAGGGTCTCCTTATGTAGCCCTGACTATTGTGGAACTCACTATGTAGAGGTCAGGTGGGCCTCAAATCACAGAGATCTGCCTGCCTGACTCCTGAATACTGTGATTAAAGCTATTTCTTGGCTGACGTGGAAGGACCCAGCTCACTGTGAACTGTACCACCCCTAGGCTGGTGACAAGTAAGCCGGCAAGTCAGTAAGTAGCACTTCATGGTCTGCTTCAGTTCCTAGTCTAACTTCCTCTGCCTATGACGGGGCTGTTACGCTGAAACAGACCTCTCTTACCCAAACTGCTTTTAGTAATGGTGTTTTATCACAGCAATAGAAACCCTGAGACAAATATCTAATGTTTCAAGCCAAATACACTCTACTGTATAAACTCTTAAGAAACCTTTCCAACCACATATATTTATCTTCATCCTGCATCCCAGGAAATAGTTTCTCTATCACAAACAATTCACTATATGTGACTTTATTAAGTGGGAATGCTTATGTACCGTGTGTGTGTGTATGTGTGTGTGTGTGTGTGTGTGTGTGTATGTTTGTGTGGCGCTCGCACGAACTCGTGTGACATGGAAATAGTTTTTTAACTTCAACCTTTTAATCAAAGAAATCAATCTTCTTACTGAAATTTATCTTTAATTGAAACTAAACTTGTTTATTATACTATAATTATTATATTTAGTTATATATATTAGGGAAGAAGCCATCAACTTAACATGTTTAATTTGAGAAATTTTAAATTTGTTGTTAAGTTTAAGAGGCAAGATTTAGCCTACTGGTCTCATGTTAAAACTCCCAATACTCCTGCCCTAGCTTCTGAGTGCTGAAAGTAAAGATGTGTGCCACCATACCTGGCTTGAAGAACTTCTTGTTAGCAACACAAATCAAACACACACACACACACACACACACACACACACACAAATATACCCCAAGGGCCAAAAATCAAATTGTACTTACCCTAAGCTTGCCTCCCTGAATCATCTATAAAGCCTTATGTAATGAATGGACTTTTAAAGGAATGATCCTAAGTATCCCATTGTTCTGAAATGTCCCAAACTAAATCCACTGGCACTCTAAATTCACAAGACACAAGCAGGAAGAGACATACATTCTGACGCTTGGAACAGCAGAATTAGAACCAACACTACACAGCACACCCTTCTCACCATGGCTACATGCCCTCCCCCAAACAAAGAGGACAGACAGACTGACTGAATGTCTATTTAGTGCTTATTCATTTGCTCCAGAAAGCAGATCTAGGATCAGTGGATTAAAAACCAGGGTTCTAGTTAACATCAAGTTTTTTTTAACCACCCCAGTGCTGAGGAACAAAAAGGGCACTGGCTCCCATAGAGCCATAGAGTTAAAGGTCACTGTGAGCCACTCTGTGGGTGCTAGAAACCCAACTAGAGCTTCTGCAAAAGCAGTTTGAGTTCCTAGCCACCGAACCATCTCTCCAACCCCATGTATTCTATCTGAACTTTATGTATGTCTGAAATGTTCCATTAAAATAAACTTTTACAGTTAATGTAATTTAGTGTTGTCTGCTAACAACCTGCCAGGATGGCTTATTTTAGAGACACTTGTACCTTTAGAACTCAGAAGTTCTAGGAGATTCATGCTGGTAGAAAGAACAAGTCAGCATCCTGGAATGGACTACAAGGAGAGTGTGTTTCTAGGGAAGTTTTCACATAGCTCCGACAATTTGTTAGGTCCCCTTGTGGAGACTGAAGACAGCATGTCCACGGCTGAGTCTACATCTTGGCCAAAATTGTCACTAAATCTCATGTCAGGCCCCTGAGCTTGGACTCCACGGTCACTGGGCCTCTTTATTTGTTACTCTTCCCAATAGGGCACACTGACTAAATCTCCTTTTCTCTTTTCTCTCTAGATTTACCCAAATCCCCTCTTTCCATAACCATACCTGGATATTACTCATAACAAGACAATTTAAACTCCAAGGGGAGGAAGCTTCCTTAACAATTTTATTCTCCCTTTACTCCTTAATATTTAGAAATGCCTCCCAAGTTTACAACATAACCTCAAGGGAAGCATACTGCTCTGTACAGTGCGATCGGAGAACTGCAGCAGGTCTGCTCTGAGACTCTGCAGACAACCATGACGCTTACCTAAGAAGGCAGGTATGATCCCCTATGATCCTCCCATATCTTAATTTTGGACCATATGCTTAAAATAGCATGTAGTCATATTAAGCAGATATCGCTGTACTCCTCGCTATATGGCAGGCATTACTTTAAATGCTTGACACCTACCTCTTTAAAATTCTACTTTAAGTATATCACAAAAAAGGGACTAAACAAAGCATTTAATTTAATATCATTAAGTATCACTGGACAACTAAAAAAAAGCAGCCTTCAGCAAAGGCCCTCCAGACACTGCAGCGTCCCCTTCTCTGCAGTGGCACACTTTTGGAAAAGGAGCATCTGGAAGCTGGCCGGCAGCACAATCAGTCAATCTCACTCCATCAAAAGGATGAAGTGCAGTCTGGCACTCAGGGATCCCCTTGGCTCATGGAAAAAGACATCTTCCAAGGTTCCTGTTCTTTTAACTAGAAAAATAATTAACACTAGTGACACTTCCTTTATAAATCTGCATGCTAGACGCTATTATCAAGATGCAGATATATACAGTAACATTCAAGCCTAGTAACGACCGGTAAGGAAAGCATTAAGATAGTATTTGTTTTATTTTTAATTATGTGTCTCTGTGAGAGTATGTACTCATAGGTGCCAGTGCCCGCCAAGGCCAGAGGTCTCAGATTCCTCAAGAGGTGAAGTTACAGCCGTTTTAAAGTCACATAAATGTGGGTGGGAGGTCAAACTCAGGTCCCCATCCACAGGAGGATGACAAGTTCAAAGTTACCTTTGGCTACGTAGAGTCTATGGTCAACCTGCACTCTCACCCAGAGATGCAGACAGACAAGAAAGGAAAGGAAAGCCTCAGCTAAGTCTTTTCCACCACCATGTTGGCTAACGACAGGCTAACAAAACAATCCCTTTTGATCACACTATAGAATTAGAAATGAATCCTTTAAAAAAATAAAAGCCAAGCTTATATAATAACTGCAAACTCTGACTCAGTGATTTTATTTCTGGGGTGTATTAAGTATGATGTTCTTTTTTAAACTGACAATCTAAGAAATAATACTTGGATTGTATCCCTAAGGATAAAACAACTACCAACAAATCAATGGTGAAACATAAATGGAGAAAACAAACATCACAAAACCTTATACATACTATATTCTCTCCTCCAAGAAGAGAAGCACTACATTCCTTCCCACCAATGCGTGGATTAGGCACAGTAACTGCCTTTTCAAAGAAGACAGACTGATGGGGGAGGAGATTATCTCCATCACTAAGTCAACAAGTTTTCCCATCAGCCAAGGGATCAAGGTCAGTACCAACAGTCACAAATCATGTTCATCCATGTCACGTTCCATGATGAAAATAACACATTACCACTGTGGTCTTCATCCCCCAAACAAACCTATAGCTGCTAATCATAAGAAAAGCAATGGATAAATCACAATATAGGGACATTTTACAAAATACCAACCAGTATTCCTCCGAACTGTCAAGGTCATAAAAAGGAGAAAAAGTCTGAGAAACTGTCACAGGCAAAAGGGGCTTTAAAAGACATGATGACTAAAATATAATGTGGAACGTTTATGTAATTTGGCACATTTACATAATGCAGTATATTTACATAATGTAGCAGATGTAATAGGATCCTGGAACAGAAAGGGCTGAGTTAGGTAAAAATAATGAGACATGAATAAATTATAGGTGTGAATTAATAACATGCCAAAGGGCTGAAGACACTGCTCAGCAGTCCCCAGCAGCTCCCGCTCCCGCTTACTCTCTGCACTCAGGCCCCAGCCTGCCAGGCAGCTCCCTCCCTGCTAACTCCAATTCCAATGGATTTGACACCTCCTGGCCTGCATAGCCCCACCCCACCCCCCAAACACATAAAGTATCCATTAACTCACACAGGTACACATACATATAAAAACTAAAAAATAAATAAGTGAAGCTACAAAGTTCTCATGAGTCTTGGGGTACTATCAGAAACTGGCACTGACAGGCAGACAGTCAGTCATCTAAAGCTCGTTTATTTGCCTGGCATTGGGTGGGGAGTGCTAGCTAGGAATTCACAAGGGACTGTTCCACAGACTACCCCCAAGTGGCCTCCCCTGTTTGAGGCCCTCGGCACTGTGAGACATCTAAGTCAGAAGCTTAGACTCTCAACAGTCAGTGTTATTTGTACTACATTTTGCTATTACAAGCAAGTTACTAAAACCCAATCAGATTCAATGAGGAGGAAGGAAGTCCCACTTCTTACAGGAGAAGACTAAAAATGTGCAGGTGTTGAGAGTCTGGATTTAGACACGGCATGCTTCACCACTACAGACCAAGGTGGGAAGCCTTCCTAAAAGCTCGGTTAAGCTTGCAGTAAGGCCAACGTACACATGTATAATCCCACCACAGAAGTAGACAGGGGACTAAGGTCAGCCTCAGCCTCAAAATGAGCAAAATGAGTTCAACACCAGCCTAAGCTACAGGAGGCATTGTCTCAAAAGAAAAGGGGAAACAATCTCTAAGTTTGAATTTGTAATACTGAAATGCCTTTGGTTTGGTAACTCAACTTCTAGAAATTTTGGAAACTGGAGGAAGTAACCAACTGCTCTCTGAGGTAGTCAGTAATTTCAGATTGATTGATTTAGAAACCGCTTAAATACAAGAATATTCCATGAAATGTTTACAACTCCACAATCACTGTATGCATTGATGAAGCCTGCTAAATGACATCCTTGCTACTAATGACTTACGTTTCCATGAGTGAACATATGACCAAATCACACAATGGAATACCACCCAACCTTAAAACAACAAAACAAAACAAAAAAAACCCAAAATTACCCTGTTATTTATGAGAACATGGATAAATCTTATGCCAAGTGAAATATACCAGGCACAATAGCTCACAGTAACTAACGTAATTTAATATAGTTATTATGCTGTGCTGTGCAGAGAATGCCAAGAAAGAAATTCTGGACACATTCAGTACAAATAAAATCATTACAGGCCAAGTGTGCGGTATACAGGAACAAAGCAAAAGATCCTGGAAACCGAGGTTCTGTCTCATGGCAACGGCAGGGAGGCTCAGCAGCATGTCTACCAGTCACTGCCACAACACCAACTAAGTATGGAGCTTGGTGACTGGTTTTAGAACTTTCTGGCATTCCCCCCTCCCCCTTATATCTATTTCCCATCCAGAGTTGGCTGAATGCACAGATGCAGAACCTGCAGATTTACGGGGGAAACTATACAGAATCTAAAATCATCAAACCTGGAAGCAGAGTACAATGGTGGATGGGGAGTGGGGGTGGGTGGGGGAGCCAGGGAGTGTGGTGGTTTGAATAAAATGACCCCCATAGGCCCACAGGTACTATTAAGAGGTGCAGCCCTGTTGGAGCAGTGTGGCCTTGTTGAAGGAAGTGTGTCACTGTAGGGGTGGACTCTAAGGTCTCATATGCTCAAGCTCTGGCAGTGCAGCTCAGTTTCCGTGTTGGTTTGAATAGGCTTGGCCCCCATAGGTTCATGTGTTTCAACGCTTGGCCATAGGGAGCGGCACTACTAGGAGGTGTGGCCTTCTGGAGGAGGTGTGTCACTGTGTAAGCAGCTTTAAGGTCTCCTAGGCTCAAGCTCTGACCCATGTGGAATCAGAGCCTCCTCCTGCTGCTTTTGGATCAAGAAGAGAACTCTTAGCTCCTCCGCCAACACCATGTCTCCCTGCATGCCGCTCGCCACATTTCCTGACATAACAGACTAAATCTCTGAAACTGTAAGCCAGCCCAATGAAATGTTTTCCTTTATAAGAGTTGCCATTGGTGCCTCTTCACAGCAATAGAAACCCAAAGACAGGGAAGTGTGGTGATGGGATATAAATACCCAGTCAGACAGGTGTGTGGACTTACACCAACTAGGATGGTGCTCACCTATAACCCCAAGGCAGGAAGAAGACAAATTTGAGGCTTTCCTGAACTACTCTGCAAGACCCTACCTCCCAATAAAACAAATATGGGAGCTGGAGGGGTGGCTCATGGGTTAGGAACATATCCTACTCTTGCAGTATCCAAGTCAGTTCACAGCAACCACGCTGAGCAGTTTACAACTGCCTACAGTAACTCCAGCCCATGAGGTTTCAAAGCTTCAGGCCTTCTCAAGCATCCACTCACTCATGGGCAAACACCTGCAAACACACGCCCATAATAAAATGTATCTTTTAAAAATAAAAAGGTTAAAATTTTTAGAAGTATTTTTAGGTAATAGATATTAACTCAACTCAACTATTCCAGATACATACATACATACATATGGAAATGAAACATAGAATTCTAATCAGTGCACACACAGAATTCTATACCTCCTAAATATATACAAATTTTTAAATATATACAATTTTAATGCATAAATTTTGGAGGGAAAAAACCTAACACTAGTTAAAATGATAGAAACTGTCTTCAAGAAAAGTCAGGCTGAGAAAACCATCCCCAAAATGCAATTCCCCACATTCACTCAGAGGGAGAGACTCAGCAACAGAAGAAGAAAGAAAAGTCAGTGGAGGAAGCTGCCAATCGGACCAGGGAATATCTAACAATACAGAAAGGGAAGAAAGGCTGGGCGGCGGTAGCGCACGCCTGTAATCCCAGCACTTGGGAGGCAGAGGCAGGCGGATTTCTGAGTTCGAGGCCAGCCTGGTCTACAGAGTGAGTTCTAAGACAGCCAGGGCTACAGAGAGAAACCCTGTCTCGAAAAACCAAACCAAAAAAAAAAAAAAGGGGGCGGTGGTATCAAACAGGTGAGAAGTTTCCCTAACTAGCCAATACTGCAAAGAGAGATTGAAAGCAGAAGCATATCCAAAAACTGACTGAAGTTCAAAACACTAGTGTGAAACATGAAATCCTAAAAATTCCCAGAGGAGAACAACTATGTCACACACTGAACCAGAAACCAAAACAGCATCTGAAATCTTGAGATTATTATTTGGCAAACATGCAAGTAATTTCCCGCAGAACTGTTGTTAGAATACTTTCTCAGGAGAAACTCTCACAGAAGACAGTGCATACAGAATTATAGGTATGTAACACTCCGCAGAAGCTAAAAGCATGGCGGCAGGCACCTGTGTCACTATGAATACATCTTAAAGCTAGAAATGTGATGCTATTTACTTTTTAAAACTTAGAAAACATAACCAATTAGTTTAAAAACTTAAGTACATCACAGAAATATGAAAACATTTGAATACTATAAGAACACTACCAAGATGCTCTTGGCAGCAGTTACTTCTAAAGAAGAAGAGTGACTGAGAGGGAACTTGGTGCAAAAGGTCTGATGCTACTGTCTGTTATTCAGGTGGTGGGATCATGGATCTTAATTCAACTTACAACTAGTCTATAGAACTATTCAACTTACATACACCATTATAAAGACTCTTCTCTTGATAAGATCATTTTAACACACTATTGAAATGGTCAATAATATCCATAACTTTGATAATTATTGCAGTAACACCCCAAAAAGGATATTTGTTCTGTTCAATTGTGGAATGTGAAAATGCCACAGAAACTGTTTAGCCAAAATAAATGTCACTTCTGTTTTAACAGAAGTCTGACCTAACACTTACAAATAAAAGATCAACTCATTTATCTGCTTTCTGAAAGTTCTTTAAAACTACTTTCAAGAGGACTGAGAAGAGGCAGTCTGATGGTGTGTGCCTATAATCTCAGCAAGCAGGAGGCCAAACAAAATGCTCTGAAGTATATACTGAAACTCTGTCTTACAGGGAGAATGGAAGAAACTGTAAATGTCTTTTAGTCTCCTGTATTAATTTTCATCTCCGAGGCTTGCGCAGCACCCATCTCCTAACCTAAGCCTAGCCTCCATACAATCTTATCTGTACCTAGAATATCTTCAGCCTCAAACTTAATGCTAAAGTCACTTTCTGAGCCCTGGGCTGGCTGATTCAACCCAGCTGTTCTGGCTCAAACTCCTCTCCAAACTAACTGATCCAACCTGGCTTCTCCCTCGGCCTCTCCTGACTCGCCCTGCCTGGCCTCATACTAACTTTGGTAACTGTTCTAATCTGCTGGCTCCTGTCTTCACCTGTGTCCCGCTTATTTGCTCTTTAACCTGTCTCTGTAAAACTCTTTCAGTAAATGCTTTTTCTCTCTCTGAACTGCTGCTCTCTTCCCTTTCCTCTCTCCTCGTGAGTATTGGGCATATTCTGTCAAATCTTTCTCTGATTCATCACTTTGTCTGCCACTCATTTAGACATCACTTTAAAACAGGGATGCTTTCTTCTACAAGCTAACTTTACCTTCTTTGTTTGGGATTAAAGGTGTGCTAAGGGCTGAGCCACACCACAGCATTTTTTTTTTTCTGGTTTTTTTTCTAGACAGGGTTTCTCTGTGTAGCCCTGGCTGTCCTGGAACTCACTCTGTAGACCAGGCTGCCCTCAAACTCAGAAATCCTCCTGCCTCTGCCTCCCAAGTGCTGGGATTACAGGCGTGCGCCACCACGCCCGGCATTTTTTTTTTTTTTTTTTAAAAACCATGGGTTGTAAGAGATTGAACTCAGATCCTGATGCTTGTGTAACAAGCACTTTACTAAGATATCTCCCCAGCTCAAATTCCACTAATTGTAATAGTTGTTTGGATCAAGAGCTAAACACAGTAACTTAAGTAAATCTTTATTTTGTTCATGTATCTGAGTATGTATGGAGATAACAGCACAGTTCTTCTGAGGTTAAGGCCCATGACCTTTCTGGATCACATAGTATAGTTTGTAAACTTCAATACTACTTGTGATGATCTGTATGTGCTTGGCTCAGGGAGTGGCAGGGTTAGAAGGTGTGACCTTATTGGAGTAGGTGTGTCACTGTGGGTGTGGGCTTTAGTCCTAGCTGCCTTCAGATGAAGATGTTGAACTCTCAGCTCCTACTGCATCATGCCTGCCTGGATGCTGCCACGTTCCTGCCTTGATGATAATGAACTGAACCTCTGAACCTATAAGCCAGGCCCATTAAATGTTGTCCTTATAAGAGTTGCCTTGGTCATGGTGTCTGTTAACAGCAGTAAAACTTTAACTAAGACACTGCTTAAGGTGACTTAGGCTCACACTTTACTCATCTGCAGTTAAAAGGAAAGACTCCAGGCCTAGTCTGTTTGGACCATACCTGAATATGAGGATTGACATATTATATACCGAATTTGAATATGGACACATTATCTATATTTCAACATAAGAAATTAAATCTTTCTTATAATCCAGTTTCTATTAAATATGGGGAGCACACACCCTCCACATCAGTAAACTCAGAAACCAGTTGGTCTCATTCTTTTTTCCATTTTTTTAAATTACATTTTATTTGCTATATGTAAATGTATGGAGATGCACATACCACCAAGAGGTAAGGAATTTTTAAAACTCTTACAAAATAAGCTGCTTAAAATAGTGCCTTTCTAGTTTCAAATTTTAACCAAGGACACAGTGTATAAGGATTATCAAGATACATTTCTATGATCCAGCCCAGTGCCCTACACTTCCAGCCTCTCGCTAGACAAATCAACAGCTGCTACTGCTACAGTGTTCAATATATTAGATCACAAATTGGTCCCATCCATTTCTCAACATTTTAAAGTGATGTTTTATTTGCACGTGTATCTGTCTGTGGACACACATGTCATGTACACTTGTCAAAGGACAACTTCTGGGGGCTGGTCCTCTCATGTGGAGTTCAGGGAATAACTCAGTGAGTCAGGCTTGGTGGCAAAGGCAGCACTACCTAACCAGTGAGCCGTCTCCTCAGTCCTGTCGGTTTATTTTTTTTTTTTTTATTTGTTAAGAAAAGTCAACCTGAGGGGTTAATTGTAAAATCCTGTTTCCCCGCTTCCCCTTCCCAAGTGCTAGATTACCTGCCTCTCAGGTCTTAATGTTTTAGTACTGAAGCATAAGTTATTTCTTCTTCCAAACAGCACAGTAACATTACTTCTTAAGATTTTTTAATTAATCATATGAAAGTTCAAAAGCATTTGAACTATCAAGAAACTAATAAATTGATTTTCCCATTTTATTGTACTAATTAGGTAAGAAAACACTAATTACACCCAGCTCTGATAGCCAATAGATGTTATTCACAGAGGTAAAGGACTCTGAAGTTTTAAAAATTCCTCAAAAGTGAAACTTGGAGGTGAAGATCAACGTATTAAGTCACAAATCTTGTGAGGTTACCTTACATGTAATAGAGATCACGAGAATGGCCGCAGCCTCCTTCCCTCAGTTGGAAATCACAGCCAGCATTATTTTTCCCTGAGCTGTGAATTTAACCTAGAGCTTCACACATGCTAGATGTGAAGCCACACTATGTCCAGGAGTTTCACATTCGGGGCAGGAACAATCCCTTTTTAACCCCATCTGAGGAAAGTTAGGTCACACCCCATCCGCTAAGCTATAAAAGAGAAGCACAGCATTGCTGACGTCACATGTTGCTTTGCTAGAAATTTTACTTGGGGAGTGGGGGGGAAGGAGGAGGGAGAAGTCCCATCTTTGTTTAGCTATAACTAGTATGTTCTAAAACACAAGCTACATGCAGATCATAACTGTGAACAGAGTATGTATGTATATAAGCTACAGAGGAAAAAAAAGCCAACTTTACTGTCTGGCAAACTTTCAATTAAAACTTCTCAACAGGACAGTGTAGCCAGCAAATAAAGGAGGAATCAGTACTGACACACGGAGACTCCTACTAGAACGTGGCGTCTGAGGCAAGAAGAGCTGAAGGCTGACCCGGGCTAGAGTGAGAATTTCCCCAAAGTAAGACAGACATCACTTGTGGTCTTTTTTGCAGACTGTATTTACCTTTAATTATGGGCTTGTGATTCTAAAGTATAAATTATAACTAATATGCAAGAATATGGGTGAATCTTATTAAGCACAATAAAAGAAAATACATGTCAAAATTATATACTGGACGTTGGAAAGAAGCTCCGAAGTTAAAGAGCACTGACTGTTATTCCAGAGTCCCAGGCTTTGACTCCCAGCATACATAAGGAGGCTCACCTCCATTTCTTTTTTTTTTTTTTTTTTTTTTTCTTTTTCTTTTTTCGAGACAGGGTTTCTCTGTATAGCCCTGGCTGTCCTGGAACTCATTCTATAGACCAGGCTGGCCTCGAACTCAGAAATCCGCCTGCCTCTGCCTCCCAGAGTGCTGGGATCACAGGCGTATGCCACCACCGCCCGGCCTCACCTCCATTTCTAACTCCAGTCTGAGAGGACCCAATGCCCTTTTCTGGCCTCTACAAGTAATGTACGCACATGGTGTGCATACACACACAGCTAAAATACCTACACACATTAACAATAAATTAATTCTTAAAACCTATTTAATTTAAATAATTTAAAAAATTATTTAGAACTATATGATTTAAATAAAAAATAAAAACAGGCTAAACTATTACAACATATAGAAACCAGAAATCAGGAAAACATAAAATGCCTATAATAATATGAATAACTAAAAAGCCAGACAAACTAACATGTCTCCATCTTTAACAGTGACATGACTTAGTGGTAGACTTAATAAAGCAGCAGAGTCTGAAATGGTGGCAATGGCTTTTGGGATTCCTGCAATGAGTATAAAATAAATATGCCATACATACTTTAAGAAAATACTAAATTTCAGTTAGGGATTAGCGAAAAATGAAACACACCCCTCTTTATCCCCAGATGCAGGTACAAATCTATAGCCCCAGTTAAAACAACAACAAAACAAAACCCCTGATTTAGCATTTGACATGACGGCAACTTGAAAGAGAAAAGCAGTATATGTCAGGTGGCACCTATTCTTATCCAGACAGCTGTATTAAGAATATGATATGTGGGCTAGAGAGATGGCTCAGAGGTTAAGAGCACTATCTACTCTTCCAGAGGTTCTGAGTTCAATTCCCAGCAATCACATGGTGGCTCACAACCATCTGTAATGAGATCTGATGCCCTCTTCTGGCCTGCAGGGATACATGCTGCAGAATGTTGTATATGTAATAAATAAATAAATCGTTAAAAAAATATATATGTAGGGGGAGGGACTTGTTTGGAAGCATGTAAAAGATAATTAAACCCACTAAAACTGAGTATATCATCAAAGAGGAGGAGCCTGAAGGAACAAGCTCTTGAACAGTGGTTCTCACCTTCCTGATGAGACCCATTACTACAGTTCCTCACTTTGTGCTGGCCCCCAACCATAAAATTACTTCATTGCTACTTCATAAATGTATTTTTGCTATTTTTAAGAATCATAATGTAAATATGTGATAATGCAGGATTATCTGTGACCCTGTACCCACAGGTTGAGTACAACATCTACTAATCAAAAGGTGGAAAAACTGAAACCAGATACTGCACAGCACAGTACTTCATTCTTGCTAACAATCACTTCTGAAAACTAACACTTGTATTCATTCATTTTTATTCATTTTACTTTGGCTAAATTGAGAGGTAGACACCCCCACACATACGCACGCATGCCACTATGGTTCAGCCGAAATTGACTTCTGACCCCTACTGGCTTCACAAATGAACTTTATATTTCGTGAATTAAGTTTGTATCTGTTCAATTACAGTGTAATAAATAAAATTCTCACCCAAGCAAGCTGCTACTTCAATCTACCCACTAGTAGTAATGACAACACTTCTTGTAGCCCAAAGCAGAAATCACCCTTTTTCTGGACACAAACCCAACCACTAATGTTCCATTAGTGCTGCTGGTCAAGTGTCCCCATGCTAAGCTTCCCGTCATCCCTGCTCCCCCCCCCCCCAACCCGACTGCCATCAACTGCCATTTCTCTAATCTAAATCACCCACAACTTTTGTTTTCTTAAAACCCAATCTAAATGTCCAAAGTGAAGATGTGATAGCTTCTCATGGCTCAAGAAAGAAGGTGGAGGACCCCCAACATAACAATAACAAAACATCCCACTAAATACAAAATAATGCCTAGTCTACGTTAATCCCAGTCTAGGTTAACCAGAATGAGCAAATAACCTCAAAAAAGGGACAAATTATCTTAGAAAGGAGTCAAGATATAGATTAAGAATAATATAGAAATCTCAGTCATCACCGACTCTTGCAAACATTTACTACCCCAACTAGAGTTTGTTTATAAAGCAAAACTGAGAACTTGTGGCAGAATATTTGATCATACTGTGAATCCCGAGATTGTGTTATTTAATGGAAAAACCTGTTTCTGGTTGTGGTATGGCTCAGCCCTTAGCACACACCTTTAATCCCAAGCAATGAAGGTAAAGTTAGTTTGTTGAAGGAAGTACCCATCTTTGAGTCTTATGTCTCAGGAGCAGACAAAGTGATGAATCAGAGATAGGATACTCCCAGCTCTCCTAAGGAAAGAGAGGAAAAAGAAGGAGCAGTGCAGGGGAGAAGAGGCAGTTTTACTGGGAGAGTTTTACAGAGACAGGCTCAAGAAAAAACAAGCCAACACAGGTGAAGACAGAGAGCCAGAAGATTATACAAAGTTAGTATGAGGCCAAGCAGGGCAGTTCGGGGACAAGTGAAAGAAGCCAGTTTGAACCAAGTCAGCTTGGAAAGGAGTTTGCGCCTGAACAGCTGAGTTGAACCAGCCAGGCAGAGTTCGGAAAGAACTAGAAAGGATAAGTTTATTCAGCAATAAGTCTCAGAGGCTGACAACATTCTAGGCCTAGATAAGATTGTACAGAGGCTAGAAGCCTCTAGGCCTAGGCCTAGGTTAGCAGACTGAGGCAATAAACCTCAGAGATGACAATTACATCAGGCAAATAACAGTTACTTTTACAAGAACTATTATATTAAGCTAAAATTTGTTTTTACACTTTAGAATTTGATTCAAGACACTACTGACCAATTGAAATCCAGTTTCCCCAAGTTTAGGCTAATAAGCCATTAAAGCTTTAAAGTAACCAAACAAATTCTAAGAGGCTGGCTGTGCAGATCAGTACTTGAATGCAAGCTGAAGACCCTGGGTACTCCCTCATCACCTCCTCCCCCCAAAAAGGAATCGTCAAGGTTTACTTGGATAGAATTACCTGGCCTCATGTCATAAGTGAAACCAATGTTCATTTTTACATTGTAAATAATACAAGTAAATCCACCTCAAAGTAAAAACCTAATCTTGATTCAGTGCAACAATGAGAATCACAAAATCTTACAAATGAAAAGATCATCATGAGTCAAAATAAAAACAAAGACTCAGACCTTTCAAGCTTAGTGTGCAATGCTTGTATAATCTCAAGAAAAACATCTTTACCAAACTCTATCAGCACAGACACTAGAACCTTGCGGCTACAAAAGCCCAAAGCAAGCACCTGCTTCTCAGGCAGGGGTAGAGCAACCTCACAAAAAGCAAAAGCAAACGCACTGCAGGTAATATGCCAGAGTCACGAAGTTAGGGGAGCAGTGACAACAGACAACCTGAGGACAGGAACTAAAAACAAATTAGGAGCATCAATCATCCTTTAGCTGAATTGTCAAATAAACACCCAGAGAACAAAAGTAGCAGCCACAAGCCAGTGACAGTATTATCAGACACTAGTGGTCAGCCATTAATCGTTAAACTAAGAACAGAAAAGAGCAAGGTCCTTTCCCAACACAAGGTCCTTTCCCAACATTCATTTTACAGACATTCCCAAGCCAATAATCTGCCTTTTGTGGTGTTCAAGATCAAATCCAAGGCCCTAACCTAGTCCATCCCTCCTTGCTTGTCAACAGTCCACTGAAAGCACTGTTCCTTTTCTCACTAGCCTACTCCCCCCTCTAAAAACTCTCTTCTCACTGTTGACACTAAGTCCTAGTTTAAGAACTGCTGTTCTCTCTTTGGGTCTTATTCTAAACCGAAATCAATACTGCTCCTAAATACAATTTCCCCTTTCTTAACACACTCCAATTTTTGTCCCATTGCTCAAAAACTCATCCTTTGCTTTTTTTTTTTTAAACTAGTAAAACTCAGCAAGACACGGCAGTGCAAACCTGTAGTCTGAGCTACTTGAAGACTGAGGCAGGGGATCACTTGATTCCAGCAGCAGCCTAGGCAACAATGAGAACAAACAAAACAACCAGTTAAGTTCTAATCAGCTTTAAATGTGTAGAGAAAACATACACATCCTGTGTTTGAAAGCAGCCCGAAAGAAGTTCAGCTGTACAGTGAACTAAAGTCACTGGCTATCTCTGACAGATCTATTTGGGGACGAAGGTCTCTTTTTTTGTTCATTACTCTGTACCCACAGCATTGAACCTGAGTAACCCAGAGCTGTATATTAAATACTTTACCACTGTGAACATTTTACACCTCTGTAGGTTATAGCCTAGAGTAAATGAAAATAATAGAAAGCATCCCAAATATTGAATTTATATCATTTTAGGATGCTTTTTTTCTCATTTGTAGGAAAATATAAAGGACTCACTACATTCAATTAAAAAAAAAAACAGGACCTTACCTCAGAGGTGAAATGTTTCATTTGGATAGGAAGACCTATACCTAGAGAGATTAAACACCCTCAAGCAACAGTTACTTCCTATGTTCTCCAACTCATAGAATATCTATTTACTTCTTTTCAGTATTTGGAGCACTTACACCAAATCAAGAAAATGCAATTCTATTTAAGAGCCAATGATAGCAGCCTCAAGCATAAAATACTTTGAAATCCTTTTTTGTTTGTTTTGCAACAGTAGCCTTGGTCTATCCTCCATAGACCAGGCTGGACTCAAAAAGATCTGCCTGCCTCTGCCTCCAGAGTGCTGGGACTAAAGGCCTGTACCACCAGGGCCCATGAATTCCTCTAAATTTTTAAATTCATCTATATATCCTCTGTCAGTCCTGCTTCTTCTCAGGTACCCACCCCTATCAAAATACAAACTATCCACTTGCTTCTCTCTGTTACATTACAAATAGGAGAATTTAACCAACTTTTTAGTTTTCATTAAAAGAACTGTTTCTGTTTCTATGATACAATGTATTTTTCACTAACCATCTATTTTGTAGTGACGGTCATTCTAAATAAACAAAAATCACAATGCTCCTAGAGACAGATGTTATCCTCCCTTTCTCCTTCAGTAATTGGTTCCATCCCTAGAAGCTCCTACAACGGTGGACAGCATCCAAGAGCTGACCCTTCGTACCTAGGTCCTGGTTCTTCAACAAATCCAAAGTAGGTTTTCTAAGTAGTGATGCTTCTGAATTCAAGATGTTTAACTTTCCAGAAGTTAAAGCCTAAAAACACAATCTCAATGATACTTTTTTGTTCATTTGATTCTTTTTGAAACTATGTACCTAGACAGGCCTGGAAACAGCATTTCAAAATTCTCCAAAAGAAAACATTGAATCTATTCTAACCTTAACAAGTTAATAATGAACTATTTAGTATTGTAGGGCTGCAGTGGGGCTCTGTGTTGGAGTACACTAGTACAAGGACACACACACACACAAAAGCAACTTGGCAAGTCATAAAAGTTTCAAAGTGGTGAACTGCTTCAAATATCACAAGCCTTAGTAGTAAGTCTACTGTGTGAAGTACAATTGACAAAGCTACTAAATTCTTGAATTATTAAAAGTAACAACATTTAAAATGCCTACTGTTTGTTGCAGGGCTTGTGGGAAGTAAAGGCAGAGACAAAGTTCTGTGAGTCTGAGGCCAGCCTGGCCTACATAGGAGTTGTAGAGGCAAAAGGAAGGGGCTAGAGAGTGAGACTCCTGGACAGAGGACAACCCAACAAGCAAGCAAACGAGCTTCATGTTATGCCAAGATACTGTAGATAGTCGCTTCACTTCAGAAGTGGGTTATCTCATGACAATTCAGAAGCAAAGTGTTTCATAAATTGAGGAAATAGGACTCTGAAGACATAGGCTGGGCATGTAGCACATAAGAGATGGTTGGTCTAACATGTACAAAACCCTGGGTTCAATCTCACCTCCAAAAAAAAAAAAAAAAGACCTTCATGATATTCATGTTTTCTAGGATACTAGGTTATTAATTAAATCTCCAACATAGTCTTACATATAAATTAGAAATGTTATATAATCAAGAAGTCAGTAAAAGGTCCTTTTATCCTCAGTGACCTAACTGCCTGATCACACTACTGAAAGCTAACGCAAAGGATGTTCTTTCTGGGAGGACAGAGATCAGATCAATCTCAACGGAGGCTAGAGAAAGACACTGACTAGGAATCGGTCTACTTGTAAAGACTTGAAAACAAGCTGGGGCTGAGGGAGGTGATCTAGGGGCATGAACATAGAGATTTCCAAATGACTCCCTAAAGATACGGTACAGTGAGTTGAAAACCCCAAAAGTAAACAGCAAGCACAACACAGGTAAGAAGAGCACTCAGCACACACCTGCCTGGCACTCACAAAGCCCTGGTCCTATCTCTAGCACCCTATCTCTCCAACCAGACAGGCCTGAACACTCGGGTAACCCTAGAGCTCTCAGGAGGTGGAGGCTGAGGGTCTGAGAAGCTCAAAGCTAACCTGAGATTTGAGGCCAGCCTGGAATAAAGGAGACCCTGTTTACCAAAGAGTAAAGTACACATTCTGAGGCTTCTGTAGCTTTTTCACATGTACTAATTACCTGGTAGAAACTGGTGACAAATTCTGTTAATTTAACATGCTCTACACTCAGCAAATATAACTTACAAAATCTAAATAGTTCCCAGTTTTACTCTATCTTACCTTTACTGAGTTTACAGAACAGTGGTATGGAGTCTACCCAAATTTTCAATAATCTTATCTCATATCTTCAGCTAATGAATCCTCTGAGTCAATACACTGTTAACATTCTTGGCTATATACAACAAAACTTAAAACAGCAGTATTCAGGGTCATTCTAATTCTAAAGTGAGTTCACTAAGGTAAAAGAGCTGAAGAGAGAGAGGCCTTGGGGAGTAAAGGGGCCTTGACACCAAGTATGACATCCAGGTTGGATCCTTAGGACTCATAGGGTCGAGAGGAAAGCCGCAGCAGCGGCACAAGGGCAGCACCCCCCCCACCACTTATAAAATAGAAAAGGAAAATAGGAACAAGGAAGAATCACAGAAAACCTAAAACTATCACATTCTTCAAATCTCTTACCATTATTCATACCTTAAAATTACTGCATAAATAAATCCTATTTAATTTGAAAGTTGAAAAAATTAAAAATAGAAACCACAACCAAAAATCCTTGTATAAATCTGATACCACTGATTTTTTCCTATTTAAAAAAACAAACACTAAGTCGCCTAAATAGTATTTTGCAGGAAACATAAACTATGTATTCTAAGAAGTTCATTGTAGTAATATTTTTAACCAGCCTTGCTCTGTGGCCTCTGGAACTTGCAATTATCTTGCCTCAACGTCCTGAGTGCCAGGAGGATAAGTCATTATTAGGATTAGATTATTTTACTCCTTTGTGTGCAAGGTAAGGTTACAATATGATTACACATAACACATAACTACTCAGGAAATATAAATTATATGGGTTACAGCATTAATGGTAGGAGGGGGAGAACATTCACTCCCAGTATCAGATACAATAAGAGAGATATTTACCAACTCATGTACAAGGGCATAGACCTTTCACTCTTGGCTCAGCTAATTCTTAAAATCTCCATATCTAAGTGATACTATATGACAACTGAATTCAAAAGTTTCCACTAAAAAATATAATCATAGGAAAGAAACATTGTAACTTTCAAGAGCTACTTCTTCTCATCTAATCAACTATGAATCAACTGCTCTTAGAAGCACAACTATTTAGACATTGTTCCATTCCTTTTGATGATATAATCTTAGGGGATTTAATAGTTATGTGACTACTAACATAAAACTGTATAGTGACACGACTATCACAGGAACTAAAAAGGCTCTCACTCCTGGAGTCTTCATAGACACCAGATACCCAACATTAGAACACAGGTGCTGAACGCTCTGTCCATCATTTACGAGAATACTCAACATTCCAAGTTCAAGAAAAGTAGAGAAATACCAATTAAATATGAAAGCTCACGTGACAACATACAAGAACATACATGAACACAAGGTACTAGGCAGAAACTGTCTCAGGAAGTTATGAGAGAATAATAAAGAAAACACAACCATTAAAAACAAGCAAAAACAAAGAAGGTTTAAAGCTTTAGTAGCGAGAGCTCAGGAGCTAGAGAGCAACTGGAGCACTTGCTGCTCTTTTGGAAGACCTGGGTTCATTCCCAACACCAAAATGGCAGCTCACAGCTGGCTGGAACTGGTTCCAGGAGAGCTCGTGCCCTCGCTCCCCCTTGGCCTCCACCAGCACCAGGCACATACATGGTGGTGTGCGTGGATCATTTACACAATGTAAGCAAACACTCATAAAACAAATACAAAAAATAATTTTAAAATATGAAAAGAGAGCCGGGCGGTGGTGGCGCACGCCTGTAATCCCAGCTCTTGGGAGGCAGAGGCAGGCGGATCTCTGAGTTCGAGGCCAGCCTGGTCTACAGAGTAAGTTCCAGGACAGCCAGGGCTACACAGAGAAACCCTGTCTCGAAAAACCAAAAAAAAAAAAAAAAAAAAATGAAAAGAGAGGACAGACAAGAATGGTGGTACACTATAATCCCAACACTCTGAGGCAGGAGGATTATCCTGAGACTAGGTAAATAAGACCAAGGTCAGCCTGAGTTCCATTTTGAGATCCTGTCTCAAAGAAAACAAAAAACAAAAAAACGGGGGTGGGGGAAGTAGAATGTGTGTGGAGAGGATCGCTCCACCAAATAATAAACAGCAAAACTAAAAAAAAAAAAAAAAAAAAAAAAAAAAAGTTCTTAGGACAGCACTCTGTCTGTTCGGAAGCACCACAAACGCATTTCTTTACAGAAAACTCACCATCCCGCTGGATGTGGTAGTACAGGCCTCCAAGCCCAGCATCTGGAATCTCTGAGTTCAAGGCCAGTGTGGCTTACACTGTAAGTCCACACCAGCAGGGGTTATATAATCAGCTCCCTATGCCCTGGTCTTAAAACAAAAGATTATCATTTAAATCGTATTGCACGTTGAAGTCTATACTCTTGGAAAAATCTATAATAATCAGAATAACCTCCATACTTAGAGGTGATGTATTTCAAAGACAGCCCACAAAAGGAACACTGTAATTGTACAACAGAGAAAGTAAATGGAAAACTATTAACAGGTTCTGGCCATTGTGCAGAACACACTGTGACTTTTACTGTCTTCACTGGACGACCTACCACGTCTCCATCTATGCTGTCCCTCAAACATAAAGAGTTCCTGTGCTAATCCTACAATAAGCCTCAGTAACGCTCACATCACAGTAGCTATAAACCTTTGTTAACAGAAAAAGAATGTTTTCCCCAAAATAGCCACATAATACGAAGACAACTCAAATTCCTTAATAATCCCTTTATAAGACTCCTGCCAACTTTATTTTGATACATTAAACATGTGGGGCCTATTTTAAAAGTTCTGTATGACTTACCAAAACAGCTTCGTAGTTGTTTTTAAGTTTCCAAGTTGTTTTTAGAAGCATTTGAATACTGATGAATTTGGGCGGCTATCAAATCCTTAAGAGGCAATTTTTTGCCAAATAAGATGGGCAAATGTCCTAGAGGTGCTAAAACTGGTATTAGAGGTCATGCAACTTTTTTTTTTTTTGGAAAAAAAAAAAAGAAATGGCTCTCACATTCACTAAGCCCTTTATTTATGAGTTTATTTTAGGGTTCTTTTCACTCTCTGCTTAATGATACTTTCCCTAAAGGCTTTTAAAGACAAAAGTATGACGGACTACATAATACTGTCCAGTCTGTTCTTAATCGAACTCAAGGAAACTTGGGGTAGAGTTCATAGTAATTTCATTTAAGAAGTCCACTGTTTAAGCACGACACCCGAAATTTTCGGACAGTGGTTAGGGGTCACACACACAGACACGAGCCCTCCCCCACCCCCGAGTTTGGTTAGGAGGAGCAGGAGAGACGGTTTAAAGCACAGGAGGAGGAAGGAGGCCCGGAGAGGCACAGACAGAAAAACCAGAAGGATTTTACGAGGAAGTAGAGTGGAGCGCAGGGAAGGGCAGAGAGCGACCCGGAGAGCAACGCCGAAAGGTGTTTCCCTGCGCGGCACATAGGACTGGGGGAGCCGCGGCCTGGGGTGGCCCGCGCGCCCATGGGCGCTGCCTGCACGCCGCGGCGCGAGGGGAAGCAGCGGACTTCCACGCGACCCGGCAAACTACTCCCTCGCCGCGCCCCCCGAAGCCTCGAGCGCAGGCGGAGGAGGAGGCGGAGGCCCGGGGCAGGGCCTAGCCCGGTGCTCCGAGAGTAGGCTGGACTGACGGCCGTTCCCCACTCGGCTGGGAGCAGAGCGGCCTTACCTGGGGCGAAGGTGGAAGGCGAGGTCTCGCGGGCTCGCCCGCCGCACAGCCGCCCGCGGCCCCCGGCTTTCTCCCGAGGCGCGACACCGCCTCTGCCGCCGCTTCGCCCTCGGGGGCTCGGCCACCGCCGCCGCCCGAGCTGTTTACACCGTCCGGCCCCTCACACCGCCGCCGCCGCCTTCTCTCCAACCCAGAGCCGCTGCCGACTCAGCCGCCGCCACCTCCTCCGCCGCAGCCTGATCTCTCTGGAGCATCTTCCAGCCACCGGACACGGAGAAACAGAGACTCCAGCCGCGCCGGCAGGAAACTCCCCCGCAACTGCCAGGGGGGGACCAGGCGGTCAGAGCACCAGCGGCTTTTCCGCCATTGAGCAGCGGCCGCTCGGCTCCTTCTGCAACCCCCTCCCCGCACCGCCGTCTTTCCCCGCCCCTCCTCCGGCTCCGCCCCCAAGGGCACCCATTGGGACGCAGCGCGTGTCACCGCTGCTCTCGGTTTGCTGAGAAGCCTGTCAATCTACGTTCTCCCGCCCAACCTGGGCCCCTAGGAGCCTCTGTGCTTCTCTTTCCCCGCCCACACGGCCCCGCCTCTGAGTCTTTCATTTCCCATGGGGCGTCAGTGCCCACCTTTAATTGGCAAAACCAACTATCCATCAAACACCGCCCACCAGTGAGGCCCAACCCTTCATTAAAATTTGCTTTATTTAGCCCCGCCTCCGCTTTGCACTAACTCCCGACGTCACCGGCCTGCCCACCTAGTAGTCATAGGTAGAGTCCTCCGTCAGTCAAAATACGCCCCAGCTCGGAGACGACTTCCTTTTCTGATTGGTTCAAATGGAGACTTAACCCTCCGATTATTGGCTTCCTCTACTTGTCCGTCACTAAACCAATTTCCAAGTCCGTCACTTCGGCTTTTTTAAAATGAACGCGCAAAAGTATCTTAAAACGGATTGGCTAGTCATTGTAGACGGCCAAGCCTCGAGTCTGCGGACCCTGCAGTTCTAACCTCTACGCTTCGCAGAAAACGAACACCATAAAGAAACCAACGGGCAGTCCAGTTATAGGTGGAAATTGGTCCCACCCGGAGTGGAGAGAACCGGCTCCTGATTGGCCAGAAAAGTGCCCCTAGACCCTCATTGGAAGAGATGGACGCCTCTCTTTGGCTTAGAGCTGTGAAGGGAGAGCAAAGAGAGGTTCGAGAAAGGGCCTGGAGAGAGGCGTTGTTTTGCTTCAGCTACGGGTGGGGCGCACGCGGGAGTGCAAAACTGGGCGCGTAGGGCTCTGGGGAGGTGTTGCAGGGAGGGAAAGAGCCCGGATGTTCCCTAACAATGAAATCATCTCTGACCAATCAGAGCCTCATTGTTGGGATACCTGCATGACCTGTCTCCAGCAAGGGAGAGTGGGCGCGAAGTTGAGAGGGCTGAAAAGCCACTTGAGAAAACGGGACAAGTGATCCCTTCAGGATGATTTTGTGATGGTTCAGATTGTTTGTTCTTTACCTCGACCTCCTGCCTTCCAGCTCCTGGCAGTTCCGTGTTTTGTTTCTGAGCTCTGAGAAAACTATCTAGGCTCTTAACAGTCCTCGCTTATGGAGCACCTGCATTTTGCTAAATATGGTAGGTAGAACTGGAGATACAAAAGTAAAACTGGCAGGCAGTCCCAGACTGGAATAGTAGGTGATCACTGAACGTGTGCAAAGAGTAGTGATGACAAAAAGGATTCTCTCTCTCTGGGTATGATTAACTAGGAAGGCTTCACAAAGACCAGGATGAATCCAGAATAAACTGCAGGAGTTCTACAAGGCAGAACCAGAAACCAGATTTGGCTAGAAAGTGAACCAGGTTAATCCTTCCAGATCAAAGTGTAATGGAGCATTTCACCTGAAGAGAATTTTAAACACGCTCATGCTGATTTTTACACAAGTCTTTGAAAGATGCTTTAAACCTTATTCATACTTAGATATAAGTTAGTTGGGACAGCCGGGCGGTGGTGGCACACGCCTTTAATCCCAGCACTTGGGAGGCAGAGGAGGCAGATTTCGCAGTTCAAGGCCAGTCTGGTCTTCAGAGTGAGTTCCAGGACAGCCAGGGCTATATAGAGAAACCCTGCCTCGAAAAACAAAAACAAAACAAACAAGCAAACAAATAAAAAAGGTAGTTGGGAGCCGGGCGTGGTGGCGCACGCCTGTAATCCCAGAGGCAGGCGGATTTCTGAGTTCGAGGTCAGCCAGGACTACACAGAGAAACCCTGTCTCAAAAAACCAAAAAAAAAAAAAAAAAAAAAAAAAAAGTTAGTTGGGACAATTTAGGCTTAGACCTTGGGAGTGCAAATTCACCTTTGGAGAGAAAGACATATTTCTGAAGCAATTTCCACAGTGAAAGTGGCAGAAATAAACATTTGGTTGCCTGGAACTTGAAGTTTAAGAATATTCTCTTAAGGTTTCTATTGCTGCCATGAAACACCATGGCAACCAGACAGCACGCTGAGTAGAAAAAGGTTTATTGGGCATCCACATCTACATTGTAGTCCATCACTGAAGGAAGCCAGGACAGGAACTGAAACCTCAGACCAGCTGATGGAGGGGTGTTACCTACCAGCTTGCTCACATGGCCTGCTCAGCCCACTTACAGAATCTGGGACTAGCAGCTCAGGATGGCATCACACACAATGGGCTGGGCCCTCCCCCATCAATCACTACTTAAGAAAATGTTCTGCAGCCTGGCCCACAGCCAGATCTTAGGAAGGCCTTGCCTCAATGAAAGCTCCTCCTCTCCGATGCCTCTAGCTTGTGTCAAGTTGACATTAAAATCTAGCCAGCACATACGGTGGCTTTACAGGATAGTGGGCAAACAGGCAGCTACATTCATGCCTACAAAATTCAGAACTCTCTGGGGATAAAGCTCAGTATGGTAAAATTTTATTTGATTTATTGTGATTCTGGAGATTGAGCTTCGAGAGGTCATTTTTAAAAGTAATTCTTTGGGTGCTAGACTTTTGGTTTTGCTTTTTGTTTTGTTTTGTTTTGTTTTATGGGGGTTGGTTTTTTTTTTGGGGGGGGGGCGGTTGAGACAGGGTTTTTCTGTGTGGCCCTGGCTGTCCTAGGACTCTGTAGACCAGGCTGGCCTCAAATTCAGAAATCCTCCTGCCTCTGCCTCCCTGTGCTGGGATTACAGGCATGTGCCACCACACCCGGCAGTTTTTTGTTTTTGTTTGGTTGTTTGGTTGGCTTTTTTTTTTGGGGGGGGGATGCATTTTTGGTTTTGGATTGGCACACCAATTCTTAGACCCTATGGCACTGAGAATTGGAGCCAGCCATAAAATTTTCTTTCCTCTGATTTTGCATACTGTAGGTGAGCTTCAATAAAGAAAAGAAAGTAAGCCACTTTAGTTCTGACTATCCCTTCAAGAGCTTCATTGTGGCATCAAGAAGGTTTTGATTACATTTACTGTGTGTATGTGTGTGTGCATATGTGTGTGTGCATGTCTTGAGTGGAGGTCTGAGGACAATGAGTTCTTACCATCATGTAGGACCCAGAGTAGAACTGAGGATATTAGGCTTGATTACAAGCTCCTAAACCTGCCAAGCCATCTTCAACAGCCTAGGAATTATTTAAATGACTGGCAGAATATATTTTCTTAAATCACACCTTTGCTTGGGACACCTTATATAAGAAGATTGAAGTGTGGGTGCTCACCTTCCAAAATAGGGGACATGCTAAAGACCAACAAAAAAGGGCCCTTTGGGTACCCTTGCCTGAGAACCAGGCGACCATGGAGAGGCACCGAAGCCCTTTCTTGCCCTGTTTGATTTCCTCTTGATCTCTTTTTGCTGACACTAAAATTTGACATGAAATTCAGCAATGTAATTAGGCTACAGATTGTATGCAACTCTTTTTTTGTTCTGTTTTGTTTTGTTATTTTGTTTGTTTATCGAGACAGGGTTTCTCTGTATAGCCCTGGCTGTCCTGGAACTCACCCTGTAGACCAGGCTGGCCTCGAACTCAGAAATCCACCTGCCTCTGCCTCCCAAGTGCTGGGATCAAAGGCGTGCGCCACCACCGCCCGGCACAACTCATTCTTTAATCACTAAAAGTAATAAAACATAGTGAGTTTTTTATGTCTAAGACTACAATGAGATTACAGACAAGAACTATTAGGTTAACTTTCTGAGTTACTGAAGCTTAACACCAAACCCTTAAAGAAGGCTCCAAAAGATTCATAAGTTTAAACAGTGATGTGTATCATTGTAGATATGTAATATGTTGCGTGCAATCAGCACCGTCATGACGGTTCTGCAACAACTTAGTATTGTGGTGACTACACCCTGAGCCTTGGTTTGTCTAGTCATAATACCTTTCTTTAGAACCATATGAAGAACAGTAGACACTCCTAGTAATAAACAATAATCCCCAATATGTCACTTAAAATTGAAATAATGCTAAGTGTAAGATATAAAATCATTCTGAGCTGAGCAGTAGTGGCGCATACCTGCAATCCTAGCACTCTGGGAGGCAGAGGCAGGTGGATTTCTGAGTTCGAGGCCAGCCTGGTCTACAGAGTGAGTTTCAGGACAGCCAGGGCTATACAGAGAAACCCTGTCTTGAAAAAGAAAAAAAAAATCATTCTGATTTAGAGGCTGTATTAGTGTGGGTTCTCTAGAGTCACAGAACATATGGGCAGTCTCTATATAGTTATGGAATTTGTTGATGACTTACAGCCTGTAGTCCAATTTCCCAACAATGGTCAGCAGCAGCTGTGGATGGAAGTTCAAGGATCTAGCAGTTGCTCAGTCCCATGAGGCAAGCAGGCAAGGAAGAGTGAGTCTTCCTTCTTCCAATGTCCTTATATGTCTCCAGCAGAAGGTGTGGCCCAGATTAAAGGTGTGTTTCTCCATGCCTTTAATCCCGATGATATTGAACTTGGAGATCTCCTTGTCTTAATCTTCTGGAATTCATAGCCACTATGCTTCAAGATCTCCATGCCAAGATCCATGTCAGAAACATGTCTCTGAGCCTCCAGATTAGGTGAGCCTTCCAATTCTAGATTGTAGTTCATTCCAGATATAGTCAAGTTGACAACCAGGAATAGCCACTACAGAGGTTCTTTTTCTTTATGTTGAACAGGAGTCAATTTTGTTTGTTTTGAGACAAGGTCTTTTTATGTAGCCCTGGCTGTCCTGGAACTCACTATGTAGACCATGCTGACCTCAAATTCACCAAAATCCCTGTTGAGTTTTAAACCCCGGAACAAACAGCTGAGGTGCCTATTCAACTTATCAAAGTGGTTCTCCCAGCATCCTTCGGTCCCTACCTGTTACAGGTATGACTAGCATACCCCACCCTCCACCCCTGAACTCAACAGCCTAGGCACTGGACTGCCCTTCTCCCAGAAGCTTTTCCCGAAATAATCCTGACATTTGGTTACCTGCCCACTTTTGTACCTCTTGTCCCTCTTGGCCTCCTGGCTGCTGTACTTAGTTCCCTTTTCTCCATCTCTTCCCCTCAAGGTCAGGACCACTGTAGACTCTCCCAGATGTGCCTGCCTCTGGCTATGCTCTCCCAGGTATCTATAATAAACATTCTCTCCACCATACCCACGCACGGTCATGGCCTTTCCTTTCCTTTCCTTTCCTTTCCTTTCCTTTCCTTTCCTTTTTCTTCCCTTATTTCCCCATTCAATCTGCCTCCCAGGTGCTGGCATTAAAAGCACGCACACCACCGCTCTAGCTCTAGGGTTCTTTTCACAATAAGACATGGGAGCTGGAAAGATGGCTTCAGTCATAAAGAGCACCTTTCGAGTACTACAGTCTGGCTTCCATCCCCAGAAACTTACATAATAAAAAGCTGAGTTTGGTAGCATAGGATTCTATCCTAGCACTGGGAGGGGTCTGGGAGTGACCAACCAGCCTAGCCTAATGGAGGTGCTTCAGACTAGTGAGAGACCTGATTCTTAAGAAACAATACCCTAACCCCTCCCCCACAATATGTACATGCTTTTGCACACACATGCAAATAAAATACCAGATAAACACAAGATTTTCAACAAATCTAGATGGTCTGTAAGTTCATCCTGGGCACAGTGCTTCCAATACCACTCAATTCTTTCAGATTTTAAATGGGGCATCGTGCTTAGTAGTACCTAATCACAGTCTATGTTGCAATGGGAATCTTCGTATATTTCACATTAAGAACCTCTTACCTATTTGCTATGTCCATTTGTGTCCCTGCTTCATACAAATTACCAAACTTTCTTGAGGTACTTTGGTGTCGAACTCCAAGTATCCTGATTTGAGTTACATTGAGATACTGGGTTGAGCCTAAATCCTCACAGATGATTGGCCAGCACTCTACCACCAGCGACTGGGAATATTGTACTATTGTCTGTCTGTGAAATTTGGTAGAGTCTTTACTTAAGCACAAAGTCTTGAGTTCAGTCCCTAGCAACACATAAGCCATGCGGTGGTACACACTTAACATCTCAGCACCTGGGAAATAGCAGCAAGAAGATCAGTAGTTGAAGGCTAGTCTTGACTGCACAAGAATCCATGGAAGCTAGGCAGTAGTGATGCACACCTTTACTCGAAGCACTTGGGAAGAAGAGATAGATAGATCTCTGTGAGTTCAAGGCCAGCCTGATCTACAGAGTAAGTTCCAAGACAGCCGGAGATACATACATACACACTTGGAAAAGAGAATAAAACAGATCCACTGAGCTGGGCACAGGCACTGCTGACCTTCACGCAGGGTCTTAAGGTATAGCTCAGGTTGGAACTTGTTACATAGCCAAGGCTGGCCTCAAACTCGCCTCAACCCTGCTGCTTTGTCCCAAGTACTCGGCTTCCATCCACCATCCATGACCCACCATGAGTGGGGACCATTCTCTTAGCAATGTTCAGCCCTCACTTTCCTAAAATGACTTTTTTTTCCTTAAAAAAGCTTCAGCATTTCCAGAGGGAAACCACTTACGATTGGGGGATGCATGTCTAGGTGCATGGACATTCAGCAAGAGGTGAACTCTACTGTCGAAACATTACCTCAAAGAGGAGGCTGGAGAAATGGCTATCCAGTGAACCAGACTGGATTCACAGCACCCACATGGCAACTCACAATCTCCAGTCCCCGGGTATCCAATACCCTCTTCCTAGCCTCAGAGGGCAGAACAGCAGGCAGGCAGGCAAAACACCCATACACATAAAATAAATTTGATTTTTTTAAACCATAAGAAGCTGGTTCTTTGCCCCACACGTGTGTTTATTATATTAAAATCACATTTATGTTCTTGCCATCATAAAGGGAAATGTCTTTTTAAGCTTTCAACCACATTATATTAGTATTTTAAATATTGGTGGAAATATTCACTGTATTTGGCTGTGAATAACAGAAAACCTACACTGTGACATTAAAAACAACAACAAAAACCATCTAGAGCAGTGGTTCACAACCTGTGGGTTGAGACCCCTTTGGAATATGGTATCAGATATCCTGCATAAGTACATTACAATTCATAACTAGCAAAATTACAGTTATGGAGTAGCAGCAAAATAATTGTATGACTTGGGCGGGGGGGGGGGGATGTCCCCGTAACATGAGGAACTAAATTAAAGTGTCTCAGTGTTAGAAAGGTTGAGAACCACTGCTATACAGAATAGTAAATTATCTAGGTGACCAATGATGTCCCCAAAAGTAAAGGCCCTGTAGGATGCTGTCTTAGTTAGGGTTTTACTGCTGTGAACAGACACCATGACTAAGGCAAGTCTTATAAAGGACAATATTTAATTGGGGCTGGCTTACAAGTTCAGAGGGTCAGTGCATCATCATCAAGGCGGGAGCATGGCAACTTCCAGGCAGGCATGGTGCAGGAGGAGCTGAGAAGTCTGCATCTTCGTCTCCTGGCCTCTGAGAAGACAGATTTCCAGGCAGCTAGAGTGAGGGTCTTAAGCTCATGCCCACAGTGACACACCCACTCCAACAAGGCCACACCTCCTAATAGGGCCATTCCCTGGGCCAAGCGTATATAAATAATCACAGATGCTTATTGACGATGCAGTTAAGATGCTCAGATCCAGAGCATTGGGGTGAGAAACTCACATGACCATCTCTAACTGCACGGTAGATGAGGAGTCTGGGGAGTGCTGGCTCATAGACTCCTTACAGCAGAGAGTCGCAGGGATTACTGAGCTTCAGAGTGACCTGAACAAGACCCTAACGCCTAGACTGCTAAACTCCACCTCTGAAGTTTCTAAGTTTATAGCTCTCAGTTTAGAGTCCAAGAATTTGGGACTCCCAAGTGATGCCAGTGCTCTGATTTGGTTTAATGCTGTTCTTGGTTGTCAACCTGACTACATCTAGAACTAAGGAGAACCCAAGCAGCTAGCTAGGTACACCTGTGAGGAATTTTTTTATTAATTAAATTATCTGAAATGAGAAGACCCACTTTTTTGTTCAGATGTTTTGAGTTGGGAATATACACCTTTAGCCCAGATCCAGTGAGGTGAGGAGAGCCACATTTGATCTGGGCTGCACCTTCTGCTGGAAGTCTATATAAAAAACACAAAAGAAGGACGCTTGCTCTCTTTTCCTGCTTGTTCTCACTCTCACTGTCTAGTCCCTTCCTTCACTGGCATGAGATCCTACTTCATGATTCCAGCATATTACAGAAGGCCATCCAGCCTCAGCGACTGAACAACTACTAGATTCTTGGACCTTTTATGTATTATATGTATTCTATTATATATATATATATATATATATATATATATATATATATATATATATAAAATAGAATATATATATTCTATTATATATTTATAAGTTATTTCTCTAGAGAACATTGACCAATACATCTGGGGGCCACATTTTAGGCACTTCTGGATTGAGCTGAGGATGTTGTTCAATGGTAGGAAATGCATGATCTTGTGAGTTTCATCTCCAGTATGGCATTGGCTTGGGCTACTCAGTATCCATAGCCTGCTATTGATATGTTGGTACCAGGAACCTATTGGCATTTATAAACACTTTTACAACTGTGCTTCTGTTCTATCTATGCATAGATGAAAAAAAACAACAACAACAAACAGAGGCAAAATCAAGATGCCTGACCATACAGACATCAGCAGGTTGTTGATGAACCCAGCTTTCTCCATCCAGAACCACTAAGAATCTTAGACTTCGAGATGCTAAGGCTTCATGCATCCTAGCTTACATTAAAACCAAGTAGATCCACTGCAGCAGAAAATGCTTTCACTAAATTGTATGTAATTTACTCTCACCAAATGTATTAGAGCCCAGCCAAAAATGAACAGTACAGTCATGTTTGGGATGTTGGGCAGGTTTTAATGAAGAACTCTTTCCAAGCAAGGCAGAAGAGGTCAATCATAAAGTCTAGCCCCTCCTGAGCTACATGTCTGTGTTCATTCATGTGTCCAAAAGGACGAGAGGAAGAAGAGACTACAGAAACAAATAAACGGAAGGGACTTATATTACCAAAAGCAGTGGCTCAGATCTCCCAGTATTTGTTTGGGAGGCCAAGGTAGGAGGATTCATCATGATTTCAAAAATTAAAAATGGGAGGGAGAAAGAGAAGAGAGGAGGTGTGAGTGCAAACAGTCTCCTCACAGAAGACTTCAACTTGTAGAAGAGAGATGAAAAGAACCCTCTTCAACTAGAAAGTGAGTTTCTCAGTCTCACCTCTTCCTTTCCTATCATCTCAGGCTAGACTTACCCACTGACCCCAACTATCATGAGTTCTTGAGGCATGTCTGTGAGAGACTATCCCCTGGTTCCTGGCTATGAATTCAACGTGACCAATTGCCACCTGTTCCTGTCACCAGGCCTTCCCTGCCATGATGGAACTATGAGCCAAAATGAACACTTCCTACATAGCTTTTGACAGGAATTTTGCCACAGTCATGAAGTGAGGAACTAATACAACTAATACAAGAGGAAGCCTCTTGATATTATCCGTACAGATCACAGAGCAAGGGGCATTTGGAGGGGACAAGAAATAGCCAGCATATACACATTTATGTTTTTAAAATATTTGCTTCTATCAAATTGGTCCTTTTGTACAGTTAAAGAATACACAAGTTGTAACCAATACAAGTATCTGTGGGGAAACTTCAAATCATAAGTCTCAGGAAATGGTCTGGTGGCCTGGGCCACAAGGTTTCCAAACTCCCTGACTCACAAGTATGCCCAACAAAAGTCTAGTACCCTAGGGCTTCCTAACATGGTTATTGTAACACAATGGATGCAGAAACATACCCAAGTGTTTTCTATTAAGCTAGCTGTCAAAGAAATGTTCAGGATTTAAATGTCTCTTTCCTCAATTTCTTTTCTCTTTCAGGGAATGTAGTTCTGAGCTGGGGGGAGGCATGGGGGAGTGGGAGTAGGGGTAAGGGTGGTTGGTGGGGGGGGGTGTCTAAATCTCCACAGACACCAAGTTCTAATCAGGTAATCAATCTTCTAGACTCTTTAACAAAGGTGGGCTTTTTTTCCCCAGGGAAACTTCAGTTCAAACTGATTTGAAATTGTAGGATTTGTTAGATCCACTGCTCCTTTTACTTACTGTGTTAATAATAGAGGTTAGGGCTGGGATATGCCTCAGTCATAGACCATTTACCTAGCTTGTGCAAGGCCATGGGTCTCATTCCCAGTCCTGGAAAAAAGTAATACCACCACTAATAAATGTTCCACATATATATTGCTATATCATAAGTGTGTTGGTTTAGTGCAGTCATTGGTTCCCTTGGTAAAATTACAATTTTGTGTTATAAAATACAACAGAGCAAAACAAAACCAAAAGGCCTGGTGAGGTAATACTCCTGCTGCACACAGGGAAGTCTGGTAACCACAGTGTCTTCTATTGTGCAAAACACACAGTAGGTGCACGGCAACCGTTGACTGACTGAACTGCATCTGGAGGATTTCAAGGAGTTTGCTTGGGCACTTTCCTTTTCCTCAGAGCCGCCATCCAAGGCACCCTACGCCTTCCCACTTCCTCCTCAGACCGGAAGTTGATCAAGCTATCTCCATCCTGCCTGTGACCCACATAGCCTGAGAGGCCAAAGCTGGTGGCCCCAGAACCAGCCCCTTCTTGTGTTTCTGAGTTCATGCACATGAGTTGATTGAGATCATGATTACAACACTGTGGGCGGTATCAGAAAGACTGCCCTCATTGTGCCCCACTGGAAATGCTTCAAACTACAAAACATTTTTTTTTTTTTTCGAGACAGGGTTTTGGTTTTCTCTGTGTAACCCTGGCTGTCCTGGAACTCACTCTGTAGACCAGGCTGGCCTCGAACTCAGAAATCCACCTGCCTCTGCCTCCCAAGTGCTGGGATTACAGGCGTGCGCCACCACGCGCAACTCGCTACAAAACATTTAAATGTGTTTGGCAGTGGACAAGGCTAATAATCACAAATGTAAATAGTGTAACATGTGTGCCCAAGTACATTTACATTATTCATTCACTTTGCTGTGTGTTGCTTCCTTTTACAGTAAATGCTTTCTCTCTGCCAACTCTTCCTGTCTTATTCCCACACCAAATGGAAACCCCAAACCTACTTTCCCCTTATTTTCCTTCTTTGTCTGCAACCTTGCTTTCCCCGTTTACTAGTCTTTCTCTCCCCGAGATTGAGGCTGGACCTGAGTCCTAATTTTGAGGATCTAAGCAGACTGAAGACCACACAGACACGAAGGAGACGAACACAGACATCAGGTCCCAGGTAGACTCTTGTGTGAACAAGCAAGGGGAAGGGTTGTAGGAATAAAAAATTCATGGTGAGAGAGAAATGCAGGACTTAAATGCTATTAGTCTAAGAGGCTTCTTTATAAGGGCCACATCTCTGCTCCTTTAGATAAAAGCTTTATGTTTCTAGCAAATAGCAGAGCCCCAGCTGTTAGGTAATGTGTCAAAAAGCAGTGTCTCAACGGGACCTGGCCACAGGATGGCTGGACGTCACAGGTGATGAATGCAGGCTCTGGGATAAAGCAGATCTACTGGAAGATTCCCAGATAAATGGCCGGAGGGGCTCGGTGGTAGACACAGCTGGAAAATGAACCTGTGACAGCTAAGAATTCTCAGCTCCTTCCTGTCACAGACTAATTCATGGACATATTGTGTTGTGTGTGTGGGGGGGGGGGTCCATGTGGTATTAAAGAGTTAAGTTAGAAGCTGTGTTGCAGGGGTTGAGACCTTATCTAATCTAGACTCACCTGGGAAAGAAGTCTCAATGGGGGATAGTCTATATTAGGTGCCCTGTGGGCATGTCTGGGGTGGGGCTGGGTTGGGGGGGGTGGTTTGATTACATTAATCAAGGTGGATAGTCATGGCCTATGAACAGCACCATACTCTAGATTAGGATCTTGAACCATATGAGAAGGAGAGAATGGGCTGAGCACACGCTGGGTCTCTCTCTGCTCCTGTCTGAGGACACTGTGTGTCTAGTCACTTCAGCTCCAGCTGCCTCGGGTTCCTCACAATGGTAGATGGTTACTTGACCTTGTGAGCTTTAACCTCTTTGCCCCTGAGTTTCTACTCAGGGTATTTTATCACACTAATAGAAACAAGGGAGAAAGAAACCAAATATTTTTCTAGGTGATATTTTCCAAAGGCTTTTGGCCATTTGCTTGTTTGTCTGAAACTTCCTTTTGTTTTTGAGGTAAACAGTTACTATGTTACCCAATAAATCATAAACTCCAGGAAGCTATACTCCTGCCTCAGTCTCTGTGTAGCTGAAGTGGTAAGTTCACATGAGCTGTGCGTACCTCAAACTTCTTTATTAGTAAAAGTTTAAACGTACAAAAATAGAGCCAATAATAGTATATACCAGGCCCCAGGCTTCTGTGACAGAGATTATAGAATCCATACATGACTGCCATGTCACACAAGTCCTTGCCAGAACTTTCCAAGGTTCCATTTTTAGCCCTATGGTCTTTCTCAGATATGTGCCCTGTATTAGCCTGGTCATCCTGGTCTACATAATGAGTTTCAGGCCTGCCTGGGCTATAGATTGAAACCTTATCTCAAATAAAGTAAGTAAGTAAACAAATAAATAAACACAAATGCATACTTTGAACAAACTTCACGGTGTGGAGTGCTCATTACCTAACAAGTAAGTCCTGAGTATAGTTTAATTCTAAATAGAAATTGAGGTGATACATAATATGCAACACTCTAATTTTTTAAAAAGTAATTAAAGAGCTAATTGATTATATTTGAAGTGAAAAGATCAAAGACACTAGAGATTAAAAGAAAATTACCCTTTTCCAAGCACTATTTAAAAGGCAAAAGCACTAGGCCATGTGTGAGAATCCTCCGATCAGCCTTCTTTTATTCTTCACTGCACTTTAAGTCTGAATTTGGCACAGGAAACAGCTGGACTGGGGGAAGGGATGGCCATTTTCATATACAACTTCTGAACCTAGTTGATGGTCAAACTCTGTTACAGTGAATGTGTAGCCACAAAGAGCAACCACTTTATGGCTTCTAATAAAAGTCTGTGGGGTCCTTGGTAAGACAACACCAAATAAAGGCCCTTGTTGGTAATTATATAGATCAATTTTACATTTATGTGATAATTACAGAAATAATAAGCTATAAAACAATGCATATTTTTGTTTCATTTTCCTGGCTGCATTGTATGTGTTTTAGAAGATTACATGAGCGGGGTGTGGTGGCACATGCCTGTAATCCCAGCACTTGGGAGGCAGAGGCAGGCAGATTTCTGAGTTTAAAGCCAGCCTGGTCTACAGAGTGAGTTCCAGGACAGCCAGGGCTACACAGAGAAACCCTGACTCAAACAAAACAAAACAAAACAAAACAAAAAAAAGATTACATGAAACTGCTATGATTTTCTTTTACTGTAACTTTAAAAGATTACTTCTATTTGATTAATATAAGGTGATTAGGTTATAAAGTCACACACATTGTTGCACAAATATACACATGTTCATATCTAAGTGATTTTTTTATTTTTTTGCTGCCAATCAGGGACACTATGCAGGACAACACGGGATAGTCAACAATAGCTTCAAAGTACTTTGTGACTAGGACAAATGGCTGATTGGACCCAGGGCAACATAATCTCCCAACATCAAGCTACTACCATGAAAAAGACTTTGCTGAGAATCCCTGAGGTTGCAGAAAACACCTTCTTGTTTTTTACATAGGACCTAACACGAACTGGTATAGTAATCAGAGCCAAAAGGACTATGTTTAAGGGGATTCCTAGCAACTAGCAGCTGAGCTTCTTTGGTCTTCATTGATCATCCTCTCTATCCATTCCTGTGTGTGTGTGTGTGTGTGTGTGTGTGTGTGTGTGTGTGTGTGTGTGTGTCCTGGAACTTCCTCTGTAGACCAGGCTGGCCTTGAACTCATAGAGATCCTCCTGCCTCTGCCTCCCAAGTCCTTCTGTCCCATGCATTCTCAAGGATCTAATGCTCTTTCCAGATACACACTTGTAATGATTCTGTGTTGTGCAGTGATAAATGTTTGGTTTTGTCTTGTTGCATAGCGCATTGTGGTAATTGTGTGTATGTATCCACATGCGTGAGCATGTGCATATATAGAACCCCGCCCCAAGGCTCACATCAGCTGTCTCCCTCCCTAGATCTCCATCTTATTGGTTAGGCAAGGGCTCTCTCTGACCCTGGGCTTGCTGTTTTGCATAGTCTCTCGAAGCAGTTTGTTTAAGGGATCCCTGGGTTCTGCCTTCCTGGAACTGGGATTACAGACCAATGTCACCGGCTCTTACACGAGCTCTTACATGGGATTCAAACCCCAGTGCAGCAAGAGCTTTGCCCATTAAGCCATCACTCCAGCCCCTTGCTGTGTACAGTTTAATATACGATTATACACTGTTTTATACTGGTTTTTAATTGTATTAGGAATCTTACATATTTTCTTTTCAACAGGACTATAGTCACAGACACTAAACCCGTGTATAATATATCCGGTGTTATTTTTATGTTAATCATGATGACACTGTCACATCTTCTTGATTATTTATAGGAAAATCCAAATGAACAACTGGTTTTGTATATCTGTGGCAGAAGTCAAGGTCAAGGGCTTCCTGTAACAGGAGGAGGGTGAGAAGGACTCTCTCCATGTTTCCTAATTCACTCTGATCCTCTGACTACAGTGAACACAAATCCACTTAAGTCAGTCTAGCTAGATGGCTGTCCGTAGTCAGAAGACAAGAGGCGTTTGTGGCTCCCAATCACAGGCTTGCAGTTTAAGCCACATGAGACTAAAACTAGGGACTGGGGAATTCGAGATCAGCCAGTGTCTCTTCAGAAGGTGGCATGGTCTCTTTCCCTCTGTTCAGTAGCTTCGTTTTCATTGTGGTAGTGGGGGTTGTTTAGCTCTTCATCAGTCCTCATGTTTACCCCAGCAAGACCCTCCTATGACCTAGGATATACCCTCATGGGAATCTGATCCAGCCATCACCTACCACTTTCAAATACCTAGCGGAAATATGTTAGTTTATAATGGGTTTATAGTAGCAACCCCTGGCCCAGTTGACTGTCATCTGGATAGTAAGAATGACATGCCTTGGCACCATTCTGTGTAAGATTGTAGACACAGAAGGCAAGCAACTGGGCTGGTACAAGTACTGCTGTGATCCTAGCCCTGGACAAGCAGAAGCAGTAGAGTCACTATAAGTCCAAGGACTCCTTGGCCTACATAGTGAATTCTGGGCCAGCCATAGCTACATAGTAAGACTCTAGTTTGTCACCATTTCTTACCTCCCATTCCCACAACAATAATAAGATATGCTGGAATCCATGCATGTAGTACCAGTTACATGGGAAGCTGAGACAGCAATATCACTTGAGTGCCAGAGTTATGGGCTAGCCTGGGCTACAAGGAGAACCTCTCAAAGAAAAGAGAAAAGAGTATGAGTATGTGGCTCCACTGGTAGAGTGCTTGGGTTTGCTCCCCATCACTTTATAAACTTGGAGCAATGGTGCATGTCTATAATTCCAACACTTAGTGAGTACAGATAGTAGCATCAGGAATTTGAGATCATCCTAGACTACAAATCAAGCTGAAGACATATAGAACCTATCTCTAAAAAAAATAAACAAGGAGGAAGAGGAGAACAGAAAGAATAGTTTAAAGTTAAAATGTGTGTGCAAATTGGATAACAGCTTTTGTTCATAACCAATTTATTTACTTTTTTTCTTGTGTCAGGATTGAACCCATTGTAAAACTCACTTTCTCTTTCTGCCCCTTTGAGTGGACCAGGGTGGCATTCTTCCCAAATCAGGCCAAATTGGTTTTGTTCCTTAATTATTTGATTCCAAGCTAAGAAAATGCCCATCAGATTGGACTAGACTTTTGAAAGGAGAGACTGCAAGCTGGATCCATTTCAGAGCCACCAGTTCCTGTCCTGTGCCCAGGGAAAGGAGGGCAGTCAACCTGTGGAGAGAAGAAGGCAGCAGTAGACACCCTGGGCGGAGCAGAAGGAGAGGAAGAAGCACACTCTGGAGTCCCCGAGGCTGAGGTGGCTCTGGTTCCTAGAGCCCAGCAACTTTACTGCCTTGAATCCTGTAAGCTGTTTCTCTACATTCTTTTATCGCTTAAATTAGTTTGTGTTGGTTTCTATTTGCAACAAAAATAGTTGTAACTGAGACATCCAGATTAAAAGTAGGGAAAAGGCTTTCCTATAATCGTCCATTGAAACGCAATGGTTGGTACTGAGATACCAATATGTCACTGCCATGAAAGACTTCTAAATTTACCCTGTAGACTCACATATCTGCGTGGCTATAGAGTACATCTGTGGGTGACTCATGGGGATTAAATAGTATGAGAGGCCCCTATTTCCTGACTAGCACTTGGGAGTCTCTCTCTCTCTCTCTCTCTCTCTCTCTCTCTCTCTCTCTCTCTCTCTCTCGTACTAGGGAGTGGGCCCAGGTCTCATAAATGCTAGGCAAGTGCTCCACCACTGAACTATGTCCTCTTCTAGGCGATTGCTTGAGAAACAATTTCTACAATAAAATTTGTCCTTGGCCTTTCCCCCCCCCCATCTAGTATTTTTGTTATTATAACCTACATTTTCAAAACATTTATACATATTCTGTCACTTAACACTGCTAGGCAGTACTCCAGCATGTTTGTTTATCAACTTAACTTTCCACCACATTGCAATAGAGAGATCTAGCTTCTTAGTACTGTTATCAAGCTCAACTGCTCTGCTGTGTGTGAAGGATAGCTCATGGAGGTCTTATGTGCGTCTCCCCGATAACAAATGAGCTTGAACACATTTTCATTTTCACTGATTGTTTGAACATCTCCTTTTATGGGGCGCCTGTCTAAGACTCCACCTCACACACACCCCCCATTATTCTGACTGTTATTAATTCCTTATAGATTGTGGAGATGAGCCTCGGTGCTGCCCACCAGGAGGCTCCCGTCTCCCGACGTTCATGCTTAGCGTTTCCGTCTTCAAAGTTTTCCCTTGGAAGAAATTGTATTGTCACCATTTCCACCCCCATGCTTCTCTTAAAAACATAATGATTTCAGCTATTTGGGATAAATTCCAACAAAACAAGATGCTCTAAATGACACTATTCTCTGTCTGTCTTAGAAGTGATCCCAAAGTGAAACAAACACAGTGGGCGATACAGGTCTACTAGGGGCTTGTAAACACTGTGGCAACTATGAACCCCAGACTGAATACAGGAGCCTGTGGGAGGGAAGGCTAAGAGTGGTGATCTCTCTGGAAAATGTCCTCTCTCGACTTCACTTTTCCATAGTACAGGGAGGACACTCCTCATCACCTCAAATGAAATGAAAGTATCTTGAGATGCCTGCTGACCATGCACAGTATGCTGGGTTGGATGCTGGGAGTGGGGAAGAGATCCTAGAAATGCCCCCTGGAGTTTTCAGAATGACTTTGAGGCTGAAGTGTAGGCACATAGCTAGAGTGTCACCTGAATGCTGGGAGTGTTGGGCGCGAACAGGACTCTCGTGACAATAGGTAAAGGTGATTATAGCTCAAGGAATGATGTAGAAGCCTTACAAATGGTGCCCTGGGGTCATCTGGAAAGGAGTCATGGGTAAAAGAATGTCGAAAGGCAGATAGCCAGAGAAGTGTTGTCTGCATGACAGCCACCATGAGAGCAGAGGAAGGAGAAAGGCAGCCTCTGAGAAAACAGTTAGGGACAAGGCCTTGCACGCTCCCCATGCCCAGGGCACAGTCATGCTGGAAAAGCCAGAAGCAGGCACAGCAGCCGGTGTACCTGTCTCTCTGGCCCTCTTTTACTATGGTACATGGAACAGTTAGGATCAGAGGTCAGGGGAACAGAGAGGAGAGGAGACGCTGACAAGATAACACCTCCAACTGGGACTCCGAGACCAAACCGGGCCTGAACTGGAGTGAGAAGGCTGAGCTCTGAGCATGTTTGGAATTTCAAAACTGCCTTAACGAAACCATAGCTGTAGGCTTGGATGGGATGAGACTCTTTCTCGGCTGTATCTGTTGTGTCCTTGATTCATCTTTTAGTCTTCAAGTATGGTGTTTAATGTTTTTATCTCTAAAAAAAAATCTGTTTGGCTTCTCGTGTGTGTGTGTGTGTGTGTGTGTGTGTGTGTGTGTGTGTAGTGTACATGTATAGATGTGTATGAGCAGGTGAGCATACAGGCATATGGAGGCCTGAGGCCAACCTCAGGTGCTTCCTCCAGCTTTTCTACTTTAATGGAGGCAGGGTCTCCCACTGGTCCTGGAACTGGCCAGTATGCCCCCCCTGGTCCTCCTGCCTCTACCTCCAAGCACTTCCCCACCATGCCTGGCTTTTTCCATGCTTGCAGAACAGGCCCACCCAGTGAGCTTTCTTCCCCCCTCTTCGTCACATCGGGACACGGCTTTATAGCCTTTTTGTTCTTTGCTCATACTTTAAAGTCTGTTTTTTGTTTTTGTTTTTTTTAATATTTCTTTCAGTATGTTAAACATAGCAAGTTTCTCTTTCTCTTTCCTCCCGTCCCTCGCCATGGTGGGTTTGGGGAAGTAGATTTCAACACAGGACAGGCACGCTTTCTGCCACTGAATTACTTACTGCACAAGCCCTAAAGTCAGATGACTCTGATGCCTGTGATCTTTGTGGATCTGATTACGCTGTTTTATTTTTGCTGGACTTTGCCCTAAGTGCCTCATTTCTTTGTGTTGTTAGGTTTTTTGTTTGCTCTCTGTCTCTGGGAGAGACAGACAGACAGACAGAGACAGAGCTGAATGGCCAGCCTCGGTATTTGATCCGTGGGATTTCCCTGAGGTCCAGGTTGAAGCTGTGATCTCCTTGCCTATTGCCTAAGGGAGTTACTAATCTGGGAGGACTTCAAGTTCTCTGATGAGCTGATGTTTCAGACCTTCAGGGAACGTGCTTTCCAGCTGACTGTGAACCTAGAGCCCGCTTGTGTAACAAACCTTCAGGGAGGTTTTTTGGTTTTTTTGTTTTTTGTTTTTTTTTGTTTTTTCTTTAAATCTTATTCTTGTTCTAGGTCAAGTTCAAGACACTCAAGTTTTCTCTTGCTGTTGTATTTGTATTTCTGTCTTATTTCTGAGTGATAAGTCCATTTCTCTTTGAGGACTTTAGCGGTGTCACTTCTGTGGGAGTCGAGTGGTTTGCACGTGTGTGGGCCCTGCATACTATTTTGTCTCCCTTGCATTCTGCCCTGAGGTCTTGAGCACCCTCAGCCCTGGGCTGCCCCTAGTGACCTTCTCTCTTGTGAGTCTCCTTTCTTTTCAGTAGAGCTCTTGTTGGTCTCTCTGAAGCATGTCAATCAACCTGGCAGTGACAGATGTTTTTGCCATGACTCCCCAGTAGAAGTTTGCCAAAGCTCCTTCAGCTGATTGGCTACTCCTCAGGGCCGCACCCCTTTTCTCCCAGGCACATATGCCTCAGAGATTCTGGGCTCAGTTCCTTCAGAGTAATGGAGTTCAGTGAATGTATGGCCATCTCAGAGGACCGGAATAGAATGTAGTGTTGTACTGTGCTGGTTTTTGTTTGTTTGTTTCTGACAGTTTAACCATGGAACTCCAGCTGGCCTGGAACTTGATGTGTATGTATACCCGCTGAGATTAAAGGCATGAACCACCACATCCTGCAACACACACACACACACACACACACACACACACACACACACACTTATATGTATGTGTGCATGCCTGAGTTTATGTGTGAATACCACGTACATGCAAGAAAAGAACCCTTAGTGGTCAGAAGGCTTTGAATCCTCTGGTATTGGCGATACACGCAGTTGTGTGCAGTCATGGGGGTGCTGGGAACCAAATTTATGTCCTCTTCAGGAGCAGTACATGTTCTTAACCATTGAGGTCTCTCTCCAGCACCTATAATGTTTGATTTTTACATGAGCAGGGCCATTGAATTGAACCTAGTAAGGTCCTTTGTCCTTGCCTGTTCCTAAGCTCACCGTCTTCAAAGGGCTGATCTTTTTGTCAGTGCTAAAGACATAGCCCAAGCTCTTGCTCGCTCTACACAAGGCTCTAGCTGTCCCCAGACCCAAGAAGATCCCATCTGAGCAAAGTGACCCAGCAGAAGGGTTTGTGGGTCACAGTGAGGTGGCACACTCGTCAACACACAGTAAAAACTAAGTGCCAGTTTGCACAGAGAAGGCAGAGACCACATCTCAGCGGAGGCAGAGCTGTGAGAGACTGGAACTCACAGCACAATACCCCAGTGGGGCTTTCTCAGCCTTTGCCCAGCTCTGTGAGGGTCGCTGGCTGTTCACGGGGGCTAAGGCACTTTGTGAGCAGTTTGAATGTCCTAGGATCTTATACAGCAAGATAGGTGTGACTTTAGCAAATGGGATGTGAACTGAGGTGGATGATAAGAACCTCCTGGATCTTAAGGAAGGATGTAAATTTTCGCCTGTACAGTGCATTTACAAAGTTGTTTGTTTGTTTAGGGCAGGGCAGCAGGTAACCCTGGCTGGCCCCTAACTCCTCATCCTTTTACCTTTGACTCTTGAGTGCTGGGGTTACAGGCACATTCCACCATGTCCAGGCTTATGTTTGTGTTTCTTTCTTTGTTTTTATGTGTATGGGTGTACTTGACTTGCATCTATGCATATACACCACATGCAGGTTTGCAACTCCAGTGGAGGCCATTAGAAGGCACTGGGTCCTCTGAGGAGACTGTGACAAGCCATATGGGTTTCATTATGGGATTGGAATCAAACTTACAGCCTCTGAGAAAGGATGTAGAGCTCTTAACCACTGAGGCCCCTCTTCAGCACCCTGCTTAGTATTTTTTTTTTCTTTTTCGAGACAGGATTTCTGTATATCCCTAGCTGTCCTGGAACTCACTCTGTAGACCAGGCTGGCCTCGAACTCAGAAATCCACCTGCCTCTGCCTCCCAAGTGCTGGGATTAAAGGCGTGTGCCAGCACCGCCTGGCTCTGCTTAGTATTTTGAGCTGGAGGTCTCATTATATAGCCCTGGCTGGCAGTGAGCTTTTCAAGACCTGTTGCTACTTCCTGGGTGCTAGGAATACAGACATGACTACCACACTGTGTTTTCTTGACCTTAAACTAATTAGAAACAAACCGACCTGAGATTGTGGGTCATTCTGCAACAAATCTGCTTATAATATTAATTATATGATATGTAATATATAACTAATTAATTAATGTTAAATATTACATATTATATTAATTACAAATATGTGTCATAAGAAAGTACCACAATGAAGCCCATTAAGTTATATGCAGTAGCCATATTTCAGTCTTTTTAGAGCCCAAGGTGTTGCTCATACTAGACAAGGTCATAGCTTAAAAAACGTAGCCAAACTGTAGTGGTACACACCTTTAATCCCAGCACTAAAGAGACAGAGGCAGACAGATCTCTGAGTCCAAGGCCAACCTGGTCTATAGAGTGAGTTCCAGGACAGCCTGGGAGACAGAGAAATTTGTCTCAGGATGGAAAAAAAAAAAAAAGGAAAAAACTTAGTGTTACCAAAAAGCAAAAGGGTGAAACAAATGACTTATTTACTTTTATAAAGTAAGTCTAGATAGATAGGAATGTCAATTACATTCTAAGTGAGAGGGAAAAATAGTTTCAAAGGTCATCTGAGGAACAACTTTTAAAGTTTGAATAGGTATTAGAGAATTCTAACCGTCATTCTAATGTTAAATTTCCTGTGGGGAGACCAATTTTTGAAGTTTAATAACCATAAAATGTCCTTGGTCTTAGGAGATGCATATTAAGTGTTGAAGAATAAAGTTTCATGATGTATAGAACTTAATATTTAAGTGATTTAGTTAACAAGATAGAAGCAGACAGGAAGGGGAAACACACTTTTAGAAATGAAGGACAAGCCGGGCGTGGTGGCGCACGCCTGTAATCCCAGTACTTGGGAGGCAGAGGCAGGTGGATTTCTGAGTTCGAGGCCAGCCTGGTCTACAGAGTGAGTTCCAGGACAGCCAGGACTACAGCCAGGGTTTAAAGCCCTGTCCTGGAACTCACTCTATAGACCAGGTTGGCCTTGGACTCAGAGATCCTCTGCCTCTGCCTCTTTAGTGCTGGGATTAAAGGTATGTACCACTACAGTTTGGCTACGTTTTTTAAGCTATAACCTTGTCTAGTATGAGCAACACCTTGGGCTCTAAACCCAGTTCCAAAACCCTGTCTCAGAAAAAAAAAAAAAAAAGAAAGAAAGAAAGAAAGAAAGAAAGAAAGAAAGAAAGAAAGAAAGAAAGAAATGAAGGACAGGAAACTGGGTAAAAGATGCACTTTATTGTTTTAATTTTCAAGGTTTTGCAGGTGTTTTGTTTGGTTGGTGGTTTTTGGTTTTTTTGAGACAGGGTTTCTCTGAGTAGCCCTGGCTGTCCTGGAACTCACTCTGTAGACCAGGCTGGCCTTGAACTCAGAAATCTGTCTGCCTCTGTCTCCCAAGTGCTGGGATTAAAGGCGTGTGCCACCACTGTCAGGCTCTCTCTCTCTCTCTTTTTTTTTGGGGGGGGGAGGGGGGTGGCTTGCAGGTTTGATTTGCATCCACAAGCCCCACTTTAAGGTTTTGTGTAGTCCAGACTGGCCTCAGAGCTTACTATATAATCAAGGATGCCTCCCAAGAACTGAAACTACAATGCCCACTTAACTTAAGTCGGAAAACTTTCAAAGTAGAAGTTTTAGAAGAAGTTGGGATGGAGAGGTAGTAGCTCAGTGGTGGGGCTCTTACTTAGCACAAAAAGGCCCTAAGTTCAATGCCCAATGTCACAAGAACATTTCACAGAAAAAAAATTTTAATCTGTAATAGTTCTGAAGTGTGCCTGGGAACTCAGATCAAATGTATAGACAATGAATTATATTTGGAGAGACGGCTCAGCAATTCTGAGCACTTGTTGCTCATGCAGAAGACTGGTGTTCAATTCCCAGGACACATATGATAGCTCACAAGCACCCATTCCAGTTCCAGGGGGATCTGACACCTTCTGCTGTCAGATCCCTGGGCACCGGCACACACATAGCACACATACATAGAGGCGGGCAAAATATCCACACATATAGAGTGAAACAAATAAATCTAAAAATTATACTGCAGCAGGTCTGTGAGGAACTTGTATATTAAATGTTTGTGTTGGTCTCTGACAGAATTCAGGTAGTCTTTCTATAGGTGGTTCATGATTATTCTAGGGGAGTATTTTACCCTTGAGCTCCACCCAAGCCCAAACTGAAAAATAAACAAATAAAAACATTTATTTTAATGGGAGTAGGTCTCACAGATTCCTATTTAGTGCCAGAACAAAGATGAAAACTCCCAGGCACTCACTCCTTTCTTCTGTGGAGAGAAAAACAGCCGCAGGCTTGCTGTGCTCCGGAATCCAATAACCTGATTTCACAGAGGCCCGACCTTGGCAATAGTTTCTAAATAATTCCAAGGTGCTGGAGGTTGTCTGGGGAAGAAAGGAAGAGAATGTTCCAGAAACACTGTTATCTGGAGTCAAGTCTGAGAATGTGTTTGGGACTTAGAGGATCTAAGGACTTGATGAGGCAGCGATTTACAAATGAGAACAAAAGTCTCTTTGATAAGGAGCTATTGAGAGCTTGAGCAGTTAGGAGAGATTTGAGGTGCTCTCGTTAATAGGATGGAGCTGGGGGAGGGGAGGAGGAATTAACGTCTGAAATGTGACAATACGCTGAGAAAACTGTAGGATTTTACCAAAGTCTTACAGGGCAGGCCTTCAACTCCTCTCTGCACTCAAACTCACAGTCCTTTCCCTCTTAGACTCTTGGGAGCTTACACTTAGGACTGAACACACATGCACTTACACACACACACACACACACACACACACACACACACACCTATACCGGTTCATTTTTCTTACTTCTGGCTCGGTACTGAGGTATCCAGTTTATACCTCAGAATCAGAAGGATGTCACCGCGCCCTCTGACATCTCCGCTTTTCATCCTGACACCTTGGAATGGCTCCATTTTAAGCCACATGTTTATAACATTTTAACCTACATGTTTCCACTCTCTGTGTCCTACTTCCCAGGGCTGCGCTGTCTGGCTATGTCCTGATTGGGTTCTTTCTCATCCCTCGAACCCTCGTTGCTCACAAAGGTTTCACTGACATTTTAAATGAGACAATTCTTTGTGACAGGGACTGTTCTGTACATTGTATGACATTTTCCTAGGGTCTTTAGTCTCTACTCATTGTTCAGTTGTATGCTAATCTTAGTCTCTTTGGGGGTGGGTGTCTTGTGGCTACACAGAAGTGTGAAAAGCATGGTAGAGTTCCTGCCTGGTGTTTTGGGGTGTATGTCTGAAATACATAATGTTTGGGCAGACCAGGAATCAGAGAAACTGGAGCTAGAAGCAGGGTGGGTGAATCTCCTCAAGGCCCACCCTCTAGTGACCCACTTCTTCAGGCTAGTCCCTGCATCTCAGAACAGCAACACCAAGTGAGGATTGGGTGTTCAAATATAGGAGCCTGTGGAGGACAATTAGATCCAAACCATAATGCATTCTCTCAGTGTGAAAGTCACGTGTGTCCAGATGTTACCAGTTGTTGCCAGAGGGTACACTCCTCTGTGCTGAGAGCTTCCGGTGGCTCCTCTTACCCTGGCTTGCCTACTCTCTTCAGTACTAGAGAACATAAGCACGCCAAGGAAGTGTTGTAGAACTGAACCACTACCGGTCTCACGGTTTTTGATTAGAAAGAGTTTTTGCACACACATACTGTGGCTCAATGCTCCAGTAAGGTCGGAGTCATCATGAACACAAGCCTCACTATAGTGCCTCTCTCCAGAAGAAAATGATTCAGCCAGCACACCAAGCATGCTTGTTCCTTCTGGGCAAAATCAAGCTAACGAGACTGCAGCTGTTGACACTGACTAGGCCAGCCTCACCTTCAAAGTGACTTCCAAGACAGACAGGGTTACCTGGAGAACCCTGTTTTTGTTTTTTTGTTTTTTTTTTTTTTTTTGGTTTTTTTGGTTTTGGGGGTTTTTTCCTCTTTTTTTTTATTTTTTTATTTTTTTGGTTTTTTGAGACAGGGTTTCTCTATATAGCTCTGGCTGTCCTGGAACTCACTCTGTAGACCAGGCTGGCCTCGAACTCAGAAATCCGCCTGCCTCTGCCTCCCAAGTGCTGGGATTACAGGTGTGTGCCACCACCGCCCGGCCTTTTTTCCTCTTTTAAAAGATTTACTTATTTTATATATGTGAGTATACTGTCACTGCCTTCTGACACACCAGAAGAGGGCATCAGATCGTATTACAGATGGTTGTGAGCTACCATGTGATTGCTGGGATTTGAACTCAGGATCTTTGGAAGAGCAATCAGTACTCTTAACTGCTGAGCCATCTCTCCAGCCCGAGAATCTTGTTTAAAAAAACCAAATGAGAGTTTTGGGGTACTAGAAGGAAGAAAAGCAGACATCCAATAAGCCAGTGTACTCTATCAACCTATAGTATTCCCTGTGTGGGGGCCTCTTTTGTCTTCCCCGGTTCTCCCCACTCCATGCCCCCTTCTCCCACTCCTCTCCATGACTCTGTTTTGGTCCTTAAGCTCGCCAGGGTCACTCTCAGGGGTCCTGCTTGCTCTCTCCTCAGGCTACAAACTGTTCAAATGATGTTTATTTCCTCGTTTTCTCATTAGACACCACCTTCTCATCAAAGCCTTCCCTGAGCACCCTACTAAAACAGTGCCTCCCTGCAAGTCTGTCCCCTCCCTCTACTGACTGTGTCTTTTCACTACCATCTGTGTCATCTGTCTTCTACCCTGCATTACTGTGTAATGTCCTGTGTCAGGCTCTCATCTGTGTTAGTCACTGAATATGGCCCCATGTTTTAGCATCTATAAGAGGCTTACTGGTGCCCTGGGTCACAGCTAAGATGGCTTACTCCTGAGACCATCAGCTTTCTGGTCACAGGTCCCCAAGTTATCAGTGAGGTCATGTGGCTCTGGAGCTGGAAGCTTGGAAATAGGCTCTTAACTTCCCAGCATCATCTCTGAGTTTATCTCCATCAGGTATCTGTTAAATTAGTAAGTATATGGCTTTTATAGCTCCCTCTAGACTTTTCTTAGCTTCATTCCATCATAGCATTCTTTTATAGTTAAGATTTATATTTGCCTTGGGGCTGAAAGTGTGGCTCACTAGTTGAGCTCTTGCCTAGCAAACATAGGATCCTGTATTTGGTCCCCAGATAAAACTCAGAGGGGCAGAAATGCAGAAAGTTATAAGAGGTATATTAAATAGGCTAAGAGATGAAGGAGACCAGACCCAGGTTGTACAGTTATAGAAAGAACAGTTCCAACACTGCAGTATCTAAGGTTCAAATGATAGGTAGTAGATAAATAAGCCAGCTACACTGACACAAACATTTATTACTAGAATTCTGGAAGCAGAAGAATCATGAACTAAAAGAGCTAGCCTCGGCTACAAAGAGAATCCTAAGCAAGCTTTGGAGACCGTAGTGTCTCCAAAAAGAAAGAAAAAGGAAGAGAGGCAGAACAAGTTGGGGTTGGGGGGGGGGGGAAGCAGGACAGTTGATGAGAATGTGTGAATAGGCGACTTACAAGATAAATACAAATGCTCACAAAACATATGAAAGATCCTGAGTCAGGAAGAAAGGTAAATGTAGATTTAAAACAGTACCCCGCGGGCAGCAATCCCAGTGCGCAATCCCGGGTGTCGGTGCCGTTGGCTCAGCAGCTGTGGGCGTGTGGATTAGGCAGCCTCACTGATAATTTGGGGAAACTAGAACAGGAGGATGCTCCTGCAAGCTCACATAGCAGCATGGCGTAAGCAAGGCCAAATTTGGGAATAATGCAATAATTAGCAGAAGATGGTTAAATAAATCAGGGGAGTATTTCCATTACTAGATACTAAATAACCATAAAAAAATGAGATGAAGTCAGATTGTCTGACACGATGTGTCTTGTTAATTCTGATGAGACAAACAAGAGAAAACCTAAATCTATCTGTTCAGAAGGATATAGATTAAAGTTAATCTCTAGTGCTGAGTTAACAAAAAGATCCCTCTATTACATTAGTAATAAAGAAGAAAGGAAGGAAAATGAAAATTTTGTTTCTACTTCTAATTCTGTCTATGTTGGTTTGATTAAGAGTGGCCCCCATAGGCTCATATATTTAATGCTTAGTCATCAGGGAGTGCACTATTTGAGGACTAGGAGGTGTGGCCTTATTAGAGTGGGAGTGGCCTCATTGGAGGAAGTATGTCACGGAGGGTGGCTTTGAGGTTTCATAAGCTTAAGCCAGGTCCAGAGTCTCTCTCTTCCTCCTGCTATAGATCCAGATGCAGAAGTCTCAGCTCCTCCACCAGTACCATGTCTACCCGTGTGCCACCATGCTTCTCGTCACAATGATAATGGACTGAACCTCTGAACTGTAAGCTAGTCCCAATTAAATGTTTCCCTTTCTAAGAGTTGTCATGGTCATGGTGTCTCTTCATAGTGATAGGACACTGACTAAGACACCACCATACACGTTCTCTGTTGTTATTTGAACTGGAGAGGATTAATGGTTATGTTGAAAACTGCTTAGCATAGATGTGTCAGGGTTTTTTTTGTTTTTGGTTTTTTGTTTTTTTTTTTTTTTTTTTTTTTTTTTTTTTTTTTTTTTTTTTTTGGTTTTTTTTTTTTTTTTTTTTTGGTTTTTTTCGAGACAGGGTTTCTCTATGTAGTCCTGGCTGTCCTGGCTGTCCTGGAACTCACTCTGTAGACCAGGCTGGCCTCGAACTCAGAAATCCACTTGAGTTATAGGCGTGCGCCACCACGCCCGGCTTAGATGTGTCAGTTTTTAAAAGGCCAGCCCATAGTAGCATTGGGGAAACACAACTAAAAACAAGATCTTCCAACCCAGGAAAATGTCTCACTGAAGAAAAGAAAGAAAACTGTTCTACTGAAAAAAAAAAAGAAAAAAAAAAGAAAAAAGAAAACTGTCCTTACATCAGAGGGAGGGGCAAGCTGACAGCTCACGTGAGAAGCTTGCAGAGACAGAAAGGATCTGATGCTTTTTATGGCTAAGCAGATACAACCCAAGACCAGTGCGAGGTAGCTTCCATGGTTCAGAGTCGGGCGGCAGAGCAGGCAGGCCAAGCCTCCCTCAGGAGCTGGTGGGTGGGATGCAGGCTCAGCATCCTCGGTAATTACATTTCAGAGAGAACTCCTGGGTCCTCGGAAAACATTCCTGACTGTGGACTCTGGCCAGGGGTTTGGTTAGTCATTAAGAAGATTTACAGCCTTTTGAAAAGCACAGAGAAATAAATCACGCAGATGCAGAAAAAGAAGTGAAGAGTCTCTCTCCTTCTTTTCAATAGGTGGACCATTTACCCTGGATCTAGTTTTACAGTCACTCAGCAGCCTCAGACTTACGTCATCCATTTCCAATTTCATTTATTTATTCATTTTAATGTGAGCACCTGTGTATAGCTCTCTGATAGAATGCTTTAGGATGTATGCACAGCTCTGGGCTTTATTATCTCTCCCCGAGTGTTTATGTTTACACAGTGCATAAATAGACTTAACTATATCATTTTCCCCCTGGTTGTCATGGTGCACATATTTAGTTTCAGCACTCAGGAAGCAGAAACAGGTAGATTTCAGCGAGTTCTAAACCAGCCTTGTCTACCCAAAGTTCCAGACCAGCCAGGGCTACATGAGGAAACCCTCTTTCATAAAACAAAGCAAAATAATCCCCAAACCTAAGATATATTATTTTTATGTTTAATATTGCAGCTATGGGATTTGTTATTTGGTCCCTCCCCACCCCCTGTATGAGTGTGTATGCATCCATACATGCGTGACTCTGTGTGTATGTGTGTGTATGTGTGACTGTGTATGTGTGACTGTGTGTGTGTGTGTGTGTGTGTGTGTGTGTGTACACATGTGTGGTTGTGTGAAGGACAACTTGCAGGAGTCAGTATTATACTTCCGCCATGTGGATCCCAGCTGGAACCAAAAACAAGCTTGGCAACAAGAGCCTTGATGCCCTGAGCCATCTTGCCAGGCCCTGATCCTTGGTTTTAAATCATCTCCCAAGGTCCTGTGTCAGACACTTATTCTCAGCACCATAATGATGAGTGGAGGAACCTTTGCTTTGCTTATTGGGTGATTGTGTGGTTTTACTCTGAGACAGGGTCTCACTAAGCAGCCCAGGCTGGCTTGTACTTCCTGCCTTCCTCCCGTGGTCCTCTTAAACGCTGTGTGGCAGGTGTGGTCCAGCCCAGAGGTAGATGAAACCTTTCAGAGATTACTAGGTGAAAGTCAAAGCAGAATTCCAATATTGCCCAGCCTGCTGCCTCTGTGCAATGTGCTCTTTAAGCTTTCCTTCCTAAAACAGCAAAGAAATTACTAGGTCACAGAAGCGCTGTACTAGGTCCTCTTAAAAGTAACACCACGTCCCAGTATTGTTGCCCTGAGCACCAAGCTCTCAACACACAAACCCTGGAAAGGCAAATTGAAACCATCCCCAAATGACTGCAGAGGCCCAGGGCAGCCTGTGAGTTAGTGCAGGCTAACTCTCGAGGCTGCGGTGTGCGCGTGCGCACAGCCTTATGAGCTTTCCAGAGTCCTGTGCCAACACACAGATACGAGACACTGAGGTGGGCTGAGAGACTGGCAGAAACACACTCCCGCCATAAAGACTCCAGGCCTCTCAAAACTGCTCTCTGCGTACTCCCTTCATCATTCGAGCCACGGCTCTCATCAATGCCTTGCGAAGCTGTGTGCTCCCACCATGCATCTGATACCAAGTCACATCTGGGAAAACCTATATTAAGAGAGAAAAGAGGTACCAACCCTGTTTTGAGGAAAATCCAGAGCCAGTCCTGGATTGTCCTGCCTTCTCCCCCACCCCCCACCCTACACTCATGAATAATTCTCCCCACATTAAAGTTTGCCCGTTCAATGAACTGTCCTGAATCCCAGACAGGAATCACTCTCTTGAGAAGCCCACACCCACCCTGGAACGGCCAACAATAAACTTCCTCCAAGGGCCTTACTTTGCCTTTGTCTTATTCCTGAATTATTTCTCCATAGTGACAAGAGCTTAGAAGCACAGGTGGGTGTGTCAGTCTGGTCTACATGTGACACCTTCCCAAGAGACACCATTCGCAACACTGGGAACTCATTGTAAGACTGTTTGACTAATTTTTGGTTTTATTTTTCTTTTTTTTTTTCTGTCTGATTGATTGTGACAGGGTCTCACTATGTAGCTCTGGCTGGCTTAGAACTCTTTGCATAGACCAGATTGGCCTGGAATAAGCAACAATATGCCTGTCTCAGCCCTCCAGAGTCTGGGATTAAAGGCCTGTGCCACCATGCCTAGCTGTAAGCCTGGATTAATTAGAGCTTTCTGGCTCTTTGCTATGACTAAGGAGAGGTCCCCATATGACAGGAAGCTGAGAGAAGTTGTGGTAAAACTATCAATTCTGGAGGAAAAGAAGCCAACTAAAGCAAAAATCCGTCAAGACCCAATTTCATTATTAAGCTCTTCAGCATGCTTGGTGGCTGGGGGCGGGGTGGTGGTGCTGTGTTTTTAGATGGGTGCTGGTGTTGTAGAAATGATGTGCCTTCTCAGTGATAAACCACCACACACTTAGAGAAGCAGGAAAAACACTTTCTTGGAGCACCTGGCAAACTGGCTAACACCCAAACAAGAGAGAGTCCCTAACACAAGCTGTCCCTACATGTGCATGTCTTAGCCCTATACACTCCACAGACACTGTCAAACTTAAGCCATTTTCAGGTCCCAACCCCAGGTTATACTTCCAACCATTTAAGGACACGGGAGACGGCAAGCGAGTCTGGCCTCTTAGGCAGGTAGGAAACTTACCCAGCAAAGATGCTGGACTTCGCCAGGATGATTCTATGAACACTAGTGTCCCCCATCTCCTAATAGTTATTACCTAGGGCTCTTCGACTAAATGGCAAACTTATGTTTTTCCTGATAAGCACAGGGAACTTCACGGCAGAACACAACTTGAACCTGGTTGTGATCTTAAACGGATGCCTTTGAGCTGCAATTGCAAGTCTCAGGGAGCAGGGCCCGCTGGCTGGTTGTAAGTCGGTGCTGTCTCGTTATGGGAGGGGGCCTCACGGCTGGCCAGTCCTGGAGAGTAGATATATACATTCTCACGTCTTACACTGCTCAGCTCTAACAGGCCTGGCTAGCACCCGACTTATCTTTGGGGCATTTTGGAGGCAGTGCTCCCTTAGCTAGATTCCACTTGTGTAGCTTGAGATCTTCTGAACAAATCTATTAACAAGTCCTTCATTTTAAAAAAAATTAAATAAAAATAAAGCAAATCCTTCATAACATCACCTGTGTCTCGCTGAGTTTCTTCTACATCCATTGCAGCTTTAACGCGCCCTATCAATAGGCAGGAATTTGTAGAGCTGCGTTAGTGGGGGGTGGAATGGGCCTTTGTTATTGCCATAGTGGGTCAAATTTATAAAGTAAAGAAACATATTTCACTGAAAGTCTAAGAGCACCTTGCTGGTGCCTGGTAAGGGCTCTTGTGATGCGTGTCTCTTCAGTGGAATTCGAAAGAGCAGGAGACAGCAAGGCAGTGAACAAGAGAGGGCAAAGCCTGCTCTTACAAGGATAAAAGTAGTCTCATGATACCTCCTCCTCTTTCCCTAACCTTGCTCCTTGACACTGCCACTTGGAGGATCAGGTTTCCAGCACATGCCCTGCCAGGGACACATCCAAACCGTCCACGCCTCATGGCTGCTTTCGGGCAAGTTTTCTTGGTCACACCTGAATGTGGATATAGGGGAGAGGGAAAAAAAAAAAAACAAAAACCCTTTCTGCTCTCTTAGGTTCTTTTCTTGTGCCATGCAAATTAAAATGATAAAAGGCAGATTGTTAGGAGAATGGGGGTTTCATTGAAAGAAAGGGTCATGGGGCTTCTATTGATGTGGCCAAAAGCAAGTTGGTAGAAAAGGGTTTATTTCTGTTTACAAATTCTCAGGTCACACTTAATCACTAAGGGAACCCTGGGCAGGAACTGCAGGCAGGAACTGCAGGCAGAGGCCAAACAGAAGCACTGCTCACTGCCTGGCTCCTCTTGGCTTGCTCGGCCTGCTTTCTTATACACCCCAGGACCACCTGCCCAATGCTCTGCCCACAATGACTTGCACCATCATACACTGATTATTAACCAAGAAAATGCCTTACAAGCTTACCCCCAGGCCCATCCAAGGAGACTTTTTTTTCTTTTCTTTTCTTTCTTTCTTTCTTTCTTTTTTTTTTTTTTTTTTTTTTTTTTTTTTTGGTTTTTCGAGACAGGGTTTCTCTGTGTAGTTCTGGCCATCCTGGAATTTACTCTGTAGACCAGGCTGGCCTTGAACTCAGAAATCCTCCTGCCTCTGCCTCCCAAGTGCTGGGATTAAAGGCGTGCGCCACCACCGCCTGGTTTAAGAAGACATTTTCTTGATTGAGATTCCTTCTTCCCAAGTGACTATAATTTATGTTAAATTAGGAAAAAAACCCTAACCAGGAAAGGAAGAAACCTCCAAAGGAATGATAAAACCAGTGGGTTAATATATCGTGTACAGGTGATGTGGTCTGAAAGGTGTGTAAGCGAAGAAAAAGTGACTGGACAACTTCCCGAGGGTGGCTGTGAACCGTGTGGAGGTAAACTCCTGGAGGGTGGCTTTGAAATGTGTGGCAGGAGGCTGTCACTGACACTCTCCTCTCATTGGTGTGGGAGAGGAACACTTTTACGAGTGGAAAGTTATGTCCCCAGTCCTCGAATGAGCAGAGGCCTTGATCTAGAAACCAGAGCTCAGTTCTCTCTGTAACCTGATTCCTCTGTTCACTTCCAAATTAAGCTGACGCTGTTATCAATTTATTAAAAGAAGCAAGTCATTATTTTGAATATGGGCTTAATTATGCTTCCCCAGAATTTTACACAGAATATACTCAAGAGAAAGGATCTCAGGTAGGAATGTTGAATGGATGTTTATGTGTTCTTAACTAGAATAGGACCCACAATGGTCTCATCTCTCAGAATGTCCTAGATATATTGTGATCTTATTTCTAGTAGCCCAAGGAGCTAATCCCCACAAAGCCTCTGGAACCGCCTCTGTGACGTAGCAGGAGGAAGAATTAGGGTGTTCTCAGCAGTGATAACAGCAGGCTACCTGCTGAGTCACTGAGCCGATCTATTTTTAATCCAGTGAGCTAACTTCTCTTTGGTGTGACCTTATCTGAATGATGCCTTCTGGGAGCTTCTAAAGACCACACCACTCCTAAAAAAACGAAGAAACCACTCTCTTTTTATTACTCTGACAAAAATAATTATGCTGCTTATTCAGTTAGACATAAAATTTTTATTTTACCAGAGATCAAAAAAAAAAAAAAAAAAAAAAAAACTACCTTAACAAAAACATACAGGTAATTGAATTGTAAAAAAAAAAAAAAAAAAAAAAAAAAAAGGAAAAAAAAACCCTTAGTAAAACTAAGTTTTTATTTTTACTTGTGTATATTTCCGTATAGTAATGACACTAGAAATATTCATGATGAAGTTATATTCTTATTTTACATTCCTTAAGAGTATAGGAAAAATTGAAACAGGCGAAGGTCACCACGTGACCCTACTTCTGATGCTGCTCTATTCAGTTGGAAAGTGCTGGCTTTGCACGTATGAGAGCCTGAGTTCAGTTCTCAGAACTCATGGAATTTACAATAGAAACAAAGCACAGGGGTTCCATCCCCCAGGGAGGTGAGGACAGGCGGGTCTCTAGAACTCACTGGGCAGCAGAGAAACAAATGCCAAGGCAGTGAGAGGTCTTGTCATAAAAGCAAAAGTGCACAACTTCCTAAGGAATGACATCTGAGGTTGCCTGACTCCCACAAGCACATTCATACACATCAGTGCACATAAACATAGCACATAAATGTATACACACACTCACATATACATGCACACACACTGACTCACAAATATACAAACACTTATGTACACACTCATACATACACACATCTGCACACACAAATCTACATGTACAAACACAAATTCACACACTCACATATACATGCACACATACCACATATATAAACACTATACACATACTCATATACATACACACATATACGCACATAAACACACATACAAATATATAATAATCCCATACTCACATATATTATACACATATACACAAACATTTATATACATACTCTCATATATATACACACACATATATACATAAACTTACACATATACACATACAAACATACATATATGCACACATATACATACACACATACATGTACAAACACATATACACATACATACCTACACATATACACAAATATGTACACACACACAAAACACATACATTCACAAACACATATGTCCAGTTTTGGCAGATAGAATGTAAGGGGGGCAGGGAAAGATGGCATTCACAGGGGAGCAGGTCAGATGAAGCTGTCTTAGGCCATTGTCCTCCCCCTCTTGTCCCACTGACAACATGGATTTGAACCTATAGGTGGAACATCCATCTTACAACAGTGCAGACAACCGGAATGCGAGGTGGACAGAGTGGAAAACAGGGCTTGCAAACACCCCTGCCTAGCTCCACGGTTCAAGTACTTCTGTGACTGACAGGTTAAAATGCAGGCTGCTTGCCTAAACTTGTGTATGCAACACATTGACATTAAAATAGTAGTCATTGCTTTTATCAAAACTGAGTTTCACTGAGCATACTGTATTTTTACTCATTACATCTGGCAACTTTGACAAAAACCTATTCAGAAGTAAAGCATGCAGGTGCATGTCTATAATCTCAGCAGTCCAGAGGTTGAGGCAAGAGGATTTTGAGTTTAAGGCCAGCCTGGACTACACAGCAAGTGCTTGACTCAAACAAAACAACAACTCTTTTGCTTAAGCTATTAGTGTAGTCAAGTTTCTATTTCATGCAACTGCTGCCAACCTTTGTCGAACTTGTAAAAATTTTTGTTTGTTTTAAATTAAGATAGATTTCCCTTAGAGTCCTGATAGTTACATAAACTATCTGGTTATTTAAGTTTGATAAGCAACATGATACTTTCTCTTTTAGGAAATGCAATTCAACTATAGCTCGGAATGAGCATTGTTCTTGAATTTGTTCCGGAAACAATAACACTGAAACAGATTTCAAATTTGTTTGTCTTTGTGAGTCATCAGATAGAGGAACCTAAGTTTAAAACAATAGCTCTACCATCAGAAAACTACATGCTCAATGGGGCTGAGGGTGGAGCCCGGCTGGCAGAGAGCTTGCTTCGCACGCATGAGGCCCCGGGTTTGACCCCCAGCACTGCACAAACCCTGAATTGGGGTGCACTCTTATAATCCCAGCACTAGAGAGATGGAGGCAGGATCATTAGCAGTTCAAGTTACCGTCAGCCACCTCATAAGTTTCAGGCCAGCCTGGAAAACAGAAGACCCCGTCAGAGGAAAGAAAAAAGGGAAGGACTGAGGGAGAGGTGGAGGGAGAGGAAATATAAACAAATTAGTAAAATTAAAAGGAAATATTTTTTCATAAAACAGTTCATGTATTTTTAGAATTATTTGGGATCTTTAACCATACTTATAACAAATGACGCCAGTTTTGTTTTGTTTTTTTGAGACAGGGTCTTTCTGTGTAGCCCTGGTTGTCCTGGGAGTTGCATTGCAGACAAGGTTGGTCTCAGATTTACAATGATCTGCCTGCTCTGTCTCCTGGGTGCTGGGATTAAAGGCCTGTGCTATGACACCCAGCTAAATGACTTTCATTTTGAACACACACTGACACTGTACTTTTAAACTATTTTGCTTATCATTAAGCACAGGAAAACTTGAAGCACAAAGATGTGGAAATAGTTTCCAGTCCCAGAATTACAGCCATGGTAAGGATATAAAACTTCTAAGAGTCGAATTTCAAAGGTGAAACACAGAAGATTATGTAGAAATGTTAATTATGAGCCCAGGCACAGCACTTAGAAGGTTGGGGCGAGAAGATCCCTGGGAGTTTGAGACCAGCAAAATCCTATTCTTAAAAAAAAAAAAAAAAAAAAAAAAAAAAAAAAAAAAGACACAATTAAAATAGACATAAACAAATACCGAAATATATGATTCCCAGAAGGGGAGGTCAGGACAGAAGCTCCTGGAGAAGACAGCAGATGACGTGCGTGAGGGAGAACTGAAGACAAAGCCTGAGATTTATGTCTATAATATCTACGTCGTGCCTCTGATTTAGGGTCAAGACTCTGTCACATCTAAGGAACACCTGCCACTCCTAACCAATGCTAGGGGCTTGCATCATATCCACGTGAATGCTATTGCATGGAGCTGTGTAAGGGACAGCCCTGCCAATCATGTCCTTACATAGCAAGGCTCGGAAGGCTAGTGTCATGTTCGCTTAAAACCAGTTTGTGAAAGTGTGGTAAATAGAAAACAGTGATGAGTCGGGCGTCTCCTCCAGCATCTCAGCTCCGCTCCATGTTTCCTTTGCTTCCGGGTTTGAAACAGTTTTCAAATTTCTGTGTACTTTCTACGGGTCTACATTCCTCCACAGCCATTTACAGCACACTGCTTGTATAAAATGAGTCCCCTCATTCATAAAACTGAGGATGGCAACGATACCTTGTCCTACTTACCTAAAAATAGTTTCCTATCTGCAGAATGGGGCTAATAATACAAGCCCTATCGATTTCACAGGCTGAACCCTGAGAACCCAACATGACACTGTGTCAGATCAGGCCGGCACAGAGAATATGACGCAGATTGGAGCCTTACCAGAGTTCTGCCCAGCCAGCACTGGAATTAGAGTGTCTGGGACAAAACCAGCACACTGCCAACATAACATCTTTAGCCATGAATGGGTGTGACGCTGACTAGCCCTCTAAACCATTCCAATGTTTGTGCTGTATGTGCTTACTATGACTACAGACAGCCATCTTTAAAGGAGTTGGGGAAATCCCACACAACTGGTGTGATTTATTTGTGAGCCTGCGATGGTCCAGGCAAGAAGGTGACCTCGTTTTCTCTTCTTTATTCTGCTCAGCTTTTCTGCTTTGCCATTTCTTTCTGCAAAGGGTCACACTGTTCTGAGCAGAACTGGAGGGAGAGAGTACTTCTGTCTGGGAAACTCAGCTTTCACCTTTTAGGCTGTTCCAGCTTGAATATATTCCATACTAGAGTGTTCCCCCCCCCCAGACATGACAAGGACATTTGTCTTGCCAGGCTGACAGACATGGCATGAAAAGCAAACTTCTGCAGGACAAAGGGGGCTGAGGGGCTGTCCCGGCTCAAGGTGGCCGACTTTTACATGGTACTCTGGGACTTTAGTCTTCCCTAAATGTCTACCCTTCTTTTCCTTGAAATTGGCAAAAAGCACACTCTCCTCCCAAAAAGCCTGACTGCAGGCTGCCTGGGTACCCAGCACACACCACCAGTATAGTGTTAGGAGAATCCCCGACTTGCCCGCTCTTCACTCTGCTCAGCTGGAAAGTGGATATTGATATCATTAATTAATATATTAATATTTGAGGATACAATGATTCAAAACATATAACTCAGTGTTTTAGGCATCAGATCTGTATGATTGTTACTTAGTTAGTTAGTTAGTTGGATTGGTTGTTTTGAGACCGTCTCTCTGTATAGCCCAGGCTGGTCTCAAATTTAGAATCCTTCTGCCTCAACTTCCCAAATTTTGGGATTACACGTGTGTCTTAGTCAGGGTTTCTATTCCTGCACAAATATCATGACCAAGGAGCATGGAATGGTTTGAATATGTTTGGCCCAGGGAGTGGTGCAGCAGGAAGTAGTTTAGAAGGCACCATCCCACACTCGCTGGCTATTCTCTGCCCCAGCCAGCGGCCTTGCTACCCCCATGGCCAGCCCCCTGCAGCGGCCGCCCATCTCATGGTTCTCTTGCTGTGGATTCTGCTCCCATTCCCAGGCCTAGGAAAATCAAACTCTAGAGGCTTGTGATTGATCAGTCAGATATATATCAGTAAATTCTCAACCCACAAAGCACCCACACAGTGAATTCAAAATTCAGTTGATATAAGCACAAGCTATATCTCTAGGTGGGACAAACACACCCTACTATTCTTTAATCATCTATCTAAGAAATCCCCAGTACTCATGGCTCCCAGGACTGCGTGGTTCTGGCTCCTCTTCCTCTTCTATAGGTTCCACAGCTGCCACAGAATGTGGCATTTAATGTTATTTACTCACTTGTTGGGACAAATCTGCTCCTAACAGCTCCCTATTCATGGATTCAAAGGAACAGCTAAGCATCTCTACCTCCAGGTGAGGTGCTACATTGTGGCTGGGTGGCCCCTGGGCAGAAATTGCCTCTCTCTCCTGCAGACCTGCACCGCCCTTGAGAGGACACAGTTACAGGGTAGGAGGCTTAGGTCTGCAGGGACAGATTAAGCTAGTCCTTAATGATTCCTATTTTTCAAGGTCTGTCATAATATTCTGGGCCAAAAGGCGGAAGACCGTGCTCCAACTTCCTGATATACTGGGGCTGTAAGGTAGGCAGCTGTCTCTACGGTGTGTCTCAGTTTTGGAAGCTGTGTTAGGTTTCCTATATTTTAGATAATATTGGTTGTTCTTGAATTTCTGACAGGATCGAAGACTAGTTACAGTCTCTTAGCCAACCCAGGCTATTTAATATTGAGAAAATATATTTGAGAAGATAGTTTTCAGATAGTATATAAGCTAAATCAGATTATAACATGGATTTATAAGCCTCTTTTAAGTTAGGATAGGTAACAGTGTTTTATTTAATTGACAAAAATGATGGAGTGGGTGTTAGGTGTACTTTATAAATTACAGAATGGTAATAATTATGCTCAATTTATATTTGAGAGGAAAGAGCTTTTTAACGGGACAGAAAGGGGGAAGTGTTGTGGATAGCTCTGGTGCTGTTTGTATGTTGATGCTAATTCAACTTCCCCAAGAGGAGCTGCCTGGGACAAGTAGTGGGTCACATACTCAGGACTTCATGTAACCCTTCTAATGAACAAAGAAGCCAATCACTGGGCGAGAGGGCGGGACTTCTTGGTGGGACAGAAGGATCCATTTAGATCTGCTACCAGAGGATTTAACTTAGAAGGATGTTAATATAAATTAGATATAAATTAGGATGTTAGTTGCTGCGCCCAGTGATCGAGTCACCATTGATTCTGAACTAAGTTTGTGTGGTGTTTTCATCAAGCGACAGGACGTCTGGGTTCCAGAGAGAAAGGTACTGCACCAAAGCATGGGTTTGCCTGAGGTGCACCCCAAAGGGCCATGGGAATTTGGAAGCATGGGGCTGGTGTGGTGGTGACCCACTAGTGGGAACTTAGTCTAGCCGGGTGGTGAGACCTCAGAGCTCCGGGTCAGAGAGTTTGCCAAAGACGAGAACAAAGCCCGCCGTTGCCTTGTGGGCAATAGCGTGGATTGCGTTTTTTTAAGTATTTCTTGCTACAGAGTGGCACTCTTTGGAGGTGCGGCCTTGTTGGAGGAAGTGTGTCACGGTGGGGGTGGCTTTGAGACACCCCTCCTAGCCACATGGGAGCCAGCCTTCTCATGGTTGCCTTCTGAACCCCGACATGCTTCTTCCCTCCTGATGATAATGGACTGAACCTCAGACCCTGTAAGCCAGCCCCAGCTAAATATCCTCTCTAAGAGGACATTGGCTCTGTCATGGTGTCTGTCCACAGCAGTGAAACTAAGGCACACGTGTGTGTATATTTCTATGCTCATAACACTGCTTAACATTTAGTTTCTCAACCAATTCTTCCTGCACTTCTTAAAATGGATTGCATAAGTAATAAAAAATAAAATTATGTATTATACACAGATATGCACATGCACTATATATGTGTATATATATCATATTATATCATAAATTATATACATATAATTTATGTATTATAAATCGTATTGTATCATAAATTATATAATACGATTAAAGTATTCATGGTTCCAAAACCCTGACAATGAGGGAAGCATATCAGTAGCATTATCACTTTTTATCACAAAACTAACTTTTGAATCTAACTACAACAAATAGTAGTAGTTTCATAATTATCCAGATTGTCTCCTAATGAAGTTAATACCAGATATATTTATTCCTTTATGGATATTGGGATTTTATTCACATTTAATTAAAAATAAAAAATTATTCTTGTTCTTAAAAAAATATATGCTTTTAACTCTCTTGAGACATCTTTGTGGGTTCTATTTTACCTTTTAAGCATGTATAACTTTATAGCCTGTTAAATTTTCATTTACTCTACATTTTAGAAATATACTTCTATTGTGGTTGTGGGAATGACAGAGCATGCCTGTGGAGGTCAGAGGACACCTTCTGGTTGCTTCTCTCCTTCCATTTTTACATGGGTTCCGGGGATCAAACTTAGGTTGTCAAGTCTGCAAGATACTTTACCTGCTGAGCCCATCCTGTGGGGAAATGCTAGGGACAAAACCTGGAGAATGTATTGCCCAAATTCATGTCCCTCACCTTACCCCACGCCCGCCCAGAACACTTGTATCTAATTCCAGGTATTCAGATTACTGCTCAAGACCTTCCCTTAGTAATCTCCCCGCAACCCCCCCCCCCGCCCCCAGCATCCACACAGCAAAGCTACCGTGAAAAACTAGAAACCCAAAGATCTTTCCAGTAGCAAAGAGCAAGCTACAAAATACTATCTTAAGAAAAAGCATGGGAGAAAGGTATGATTTCTTTCCACTGATGTATTGGAAGGAAACAAAGAAACATGAAGTATTAAAAAACCAATCAAATCAAACCAAAACAAACCAAAAATAAAAACCATCTAGGGCCGGGTGGGCAGTAGTGACACAGGCCTTTAATCCCAGCATTAGGGGGGCAAGCCAGAAGGATCTCTCTGAGTTTAAGGCCAGCCTGGTATACAGATTGATTTCCAAGATAGCCAGGACTACACAGAGAACCCTTGTCTTGGGGGGGAAAAAAAAAGAACAAAACCCCTATGTATAAATCTATCATCCTAAGCCAATAAGCTAAGACTTGGGTACATCCCTTTAACATGTCTGCTGTGCAGCTTCGAGTGTATAAATATCTCCAGTGGCTTCACTCTTTATGTTTTTTAAATTTCAGGTGCACTGGTATTGTCTCTGCATGTGTGTCTGTGTGAGGTGTCAGATCCCCTGCGACTGGGGTCACAGTTGTGAGCTGCTATGCGAACACGGGGAATTGGCCCCGGGTCCTCCGGAAGAGCACCCAGTGCTCTCAAATGCTGAGGCATTTTTCTCCAGCTCATGTTTTCACTTCTTATGACATAAACTCTCCAAGAAAAGCTCAAAGACAGCTGGCGGGTGTTGTATGCCAGTCTTAGTTTGTATTAGTTAGGATTAACTTCATCTGTGGGTATTAACAACCCCCACCCCAGCAACGGCAGATTGAAGTTTATTTGTCTGCCAAGTAAACATAGGCAGTGAGGATGTCTGGGATTGCCAGGGATCAACATCCTTGAATTTCCGCTGCTTCAGCATCCTCAGTGCAGCGGCCCCAATCGATGTCTCCGGCTGCAGCTGTTGAATCTGCGGCCGACCAGGCAGACGGAAAAGACAAGCGCTGAGCATCCTCCCGTTCCGGATGGAAGTTTCTCCCATCGTCCCACTCTCTCACTAGCTGCAAATAAGGGGTCTGGTCAGGCGGGACTGTGAGGGAGGCTAGACGTGTCAACGTGATTGCATGCCGCCTGCTGCCAGCCGCGCACTTGGCTGAAAGGTGGGGATTCTGCGGGTGGAGAGGTGGTGAAGCACTTAAGAACACTAACTGCACAGCCATGAGGAACAGATTCAGGTCCCAGCACCCGTGTAACAAGCTGGGCAGTGCAAGTGTGCCTGTAAACCCCAGCTGTGAAGGGGGTGGAGACAGGAGGGTCACTCAGACCTACTAGCTGAAGAAAGTTGCCAGCTCTTGGTTGAGGGAGAGACCCTGCCTCTGAGGAAGTCAGAGTGCTAGAGGAGGACACTGGATGGATGCCCTCTTCTAGCCACAGTCACAGATGTGTACACACACACACACACACACACACACACACACACTCGCTTATGCACACACCCACATAAAATAAATCAGCAGGGTTTAAAAATTAAGGGTCTTTTGCAGAAGACAGGGAGACTAAATTTTGGAAGACTAAAAGTGGTCTTTAGCTGACGTTGTTCTGAGGTTGACCTCCAGCTCCTGGGCTGGAGTGATCCTCTTCCTCAGCTTCTCACTCTGGGGTTCTCAAACCCCAAGGCTGGCCTTAAACTTGCTCCACAGGTGAGGACGACTCTGTGCTTCTCATCCTCCTGCCTCCGCCCCCTCCCACGCTCTGTATCACCACCAGGCTGGAGTTGGTGGGGATCACACCTGGGGCCTGTGTACGTCAAACCAACATTCTACCAACTGAGCAACAGCAGCAGCCAAGCAAATGTCTTAAAAAAAATATTTCCAACCGCCCACCCTGGGGTGTGTGTGTGTGGGGTGTGTGTGTGGGGTGTGTGTGGGGGTGTGTGTGTGTGGGGTGTGTGTGTGTGTGTGGGGTGTGTGTGTGTGTGTGTGTGTGTGTGTATGGTGTGTGTGTGTATGGTGTGTGTGTATGGTGTGTATATGTGTGCATGTGTGTGTGCATGTATATGTGTGTGTGTGGCGTGTGTCTCAGTGTGTGTGTGTGTGTGTGTGTGTGTGTGTATACATATGCCATGCTTATACCTGCCGTGTGGCATTCATGTGGAGACTGGAAGGCAGCTGGTGGAAGGCAATTCTCTGCTTCCACTTTGTGGCCTCTGGGGCTCACACTCAGGTCTTCAGCTGAGCTTGGAGGCAAGTGTCTTTAGTAGCTTAGCCATCTTGCTGGCCTCTCCTTTATTTTTAAATAAAATTAAGCAACAAACCTGACTTATTTAGTTGTTTTGTAATATTCAGTATCTTAAGAACTCAAAATGCTACCTCTGGAACGAAAAAGCCTCTCTCTCTTCCCCTCCCTCCCCCTCCCTCTCCCTCCCCCTCTCTCCCCTCTGCATATGATCTGCACTCCTCCATTCTCAATATCACTCGGTATCTGACAGGAACTCGGTGTCAGGACTCAGAAACAGGACATCTAGCCGGGCGTGGTGGCGCACGCCTGTAATCCCAGCACTTGGGAGGCAGAGGCAGGCGGATTTCTGAGTTGGAGGCCAGCCTGGTCTACAGAGTGAGTTCCAGGACAGCCAGGACTACACAGAGAAACCCTGTCTTGAAAAACCAAACCAAACCAAACCAAACCAAACCAAACCAAACCAAACCAAACCAAACCAAACCAAACCAAACCAACAACAACAAAAAAAGAAACAGGACATCTACATTTTGCATACCATTTCCCCTCCGTGATTCCGTCTTACTGTTCCATCTATCCATAGGTAGGACATCTTTTCTGACCTACATAATGTGGAAGAAGACTCACATCTAGAAATAAAAGAAATTTTAAAATTTGTCCAATATAGCACAGCTAGAGGTTGGCAAGGTGAGAGTTGAACCCAGGACTGGATAATTCCTTTCCCTTTGGTATTTCCTCTGGCATGTTCCCTGAAGATTCAGGACATTCTCAGTAAGAACCGAGAAGGCAAAGAAGTTAGAATTTTTATTTATGGAGGTGAACACTCCAAGGTAGCTGGAGGAATCTTTCATGTTGTTGACCACCCACTCATCTGTCTACTGGAGAAAAGCAAATTCCCCAAATTTACAATGTCTTTAAAAGGGTTTCAACTTGTATCTGAGTGGTGATGACACTTTAATCCCAGCACTCAGAGGAGAGGCTGCCAGATTTCTGTGAGTTTGAGGCCAGCCTGCTCTACATAGTGCAGAGAAACCCTGTCTCAAGAAAATCAATATTCCACTTGTATGAAGTTACTTTTTTTTTAACTAAAATCTAAAAATTGTGCACTTGTTTATTTACTCACATATTCACAAATGCTTGCTGGGAATACTGTTTCCAGACTGGGCAACTTTGGGGGACAGGGATATACAGGCCCCCACTTGTACCCAGTTTACCAAGTTCATTTCCTTGAGAAACAGATAAACAGCTAATGTAACAGTAACTCGATGCAGCTAGGACAGTGTAGCCACTTCTCAGCCCACCGAGGGGAGCCGGGGTAGACCTGCCCGCCATAGGCCACTCTGAAGGAGGATTTTGCACTGTTCTAGAAGCAGCAAGGCCAAGAAAGGTTTGTGTGGAGGACACATGGCGCACAGGAGATTGTTTCTTAGGATTCTTGGTGTCTTCATCATCTGGAGGATAAAGATGCTTTCGTCCTCTGGGCCCAGGGCAAGAACACCCTGTAATGACACCTCACAGCCTGTTTTCAGGGGAGCTCAGGTAGGTCTAATGACCGGCATCAGGAGTGGACCCAGGATCTCGTGGTCACTCAGCACACACTCTATCACTGTCTACAGCCACAGCTCCTGTGTCTAGCTGCTACCTGCAGCTTCTGCTATTTCCTCAAATGCTAAGGTATCTAATATTTGGAGTGTCATTTACTGACTACTGTTGTGGGCACAAAGAAATGAAGAGCACTGAAGTCGCTTAGAAACACTCCCCACAGCGACCAGATTATGGAAGAACATCACTAGTCATCACAGCTTGGACTTGACTCCACAGCTTCACCAAAACCAAAACCAGCCAATCTGTGTTACTGGAGAATCACCCCAGATGTGTTAACGACGCATAGTTTTGGCTCCTGTCTCTATGGTTTTGATCCCACAGCCTTTAGACTGTGCCCAAGAACCTGTAATTTTAATAAGTAGTTATTCTGTTAGGCATGGTCTAGGCCCTGTGCTTTGAAAAACACAGAAGAAGGTGGGGAAAGAGGCATAGTCAATAAAATGCTTGTTGTACAAGTTTGAGCCCCAAGACACCCTACCCCAAATAGCCAGCATGGTGACACACATGTAATCCAGTCACTGGGGAAGACAGTAGTAGGTCTTTGAGGTAGGGGATGGCAGTGTGTGTGTGTGTGTGTGTGTGTGTGTGTGTGTGTGTGTAAACAAAAATACTGTGTTTGAAGTGTAGTCCAATGATACAACCCCTATTATGTACAAGACCCTTGTTTTGATCTCCAGAAAGGAAGGATGGAAGAGATGAAACTCCATCTGGAGGCTAAGAAAGAAACACTGGGGTTCCAGTTCCTGCTACAGTCACAGCCTCAGCAGCAAACAGGATCAGGGAGAAATTATGGTTATTGGGTCCAAACTAGCACTAAGAATAAGACAGAGTCATAACTGCAAGGAACTCAATTATATCTTCATGAGTCAGGCCAGTCATTCTGGTTTGGGGGCAGTGATAGCCCAGGTTGGCCTGGCACTCACGTATCTTTAGCTTGAATCTCAGCAGCTGAATATCAGCCCAAGTTTCTTTTAGTTTTTGAGGGGAAAGAGACATTTGCTTATCCTCAAGGATATTATGTGTGTCAGGTTTCACTTATGTCTGTTGATGGATCTGGGTTGCACATCACTGTTCCCATACACTCAAACTCTTGGGAGCAGACACAGCTAAAGTTTGGTTCTTGTCCTCAAGAGCAAACCATTTTGGGGGCTGGAGAGATGGCTCAGCAGTTGAAGGCACTGACTGCTCTTCCAGAGGATCCCGGGTTCAAATCCTAGCACACATGCGGCACCTTACAACTGTCTGTAACTCCAAGATCTGACACTCTCACATACACATACGTGCAAGCAGAACACCAAAGCACATAAAATAAAGGTGAATATATTTTTAAAATGTGAGCAGACCATCTTGAGGGATAAGACAAGCTATGTGCACAGAGGGCCATACAGTAGTGACAAGTGACTTCCATTTTATGTATTTTTGCAGTGCTGCTTGTAGAATTGGGGCTTCTCACATGCTAGACAATCTTTTCTTTGTTTCTCTGACTCCAGAATTTGTGAAATGTTTGGAGCTGGAGAGATGGCTCATCAAGTAAGAGCACTTGTTCCTGTAGACGCCTGGGTGTGATTTCCTGAAACCACATAGTAGCTCACAACCACCTTGTGATGGTTTGTATTGTATGTATGTATGTATGTATGTATATATGTATGTATGTATGTATGTATGTATGTATGTATTTGCCATTTGCAACATACACTTTATTGATAGTACACACATGAACTCTTTGGTGACAAAATTCAAGTCAAAACAAGTAAGAGCTGAGTAGGCCATTCATGGACAGGATGGCTATCAGTTCACATAGAGGACCCAGGGAAAACATTCCACCCAAGCAGCACGATTCGAATCACAGGACTACAGGACTATTTGGTATTCAGAAAATGGTTCAGCTTAAAGCTGGTGACTATCACAGATAACATCACTTCGAATGATACATTATTCAACACTGGCAGCTGAATAATTCCTGTACTACACACACACACACACACACACACACACACACACACACACACCCCACGTAGAAAAGCAATAGTTTCATTGTTAATGCTCCCAGACTGTAAAGCTGAGAGATCACACATTTCGAGGGCACAGATCAGTCGGAATTTGTTTACCAGCTTTGTAACTTTCACTTTCTCCAAGAGGTCATGGTGATTTGCTAAGGCTCGAATTTTCTTCACACACACCCCGGATGTAGTACATAAGTAAGACAGACACCCCTGGTTGAATTCTCTGCAGTTGAACACCTCTGCTCTGAGGTTGTCAAAGATAATCTCAAATTGAGTAAGGGCATTAATGAGAATTTCTGGCTCCACATAAGAATTATAAAGGGAACTAAATGATGACAGCACTTGGGCACTGAGAAGTTTGTTTTTGTTTTTGTTCTTAATATATCTGGATTTTCAGCAAAGTTTGAAATTATTTTCAGAATCTCAACCTTGATTTTTTTCATCCCCCTGAGATAACAAGCGGAAAAAGTTTGCAAAGCAGGTGCTGGTAGTCATTAGTTATTACTAAGGTAATGACGTTTGTTAAAAATTTTAGCCCAACTACCTGTACTGCTGAGTTCAGGTTAGAAGCCATGATATCATCCGTCACTTGGTTCATGCACACCTGCAGTCGGCCCTGGTTCTCCTAATTTTCACTCAGGTTATTCATGGCCACTAAGGCTTTTTCCTTAATGTGGGGGTCAGTTTTATTGACCATGTTTGCAATAATTGGGAGGCCTCCCAACTTTCAGATTGTTTCTTGATTACATGAATAATTGGCATTGTTGCTCAGGGTGAGCAGGGGGACCTGCTGACTGAAGGGATCGTCTAACTTCTGAAGCAAGGCTAGGACTTTCCTGAGATCTCGAACACCAGGATCTCATCGATTTCATACGGAAAGGGGCGCTTATGCATGGGAATGTTTCTCTTCCCTTTCCCTCTCTGCGGGACCTGACTCTGTGTCAGTCCACCCAGACTCCCCTTCCTCAGATTCAGGAATCTCTGCTAGGAAGGCCTGCCCCCCATTAGCAGAAGCTGCAGCGGCTGCTGCAGTCCCATCACCAGGACGGAAACCCATCCCCAACTCATCCGCTTCAACCTTGTTCTTCCTATTTTTGCCCTTGTCTCCACTCCGGGTTTTGTTTCCACCCTCGCCTCCACCCTTTGGGTACAGCTCCAGTGGCTGACCCAGCCTTGGGTACAGCCCCAGTGTGAGCTCCAGGGGCTGCTTTCTTGCCAGTGGCTGCTGTCTTAGAGGACCCTGAAGTCCCAGGAGTCTCTGCAGCCCCAGAATGCATGGTCAGAGAAGCCTCAGCTGCCATGGCTGCTGTTCTAGGAGTCTCTGTGGCTTCAGTGGCTGCTGCCACCCTAGGGACCTGCATGACCTCTGTGGTTGCTGTCCTCTGGGTAGATGCTGCTGCCTTAGGAGTTGCTGGTCCTCCGGAAGGCACTGCTGCCCCAGAATACTGGACTGCCCTCGAAGGCGCTACTACCCCAGTAGACTGAGCTGCCACGGGATGCACTGCTGCCCCAGGAGACTGGGCTGTTCTGCCAGGCACTGATGGGAATCCCCTGGGAAGTACTGATGATGGGGGTGGAAGGGGAGGTATCACCGTCCCAGGAGACTGGGTTACCCCGGGGGCTGCTGCTGGCCCAGCAAAGTGGGCTGCCACAGGAATGTAGACTGCCCCAGAGGGTGCTACTACAGCCCAGGAAGGTGCTGCTGGCCCAGGAGTCTGGACTGCCCCGGGATGTGCTACTGCCCAGAGAATGGCTGCTGGCCCGGGAGACAGTACTGATGGTGAAGGTACTGCTGGCCCAAGAGACTGGGCTGCCCTTGGGGATGCTGCTGGCCCAGAAACCTCTGTGGTGCTGGGAGCTTCCACCACTTTGGGAGCCCCTACTATTTCTGGAGACTGTGCAGCAGTGGGACCCCCTGCCACCTTGGGAGGAGGTGTAACTGCACAGGCAGCTGAACTCATGACTACTGGCTCCATATTAGCCTCAGTTCCTGCCCCATTTACCCCCTGGACCTTACTTTCTGCCCCATTCGGAACCTTGGGACTGGGTGTAGCTGGTGCCACTTCTTCAGCTACAGCTGTGGCAAGAGTGGATGCTTCCTCTTGGGCCTTGTTCATTGTCTCAATACTGAAAGGGGTTGGGGGACTGAATCCTGGCCCAATGTCTATTGTGAATCCAGCTCTTAGGCCAGCTCCAGCCCTGCTTCCAGTACCCACAGAGGCCTGGTTCTTGGGCTTGGTCAGTCTCTTCTTCTTCTGGACTTTTCCCCTAGTGTATTTGTAGACACAGTACCAGGCACTAGCCCCAATCACTATTCCAGCAGCTACACAGCCAGCATCCCGAGCTCGGCTCATGGTATACCTGGAGTGAGTCTCTGATCCAGGTTGTGGAACTGGCTTGCTTAAGGGAAATGTATACAGCAGTCAGATCGAGGGCTCCCAAGCTCAGGTTTGAGAGTTCTTCGGAGGCTGCTAGCTGAGCTGGACCGGCTTCCTGGGATCAGGAGCGATGTCCACTGTGCTCACAGATACAGAGCCTAAAGGTCGACGGATCTGCAAGAAGTCAGAGGTCTTTCTTCTTCCTCTAACTCAGCCAGGGCTTCATACTGAGGACGGGCTGAAGGGCAGAAATACAGACTGCAGGGGCAGACTAAGAACCCGAATTCCATCCTTTTTTCAGGGCTGAAAAGATCAGGATGAAGGGCTGGTGGGCAGCAGGTATCTGGAAAGCAGCCTGGCAGTTAGCATGGCGGTTTAATACCAGATTCTCTGAAGGCCCCCCAGCCTGTGAAGCCCATACAGCGCCAAACCCTCCATCTCTCCCGCAGAAGCTGGCATACCCATTTCCTAGTGCCCTAGAAAGGCAGGGGTGGGGCTGGCCAGTTCTGAGGGAATTTTCTCCATCTCGCCTGGCTGACCGCAGCTTTAATACCGTTGGTACCCAGAGGAAGATAGATTTGTATATTCTTAGCCTAGGGAGTGGCACTATTTGGAGGTGTGGCCTTGTTGGAGTAGGTGTGTCACTGTGGGTGTGGGCTTTGAGACCCTCATCCTAGATGCCTGGAAGACAGTATTCTGCTAGCAACCTTCAGATGAAGATGTAGAACTCTCAGCTCCTCCAGCCCCATGCCTGCCTGGATGCTGCCATGCTCCCTGCCTTGATGATAATGGACTGAACCTCTGAACATGTAAGCCAACCCCAATTGAATGTCATCCTTATAAGAGTTGCCTTGGTCATGGTGTCTCTTCACAGCAGTAAAACCCTAAGACACAAGCGTACTTCCAATTCCAGGGGACCCAATGCTCTCTTCTGTCCCCTTAGACACCAGGTAGACATGTGGTACACTTACATTCATGCAGGCAAACCGTCATACCCATAGGATAAAATAAATATATACAATCTAAGAACTATTATCATTGGAGGAGGGGGATTATCACTGCGGGAGGGGTGTGCCCAGGGCATAACCCCGCAGTGGAGGTCAGAGGACAGCTCTGCCTTTGCTTCCACCCTACGTGGTCTTCAAAGGTTGAGTCCAGGTTGCCAGGTTTGGGCAGCAAGTGCTTTAATACCTGAGTTGTCTTGTTGACCCCTGACTCCAAAGTATTTTTTTTAAGATTTATTTATTTTTGCTGAGTATGGTAGCACTTGACTTTAATCCTAGCACTTGGTAAAGAGAGGCAGGAGGATCTCTGTGAGTTCTACAGCAGCCAGGGCTATGCAGAAAGACACTGTCTCAGAGAAGCAAAAAGGAAAAATAGTATTTATTTTTCATTATGAGTACTTGTGCATCTATGTGGCATATGCACATGAGTGGAGGTACCCTTTGAGGACAGAGGCATCGGGTCCTCCAGATAGAGTTAGAATATAAGTGCTTGTGAGCTTCCTGGTGTGCTGCTAGACAAGAAGAACCCTCTGCGAGAGGAGCATGCTCTCTTAACTGCCCGGCCATCTCTTCAGCCCCTATCTCCAGGATAAGCAAACAAGCAAAACTAAGTCCTTTAGAAGTCAGGCTGAAAATGTAGCTTAGGGGTCTAACTCAGCATAGTAAACCTGAGGCCCTGAAATCTATCTTCAGCACTGGGAGTGAGGGATGGGTAAAACATTGGAAATAAAGAGAAATGTTTATGGAGGACGTGACCCAGAATTGTACATTTGTGCTATGGTTGGTTATGATGTGTCTCCCCAAAGGCTTGGTCTTCCTGAGTAAAGATCAAAGGCGGGCTCGGGGGAAGTCACTGCATCCTGGGGGCTCTGATATTATCAATGAAATAATACAAATTCATAGTTTGATGACACTGTAATGGAAATGAGGGCAGGGGCCTTATGGAGAAAGTAAATCACTGAGTGTTTTGAAGGCTATACATACATATCATATGCATACACATACATATAATATACATATATGCATAGGCATACATATACATTATCTGGGGTAGTCTCTTTCCCACCCAGCTCTCTCCATCTCTCTGCTTCCTGCTACCACGATGTGACCAGCTTGACTTCACCATTGCCATCCACCACAATGTGCGGCCTCACCCCACGCCCATAGCAACCATGGAGCCAACCAACCGTGGACTGAACGAAACCTTTGGAACCATGAGTCAAAATAAATCTTTGCTTCTTTTAAATTGTTTGTGTTGGGTAATTTGTCATAGTAACATTAAACTGACTGTGCTTGTATACATATACATACACATACACATACACATACACATACACATACACATACACATACACATACACATATACGTCACAGATCACCAGAAACTTAACGGTTCAAAGTGACCTTTACTTCTTGGTCTCTCCACAGAGAATCTTGCAAGGCTAAAAGCAAAGTAGAGACCAAACTGAGTCCTTATTTAGAAGCACTCAGGAATCTAAGTCCCTGAGGCCTACATACTAATTCCCATCAGCTGCTTGCATTTGAAGACAATTCTCTGCTAGCAGGAACCCACTGAGACTTCACTGTTCATAGATACCTCTTCTTTTGCTCTAAGATCAAAAAACCACCTTTAAAGGGCTGCCCACATCCTAAGGCTCACTGAAGTGAGATTATAGTTATGCAAATTGGGTTGTAGCACTGCCTAGACTCCTGCCTCGTTGTCTAACCAGGAGATAGAAACCACTCTGCTTTTAGACTCCACCCACGGATAGTCGGTCTGTGAGCCTATCTTATGACATCAGTCAATCAGTTCACCAGTTAAATAAAAATTTCCCACTGGTCATTTACTGAATGAGTCATACCAATCGTAGCTGTGCTACAGGGAATCTTCTTTCTAGTCAGAAAGATGTTTGAGGTGCCCAAAAATTTACAGTCTGCCCCAGACCAAAAACAAATGAACGAACAAGCAAGCAAACAAAAAGCAAATATTTTCAATAAATGATTACTATATTATTTAGTTAGTGTTTTAAGAGTTTTGCATCTGTGTTCCACTTATTTATTTACTGTCTGTGTGAGTGTGCCGGGGAGCCTCAGTGTGGATGTAAAGGTCAGACAACAACTTTTGGGAGTCACTTTTCTCCTTCCATCTTGTGGGTCCCAAGAATCAAACTCAGGCCATAAGCCTTGAAAACAAGCCCCTCGCCTACTGAGCCATCTCATTAGCCTCAAAGCGGTTTTTTAAATGAATATTCACGACACATTACTTCAGGCCCTTTGAAGCCTGTCTGTGTTTCCTTTTGCCTCATTCCCACCCAGAGAACAGAAATGTAACCGCCCCTCCCCTCCCATAAAACCTCGGTGCCGGAATGAGACTCAGGTCCACATCTCTGTGCCCATGAGATACCATGGTTCTGGTATCTCAAGACACTGGTACTCCGCTCTGTCCCTTGTCTCTGCTCGCTTCTGTCTCTGGAACTCTCTCAAATGCAATGCCTCCCATCGTAATGTCCGTCAACACCTCACGTCCAATTCAGGACCTTGCTCAAACCTGCCCCCCCCCCACAGTACATTCTGACCAGCCTGGCCTTGAACCCAGAGATCCATTTGCCTCTGCCTCCTGAGAGCTGAAAATATTTCATTTATTTTAATGAAAAATAAATAAAACTAGCTAGGCATGGTGGCACAAGCCTGTAATCCAGGCAGTCAGGGGGCTGAGGCAGGAGGATAATGGAGTTTGAGGCTAACCTGGGCTGCTCAGTGAAACTCTGGCTCAAAAATAAGTTTTATTAATGAGCGTGTTCCTGGTTGTGGTCCATTTACAGTCGGGCTTCTGTCTGAAGCGTTTAAGAAGGTCTATCCACTCCGGTATCTTTAAAATGAGTTTGTGAGGTGTTCCTTATCTTTACTTATGTGTTGTATGTGTGTGTAAAGGCAGAGCATGGCTCCTGTGTAGAGGTCAGAGAACAACATTTAGGAATTGAGCACGGAATTCCTCCTTTATCTTCTTACCCTGCCGGCCAACTCCTGGGGTGACAGTAATATGCCAGTACTCCCAGTTGACTAGACAGATATTATTATTGTAATTACCATTCTAAGCTAAAGTTTCTTTGGCTATTCCTCCTACTTACTTTCTCTCCGTTTCTGTGATGAGAACACTAGTGCCATAGCAAACTATTCCCTGTGCACAGCAATACATACATATGACCAGCAGCCCCTGCCCAGCCGTGTCCTTAGTAGCCCTTGCAGCCATGTGGAGTCACGTGAGGGGAAATGCTGTCAGCTAGTCCTAAGTATAGCCCTTTAGGAAAATGTCCGTATTGTCATTAGTCTCTGCCGTTCTGGAGACAGAGAGAAAGATATGCCCAACGGAGCATGGCTGTGGGTCTCCTTGAGGGAAAGAACGGAGACTGATGGGATATTGAAACATTTCAAAGTGGCAACCCTCAGTGGGGCTTAAGCCAGGGTCTTACGAGCTGCTTGTTTCAGCAGCTTAGCCTCTGTGAGGAGAGGAGCTCATTTCCATATCCCCTCAAGCATTCAGCCCATGGGTGGTGTGGTTACCACAGCAAAGGCTTATTGGGCATTCATCCAAAGGAGGCAACTAAATCATCAGCAACCTGAGCCTCCAAGCTCTGATCCTGAGGGGCAGCCGGCTTCGTCTCTGTGGGAAGAGCTCACCCTAAGACATTAGTCCAGTCACTGAATGCAGGGCCTGCAGCTGGCACTGGCCCCGAGGGTGTAGGGTCTAATCAGTTGACGGCCTCCAGTCGGGAGCCTTGCTGAGTCACCCCTCTATGCCTCCTCACAAGAAAAGGGAGAAAGAAGTCGAACAGGGCTATCCTCCTCTGCCAGTCTCCTGTCTAGAAGTCCCTCAGGTGGTAGCAGCCTCCATGAGGGTTTTCCAACCTCCCCGCCTCCCCTACCTCACACAGGAAAGGCTGGATGGCATGGCCATCCTTACGTGCCCAGGATTCCAAGCCATGGCTGTCACCAGCTCAGTTTCTCCCGTGACAGTTCATGAATCCCTTCAGAGCAAGAACATTGTCACATTCACCTCGAGGTCCCTCTGCCTAATACAGCACTGGGCAAACAATAGCTATTTCATAAATTATCAAGGTATGGGCTTCATAGAGTGGCACATGCTATTTATTACCGTTAGGACTTAGGTAAACTATTGAGGCCTAAATAAAATGTTAAGGCCTAGGTGACTATTACTGGATAGCCTGCCATTATAAGGAAACGTTCTCATATGTTTTTGCTGTTACTAGGAAAGTTTCTAATGCCAAGATTGATTGCATATTCTGTTATGTTCTGTCCCCATGGAAATCAATCATGACAGAAGTCAGTAGAACTGCTTTATATAGTTAGCCACCATAAGCTTGGACCTGAGCCAACCACCCAACAGCACTTCCTGCACCTATATATGAGCTTTTATGGTATTTGCCTTTCTAAGCTGCCCCTGGGATGGACCCCAACATAAGAGAGACACCTCACCAATAGAAGAAGCCATTTAGAATAAGACTTCTATTTTGAGTTGGGGGTCTAGTAAAGTTTAAATTCCTAAGAACTCCCTGGGAACGAACATTCTGCTTGGCAAAAAGAGACATGTACATGGGTAATTGACATCCTGGTAGACACGTTAAGACATGAATGTTAGACAAGGAAAGTCCCCCTGCCACAGTTGAGTCCCCTAACCAGTGGAAGCAGGATAAAATACAACAAAGACATGTTCTTAAAGAAATTCCCCTATTCCAATATCCTGATTGGTAAAATAACTTGGCACAGACTTTGTGGACTTGGGGTTTAAAACCCCTGTAGGATCATAACTCAATGTCGTGGTTGAGTTCCTGAATCTGGATCATGGCCCTGGCCGGCCAGTCCTGGGGTATATGCTCAATAACTATCCCTGTCTGACTGAGATCGGTGTCTGTGTGGTTTGCAAAGGGATTCCTGGATCCCAGTGATTACCACAAGAGACAACTTTCTAGTAGTCATTTTTGTTATCATTTGCAGACTCTGTCAAAATCTGTAATCTCAGCATTTAGAAGACAGAGGTAGGAGGATCCTGACTGGGTTCAAGGGCTCCATACTGAGGACTTTCCTCAAGGGGGAAAAATAAGCAAAGCAAAACAAAACACCCTTCTTTCTTCTTATTTTTGTCCCATCTTCATTTTCTACTTTGTGACACTCACTCTGCCTTCTCAGGTTTGGCAGGATCTGTCTGCCTTCCTAAGATAGTTCTTTGAAGATGACCTTCTTGACTTTTTTGTTGTTGTTGTTGTTGTTTTTGTTTGTTTGTTTGTTTGTTTGTTTTTTGAGACAGGGTTTCCCTGTGGATCCCTAGCTATCCTGGAACTCACTCTGTAGACCAGGCTGGCCTCGAACTCAGAAATCTGCTTGCCTCTGCCTCCCAAGTGCTAGGATTAAAGGCGTGTGCCACCACCGTCCGGCAATCCTTCTTGATTATTAACATTTGCTATTTGTCCTTATTTACACTGGAGACACCGAGCCAAGAGATAGGGCTAAGGCGAGCGCTAAGTCGGGAGCCTCGAGCCTCTCGATCTCTGGGATCAACGGTGAGATATCACAAGAGCAAGGCCAAGCCTCCACAGAGGAGCATCAGGGAAGAACTTGCTTCCCAGACAGTCTCCACGATGCTACCTGGAAAGGAAAATAAAACATAAAACAGAAGCAGAGCTTGGGGCAGGGCCTCCGAGGATCAAAATTTGAAAACCTAAGTCATATCAGAGTTCCCCTTCACCTAGGAAAGGTTGCAGTTCTGTGCAGACTAATTTCCCTGAGTGTCTTCATCTGTAAATGAGGATCCTTGGAACATTCTAATCTGCCCGATAAGGATGGTACTGTGCTTTAGCAAGTGCCTGACACATCTCTGTTGTGTTGACATACACTTTCAGAGAGGTGGTGCACGCATTCATAGAGGCAGTGTGGTGTTAGTACAACCCCAGCCAAGTGAGAGAGAACGGAACTCAAACATGTTCACACCCATTTTCTGTGCGTCTCCAGAAAGTCACACGTGCTTCCAGTCTGTTTCCTTACCGCGCATAGGGGAGCGGCGAGTGTCTGCCTCACTAGCTACTGGAGGGGCGAAATATGTGTGCTCGGGACAGCAGGACACCCGCATGCCTGTGCTCCGAGTAAAGCAGCCTAGCATGTTCAGACGTGCTCTTTCATGTCCTTCTCGCCGGCATCATAGCTGTGAATTACGGGGGAAATCGAGACTCAAGAAATGGACTGAGCTGGGTGTGCAGGTGCAGGCCTGAAATCCTAGCTCTTGGGAGGAGGGACCAAATTCTAAACTAACCTCAGCTACAGAGTTGAGACCAGCCTGGGCTACCTGATACATTGTTGTAAACCATACCCACCCACCCCTCAAAAGAGTGAAAGAAAGAAACGACTTCTCAAAATTAGGCCATGGGGGTAGAACAATGCTTCCCCCCCCAATATCTGTCCATGTATAATTTAAATAAGAAAAGGAACAGAAAATATGGCAAAACCCAAGTGGGGAACCCACAGGACCAGTCCTGCTGACCACACAGAGACTCCTTTCAGATGGTATAGGAGAGGCACGGAGGATCCCAGAGACAGACTCCAGTTGCCTGTGCTATCGGATGACACTGGAACGTTGTCTCAGAGGGAAATGGGTCAGGGGCCTGTGTCCCCTCAGCACCCACACCACTGCCTGTCCCCCTCTTCTTCGCCAGTTCCAGGCCTCCGCAGGCTCAGTGAACATTCTCGTTTCTTTGTGTTTGTCTTCCGCAACTTAGAAGACTTCTCTCTGTCCTTACGATGTCAGAGGATAAAGGGCATAGCTTCTTCCTCCCTTAGCTGAGAGGAGGAGCCCTCAGACAGCGAACGGATCGATCCCTCTCTCCACTCCTGTACTTGAAACAGCTGCTCCGGCCTCTGTCTTCTCCCCCTCCTCCTTGTTCCAACGCTGAGGTCATGGTGCCTAATTTAGGCCACTGTCATAATTTCTACCCACAGCAAGATGATCTTTCCATAAGCGAAGCTCTAGCCCATTCTTAAGGCAAACTCAAGGGCTCCAGAAAGAAACCAGGGCCGGCTGCTTTCCTCCTTCTTCCTTCCCTGGTGCTTGCTTACTGTCCTAATACAGTGGGCGTTTTGTTTTCTTTTCTTTTGTTTTGTTTTATTTTGTTTCTGAGACAGGGTTTCTCTGTGTAGCCCTGGCTGTCCTGGAACTCACTCTGTAGACCAGGCTGGTCTCAAACTCAGAAATCCGCCTGCCTCTGCCTCCCAAGTGCTGGGATTATAGGCATGCGCCACCACCGCCCGGCTTAAGGATAGTTGAGGTTTCAGATGCACAGGCAACAACACAGGCTAAAATCCCCTAGTTGCAGGAGCTTATCAGTATGGTCATTGTTGATTTTGTGGTGTCGGGGCCTGACACAAGCTAGTGCTCTACCAGTGAACCCCTTCCCCAGCCCTCCGAGGTTGAAAATAACTGGCAGAGGTGTAGCTGTTGGTCTCTCTCTGTCTATCAGAGTTTTCCTTGTAATGGGGCTGTTATTGTTTAGAGAGAGCTACTCAATCAGAAGACCAGCAGTGTCAGATAATCACGGGACAGCCTGTCCTCATTACTGCTGTGAAAATGCCACCAAATCACAGGGACAGAGGGGAAATCAGCAGAGACACGAACTGTTAATTTCCAAGGAAGAGATGATTGAATTAAAATAGTTGTCACTTCTCTCTCCAGAGGGACTGGAAGTCCCTTTAGTCTTTAGTCTTTTTACAATTAGGTAATTCCAGGTTCCAGGAAGACCATGAACCACTTTATAAATTTTCCCACTTTGAGGCAAGGAAAATATTCTATTGACACAAAGCTTTCTTTTTCTTTTCTCTTTTAGTTTTTTTTTTTTTAATGTACATGGGTGTTTTGTCTGTATGTCTGTCTGTGTACCACATGTATGTGTGTAGTGCTCACAGAGGCCCAAAGAGTGTAACTAGAGTTACACAGTTGTGAGTCGCCCTGTGGGAGCTGGGGATTCAACTCAGGACCTCTGGAAGAGCAGCCAGTGCTCTTAACCACTGAACCATCTCTCCAGCTCTGAAGTTTTCATGTTAGTAGGAACTATTTTTGGTAGAAGGTGGCTGGAGGGCTTGTGTGTAGGGACACATGGTGGGCGTGAACTTGTAGATTTCTGTCTTGTATTTTGTTGGCTTCTATGCTGATGGCATTAAGGACATGCTTTAAAAATCCCTTTCTAGGCTGAGTGGAGGAAGGCACCGCTTGCATTGTAGACTCACTCTCAATAACTCTCGCTGTTGTTGTAGTCCTGTTCTTATAAGTTGGATCTTTTGTTCAACTTGGGCCTGGCAGAATGGGTCCTGCAAAGAGGGAGGCAAGAAGTGGAGGAGGAAGAGGAGGAGGAGGAAGAGGAGGAAGAGGAGGAGGAGGAGGAGGAGGAGGAGGAAGAGGGGCCATTCTCTCACACACCGTCAACATTCACAAGCATGTCCACAGCACGGACATCAAGAAGATGGCCCTCGAGGACTCAGAGAAATCCAGAAATCTGCTATGAAGAAGATGGGAACTCCAGATCTGTGGAATCGATACCAGGGTCAATAAAGATGTCTGGGCCAAAGGAATACGGAATGTTCCATATCAAATCTGAGTTCGCTTGTCCAGGAAATAGAGTATGAGGGTTCGCCAAACAATCTCTCCACATTGGTAACTTCTGTGCCTGTTACCACATTCAGGAATCTACAGAGGGTGGTCACTGAGGATGAGAACTAACCTGCAGAATGTCAAATAAAGTTGCAGAACTGTCAGGAAAGACAGAAAGAAAGAAACAAAGATGAACAAAAAAGAAAGGAAAGAAACAAAGAAAATGAGATAAGATCTCTTGTAGCTCAGGGTGGCCCTTCACTCACTATGTAGCCAAGGATGTCCTTTAACTTTTAATCCTCTTGCTTCTACCTCCCCAATAATGAGCTTACAGGCATGCACCACCGTGCAGTTTTATGTGGTGTTGAGAACTGAACCCAGGGCATCCTACATGCTGGGCAAGTGCTCTGCCAACCGAGCCCCACCCTCCGGCCCTCACTAGCAATAACTTTTGATCATATTTGCAAAATCAGACATTTCAGGGCCAAGCGAAAAACAAGAACATATAAAAAATGTCAGCTTTCCCTGAAAGCCTTGTCATAAACTCACTTCTTGGAAGGCCTGCTCTTTGTGAAATGAACTTTTTGAAGAACGAATGCGCAGATTGTAGAAATCCACAGAGTATTTGGTAAAGCAAGGAGTAAGGGGGGGTGGTGAATGTGGTCAGAGTACGTTTACAGGCATGTATGGACGGCTCACCACAATGTCCCCTTTCTCTGTTAATATACGCTAGCAGGCTTTTTAAACTAGGCAACCCACCAGGCAGAGGACCAAGCAGTGCTCAGATGTTAGCCCATTTGTTGCTCCTGTTCTTCTGAGGATGGAGCCCAGGCTCTCACACATGCCAGGCAGGGACTTTGCCTGAGCTGTACGCCCAGGTTTTCTCTTTCTGTGTTATTACTAGACATTTTAAATTTAATCGTTGTCTTAGGGATTTAACTGCTGTCACAAAACACCATGACTAAAAGTTCCTTGGGGAGGAAAGGGCTTATTTTACTTTATATGTTCCAACCGCAGAGCATCATGGAGGGAAGTTAGGGTCTGTGGGCCTATGGAGGAAGCCCCGCCAGGCAGGGGAGTCCTTGATCCCGACTGGCGGCTGGAAGCCCTGTGGGGCCTGTTCCATTGCTCCAACACAAAAGAGAGGTTAGAGCTGGCCATGGCCATGTGGAAAGAGAGTGGAAAGAAAGGGGGAGCAAGGGGGGCAAGAGACAAGAAAAGGGGACAAGAGAGAAGGACAAGAGAGGGGGGGGTCACGCAACTTCTTTTATAGTGGGCGGGGCTACCTGGCTGTTGCCAGGTAACTGTGGGGATGGAGTCCAGCCAGAACACTAGGGGCCTGGGGTGCGATCCTACGTGACTGACAGCCACAGGGTTATGTCCAACAAGAGCAGGGACCAAAAGAAGCCAAGCCCATGGAGGGACACTACTCACTGGCTTACTCTTCATAGCCTGCTCAGCCTGCTTTCTTGTAGCCCTGCCAGCCCAGGGGTGGTTCCACCTACAGTGAACTGGGCCTTCCCCCACCAGTCCTCATCAAAGCTCCAGGGTGAGGGTGAAAATGTCCGTCTTAATGCCCAGTCCTAGCTTAGGGCACTTGGCCAGTCTGCTCTCTGCCAAAGCATCAGGAAAGGCCTGCCACAGCCCAGGCTTGCCACAGCTGTGCATGGTCTCACCGAGACCACCTAACTCTGTCATCTCTCTGCCAAACCCGTGGCTGACCACAAGCCCATAAGGTACCCTATTGGTTTCTTTCTTCCTGTTCTTTCTTCATCCAACACTTTACGCATCAAAAAGTGTTAGGTGTGGTGCCAGGTGTCTTAGAGGAGGACATGTGAACTATTTTATAGCTGCTGAGGCAGAGACCTTTACGTTCGGACCTTGACGCGTGTATGACCCCAGGTTTGGCTTTCACACCCAGGCTTGATGATTTGAAAGCCCATGGTCTCCCCATTGCACAGCAGCTCCTTAGGTATTGACAGACTAATTAGGAAGACAGACACAGGAGGCAAAAGAGAGGTCCAAGGAAGGGCTGGGGGGCTTGGAAAGAGCTAAAAAAGGATACCTACACAAGGAAGGCTTCCTGGGGACAGTGGTTGAGGTACTTCGAATGAAAATGCTGCAGTCTCCACCCCTTCCCCCCCCCACACTCATATATTTGAATGCTTATTCACCAGACAGTGGAACTGTCTGGGAAGGATTAGGAGGTATGGCCTTATTGTAGGAGATATCACTGGGAGTAGGTTTTTAAGGTTTCAAGCACCTACTCCAGGTTCTCTCTCTCTCTCTCTCTCTCTCTCTCTCTCTCTCTCATCTACTGCTCTAGCAATATGCATGCCACCATGGTCCCCATCATAATGATAAGGAACTGAAACTCTAAAACTGTAAGCAAGCCCCCTGTTGCTTAAATTTTTAATAGTAAATTTTAATCTGTAAATGCTTTAATTTCCCTTTAGGCCAGCACCCACCAGAGGTAGTGGAAAAGAAAGGTTATTAGGATATGGGGGAAGTGGACCTGTTTAGAAATGGTTCTTTGGAGCAAATTCCATCTGTGTTGTTAGGAAATCAGCAGTTCAGTTCACATGTCAGCAGCGGCAGCTTGAACCTCTCATAACCACCTCACAAACACACCAGCAGTCCTGTTCAGTAGTGTTGGGATGCAAACATGAATTAGCAGTGGTAGCATGACCTAGCAGAGACCGCCAGGCCTCCGCTGAATCAGCATGAGTCATCAGGAGCCATTAGGACAGGGCTAATAGGGGTACCAGGAGAAGCTCTTTGACGTGCCTCTCTCTTTTTTTTGAGACAGGGTTTCTCTGTATAGCTCTGGCTGTCCTGGAACTCACTCTGTAGACCAGGCTGGCCTCGAACTCAGAAATCTGCCTGCCTCTGCCTCCCAAGTGCTGGGATTAGAGGCGTGTGCCACCACACCCGGCCCGTGTCTCTCTTAATAAAGTGAAGATCAGCGAAGACGAAGACTTGAGACCAACAAACCTTGCAAAGCTAGCTACGCAAGCCTGGATCACTGTCCTCTGCGTCCTATTTATACCCACTCCAGACATCACGTGCCCTCCTACGGGTCTTGCCCCACCACATGAGTCTGTCTTAGCAAAACCCCACATGAGTCCATATCATCTGACACCATGCTGCCGATCGGCCCTAGTCCACAGAAGCGGCAAGAAGCTGCCAGAACACCACCATAAGTTTTTTTGGTGTGTTTCTCTCTATGGAGTTATAACTAATAGAGCACCACAACGCCATGTGAGGTGAACCAGTACCCGTGTGTCATTCGCACAGACTACTCCATCCCACGTCCTTTCACACGCTTGCTTTGGCAAAGCATCCTTTCACCTGTGTCTGCTTCAGTGAAACGTTCTTTGACAGAACTGACTTTCCCAAGGAACCAGAAGTTTCCACCTCAGCTCCCAGTCAAATGCCGTCTTAGGGCTTTACTTTTGTGAACAGACACCATGACCAAGGCAACTCTTATAAAGGACAACATTTAACTACTGGCTCACAGGTTCAGTCCATTATCATCAAGGAGAGAACGTGATAGCACTCAGGTAGGCAGAGCTGCGAGTTCTACATCTTCATCTTAAGGCAGACAGGAGAAGAAGACTTACTTCCAGGCAGCTAGGTTGAGCCCATGCCCACAGTGACACACCTACTCCAACAAGGCCACACCTCCAAAATAGTGCCATTCCCTGGACTAGGCATACTCAAACCACCACAGATGCTTTCTTTTATTAGATTTGCCTTGGTCATGGTGTCTCTTCACAACAACAGAACAATGACTAGGACACTTACTCTTACCATTTTTTCTATAAATAAATAAATAAATAAATAAATAAATAAATAAAACTTTTCTGTGCCCCCACTCACTCGCAGACGCATCCCATGGATTCTCTGGTCTTCCTGAACTATAGCTCTGCTGCCTCTACTTCATGGATCATTGCTGCTGCTTAGGGATCTCTCCTTGCTAAATATCACTACACACACAGTAGGCCTAGTGTGGCCTAGTGTCACTGGTACTTGGACTCTCCCCCTGCTATATAACACTACCCACACAGTAGGCCTAGTGCCAATGCTTGTCCTGGTTTCTTATGCCTGAGTGCTGTTTTGTTTTGTTTTGTTTTTCCCCGAGACAGGGTTTCTCTGTGTAGTCCTGGCTGTCCTGGAACTCACTCTGTAGACTAGGCTGGTCTCGAACTCAGAAATCTGCCTGCCTCTGCCTCCCAAGTGCTGGGATCAAAGGCGTGTGCCACCACCGCCTGTTGAGTGCTGGGTTTTTAAATAACCTGAGCATTCCTGTGAGTTTGGGTTAGTTCCTTCCAGCCTGGAATCCTACCCCTAATAGAGGAACCCTGTACCCCAACACCCCCTACCCCAAGTTCCCTCTCTTTCCCCTGTGTCTCCCTACTGGTGTGCCTCATCTGGCAGGCTTGACTGCACGAGACAAGGCAGCAGCCTCATGCAGATGCCAAGGCCGGAATCTGTTGGGACTACGGGGTGGGAGGCAGGAGGCTTCTCTGTCTGTCCACCTGTGTGGAGCATGGAGGACAGACAGAAACGAGAGCAGAGACTAACTGAATGGAAGGCAGAGCAGCAGAATTCACTCCCAAGGAAGACAATGGTGAAATAGCTTAAATTAGAAGCCTTTAAAAGCACGTCAGGGATCCCTACCACGCTGGCTGGCTTTAGGCGTGTTTTTGGGTTTTTTTTTTTTGTTTTTTTTTTTTGTTTGTTTTTTTGTTTTTTTTTTTTTTACAGCTGGGGATGACTGGTGGAGTTTTCCTAGCCCTATAATTCCACTTGTCCTGAGTTAGAACTAAAGCTGAAATGTGAGTCCATCAATTGCCCAGTTGGTGAATACTAGAGTTTAAATCTCCTCAAATATTTAAATATGCAGTCACATTAAAATTCATAGCCATCTGCCTACGGCGATCTAATTTGAAAACTGAGCACAATTAACTTTTAATCCTAGGTCAACTTTCCCAAGGCCACCTGCCCCTCTTCCCCCGACCTGCAGCAGACCGTCTGTGAGCTCAGAGAACTGGAGACCTTGTTAAGTATTAACGTGAGCCCTGTATCCCTGGGAAGGTGGAGAGGCATGCACACCTCCTAGTCCACCTGTCTCAGTGATTCCTATACTTCTAACTATAAAACTAAAGTCTGTGGATTCGGAATGTGGGGGTGTGTCTGTCTCACAAACTCACGTGCTGTGCATTGAGAAGTGGGCAGAATTGCCCAGGAAGCCAAGGATGAACTTTTGGAAATGGTACCCGGGGGGTCTCAGTATCCGTGCCTACCTCCAGTTCCCTGAAGTGGGAGTCCTTAGGTTTGGGGAATCTGGGTGATTCGCAATCTGACAAGGTCCATTGCCTTGCTTCTATTCTTTGTGCTTCAACGTTGGGTGAGAAGAGATTCTACCTTCCTCTGCTCCAAAGGGACAGACAGACACAGGCTTAGCGGGCAACACCAGTTTCCACCCGTAAGCGCCTGTGATTATACATCCCCCCCCCCCAAAGCACAGAGCTTAAGTGGGCTCAGCCAGGGTGCTTCAGTCAGCACCTCAGGAGCCAGCACGCTTTGCGAGAGCAGCCCTTCCGCGGAGACTCTCTGCAGACTGTGTATGTGTTTGGATTAATAGGTTTGATGTTTTTGTCTTGTGTTGCCCAGTCTATCCCTGACCTCCCAGGGTCAAGTAATCCTCCTGCCTCAACCTTGTAAGTAGCTGGGACTATAGGTGCATATCAACTTACCTGGCTACAGTTCAGTGTTCAGGTTAAATGGAGCCTCTGACTGAATAATGACCCATTGGGGGAAATAAAGTAAATCACGGGAAATGGGCTATGCCTCTAAGCCAAGGCATTTTCAATGAGTCAAAAGCTAGACGGAATCCAGGGGCCGAGATCTCAGAATGTCAGCTAATTTTGGCCTTTGCAAAGAGAAATCAGGTCACAAGTACGGTATTTTTGGCCAAAGGTGACTGCAAAGGAAGAAATCTAAAGTAGCCACTAATGAAAACCATGATAATTATTAACTTCAGGATATGCAAAGCGGTAACACATTTAATCGCAGTGCCCTACAAATGGTCCGTGTAGTTCACATTTGTAAACACTAGGTGCTGATTTAGCAAAAACTATGAATTTTATTGAAAGAATTAAGGAGAAAAGAGAGCTGAAGTGCGGAATTCTCCTTTACTGTTATTGGAAAGTGATGCATCTGCCTCTGTTTGTTTTTGTGTGTTTGCATCCTGTGGGGGGACAGAGGGCAGAGAGTGCACGTGCCAACTGCTCGCGCGTGGAGGCCGGAAGGCAACTGTGCAGAGCCGATCTCCTTCTTCCACTCCTACATGGGCTCTGAGGATTTAAGGATCAGGTGCTGGTAGCGTAGGGAATAAGTTGTACACGCATAATGTTTAAATGATGACAATGTGTAAAGAAGAAAGGCTATCGAATTTCCTCCCTTCCTCTCCCCACCCTCTCTGTGTGTCTGTGTGTGTATGTGTCTCTGTGTGTGTGTGTCTATTTGAGTATGTGTCTGTGTCTATGTGTGTCTGTATGTGTATGTGTGTGTCTACATGTCTGTGTGTGTGTTTGTGTCTGTGTGTCTGTGTGTGTATATCTGTGTGTATGTGTCTATGTCTCTGTGTGTGTGTCTGTGTGTTTCTGTGTATGTATATGCCTATGTCTGTGTATGTATGTGTGTCTATGTGTCTGTGTGTGTATGTGTATGTATGTGTGTATGTGTGTTTCTGTGTATGTATGTGTGTGTGTGTGTGTGTGTGTGTGTGTGCCTTTCTCTTTCCCTCTCTCCTAAAGATGAGGCATGTAACCCAGGCTGGCTTCAGACTCCATCCCCAGCCTCGGGAGGAAGTCTAGTCGGGTCCCCACTCTCTGTCCCTGCCTCATTAGTCTTTTAACATTATTATGGGGCTTTAAGAATTATGTGCATGTACCCATTTTAAAAACACAAATAGACCTCTATTCTAAAGGCCAAAATGAAACAGAAAGTCTTTACAATCACAAGAGTGTCGAAAAGGCAAAATTGATTTCAATCCCAAATATGTCACGAGACACGAGGAGCAAACCAAGGAGACCAAAAGGCTTCCCAGTTCACTTAAACACGGATTGGCAACCACTGAACTTAATAACAAGAATACTTCATTTGTTCTTGTGTGGCGTAGTTTTAGAATTCCTTGTTATATATTATAACGTCATAAAAGAAATCAAACCTGGGAGTGTAGCTCAGTGGTAAATCCCTTCCTAGCACATGCGAGGCCCCGGGTCCGACACCCGGGTAAGCACCAGCGTGCCGGCACGTGCTTACAGCCCTAGGCCCTGGGAGGCAGAGCGGAGTGGGCCGCCCAGGGCAGCTTCGGGGTAAGAGATTGTATCGCCAAAACAGAAAGGGAAAGGAAAAGTTAGCCTAAACATTTTCAGTAAACAGGGACCAAAACACGGCTAGTTAATCATGTTCTGAAAATCTGTGTGCGTGCGTGTTTGCCTGTGCATGCGTTTGTGTCTGTGGGGGTGTGGGTATGTATGTGTGTAAGTGTGCGTATGTCATATATGTGTGTGGGCACAGTCCATCTCCAACAGAAGCCAAAGCAGAAACTCAAAAGGGTAGGAACAGGGAGGCAGGAACTGAAGCAGAGATTATGGAGGGGTGCTGCTGCCTGCTTTGCTTTGCATGGGGGGGGGGGCTACGCCTGTTTTTTTAACATCCAGGACCATGTGCCTGGAGGGGATACCATCCACAGTGGACTAATTCGGGGATCACCGCAACCACTCCAGCCAGCAGGGTTCGGCAGTACTAAGCAGCTGGTGCTGGTTCCGACGTCAGGACTCTGAAGCAGTTTCCTGACCTCATGCCAAGCAGTTTATTTGGGGCATATTTAAGCACAGCACAATTTGGTGAAAAACTCTCCTGGTGATAAGTAAGTCAATCCGTGTACACAAAATACAGATTAGTTAAATCTCCTGGAGGAACGTAAAGGTCAGACATGACTGTATGGAACCTCCTTGTAAAGTCCATGGGACACGTCTATAAAGATATATTCTGAGATTCTGAGAGATTGGCTGAGAAAACAAGTTCACTATGGGGGCGGGCATCTCAGCCACACAGAGAGAGCAAAGGTCACCAGGCTATTAACCACATCGGCTTCCAGCCTTCTGGGCAGATAACAGGTTATGAATCCCTCCCTTTGAAGGAACCGTCCTGGGTATTTAACATTCGAGGTTCCCCAGTGCTTGCTTCTCTGTGAGCACAAGGACCTCTGGGCCTCCTCAGAAGAAACCCTCCCATGTCAATCATTAATGGAGAAAAAATTCCCCACAGACTTGCCTACAGGCTTGTGTCATTGACAAAAATTAAACATTGTGGGGCATATGTAAATGTTCGTGTTGGTATGGGCATGTGTATGTTTGGGTGTAGTTGTATACGTGTGCACAGTGTGTGCACAAGTACGTGCACAAGTGCGGTTCAGGCCAGTGGTTGATATCGGTTGTCTCGCCCACCCCTTTCCCCTTTATTTGTGTTTAGTTTTTCATCCACTGTTATTTTCTTTTTAGAGATGTGGTCTTGCACTGGACTGGACTGGCTTGGCTGGGCAGGCTGGCCAGTGAGCTCCGAGCCATACCACCACTTTACCTGGCTTTGGTCTGGGTTCTAATGACCCAAACTAAGGTCCTAACTCTTGTGTGGCAAGCACCTTAGTAACTGGGCTGTCTCCCCAGCCTTCATAACTACTTCTCTAACAGTCCCCAGAGAGACCACCACACTAGTTAGCGTGTACATCTGTAATGAGGTGTCACCGGATTCAGTTGTGTTCCAGGACCAGAATAATAAGCATATGGAGGAAGACGCACTGGTGAGCCTCCAGAAGACTCGAGACTAAGTTTATCTTATGTTCAGTGTACTTTCTTTTTCCTTTCGAGACAGGGTTTCTCTGTGTAGCCCTGGCTGTCCTGGAACTCACTCTGTAGTCCTGGCTGGCCTCAAACTCAGAGATCCTCCTGCCTCTGCCTCCCGGGTTTAAAGGTGTGCGCCACCACTGCTTGGCTTCAATCCACTTATTATTAGCATTCTTCCAGAAATGCCAAGTGTAAAACAGTCTGCACAAATATGGGTCTTGGTGGCAGGCAACACCACTTAGGTAGAGATACTGCCGCTTTGAATATGTGAGTATAAGTGGGAATCTAGGTGAATGTACTTGTGAACATAAATGAAAAACCATGCCCTTATGTAAGTAAGTGTGGTGATTTGAATGAGACGTTCCTTCGTACTCTCAGCTGTCGGAATTATCGCTCTGGAGTTGAGGACACTGTTAGGGGAAGATTTAGAGGTATAACCTTGCTGAAGGAAGTGCGTCACTGGGGGTCAAACCTCAGGCCATGGTCTCTCCTGCTTGTGGTTTGAGATGTGAGTTCTCACCGTGCCTGCAAGCTGTCATGCTTCCCCTTGTGAAGGGGGAAGGGCTCTTACACCTGTGCAACCATAGCCCTAGATAAACCCTTCAGGCCACAGCCTGCCGGCATCAGACTGTCTCGTAACAGCAATAGGAAAGTGATTAATACAACATGGTTCTCAACCCTGACGCTAGCAACATTTAGGTCAGACAATTCTTTGTTGTGGGATTTTGTTGTTGTTGACTGTTTTGCTTTATGAGACAGAGTCATCCTGTGTAGCTCAGGCTAGCCTTGATCTCAAAGCAATCCCCCTGCTTCGATCTCCTGAGAGTGGGCGTGCCAGGTGTGTGCTACTACCTCTAGCTTAACTTGGGACGGTGGGTTGTGTGTTGCACACAACAGGTACCAGAACTGCTGGTCTCCACCTTGGCCTCCAGTTATGACAACAAAAGCTATCCTCAGATGTAACAAATGTCCCTGGCAGGGCAGTAGGAGAGGGTGTACCTCAGTGTATCATTTTTCTTGGTGCCCAACTGGTGTTCAGATTAAATGAACTCCCTCTTGAAAAGGCTGTTTTATACCCAGACTTCACCATCCTGGCTCATCAAAGACTTAGGGCTAGTCTATATTACTAACTCTTTAGCGTGGACCATCTAAACAGTGATTAAAATGTATTCTACTCATCTGGTAGCTAACACACGCTGAGGGAGAAGCTCCCTGAAGTATAATCAGGCTCTGTAAATTCCCCAAGGATTTGAAAATCTGGAATAAAATTGAAAAGGAGAATGGGGTCTGACAAGCCGCTCAGATATTTCCCAGAGGAAGGAGGGGCATCTTGCTCCCAACATCTTCATAACTTCTGCCTCCACGGGGCGTGCCTCAGCTTTCAAGAAACTGGAGCTGAATCTCTCCATGAGGTTTGAGTTGGCAAAAGGCACCCCCGTGAGGAGCCCCTGGCCAGACTGAGGAGGATTGGTTCTAGGACATAAATAGCTGCTCCATCATCAAAGCTTCCTGCTTAAGAAAGGGCTTTCATGAGAACTCAGTTCATTGTGTGAAAATTCAGATGACTGAACTATAATTAGCTCGATTAGTCAACGTTTTAATTCATAGGATTCTGGCTCTGATGTGTTCCTTTCTCACAGAATCAAAGCTAATAATTCTGGAATCGTAATCGGGAGCTGAGTGCCAGTGGCCTCTCTGCCAGGTCTGGCTGCTGCAACTGTTGCCCCCTGACCATCGGTGCTCCTGAGCCTGGCCCAGGCACCTCGGTCATGCCCTCGGTCCCCAGCTCCAGGGGACGTTTCCTCGGTGTCTTCTCTGAGTCGAGACGTAGTGTTTACATTCTATGTATGCAGAGTTGGGCATGAAGCTTCATGGGCCTGAGTGAAGACAGAAAGCCGAACACGTGGGCTGTAGACGCCGCTAACGAGCACAGTGACAGAGATCTCCCCTGCTTCCGGAATCGTACCTGATTGAAACAACACATTTAAGTGATTGTGTTTCCTTCTCAAACACAAGCACACGAGGTAATTCTGGTTAATGGGGTAAGAAGGAGTCTGCTGGGAGATTCCCAAAGTATCCTTTGCTTAAGAAGGCAAGCAAGCCGGCCGGAGCGATGGCTCAGTGGTTAAGCTCTTCCAGCATCTACACGGCCAACCACAACCAGCTGTAACTCCAGTGCCGGGGGATCTGACACCCTCTTCTGACCTCCACAGGCACCAGACACACACTCAGTACACATGCATACGTACAAACAACACACGTACACATGCGGAATAAAAGAAATAATCTAAAAGGAAAGAAAAAAAGCAACCATGGAGCCAGCTGTCTGCAATTGGATGTTGTGTTTTCACACACATTAGAGCCGCGCCAAGCATGAAATCGGGACTATCTGGAGATAAAATGCACAGATTGAATATATTGCATGGGGAGGTGGAAGGCATTGACAACAATGCCTTAGCCAGCCTTAGCTGTGGTACCTCCAGATTGCCCCAGATTTCTTACTAAGTAGGCGCAGCCACCAGCAGAGATCCTGGGCACTCTCTAATGGTGAAGGCCATCTCAGAACAATTTCTTTCTCATTTTGCCAGTTTCTTATTCATTTATTTTTGAGGTTGTTTCAGCTTTGCCATTTATTTATTTATTTATTTATTTATTTATTTATTAATGCTGTTGATGTTTTGTTTTATTTCTTATGGTTTCTGGAGACAGGATCTCATATCTCATACTGGCCTTAAACTGGTGATCCGCCAGCCTTAGACCCCTATATGCTGAAAGTGGTATGTGCCACCCTGGCCCACTGAATTCTGTTTCCCACAGCTGACAGCATTCTGATGGTCAGAAGTGACTACCAAGTTCTTTTTGTGTAGGTTTGTATGGAAGAGCTCCCTAGTGGGAACTGTAGTGTAACACTGCTTACTAAGCACAGATCTTGGATATCAGGACCTCTGACTTTAAAACATTTGATAAAATGTTTTTGTGTTGCCTGCATTTTACAGATGGGGAAGTTAAGGCTCTGAGAGCACGAAGACGTTTGTATAAATCCCCTGGCTATGCAGCACAGCACAGATCAAACTCTGTTTTCATTGTTCTGTTGGCTGCTGATCCTCTCTCTCAGCACCGAGCAGCAATAGTGAGCTCCCAGCCATCCACCTGGCGGTGAGCGGAACAGTTGCTTATTCTGCAGGGCACCGAGCTGCTGAGGAAGGTTAGATAAACTTAGTGCATTTCTTTTTTTCTTTCTTTTTTTTTTTTTTTTTTTTTTTTTTTTTTTTTTTTGGTTTTTGGAGACAGGGTTTCTCTGTGTAGCCCTGGCTGTCCTGGAACTAGCTCTGTAGACCAGGCTGGCCTCGAACTCAGAAATCCACCTGCCTCTGCCTCCCAAGTGCTGGGATTAAAGGCGTGCGCCACCACCGCCCAGCTCAACTTAGTGCATTTCTAATGTAGGGCATTTCAGCCTCCAGTGATCTTTTCAGGACCTAGCCCCACCTTAACTTAAGTTGCATCTGTAGTTGGCTGGGGGCATAGGACAGGAGGGATGAAGAAACAGAATTCTCACTTTCTGAAACTGCCTGGTTGGGTAATAAAGGCACGGTCCCCCTCCAAAGCAGATGTCCGCAGAGGTCCTGGGCACTGCTGCAGAGAGCAGGAAAGGGGGATGGGGAATGCCTTCAGATGTTTTTGCTTTGGGGCTCCTAAGAACAGTGTCACGGCATGAGGACAATGTAAAGTCCAGAGACGGATAGAAGGCACCCTCACACAGGCTTCACGGCGGGAAAGCCTGCCTCTCGGCTGCATGGCGGAGTCTGCAGACAAAGACCTAAAGCAGCCTTGTTCCTGTGTCTGCCTGGCTGCTCCTCACTCTCGCTCTGCCTCCAACATTTCTCTGCAAAAGACAAGGCAACGCATGTCACCTGTTGACAACCACAGAGGACAGCGGGTGATGACCTTTTGGATTAAGCTCTGGTCCCATTCTGACCTCCAGCTGCTCCAGAGAGTACTGGTCCAGGTGAAGGCACCGGAAGGTGTTGGGGACTGAGTTTTCTTTGCCAGAGACCCTGCAGTGCACTTGCAGAGACGGCATTCCTCGGAATATTGCCTCTCCTTGCATGCCTCTGGCTGGGGAAATGAACAAACCCCACACTGTTCCCAATACTATTCTTCCTTTGTAAAATATTAAGTGTTGTTGAGCATAAAATCCTGGCGGTGAGTGTTCCTGTCTGCTTACCGTGCGATCTTACAGTTGTTGCTGTAGAAGACTGGAGACCCCCGAGGACCAGCTCCAGTGTTCCCACCCACATACACCTGTCTTTTCTCCGACTTCCACCGGCCTCATACAATGTCTCGTCACCCAACGGCTGCTGTCTCCACATTCTCTGAGGCACAGTGAAGGATGGAGAAGGAGGTATCTTCTCCCAACAGAAAAGCCCACAATAGCGAGAGAAGATCCAAGAAAGGAGATTCATGACAGTCGACGAGATTCTTGGTGCAGGAGATCTGCAGAAGCCGAAGAAGACGGTCACAATGGCAGTAAGAAGAGGGTCCTACTTTGCTGAGAAGTCAGCACGGATAGGGTGGAGAACGCTGGCTGGGAATGGACGAGAGGCGTGGAAGAGAGTTGGACAAGGACAAGAGACTGTAAACCCTTGATCATCTTTGATACCAATGAAAATATTCCCGTGGAGATATAGGGAAGCAATGCAAGAGGCAGACATGCAGGGGGAGCCTTTGGGAGGGAATCGGAGAACATTTCTGTTGTCTTTCGTTTGTTTGTTTCATGTGTGTTTACTTACTTGCTTACTAATTTGGTGCTGGGAATTATGAGGAAGACCATTCCTTGCGAGGTGAGTGATTTACCACGGAGTTGCCGCCCAATCTTTACTGTGAGCTCCAACACAGCTATTTGTTCTGTTCCTCTGACAGACATCTGTTCTACGTGTGGAGATTTGAATAGGTTTGCCCCACCCCACCCCTCCCCATAGACTCAAGGGTTTGGATGTTTGGCCATAGTGACTGGCACTGTTAGGAAGAATGGTCTTATTGGAAGAGGTGTGGCCGTGATAGAGGAAGTGTGTCACTGTGGGGGCGGGCTTTGAGCTCTCCTGTGCTCAAGCCATGCCCCGTGCGTGTGACACAGTCTCTCCTTGCTACCTTTGGATCAAAAATGTAGAGTTCTTGGGTCCTCCAGAGCCATGTTGGCCTGGATGCTGCCGTGCTTCCCTCCATGATGATAATGGACTGAACCTCTGAAACTGTAAGCCAGCCCCAATGAAATGTTGTCCTATGTAAGAGTTGCTGTTGTCATGGTGTCTCTTCACAACGATAAAAGCCAAACTAAGACATATGTTCCCTCAAAGAGCTGTCTAGTTCAAGAGGAAGACAAGAGGTCTCATTAGGATCCTTTCTTCCCATGCTTTTAACCTTCCTCTCCTGGACCAGCAAGCTGTGGCAATCTGCTCCAGCACATGCTCTCTGGCTTTCCAACGCTCCCAGGCTATACATGATTCGTCTACTTCATCTTCAAGGGCTAAACTTTTTATGTCAGATCTCCTTTAACAATAGAGCCCTTAATATAAGCTAAACAAACAAACAAACAAACAAAAAAACTGTTATCTCTCCTTAGGATAGAGGAGACACAAAGAAATGCTAGCCAGAGGCAAAGTAGCCGTCCAGTTCACACAGCACATATAACTGGCCCCTCTGCATGCTGGGAAGTGCAAGGATTGGGGCTGGGACGCAGGTGACATAGTTGTGGAGCCCACCCCTTTAATCTCTGCACCTTCTGCTTCCTTTGCATAGGTCTGCTTGCAGGAGGCAAGGCTCTGTTAACTGGTAGACTCACCAGGGTAGTGGTTCTCAGCCTTCCTAATGCTGTGACCCTTCAACACAGGCCCCCGCCCCACCCCAACCACAGCATTATCTTTGTTGCTATTTCATAACTGTAATTTTGCTACTGTTATGAACTATAATGTTGATATCTATGTTTTCTGATGGTTTTAGAGGACCCCTGTGAAAAGGTCATTTGACACCCCCTCCCAAAAAGAGTTCGAGACCCACAGGTTGAGAACTATTGCACCAGTGGCGTGTCTTGGTCCAGGACACTCTTAAGTTTAAGGGATAACCTCATTCTGCAGTGACTCACACACGCAGCAACTGTCCCGAAGTGCTTTAAATGAGAGGTCACCTTGATCCACCTGTGACCAGCCCTTTGCCCACAAGGAATGCCTCTAAGCTCCCGCTTTCCTATTTATACCAAGTCAGAGCTGGGCAGGAAACAGATGGGACACTCAAACTGGGTAATTTGAAGAGAGTTGAATAAAGAGGCCATTTGCAAAGGTGTGGGCAGGATGTGGGGAAACCACAGCTCCTTGACCACCCTAGGCCTGCAGGAGGGGTGGGGAGGTGCGGTCATCACAACCTGCAGAGTGTGTCCTGCATGTCAAGGGCCACCTCACAGCAGCTGTGACCACAAGCCACAGAGGCAGCCTTAGGCTGTGACACCTTAGTTCTGCTTGTGACCTTTTCTCTTTACCCAGGATTCCCTTCTGAGCACATTTGTCTGTAACTAGAGTCTCTTGTAGCTGGTGCCACATTTACAATACAGCTGAAGATAATTCCAGACTCTCGGTCCCCTGTCTCCACGGAGTGAGTGCTGGGATTACAGCTATTATAGCCAACCACACCTGATTACCTGTCTCTTAGGTGCTATGCTGCTCCGGGAAAATTAATTAACCTCTCCATAAATTTATTTCCTTGTGTGTAAAGAGAGAATAATTGAACCTGTGCCCCAGTTGTAGACAGCTTGCCTAGCATGCACAGAGCTCTGTGTACAACTCTTAGCTCTATAAATAAATAAATAAATAAATAAATAAATAAAGTGGGGGCAATAACAGTCTTAGAGCAAAAGTGATATTTTACTTATAATTTATTTTGAATGAGTGCGCGCGCGCGCGCACACACACACACACACACACACACACACACACACAAGGTACACATGTACACAGGTACATGCCTGGTACCCTTGGAGGACTGAAGAGGGTACTGGATTCCCTGGAACTGGAGTTAGAGATGGTTGTGAACCTCCGTGTGGGTGCTGGGAACCGAACTTGGGTCTCTTGCAACGGCAACTAGTGCTCTTAACTGCTGAGCCATCTCTCCAGCCTGCTGGGTTTTTATCTTACAGTAAAAACGCAGAGCATATGAGTAAATGCTATACCCTTCCCTTCCTTCCTTCCCTGTCTCTCTCAGGTAAATGTTTGGGGCTACGGCCTGACACTTTGCACACAACCATAGGTGTTCAACAGATATTGCTTGCCTGGTGGCTAAAGGCCTTTAGCCTCAAAACTGGTGAATGATTCCCGACTTCTCACTGGAGACTGGACCTGTCCCCCGGGGCTTTAGAAGTTCTTGCTGTGGACATTGCTCACGAGTGTAGGCATTGCTTACGGCTGCAAGCCACGTTACCAGAGCGACTGCCGCAGGCTTTATGACGCTTAACATTTGGCTTGTGTTGTTATTTGTGTTCATCTTTTATTAAACAGTTAAAAAGCTTTCCTTTAGAAGCCAGAGCCTCGCCCTTGCTAAGCCTATACTCTGCCACAGAACAACAACAAAACAGTTTTTCACAAGTATTTTTAAACGTCAAGTACCCATAAAAAAGTTTTCACAGTTGACTCTCTCTTCATTTGCCCTTCTCCATGCCTAGGAGGAGCCTGAGTCAACGCCAGACTCCTGTCAGCAGGCCTTAGAAAAGGTGCTGCTCACGGGCGGGACAGGGACCTGTGCCTCTCCTTCTTCCCAGTCACAGATGTAGAAACTCCAGTCTAAAGTCTCAATGCTGCTTTGAGCCCATACCTAGAATGTGCAGAAACTGCCCCAGACTCTTAGCGTTTCTGGCAGAGTGGGTGGTTCTTGCTGACCAGCTCCAAACCCACAGTCTGACTTCTAAGCAAGAAACTTCTCTTTTCTCTCAACTTCCCTTGAAGCTCCAGAGAACCGACAGGGCTCCGCTGTTCCCAGGGCCCGGTCCCAAAGCACCGTCTGTTTGCTTGGTTGTTTTGTTGGCTGGTCTGTTGGTTTGTTGTTGTTTTCTGAGACTGTTTTCTCTTTATGGCCCTGGTTGTTCTAGAACTCTGCTCTGCTGAGCAGGCTGGCCTCTAACTCACAGAGACCCGCCTGTGTGTTTCTGCCTGGTCCAAACCCTAACCCTAACTCCGAATCACTTGGAGACAGACACGAAATGGAGGAGAACGGTTCTCCAAACCATTTACCAACCCCACAGTCCACCCCTCTGTTGTGCTGACTCTCTCAACCCCTCGTTCGTTCTGTGCATGAAAAAAAAAAGAAGCAAAAAATATTCCACGTCTATAAATACTTATAGGCTCAAAGTTCCACGGTGGCAGGAACCCAGTCTCTCCTGTTTTTACAAGTTGTACTGTAGGCCAAGGAGTCAAGTCAGATTCCGAGTTCAATAAATGGGCGTGGCCACTGAATTGCGATTCCCTTCTCTTCCTGCCTGCAGGAAAGCCATCCATCCTTTCAGGGTGGTATGATTACTTCAGCTGACTCCAGACTGCTTCAGGGAGAGACTTCGGACTCTCTGGGAGGTGGTTTTGTGTGGCCAGAGCAGCAGCTTATCAAAGGACAAAAGAAGCAGGAACAGGGGCACTTCTTAAAAACCCGAAGGTTCGTTTATTTTTAACGCCACAGGGTTTTCTCTTTTCAAGTTAAGCAGCTTCTGCCCTCTTGCAGAGGATTGCATAGCTGAGGAATTCATATTTCCTTTTTAAATACTAATCGCTATTACTGTTTTGAGACAGGGTCTCTTCTAGCCCAGGCTGACCTGTAACTCACTATGTAATAGAAATTGACCTTGACTTCTGAACCTTCTGCCTCCGACTCGGGATGCCGGGATTTCAGGTATGCACTACCTACCATGTTTGACTATTATTATTGTTTCCACGTGGTGGATTGAACCCAGGACCCCAAGCTTAGAACTATATCCCATTTCCACCTTTTTTTTTTTTTTTTTTAAAGACAGGATTTTTCTGTGTAGCCCTGTCCCTGAACTCATTCTGTAGACAATGCTAGCCTCAAACTCAGAGATCAGCCTGCCTCTGCAAGGATTAGAGGTGTGCCCCAACACCTCCTGCTCTGCCTCACTTTTAGACACTTTTGCTAAGCTGAGCGGGCCAGTTTTGAACTCTCTTTGTTTCCCATATAAACTTTTTTCCGATCTGGCTTTAGCCTTCAGCACAGCTGGGATTACAGGCTTGTACACAACGCCCAGCATCTAAGGAATTTGTTTATTTTGCTTCTTTAACTGTCACAGACAAGCTCCCAACCCCACTGAAGGTAAAGGACGGGTTCAGGCTCCTGGGTGTGGCCTGCAAGGACCTCCTGACACCTAAAATCCGGGGTGTCTCCTCGGGAATCAGGACACAGCTAGACTAAATTAGCTCCTTTCTTTTTCCCTCCAAATTTCAAAACCTAAGTGCTTTCTTGCCGAACACTATATAAATAAAGGGGAAGAAACACGAAACGGTGCCTGAGCCTCCGAGAAGGGTTGCCACTGTGATAGGGAGTTTTCTGTCTCTCTCCAGTTAGGGCCACTCACATTCCGGCTCCAAAATGAAAATAACCCCACATGACCACAGCACAGACCCACGCTCGCTCAATTTTCCCCATTCATTTTCCTAAACATGAAATTACAAATGATTGCAAATAAGTACTTCCCCGCAGTAAAGTTTCTTTATCAAAAAGGACACCATACTTGTCCCGATGCCCATGTGAAGGGCCTTTGGCCAAACGAATGGGAAATCATTGGCCCGATTAACATCCTGTGATCTTAGATCTAAAAATGACCCGGAACCGGGTAAACAAGGTGACGTCAGTGTTCCGGACCGGCAGCGGTTCCCTACTGCCACCTGGAGGGCAGTGTGGTCAATGTCACAGGAATTGTTTGCTGGTTTAAAAAAAATGTTTGGACTAAAACGTGTGTTGGAAACAGAGTCTTCACAGAGGAACGATCTCGATTTAAAAAACACTTTTTTTTTTTTTTTTTAATTCTCAGACTCTACAGGAAGCTAGCGGTCTGGTTTGGCTCATGACAAAGGCCACCCAGTTTTCTGTGCAGCTCCAGGCTTCCTTGGGACTTTGGCGGGGGAGGGAGTATCATGGTTCTAATTTATTTTCCTGTCAGGCTAATGTGAGAAAGAGGCTGCCCAGCTTTCTGCATTACACAACTGGCATGCTGGGAGATGCCCCAGAAATGTGCTGGGGGTGGGAAAAGGTCAGAGACACATTACTATTTCCCTTAAAAAAGAAGATGAAGGGTGAAGTTTAACTTAATAAAAACAAAAGCAAGACCGGCTTTACCTTCCGATTGCTTTCTTTGCTTGGAGTGCTACCCTCGCCCTCCAAATCTCAGTGGCTGAGGACAAGCATCTACGCTTCCCTTGCTCGTGGGCATGAAAGTCTGCCTTGACCTGACCAGTTAGGCGGAACTCCAAGCACAGACCGACTTTGAGCGGCCCCACTCTTACAAAGGAACCAGAAAGAAAGTTTGTCCCATCTCTGAGGTTCGGGGTTCCAGGCCCAGGTCAACGCAGCAAAATCCTAGCCTCATATCATCTAATGTGTGGGGCAAGGGAGAAGCAAGTCTCCTACAGACGACACCCTGCTGAGTCCCATGGCCAAGTGTGGCCATGCATAGCTGGGGGTGGGGGGATGGCAGATAACTGGATGTCTTGTTAAAGAGTACATGTGACATCACAAAAGCCCTTATTCTTGCCTCCCTCTCTCCTTCCCTTCTTTCCAGCCTTCCTTTCTTTTTTCTTTCTTTCTTTCTTTCTTTTTTTTTTTTTTGTTGTTGTTTTTTGTTTTTGTTTTTTTCTAGACAGGGTTTCTCTGTGTAGCCCTAGCTGTCCTGGAACTCACTCTGTAGACCAGGCTGGCCTCAAACTCAGAGATCCGCCTGCCTCTGCCTCCCAAGTGCTGGGATTACAGGCATGCGCCACCACCGCCCGGCTCTTCCTTTCATTTTTGACACAGTCTTATTCTGTTGTCCTAGGCTAACCTGGAACTCATTATGTAGCCCAGGTTGGCCTTGAACACCTATCTCAGCCTCCTCTACTGAGGATTGGGATTGTAGGCTCCAGGGATCATGCTCAGCTCTTTTGCTTTCATTTTTTCTTTCTTTCTTTCTTTCTTTCTTTCTTTCTTCCTTCCTTCCTTCCTTCCTTCCTTCCTTCCTTCCTTCCTTCCTTTCCTTTCTTCCTTCTTTCTTTTTCTTTTCTTTTTTTTTAACTTTCATTTTTTCCAAAGGCAAACTTTAAGCCAGGCATGATAGTACAATCCAGCCACTTAGGCTAGCCTGAGTGACTTGGTTAGCCCCTCTTCTAGAGTAAATAAATTGGGCCGGCAATGTCAGTTGGTGGTAGAACATGTGCATGGCATGCTATGGTCCCCGAGTTCCTTCCTTGGCACCCCAAAGAAGCAACTTTAATACCCACAGTATAAAACGATTTCCTTCCAGGCTTGAGTGGTTCACGTGATTACATACTTACATTGATGTTTTCATGGGATACACAGATGCGGATTTATCAGCGTCTAAAGTATGCCCCTAACCTCAGAGGCTTATTACAAATGGGACACAATTTGTATCCAAACCAAGTCCCATGTGGGATAGTCATGGACTCTAAGGGCCAAGTTAAGAGAGGAGCCCCCATCTGTGACTGCTCCATCGGGATTCAGAGACAGCACAGGAGTGAAGGGCGTAGTGAGCAGAGCAGCTCAGAGGGGACCAGCGCCCCTCTTCCCGCAGCCCTTCCTTCAGAGGGAGCTAGAAGGAAGGGATAGGTGACTTGTGGCTTCTTGTGCCAAATTCACGTTAATAGGAAGGCTTGGACAGTTGGCGTCTCTCAGACTGGGTATGGTGGACACACCTGTCTGCCCAGGAGACAGGAGGCTGGGCAGGAGGAGTATGAGGTGGAGGCTTGCCTGGACCAATGCAAAGTCTCTATGTCAATTAATAAAAGAAGATAATTGGCAATATTTAATGATGTTTGCTATATTTTATATTTGCTTATTTCTGTGTTATTTCACTTTTTTGAGACTGGGTTTGTTATGTTTGCCTTTTTTGTTTGTTTGTTTGTTTGTTTGTTTGTTTGTTGAGACAGGGTTTCTCTGTGTAGCCCTCGCTGTCCTGGAACTCACTCTGTAGACCTCGAACTCAGAAATCCACCTGCCTCTGCCTCCCACGAGCTGGGATTAAAGGTGTGCGCCACCACCACTGCCCGGCAACGTAGCCTTATCTGTCCTAGAACTAACTCTTTAGGGGATAAAGCTGGCCTAGAACTCACTGAGATCAGCCTGCCTCTGCCTCCCAGCGCTAAGGTGTGCACCACCACTGCTGCCTCTGCCACAAGAATTGTTTGACAGTTTTTTGTTTGTTTGTTTGTTTGTTTTGGAGTTGTTGTTTTGTGTTTTTCATTTCCTCCTGCTTCCTCACTAGAGGTCTGAAGGTCAGTCATGAAAACGGGAATATCTGATGGTTACATGCAAGTCATGGGAGATTCGACTTGCAAAGCACAAGAATTCTAACATGAAGCAGTTTCTTATTTCCAAACGTACCTTTCCCTCCCTGAAAAATCTTCAGTAACTTTTCATGGCCCCCAACAATTAGTCTTCTCTAAGAGACCTCTTTAGTACCTTCCTCAAAACCCCAGTCCTCTTCCTCAGATAAATCTGGAATACAGTTAGAGTCCTTTGTTCACCCATTTGCAACTGAACGGATATTCCGCATGCCAAGCCCTGCCTGGGCCAGGTGTGGAACACACGACCCTGAGCAAAGCCACGCCCACCTTCTGAAGCCTTGTTTGACTGAGAACTCAGGTAGGAGGAGAATGCCAGCCAAAACCTCCAAACAGGGCTGGAGAGGTGGCCCCGAAGGTCAGAGCGTTTGATTGCTCCCCCAGAGGATCAGGGTTCATATTTAAGGGCCTGTATCAGGCAAATCAAAGTCCTCATAATTCCAGTTTCTGCATGCACATGGTACACACAAACATAGAGACACGCGCGCGCGAACACACACACACACACACACACACACACACACACACACACGTGAGAATAAATCTTAAACACAACTCCAAACAGGGCTACATGTAGGTGGCGCCCCATTGGAAGAGTGCCTGCCCGGCGTGCTTAAGGCTCTGGGTTTGCAGACTAAACTGGACGTGGTGGTGACACCTATACTCCCAGCCATTGGACCAAGGAGGCTAAAGGCTCAGAAATGTAAAGTCATCCTCTCAACAGGCTTGACACTCACCAAGGCCAGGATCTTGGGATTAATCCATGTCCCTGGCAAGGGGGTGTATCACTCCTCACGGACGGAGCGTTAAACTGGAGGTCACAGCTCCGCCACTGCTCACCAAGGCTGAACTGCAGAGTCACCAGCTCCTCTCTGAAGCTTCTTCCACGAGAAGGGACGTGATGATGACATAGACCACAGCCATGTGGTATTAGTGCCTAATAATAAGCATTCTTTTCTGCATTCACTGTCACTGGCTCAATTGAACTATGACCTCTCGTGTTCAATGCTGAGGTCCTGATCCATGTCTGGTGTAATTGATGACATTCTGTGTCCTTGGGGGGGGGGGTCACACTCTGTGCCCCAACAAGCCAACCTCACGTACCTATCTTCCATAAGCTAATTAAAACAGCCAAATTAATAGTTTAAAAAAAAAAAACAGGAAAAAAATCTATTCTATGTGGTCACATTAGGAAGAAGGACAAACAGATCCAGTGACCTCCCTCGAGTCCATCTTTGGGGTCCTGAAGGGAGGTCAAGGTTCAATAGTCTAGTTACACATATCTAACTGGTACCGCCCACCGTTGACCCTTCATTTTCTAAGTTGCAAATCCCTGTGTGTCCTCTGCAACTAGTCCAGGTTCCAGGCTTTTTCCTTTTCCCACCATGGGACTCTTGAGGAATTCCAGTTTTGGGGGTTCATTGTTTCAACTGTCTGCTACCAAAATTGAGGGACACACATGTCTCTTTAAAATACCTTCGTGCCCACCCGGTCCCCTATACCCCGGGGTGGTTTATTGAAAATGCCTGCTTCAGAGGTGGATATCAGCTCTGCAGGTACCATGTGTGGGCTGAAGACTACCTGTGCAGACGGGGAGGACGCATGAAGACACGAGGCATGGGGAGAAAGACGCCCTCCTTCTGACCGCCAGTGATTGGTCTGGAAGCGCTAGCATAGACCAGCTGCCAAACGCCTTCAGAGTCTTGTTGAGTGACTTGGACTTTAGCCTGTGCGCTGGGGCATGGCAGGGTCAGACTGCAGGATTTTGGCAGTAGTGTGAGGGTGGATTGAAGGAGAAGCCTCGGATTGGAGGTTAGAAGATGTGTTAGGATTTGGTCCAGGTGAAAGGTAGAGGGTTGCAGAGGGTTGCCCGGGAGATGGCGAGAGGACCTTTAGACGCATAACTGACAGAAAGGGCTCAGACTTCACTAAATAGGGGAAGGGGAGTGGCAGGCAGGTGAGTGGGTACCCAGAGGGCCTCATGCAAATAAGAGGTCGTGGTGCTTTGTAAGCTCTGTCAGAGCTGCTTAAACGATCATGGGTACAGAAGGCTGGCATCCTAAAGCATCGCCTGCCAGGAAACACACAAAATGGACTCTCTCGGGATTTCCTGAATAAACTAAGGTCACTGTTAGCGTGAAAAAGATTCAATCATACTTTTTTATCAGTTAATTCAGTGTGTACTTCATTCACTATTTACTATGACTGTCTGGGGTTGTTTGTTGACTTTGAGGCAGGGTTCAAACTCAATAGATAGCTGAGGATAACTTTAAACTCCTGATTCTCCTGCCTCCGCCTCCCAAGTACGGGGGTTACAGGCATGCACCGCCACGTCCTGTTGACCTCAATATTGCTTCGGTTTTTGTTTTTACACTTTTGTTTTATTCGCAGATGGCGGGCACGTGGAGGTCAAGGTACAGGAGTTTGTCTTCTCCCCCCTGTGGATTCCAGGGACCAGATTCAGGTCATCAGGCTTGGGGGCAAGCAACTGGGAAGTCACTTTTCAAAGTCTAAATGCTTACTGCAGGCTCATCCTCAGAACAAGCACCTGTAAGTGTGAAATGGTGGCCCAGTGTGCCGGTACTGCTTGATAAATACTGAAACGGACGCATGGGGCGCACAATGGCCGCTCCGGTGCTGTGTGTAGGGAATGTTTGGGGGAGCCCCTGACCTGAGTGATTACTAAGGCCATTAGAGCTCTACAGGTATGGATTTCTTCTTGGTTTCTATTCAGATTGTGTCAGTATCCAGACCTGGTGGCAGGCCTTGTCTTTGCATCCGTTAGAAACGGATTTTGCCGTGCAGGGAAGGACTTGAGCAGAACTGGCCCGAGGGTTGTGTTCCAGTCACAGATGCTGAGGGCTCTGAGCAGACAGACCTGCCCCCCTCTGTTTCCCTCCCCATTCACCCGAAGACTGACTTTGGTATGAACAGGGAAGGCTGCAGCCTCTTCTTCCCTTGTTCATATCTGATGTGCGTGTGTGACGTGAGGCACATCACGGGACTGGGCTGGTGATCTGTCTCATCGTGTATCCAGCTGGGGATAGAGCCCTGTGGTAGGGTGCTCACCTGGCTTCTACCCTCAGTACTGCCAGGAAAAAAAAGAATATATATATATATATATATATGGAGAGAGAGAGAGAGAGAGAGAGAGAGAGAGAGAGAGGCAGAGGTTTACATCAATTTTTTTAAGTGGGCATACCATTCAGTGAGTAGTCTCTCACTTTCAAACAGATTATGGAAACATATCATCTTTATAGAATACATTTAAATTATTGTTTTGAATATAGTGTATGCAAGGGGGCACAGTAAGAAAACTGCCAGTGTAATGATTCCATTATTAGGGGGAAGGTTTTCATTGTGACGAGAGAGAGCATCTAGAAGCATCTGGAAGAGTTGAGAGCAGAGGTAAAAGAGAGCAGACTGGATATGGCCAGGGCTAGCTGCAAGAAAAGGAAGAGTAGCAGGGGTGAGTGGGGGCGGGGCAGGCAAGGGGGGGGATCCGACCAATGACAGGGTGGACAGCTTGCCTTTTAAAAGAGAACAAATGGGTACCAGGGAGGAGAGAAGCCTGGATGAGTGAGAAGGGTGGGGCTGTGACGGGTACACGAAGTACTGGCTAGTGGGACCTGCGGGAACCTGGAGGCCCATGTGGGCTTTGATATGCAACCATCGGTAGCCATGTGCTCCTTCTGCCAGAGGTAGGGAAAATGCCTTCTTTTTGGCAGATGGGAACCAGTTTCACAAATTTCTGAGGAATGATGGCTTTTATCTAGACTCCAGAAATCCTCCCATAGTCCAGGCTGAATTTATTCCTAGACTTCTTGTGAGACCTAGCATGTAGTAGTAGAAACTATTAACAATTATATAAAGTACATATTTTTTTTTCTGAGACAGGGTTTCTCTGTGTATCCTAGAACTTGCTCTGTAGACCAGGCTGGCCTTGATGTACCTGCCTCTGCCTCCCAAGTGCTGGCATTAAGTGTGTGCCACCACTGCCCAGCTTCATACGGTATATCTTGACTGTTATAGAATAGCAATTCTATATAGCATATATTCATTTTTTAACAGTATAGCTCCCAATCTCACTCTAACCATTTTAATGATGACTGTGCAGACTATCATGTGTGAATTTGGAAAGAACCAACTTCCCTTTACAGTCATGATAATTAGTACCAGGATTCCTAGCATGGACCATAATTTTAAAGAACTTGGCTTCTGTGATTTTCAAAGCAAGTGGAACTGGGATTTATGGGCTATCCTCCTGTCCCTGAGAGAGCTGTCCTTGTACAGAATCGCACCTTTATAGACGTTGCCTCCCCAGGAGGCCCACCCCCTGCCCCAAATGCCCACTGTTCTGGCCTCTCCCCACTGCCTTCATCTCTGGAAATCTTCTCTCAGTTCTTCCTTCACACTGAGGTGTTGATGACTGGGAACCAGCCAGCACAGTCGTTCTCATTAGAGTGCAGGGTGTGTGGAAATTAACTTGTTACTAATAATAAGTGCTGGAGTTTGAAATAATTTAATCAACCTGAGCTAACTCGGTGCTCCTCTCGAAATTAGCTCACCCGGTTTTTCTTTTCAAAATTCTTTTATTTAAAACATGCATTTTACCTGGCTATTGTTCCAGAACAAATGGCCAGGGCTACACACAGAAGCGAACAAACAAAAACATATTCTATCTATCTATCTATCTATCTATCTATCTATCTATCTATCTATCTATCATCTATCTATTTATCTATCTATCATCTATCTATCATCTATCTATCATCTATCTATCTATCTATCTATCTATCATCTATCTATCTTGTGTATATGAAGTAGGTTGGGGGTGGGGTATGCACACACATGTAGATGTCAGAGGACAAAATTGAGGAATTAGTTCTCTCTTTCCACCATGTTGGTCCCAGGGATGGAACTTAATTGCCAGGCTTGGGAGCCAACCCCTTTATTTCCTAGGCCATCTCAGCAGCCTATATGTTTCCTTTATGAGAGGAATCAAGTGTGTGGTGGTGACTGGCCATAGGTCATAAGTCAGATCAGTCTAGGTGACAGCCTACAGGGATCTAACGAAGAGCTGTTAATGCTAAGTCCATCCTGTATCGCCTTGTGAGCTGAACTCATCTGATCGCTCTGTTTCTCCCTCCATCTCCCTCTCTTCCTTCTTCTCCTTTCTCCACCCCCTTCTCCTTCTCCTTCCAGACAGTGTCTCACTATGTAGCCCTGGCTAGCCTAGACCTTGCTGTTTATTTGAGGCTGGTCACCAGTTCACAGAGACCTGCCTCCTCTCTGCCTTCCATGTAGCTGGGATTAGAGTCTTATGTCAGGGCAGTTTCCTTCTTTCCTTCCTTCCTTCCTTCCTTCCTTCCTTCCTTCCTTTCTTTCTTCCTTTCTTCCTTTCTTCTTTCCTTTCTTCCTTACTTCCATTCTTCCTTTTCATTTTGTGTGCATTTGGTGTTTTGCCTGCATGTATGTCTGTGTAAGGGAGTCAGATCTTGAACTCACAGACTGGGTCCTCTGAAAGAGCAGTCAGTATTCTTAACTGCTGAGTCATCTCTAACCCCTGAACCATTTTCTTTTTAATGTTGCCTAAAGAAAAAAAATCTTAATGGAAATCTAAGTCACAACTAAAACATAATTTGATAAAGTCACAAAAACTGTGATTAGCACATAATTTCTAGAGAATATTCAAATGATCTCAGCACGAAAATATTTGAAGTACTGAATATGTTAACTAGTTTGCTTGATTATCCCACACAGTATTTGTAAATTCAAATCCACCTTGTACCTTGTAACTTCATACAATGAAAACTGGGCAAATTAAAGTAAAATGTGAACAAATAATAATTATTTAATGGAGGAGTGATAACAAATGAAATGTATACTAATATTATTTGCATAGGACTCAATAAATATTATTTGAATGAATGAATACATGAACCCTTAAAACATAAATTCTCTATTTATAACACCAATGAAATCAGGTATTATGCTTTTCTGAATTATTTATACATTTTTTGTACTTTGCTGTAAAACATCAGTTTTAAAAATATTATTTTTCTTTTTTCCTTGTGAAGCACATAGCTCACACTGCTCGATGAGTGTCTGTAGAGAATGGCTGAGTGACGTGGAAAGGACTTTGTTCTCCTGTATTCGTTGTCGTCTCGAGGTTTGCTGCCTCCATCTGCTAACCTGGGCCTAGTTCTGGAAGCCTCTAGCCTCTGTATAATTTTATCTAGGCCTAGAATATTTTTAGCCTCGGAAACTTTAAACTCACCCTTTCTAGTTCTTTCTGAATTCTTGCTGGCTGGTTCAACTCAGCTGTTCAGGCTCAAAACTCCTCTACAGTCTGATTTAATCTGCCCCTTTTGCCTCTCTCTCTCTCTCTCTGTCTGTCTCTGTCTCTGCCTCTCTCTCTCTCTCTCTCTCTCTCTCTCTCTCTCTGTGTGTGTGTGTGTGTGTGTGTGTGTGTGTGTGTGTGTGGTCTCTCTGTGTCTCTCTGTCTCTCTCTCCTGGCCTCTCCTGAATTGCTCTGTTTGACTTCAAATTAATTCTAGCAATCTGTTCTAATCTTCCGACTCCTCATTCTCTGTCTTGTTCTGTCTTGTTCTGTCTTTACCCGTGTCTAGTCTGTTCTCTTTATCTTGTCTCTATAAACCCGCCTCCTTTCTCTCTCTTCACTGCTCTCTTAGGTAACTTCTCTGTCCTCTCTCTTCTTGTGACAGTTGGGCATAGTCTACTCTGTTAAATCTTTCTCTGATTTGTCATTTTGTCTGCCCCTCAGACATCACTTTCAAATATGGGTGCTTCCTTCTACAAACTAACTTTACCTTCATCATTTGTGATTAAAGATGTGTACTAAGGGCTGAGACACATCATAACTAGAAACAGATTTTTTTTTCCTGTAAATAACACAACCTAGAGGTTCACAGTGTGTCAAATATCAGGACAGTGATGGAAGAGAGGCTGGAAGGTTGCAGGCCCAGAGCCTAACCTCCCCCAGCTAGCCTTAGCCTGCTGAGTAGACATTGCTTGCCCACCTGCATGCTCAGCTAGCACCCTTTAAGTAGTAGATTAAAAACCTTTGGATTTTTTACCTTAGCAGACTCACTGGCTTGCACCAACCCCAAAGCTAAGACTGTCATCAGAGAGCATCTAAGGCCCATCGGAAAGCATCCTTGTCTTCCTGTAACCACCTCTGATGCACTCACCAACCTATTTTATTTATGATGTATAACTTTCTTTATTCTATAAAACTATAAACTTCATGATTCCACTTCTAGGTCAGAACATGGAATCTGGGGTAAAATTCAAATCCGTGTTCCTGAGCCGTGCACTCACCCATGGCTCCAGAATAAACGCTCTTCTTCCTTTTGAGATAAGAGCTGTGCTTTTACAGCACTGGTCTCAAGTTTACTATATAGCTGAGCGTGGCCTTGAACTTGTAACGATCCTGCCTCTTCCTCCCAAGTACTGAGATCAAGCATGTACAACCTGCCAGTTCTATACAGAGTAAGAGACTGAACCCAGGGTTCTATGAATGCCAGGGAAACACTTTAGTAATTGAGCTACATCTCAAATGTCTAATTTACCCCTAAATAATATTCAATATTCTTTAAAATTATCTGTGTCATAAACGATTGTTAAGAGCAGAAGGAAATCGCCAGGTGATGGAATAGGGTACCGAGAAGCTCTGGAAAAACAGAGATGTCAACTGGCCTTTCAAATGCTGCACAGCACTGTAGGCTTCTGGGATTTTGTCAGGTTAACTATCTTTAATAGCACCGCCTTCTTTTGTTGGCCCAACCTCTGAAGAAGCAAAACAAGATGGGATCTTCTGGCAGGAGCCAGTCCTTTCTGCAGTCCAAAGCAAGAAACAAGAAGTTGGGAATTACTACTGCAAATTGCAGCTGGGTGCGTAGAGGTCACACCTTCAATTCCAGTGCTCTGAAGGAGAGGCAAGTGGCTGTCTGTGAGTGAGAGGCTAGCCTGGTCTATACACCAAGTTCCAGACCAGAGCTGAATAATGAGACACTGTCTCAAACACCAAATTTAAACAAACAAGCAAACAAATGAACAAATAAATAAATAAACAGACTTCAATTTTTATTGCCAATACCTAGACCTACACACACACACACACACACACACACACACACACACACACCCTTTAAGTGAAATAAAGCTGACTCCAAAACTCAGTCAACGGGCAGCCTTTGACCTTCGACGCTGCGTGATGGCACCGCTCCCTGTCCCTCGTCCAGTCGATCGTCTGCCTGCCTGGCTGTGCTGTGTTCCTGGACAGACCTGTCACCGCAGGTTGCTGGAAGAACAGAGCTGAGACCCCAGCTGGGAAGCACAGACTCTGTGCTTCTGCTGGCTGCGTGGAGAGTACAGGCGCTGCTTCTTGCCCCAGCCTGCCCTCTCTGGGAATCTTGTCCTCTCCAGGGGACTCTTGATTTAGAATTTCAACTGTTACTCACCAAGCTAAAACATTCCTAGTAACAAAAGATTTTCTGCCCTTTAAACTCATTTGAGGACGTAGCCATGTGGAACAGTCAGGACATCAGCCATGTGAGCTGCAAAACAAAGCAGTGGCCAAGCGCACTGGCGGGAGAAGGGCTGCGGTGACTTCATGCTGCCTAAATATAGAGAACACTTGGTGTGCTGGCTGTGCCAGGGAGAACCATGATGTAATTCTGCCCTCCTGCTCATGGCAGGGGAAGGGCCAAGGGCAGATGGCGAGAATCAGCCTGCTTAACAATGGCCGTTTGTAATGGGCCGCAAGCCTACTCCAACCTAGAGTCTGTGAGCACGGAGTAAGTAGCACTCACGATGTTTGAATATGGATATATTGATATGTAAATATATTAATATAAATACCGTGCATGTGTTTATATGAATCTGCATATTAATATAATAGAACATAGCTGGAACTACCCCTCATAGAGGATGACGCCTCTCCCAGGCTCACCCAGCACCCCTCAGTCCCGACTGTTACAGAGTGTGGCTCTCATACTCCATCCCGTACCCCGAAACTCTCCAGCCCAAGGCCTGGGCTTCCCCCACCCCCTGGGCTCCCCTGCCCCCTGTATAATCCAGCCATTTTGATTACCTGTTCCTTTTGCCTAGGCTTTGTTCTCTCTCTCTTTTTAAAGGGTTTATTTATTTATTTCATGTATATGAGTACACCGTAGCTGTCTTCAGACACACCAGAAGAGGGCGTGAGATCGCATTACGGATGGTGGTTGCTGGGATTTGAACTCAGGACCTCTGGCAGAGCAGTCAGCACTCCTAACCACTGAGCCATCTCTCCAGCCCGTGCCCTTGGCTCTCTAGGCCGATCTCTTGGCTCCTGGTCAGTGGCTCCTCGCTTGCTCTCCTTCTGCCTTTCTCCTCACACGGCCCAGCTCAGTCTGGCCATGGCCACCCTGGCCTCTCCCAGATGTCTCTGTCTATGCTCTCCCTTTAACCTCCCTCTCTCCACCTAGGGAGAGTTCTCCCTTTTATTTCTTTTTTTCACCCACACAGGCTGTTGCCCATCGCTCTTGGTTGCCCATCAGAGCTTTAGGGTAACACCCAAAGGCAGCCTAAGATGAAAACACCACACAAACCTGTCACCGGACACAGAGAAATGGCGTTGGCTTTGACCGAGGGGCTTCCTCCCCGGTAGTAGCTTTCATAGTATTGGATGGTGCTCTGTAGGCGTTGGGGATAGGGGACCTTATCAACCGTCATAGCCACCTGTAAACCCAAGACACTGCCCACGGGCACAATACTGGCACCAGTATTGTAGGACAGGAGGTTCCGACAGTCTTCCGATTGGATTAAGGCTCACTCCGCATGAGAAAACAACACATTTGTAGTGCTATAAATCTGGGCGAGGACTCATGGTTGGGAAGCTCCCAGGCCCCAGAGGTGAGCCTACTACCATTATTTTCAACAGACATGTTATCAAACTGCCCGGTTTAGTGGGACTCTCAAACCTCGGCAGAGTAGTGTCCTTGTGCGGTAGATGAGTGGCTAATGTGCAAACTGAGTCAAGTGCACAGGGGAGTGTCCCTGGGATGCTCAGCCCTAAATGGGCCATCGAGCACTGTCACCCCACCCCCCACCAGGGACCATCGACAGTGTGGAATGGTTGTAAGAGCCAGAGGTTTGGGAGGGTCTGAGCAAAGCGTTGTCTTCTGTACGTGACAGGATTGTGTTTTGTTACTCACACCCGCAAGACCTATTCGTGCTCAAACCAGTTGACGTTCTAAGATGAACTGAAAAGGAATTCATGAGTTCCACCCCTACCTGAGGAGCTAAGGATAGCCGATGGCTTCCCTGGGAGAGAGTCAGTCTTCTTCTAGAGTGCGGCCCCTGGTAGGTCAACTCCGATCCAATGGATGGCCCACACCCAAGAGTACATGGGCAGCATATGTTGATGTAGATGTGTTCCTTAAAGAGGACAGGAGGTTGAGGGGTGGGGGGTGGTAAGCGTGAATGGAGAGGGGACTAGAGAGTGGTGGGGTGAATATGATCCAAATATATTGCATGAAATTCTCAAAAAACTAATTTTTAAAAATTTAAACACACACACACACACACACACACACACACACACACACACACCAGTGATTAAATGTCACAAAGCAGGTGACCTGTGCATGTTGTTAGATCCAGTGGGACATGACAGAGCAGATGTTATATGCAGGCTTTAAAAACAATAGTATTGGGCTGGAGAAATGGCTCAGCGGTTAGGAGCTCTGTCTGCGCTTCTGAAGGTCCTGAGTTCAAATCCCAGCAACCACATGGTGGCTCACAACCATCTGTAATGAGATCTGACTCCCTCTTCTGGAGTGTTTGAAGACAGCTACAATGTACTTACATATAATAAATAAATAAATCTTTTAAAAAAAAAACAACTGTATTGAGCTCCTGAGATTAGCTAAAAATAAAATATATTTATATCATAATTAAATAGCTCCAACTTTCTCTTTAATCTTCCTTGAATTCATCATTCACCTAGAAAGATTTTCAGGACAGAAGTGACCACTAAGTTTTGTTGTTGTTTGCTTTTTTGTTTTTGTTTTTGTTGTTGTTGTTTGAGAAAGGACTTGTGTAGCTGAGGTTGGCTTCAAACTCACTGTGCAGTGTAGGATGCTCTTGAGTTCCTGATCTGCCTACATCCACCTCCCAAGAATGCTCTGAGAAGTGGAGCTGTGGTCAGGGCCTCTACGTAGCAAAGACTTTACAATCACTTAACTCTCGGAACAATGAGCTCAGTTAGGACACTAACCCTAAAAACTAGTAAGTGATGGGTTACTTGTTCAAATCATCATGTTGGGAACATGAACACTGGGAATTATGGTCTCTTCGTGTGTGTGTGTGTGTGTGTGTGTGTGTGTGTGTGTGTGTGTGTGTGTTATATTGTCTATATGTATGTGCTGTTGTCTGTGTGTGTGTGGTGTGGTGTGTCTGTATATATAATGTGTATAGGGTATGTTTGTGTGTGTGGTGTGTGTGTCTACATATATAGTGTGTGTGTAGGGTATGTTTGTGTATGTATGTATATGTGTGTGTGGTATGTCTGTGAGTGGTGTATGTCTGTATATATAACATGTGTGTAGGATATATTTGTGTGTGTGTGTGTGTGTGTGTGTGTGTGTGTGTGAGAGAGAGAGAGAGAGAGAGAGAGAGAGAGAGAGAGAGAGAGAATACTAAAGAGTGAACTGGCGGGGTCACCGCAGCCTCAGGTATCAGTCCTCACCTCTGCCTTGCCTGAGGTAGTCTCTTGCTGGCGTCTGTGCTATATGCTGCAGGTTGGCCTCTGAGCTTCTGGATAATTCTCCTGTCTGCACCTGCATCTCACCATAGGAGTGCTGTTACTATAGACAGAGACCACCTATTCTGGCCTTTTTAACAAAAGAAAGAAAGGTTCTGGAGACTGGACTCAAGTCACCAGGTGGGTTGAGCCATTCCCCTGGCCTCTAATGAACTATTTCACATCCTTCTCAAGTCCGTGTGTCTGAGGAGATAGCAGCTCCGTCAGTGCAGAGCTAGCCACAGCAGCCTGAGAACCCAAACTCAACCCCAGTACCAGTGTAAACCCTGGGGTGACATGGTAGAGGGCGGCTTGGCTTTCGTTAAGGGCACTGGCTGCTCTTCCACAGGACCCAGGTTCAATTCTCAGCACACCCATGGCAGCTTGCAACCACCTATAACTCCAGTTCCAGGAGATCTGACATCTTCACATATACATACATGCTGGCAAAGCATCGAAGTTCATGAGATAGATAGATAGATAGATAGACAGACAGACAGACAGATAGATAGATAGCTGGGTGACAAGCACTTATATCCTCAAAACTGGGGAAGAGGAGGCAGGAGGATGACTCGAGTCCCCTAGTCAGCTGGTCTAGTCTGACTTATGAGCCTCAATTTTGGTCTCATAAGACTCTAATTAAGAGAAGGAATCCATGGAAACCTGTATTTTCTTAAACTGAAATGTGTTGTTAGAAGAATAAGCAGTGCTAGTTTTTATTACTTGTTTGTTTGAAAAGAGGTCCTGAGACCTATTCAAGCTGGTCTTGAACTTACTACGTAGCTCAGGCTAGACCTCTACTACTAGTCCCCTAAAACATCCATCAATATGTCTGGCTGTGATTTTACAAGTGGATGAACTGCTGTAATATCTAACTAAGGCAGACTCACTCCCAGCAAAATAACCAAGTCCAATACTGGTTTTAGAAAATGAGAAAATTCTGAGACCATGGCCTGGTATCCTCCTGCGTGTCTTGTCATGGGAACCACTGTGTCGCCTGCCTGCTGGGCGTCTCCTTCTCTGAGTTCTGTTCTGCATGGGACATCATTCTCTGAGTCCACTTGGAAGAAAAAGGACACAGCTAACTTTATCATTCTCTCGAGGCTCCGCTTCTCTCATCCAGGGCAAAAGTGACAATTTAAACTTCCTAATTAAAGGTAATTAGGTCCCATCTGGCTTTGAACATTTGGCAGAGTGAAGTGGGTAGGAGGTTGCTAACCCAGATTCAGTTGAGAAATTTGTCTTCAAGTGCAAATTTTTCAGTCTTCCAAACACTCCTGGTGCATCTGCCTCTTCCCTCTTGAGAGGGCTGGCCTCCTGATCCTGTCCCTAAACGGAAGGTGGATATGGTAAAGGTGGGTCAGTGCCTCATGGTGTGCAGAAGGGGGTCCCTGCTGTCCCCCCCCACCCCACCCCTACTCCCCCACCCCCCACTTCCCCAACCCCCACCCTCCCACTGAGCTGTGTCTTCCTGCTCGTCTGGAGATGCTGTTCCCTGACTCTCAGCTCAGCAGCTGTACCACAGCTGGGCTGGGGCCAGTTGTGACCAGCTCCTCTAGGAGTCCCGCCACCTCCTTCCAGCAACTTGATTGTACCAGTTTGCACTGGCTCTGCAGACCTTCTGAGGTCAGGTTGCAACTCCCAACTGATTTCCAACTTGCGTGTGATCCTGTGTTCCTTTCCTGGTGGCCCTCATAAACACTGCAGCACACTGGTTAGATCCCCGGGGAATGTTGGGTGTCACGGCTCATAGCTTAGTCTGTAACCTTGGTCAAAGGGAGTTACTTGGTCTGAAATTGTGAGGGTGTATCTAATGAGCAGTCAACAGAGGGGTTCAAGGATCCAGAGGAACTGAAAAACCCCAACCCAGCTTCATAGCCCCCTTTATTGTAATAGTGCTACAACTCAGCCTTCTCCCAACTCCTACCTCCTGGCTTTCTTCAAAGATGGTGTCGATTTCAGTGGTCCCGCGAAAACCAGGATAGCTTCTGGTGTCTTTCATGCTATCAGGAAGCTGGTGAGGCTTAGAAGGTTTGATCCATCATGGGTCCTAAGACAGTCTCTCTCATTGAACCTGATTGCAGACCAGGCTAGAGTGGTTGGCCAGCTGGTTTCAGGGATCTGCCTGTCTTTGCCACCACAGTACCGGGATTACAGACAAACACAGTAGCTCCCAGCTTTTATGTGGGTGCTGAGGACCCACATGGAAGTGCTCATGCTTGTACAGCAGACACTTTACCGACCGAGCCATTCCACCCAGCCCCAGCACAGCGCGCCCGGCACAGCCCGCCCCAGCACCCGGCACAGCCCGCCCCAGCACAGGCTCATCCATAGGTGAAGGCAAAACCCTGTCACCAAAGTCAGTCTGTCCCTGGGGTGTTAATGAGTGCCTCGCTGTCTGCTAGAAGACTCCAACTCCGGTCCTGGAGTCTCAGGCTGCAGCTGCACAGACTAGAGTCTTCCCCCCCCCCCAAACTTTACAGTGGGGAGCACAGAGGGGATGTGGGGAGTTGGGGGAGGCCGCGAGACTGGAGGAGGAAGACAGTACTTCCGCTTTGCTTGTTGTCCTAGGAGGAGCCTCCCCTACGGGAGGCAGAGGGCTCAACCTCTCTGTCCCCGTGTCCCCTTCAGCTTTCCAGTCCCAACCTCCCAGTGTAGTGCTAGGGGAGGGAGGGAGGCTTCAGAGAGCCTCGAGTTCAAGGAGAGCCTGTGTTCCTTCTCTGCTGGAGCTGGAAGGGGCGCAGTCACCACCTACATACTGAGGCTGGGTTGCCTCAGTATCCCTCCGTCCTCTCGCCGGTGCAGTTGCTCACGTGACTTCCACTCACAGAAGGGTATGGTGTGGTATCTATTACCCCACACAGGTGGACAAAGAATGGCTTTTCTCTGGGTTTTTATGAGGCACTCATAAGTACTTATAAAATTTCTATTTTTTTTTTTTTTTTAATTTTTGAAATAGATCCTCTTCCTTTACCCAGGCTCTCCTTGTCTTGGCTTCAGCCCGGGATGCTGCGATTACAAGTGCGTACCATTGTGTCTGGCTGTAGAAATACTGGTACATCTTTCCTAGTACCTTTTAGATGTATTGGTGATCAATATAGAGTAACAGGAAACTCATTCTCTCTCTCTCTCTCTCTCTCTCTCTCTCTCTCTCTCTCTCACACACACACACACACACACACAGAGACAGAGACAGAGAGAGAGAGAGAGAGAAAGAGAGAGAGAGAGAGAGAGAGAGAGAGAGAGAGAATAGTGTTCAAGATACCGGCTATCACACGAACTTGGAGGATGCTTCCTGAGGCATGAAGAAGGGATCTGGGCGTTGTCTACTGACTGAGACCCCTGGAGTGTCACCCTGTCTGTTGTGAACACCTATCCACCCCTTAAGCTACTCTGCAAACCGGAACAGATGGACAGCACTCTAATCAGTCTGTCTCTTTTATCCTCCCAGGAAGCACTCAGTTTCTGGAGGGAAGCAGGGGAGAAGCCGTCTCACTCCCTTGCTCTCTGGATCATCATTCTCTAGGGCAGCGATTCTCAACCTTCCTAATGCTGTGACACTTTAATACGCTTCCTCAGGTTGTGGTGACCCCCAACCATAAAACTATTTTCACCATTACTTCATTTCTATAATTTTGCTACTGTTATGAATTATAATGTAAGCATCTGATATGCAGGATTATCAGATATTAATTAATCATCCAAACTTCAAAGGAGTCAAGACCCACAGACTGAGAGCCACTGCTCCAGAGGTAATTATGTTAACTGTGGCTTCTGAGCCCAGTTACCCCTTCCCTCATCTAAAGCAAGTATGCTCAGTCTCAAGTTGTTGTGTATTAAGAACTGTGGTTATGGTTTAATTTTAAAAAATTGATAAATTTATTTCTATTTTTCTTTTATTTAAAGATCATAGGAAACACAGACTTAATATTGTCTCCCATTTTTCTTCAGCATGTAAATATTAAATTAGTCTATCTTTGAATTGCAATGTATTAGAATGTTGGAGGTTTGTTTGTTTTTGGGATCCTGCTATGTGACTGCCCTAGAACTCACTATACAGATGAGACCGGCCTCAACCTTACAGAGGTCCAGCTCCTTCTACATCCCTAGTCCTGGGGTTGTAGGTATGTGCCACCATGTCCAGCAGAATGTCTGATTTTAAGAATCACTGTGTGGCCAGGCGGTGGTGGTGGTGGCGCACGCCTTTAATCCCAGCACTTGGGAGGCAGAGGCAGGTGGATTTCTGAGTTTGAAGCCAGCCTGGTCTACAGAGTGAGATCTAGGACAGCCAGCCAGAGCTGTCTCTGAGAAGACAGAGAAACCCTGTCTCGAAAAACCAAAAAAAAAAAAAAAAAAAAAAGAGTCACTGTGTGAAGGGATAGAAAGACAGTTCAGAAATTGAGAATACTTGTTCCTGCAGGGCCCGGGGCCAGTTAGTTCCCAGCACCTACACGGTGGCTCACAGCATCGCCAACTCAAGTTCCAAGAGATCCCACTTTTGAACTCTCAGGTATCAAGCATGGAGACAGAACACATGTATTCATGTAGGCAAAACAGTCATACACATAAAATAAGTCTAAATATTTTGCATAAAATAATTTAAATAAAAAAGGCTGTATAAATTGTTGACTTGAGTTTCATCAGAAGCCATTACATGAATTTTGGCTTGGGATTAGCGTACAACTTCCAATGGCCTTAAATACACTTCTGCTATTTGGTACTACACATTTATGCAAAGTGGCATGCCCAATATTCACAATTATAAAATCAAAATATCAGCTAACTCTGAAAAATAGTATGATACTCCAGGTCCTGCAGTATGAAATAGTCAGCCAAGATTTATTTGTGTAAAAACAAACAAACACACTCACCTTATACTGCAACTTGCTTTTGTCTTTAATAAATGGCAAAATTACACGAATAGCACAGAATTCTTTTAAAATAGATCTCTTCATGAATTATTATCAGGAATGTTTCGTACATGTACCTATTTTGTATACTTACACAGCTGAGATCACACAAATGATCTGTAGGTGCAAGGCATCCGTGAGTGGGGGAAAGCTTGAGAAATCCAACTCGAAAGGAACAGAATCAAATGTATGCGTGGGTCTTGTAATGTTGACTCACACAACCAGGAGCTGGATCGTCCCACACGGCTGTCCTCGGGGGACCAGAGAAACCGGATAACGGCTTTTGGAAGCGGTTATCCTGGAGGACGGAAGCTTTAGAGCAAGAGAGACCCATGATGCAGGCAGGGCCAAGGCTGGAGAGTTGCTGGCTGGAGTTCATGTTCGAAGACTAAAGCTGGAGTCTGAGGACCACCAAGGGCGATCTGCTCAGGAGAAGAAGGTCATCACGCACAGAAGGACTTCTTCTTTTTCTGACTTTTATCCCACCCGGGGCCTCCAGCCTATCAGATGGTGCCACTCACATTTAGGATGTGACCCTATTTGCTGACCCACATTCACCTCCAGCAACGCTGGTGCAAATAAGTCAAAAGTGTGCTTGACCAATCAAGTCGGTAGCCGAGATCTCTCATCACACCCGTTTCTACCAGTTCCGTGAGGTTCCTCACTACCTCAAGCTGTCTCCATATTTTCTTATCCCCTTTGTCCTGGATGAAAACAGAGGTGTGTGCTGTGAAGACCTGCGGATAACTCAACCGAAAAGTTCACTCTAGAATTTGCCACTGAGGCTGGGGACACCCACACCCCTCTGGAGGAGATGTTCTGTCTGTATTGACCCTTCACCCCTTCCCTCTTCTCCATGCTGGGCCCTTGCTTTGTCCTCTTCTTGGCAGCAGAACAGAGAGGCGATGGGTGCTGGCTCCGAACTTCTGAACGTTCACCGAGCCGTCTTCCTGTTGCTCCACGCTCAGTTCTCCGTAAAAAACAATTATCACGTCCTAAACGTTGTGCGAGTCTGCCTTCCCCCAGCAGAGTGTGAAAACCGGGTAAGACACTAGCCCTTTTAGAAGGCGCTTAATAATTGAAGGTAAAGGCAAACAAATGTAAACAAATATGTTAATGAAGAGACTTTTCTCGGGTAGGAGGCGGAAGCTGGTAGCTGGAGAAACAGCAGGAGCCAGAACGGGGTAGCCCAGGGAGCAGTGCAGGGCCAGGAGAAAGCCCAGCCGAGCCGGGCCTGAGCAGGGTGGTCCTATTTTCCATTTCCTGAATGAAAGCCCCTCTCTAACGTACAGCCAGATCTGATGCAACTCCCCCTAGGCAACAGACCTCGTTTCTGCTTTCAATTTTTCTTTTATAATCTTTGCCCCAGGAATCAACACAACATTCAAGCTAAGCCTACACATCAAGGAAACTGTTTTCTGATGAGAAACACCAGTCAATGCTTGTGCACTTTGATCCACAATCAAACTTTCCACTAGAGAACAATATTGATTTCTCATCCCCTCCAGGCCAGCATGCCTGTATGAATCTGGATGAGACCTTCTCTTTCCCGGTTTCTTTTATGAGCTCCACCCTGCCCTGGCTATGCAAGTGGGTTCTCCTATCCGCCCCCTCCCCACCTGGCTCACTACAGCAATCTCCTCTGTGCCTCTGAGACATAACACTCATAACACTCTGAGACATAACACTGCAGGCTGCGTCTTACTTACTGCGATGTCTACATTAAAAAATAAACACATAAATAAACACAATGCCTGTGATATAAACACATAAATAAACACAATCACCCCTTAATGATTTTGTGTGCACCTCAATTAGCTTCATGATTATGGACAAAAGTCTTTATGTCTTCGACTAAAAGACTGGCTCCCTGTGAGCTTTAAGCCTTATTCAAAACTATCAGAACTGGGAACCAGGAATAATGGAACAAGTCCTTGAGGTTCCCCAATACAACCCATCTCTTTAGTATGACTCTCCAGCAGCGTCAGACCCCTTCCTGATTCCCAGTGCTCTTTAGTAACACTGTAGCCTTTCAGAGGGGTGTCTGCCCTGTTCTTTCCAAGCTCTCTTCTTGACAGTCTTTGAACATTTCCAGCGTCCTTCACACTTCAGTTCATGTAGCAGGTTTCTGGGAAGCTTCCTGGACTCATGGCTTTGCCAGGCCTCCCCATTGCTCCTCCCCTTCCCTCGCTCTAGCTCCTCCCCTTCCCTTGCTCTAGCTCCTCCCCTTCCCTCGCTCTAGCTCCTAACTACTGTAGTCTATTTGCTGCGTTCCCTGGTTGATTGTAAGCCCAGGTTCCATGATGGATTCTTTTTTCTTTTCTTTTCTTTTTCTTTTTCTTTTTCTTTTTCTTTCTTCTTTCTTGTTTTTATTAATTTTTTCAAGACAAGGTTTCTCTGTGTAGCCCTGGCTATTCTGGAATTCACTCTGTAGACCAGGCTGGCCTCAAACTCACTGATTTGCCTGCCTCTACCTCTTGAATGCTGAAACTAAAGGCATGAACCACCAGCACCCCACTTTTTTTGAGACTAGATCTCTATATAGTCCTAGCTGTGTTGGAAGTCACTCTGTAGACCAGGCTGGCTGAGAACCCATAGAGATCCACCTGTCTCTGTCTCCTGAGCACTGGGGTCAAAGGTGTGTGACACCAAACCTAGCCCATTTATTATTTTTTATTTTTTTTATTTTTGGCAAAAGAAAAAATATTATTCTTTGAAATAAAATATACAAATAAAAGCTAGGGCTCTGGGACAGTAGAGGATAAAGGAAAACCAAGGCCCCATTCTGGAATCAGGAAATCTACCTCTGGGCCCTCTGCCCTTGCCAAAGGAGGAAAGGTCTTATAAGCCTGTGATTTTAGGGTTCTTTAATTATTTTTTTTCCTGAAACAGGGTCTTACTGTGTAGCCCTAGCTGGCCTGAAACTCACTGTAGACCAGACTGGCCTTGAACTCAACACATATTTGCCAGTCTCTGCTGTGTTGGGATTAAAGGCATGTGCCACCATGCCTGGCATCTTACTTCATTTTTTGAGACAAGGTCTCACTGTGTAGCCCAGGTTGGCATGGATCCTGAAGCAGTCCACCGGTCTCAGCCTCCAACGTGTTGGGATTACAGACATATTCCAAAAGGCCAGAGGATTTGGATGGGAAAGAAAAATATATCCTACTCTTGATGCTTCTTCTGGGACAAGTTATCTGTCAAGCACAAAGCACGACACTACTGCCATTGGATGACCTCAGAGACAAAGCCCTTAGAAATCTTACAACAGGGGCCAGAGAGATGGCTCTGCAGTTAAGAACAATGAATGCTCTTCTGAAGGTCCTGAATTCAAATTCCAGCAACCACATGGTGGCTCACAACCATCCATAATGAGATCTGACTCCTCTTCTGGAGTGTCTGAAGACAGGTACAGTGTACTTACATATAAGAAATAAATCTTTAACAAAACAACAACAAGAGAAATCATACAGCATACTTCCCCCAGTCACACATAGGAACACAATGATGCCGATGGGGAAGAGGGTGTGTCTAGAACACCTGGGCAAATCTGTAGAACACTGCCTGGGTGAACACACTCTGGGTGTGTATGCTAGATCACCAGACACGTCGGTCAGATGAATGACCAGAGAGAAATGGCTGTGGTCTTGGGGTCTTCGGGGAGCAGTCGCTCACTGCTCTGGACCCTAACCTCAGTGAACCTCAGGATTTTTTTTTTTAACACCAAGAAGTGGAGCTTTCCTGCCAGCTCCATTTCTTAGGACCATACAGTGCATGATGGGAAGAAGTCAGCAGTGCTGGGGTGGGCCTTGTTACACTTCTTCCCGCTCCTCTCTCCCAGTCCCCAGATTGAGAAGGGCCCAGAGAAGACATGGAAATGAGGAAGGCCAGAGTGGGTTCTTGTTTTCCAGCATCAGAAAAGGGGGTTAGAATCTCTTCTCCTCGGGCTGAGAAGTTATTAGCAGCTCTTTATTCCCAAAGCCCCACCAGGCTGTCATGAGGGACGCCATGTTGGTTAGGACAAGAGTGTACTCCAGGATGGCAAAGGTAGTATTTACACTCCAGCCTCACCATACATGTTGTGCCGGAAATAGCCAGCGCCGAGGAGGAGGAGGAGGAGGAGGTGAGGTTGATGATTGAGAGCCGCTGTTTCCAGCTGCAGGACTTGCGGTCTGTGCGCTTGGTCAGCCGCCAGAGGATGCAGGTGAGGAGCACGTGTCTGAGGGATGCCCTGACAAACACAATGAGAGCATTTTCGTGGACGGTGAAGTCCTCGGCGGGGGAGACGTAGGTGAGTAGGAGCAGCGCGAGGTTCTCCACCACACTGACACTAAAGTTGAGGCAGCGGAGAAGACCTAACCCGACATGGGGACGCACAGTTGAGGTAGTGGTTCCAATAGGCAAAGACTGCCAAGAAGTGGGGTGCCGAGTGCAGGCCGATGCAGAAAGGCCACTCGTAGCGCTGGGGAGCCTTCCCCCCAGTGGCAGAGCTCACTGGTGGCAGGTAATTGGGCATCCAAGTAGTGGTGGCTAGGGGGCCATATTCCTTAGCCAGGGGCACAGAACCCCGAGCTCCAGCCCCGCCCGGGGGCAAGTGGAAGGGGACGAGCCCGTGTGGAATTTTTTAAAAACTGTAATCTTTGCTTATGTATATGTAGAATGTGCGTGTGGTATTTATGTATGTATGCATGCGTGCTGTGGGGGCAGCACGTGTGAGCAGGTCACGGCCGCGAATGTGCCTAGACTTGAAATTGACATTGGGTGTCTTCCTTGGTGGCCGCCCACTGACCGAGGCAGGCTCTCTGTCTCTGCCTGGAGCTCACCAATGTCACCTAGTCTAACTCTCCAGCCTGTACCAGGAGCCCTCTGTCTGACTACTTAGTGCTGGGCTTATTAGCAGCTCAGCTGGAGGACCCAAACTCTAGTCCTGACCATTGCGAGCCGTCTTCTTAGCTCATTTTTACTCTTGCATCCCAGTCTTGGGAACCAGGCAGCACACAGTAGCTACTCAACAAATGTGAAAGAATCAGTAAACAGGGCCTGTTAGGATTCTGTTTAAGCTCCACCCCCACAGTTACCTGGCAACAGCCAGGTATGCCCCTCCCTAGTTACCTGGCAACAGCCAGGTAGGTCTGGCCCACAATAGAAGGGGCTGCTTGCCCCTCCTCTCTCTCTCTTATCTTCTTATTCTTGCCTCCCTGCCCTTTTGGACTCTTTCCATCCTCTCTCCCCTCCCCCTCTCTCCACATGGTCATGGTCGGCCTCTACTTCTCTACTCTCTCATTCTCTCTGCCTTTCTCTGTCTCTACTACCCCCTTGACTCCCCTCCCTATGCCCTAAATAAACTCTATTCTATTCTATACTGTACCGTGTGTGTGTGTGTGTGTGTGTGTGTGTGTGTGTGTGTGTGATCCCTCAGGGGGAAGGGATGCTTCAACATGGGCCCGCTGAGGCACCCCCTTCCCCCACACGCTCATAGAACATATTCTCACGCCGCTTTCTCTTTTTATGATCACAACAGGACCTGTGCAGCCAGACAGTTCTGGAGCCTGCTGGCTGCACAGGTCCTGATGGACAGAACCGTCCCCGTGTTTGTTTGCTGCTAGAGCCTGCATTCAGACCGCACACACGGTCCCAGGTTGCCTGCTACCCCTCTAGCTTCCGGGGAGCAGCAAGGGCCGTGCGTGATCCTGTCACCCATGCCGCAGGTCACCTTTTAGGCGCCTCAGTGGTTCTCTGTGTAGCCCTGGCTTACCTGGAACTTGCTTTGTAGACTAGGCTGGCCTCAAACTCAGATCTGCCTGCCTCTGCCTTCTTAGTACTGGGATAAAAGGCATACACAATCACAACCCATACCTCAGAGATTCTCAACACGAGACACTCCACACTAGCCAAGAGCTCAGCTTCTCTGTCATCTTTTACTACTGTCTAAGGCGCTCTGAAACGATTAAGATTCCTTTGTTCAAAAAAAATTGTTTTCACCTCCCATCCCCCACCCCTATGTTGGAGAGCGAACACAGAGCCTCGCACCTGCTAGGTAACTATCAGTGTAGGCTGCAGCTCTGATCTTGAAGAGGATAAGTGGTGGTTTATTTGGATATGAGTGACCACAAACCAGGAACACAGATTCAGTAGTCCCAAAAGACAAGTTCTCCCACCGAAGGGGTTACATGAGGGTTTGGTTTTTTTTTGTTTGTTTGTTTGTTTTTGTTTGTTTGTTTGTTTTAGTTATAGATGAAGAAGGAGGAGGAGGAGAGGAAGAAGAAGAAGGTGGCAGAATCTCACAAATAGTGAGGGTGTTGGTTAGAGCAAAGTAGGAAAAACCCTGCTACCAGTGTCAGGTGCTATGCTATGCTATTGCTGATGCTATGCACTTAGCTTTGAGGTGCTAGATCTTAGTGTCTGCTGAGAATGCTGTTTAAAGTTCTTACCTGGGAGTTCAAAGGGTGTTATGTCAAACAGCCGTTAAGGGAAGGAAGTTTGCTTTTGTATCTGCAACATTCTAATTCTCCCTAATAGTGAACTTAGTCGGTCGGTCTCGTAGGATCTTCAATTAGAGGCACTGCTCCCCTGAACTTCAGTTTATAGCACTCTACCTTTGAGTTAAAAAATTAAATCGGGACTACCCACCTCCCACCCCCACCCACCCCACCCCACCCCACTCCACCCTGCAACAAAGGAAAATAAGACAATCCATAAGAGAGGTGGAGAGCTACCTCAAGCAGAAAGGTACTTGACTTACAAGAATGAGAAGCCCAGTTTGGGTCTCCAGAGTCCACGTAAAAAGCCAGGCGTGGCTGGCTGCAAGCCCAGCGGGGTGATGTGGGAAGCAGAGGCGGGGGCAGGTCCCCGAGCTGGCTCACCTGACAACATTTCAGGGCAGTGAGAGACCCCGCCTGGAACAAAAGGTGGAACTTGTGTGCACAATGCCCACCACAGCTGTCCTCTACCTTCCACAGCAGGGACACGCGAGTACACATGTACCCACACACACCAATGCAGATGCAGACACACATGTGCGCATGTTCAGACAGCCCTACAAAAACAAGGAAAGCATCTGAAAAATAAATATTAGTCAAACGGCAGGGCTGGAGAGATGGCTCGGTGGTCAAGAGTGTTTGCCTCTTGCTCTTACCTGGACCTAAGTTTGATTCCTCGTGCCCACACGGCAGCTCACAGCTGTTTGTGGCACCAGTTCCAGGGTATCTGCTGCTCTCCCCTGGCATCCATGGGCCTCTGCATGCATGTGGTGCACATACATGTGCTCACACACACACACACACACACACACACACGTTTTACATGTTTACTAAGGGGCAGGTAAGAGTACCAGCTACTCTACCAGAGGACCTGGGCTGGATTCCCAGACCCACATGGTGGCTCACGACCATCAGTAACGCCAGTGAACTCACTCTTCTGGTTTCTTCAGGCATTAGGCACACACATGGTTCACAGTCATGCACCCAGGCACAAATGCATACAAATAAAGAATAAAAATTAAAAACTAAAAAAAAATTTTTTAGTTAAATAAATTATAATGTGCCCATCCAATGGGATATTTTGTATTCATATAAAGTGACATAAAAAGATATCTGAGGCTGATACGTTTTTAAAAAGTAGTGAAAGCTAGCTTATAGACACATATGTAGGTGTGGACAGACAGAAACAAGTGTGGGAAGTTAGGAAGAGATGCCCTCACTGCTGGCTATTTCTGAAGAGCTCAGTATTGGCAACTTCTGGGTTGTATCCTCCCAGATAATTTCATTTTCTCTTTCAATTTGCATACAATGAACAATCAAGGTGCAATCCTGAAAGGTCCGTCTGAACACGCCCTTTGGATGATTTTAAAAGCAAATAGCCCGAGGTTTCTTCCCGCCCTCCCTGCTTTGAGAACTATCCGTGAAGCCCAAAGGTGATCTCCAGTGGGTGCGGGGACTGTGCCAGGTCACAGGTGGCGGATGGGTGGCTGGAGTGACAAGAAACTGCCAGGTGCAGCAGGTGCTACCGTTTGGGACCGTATATGGGGAGCACACTTAGCTGTGATGCTAACGTAGAGGATTTCCTCTGTTCTACTCCAGCGCGTACGATCAGACCTGCTCGTCAGAAGGATCACCGCTGTCTTCAAGGGAGATGATCGGTCACTTGTGGCTTGGATTGGAATGCCAATACAGCCGTGTCCAGACAGACGCCTTAGGGAAGTCACCTCCTAGGGGATTAATCCATCTGTAGATTCACAGTTTAACAGGGCGAGGGGAGGGATGTTAAAATGCAAGCCAGCTTCCTGGCTTTCCAGAAGGGAGCAGTTGTAGTCCGTTCCTTTCTTGATCTGCCTCACCACAGGTCCCAAATAATGGGCTCATGTGACCATGGACTGAAACCTTTGAGGTTGTGAGCCTACATAAATCTTTCCTCTTTTAAACTGATCATTCCCAGGTATTCTGTCAGAGAACGGGAAGATAAGTAACATAGACAAGTCACTTCTGCTAGCTTGCCCCTCTCCCCCTTCCCCCCCACCTCCCTTGCAGCTGGGGCTCTACCCAATCATGACCCAATCAGGAGTGAGTGCAGGCGGGAAAGCATAGCCACACCCCTTTCTCTTTACCCAATCAGGAGTGAGTGTGGGCCGCTGGTCCCTGTACACTGGTAAGCTCTCTGTTATTTCATTGTCTGAATAATTAAGATGCAACGCCACAGTAAGGTTCTGGAAAGGTCGTTAAGAGCACTTGCTCCTCTTCCAGAGGACTAAAGTTCCGTTCCCAGAAGCAGAGTCAGGCTCACAGCCTGTAACTACAGCTTCATGGGCTCCAACATACTGCACACATACACACACACACACACACACACACACACACACACACACACAGAGAGAGAGAGAGAGAGAGAGAGAGAGAGAGAGAGAGAGAGAGAGAGAGAGAGAGAATATTAAAAACAGAACAAAAGCCGGGCGTGGTGGCGCACGCCTTTAATCCCAGCACTTGGGAGGCAGAGGCAGGCGGATTTCTGAGTTCGAGGCCAGCCTGGTCTACAGAGTGAGTTCCAGGACAGCCAGAGCTACACAGAGAAACCCTGTCTCGAAAAACCAAAAAAAAAAAAAAAAAAAAAAAAAAAAAAAAACCAGAACAAATCTTAACAGCTGCCAGGGTGGTGCATGCCTTTAATGCAGTACTTGGGAAGTAAAAGGAGGATCTCTGAGTTCAAGACCAGCTGGTCTACATAGCAAATTCCATCCCAGCCAAATCTACATAGTGAGACTCTGCCTTACAATAAACAAAAGCGAAAAACTAAATCAAATTAAAACAAAAAAAAATCTAAAACTTAAAAAATAAAACTTAGGAACAAAAAGACCCCATCTTTCTCCCAGTTTCCCCAGAATCCCCACCCCCACCCCGCAGCGTCCCTCCCCCTCTACGGTTCCGGCACATCTTCTGAGCGCTGGGGTCTTCCCAGAACTTAGGGCTGGTGTTTGCGAGGAGTGGTGACTGAGTAAGGCTGTCTGTCCTGGAAGATTCAGAATTTCAGACTGTGGAGCAAGATCCTCCCTCTGGCCAGGCTCTCAGTAGCCAAGTCGAGCAGGACAGGGAATTCTTTTCCACCCACGGTTTCAGCATGCGCATGTGCAGCCGGAGGACTCTACCACACCTAGAAATGGCTCGTACTCAGCCGTGCGTGCATGCACACATGTTGCATGGATACACCCTTCGATACATGGGGATGTCTAAGTATAAGAAATATATGCACATAGACGACTCACACGCTTGGAACTGTTGTTAACAAGCAATCCTACGCACACATTCACACCTATCATGTGTGGATACTTCCACACATATTAAACCACACACCCACAAACATGCATGAATCTACTCGGGGAGACAGGGAAGACAGCTGACAGGTCCTCTGTCCCTAGCAGAGACTAATGCCGCCCACCCCGATGCCACCCCACCCGGGTGGCTTTGTTCTTTAGGAAGTTTCTGTAGAGAGTTGCCTGTGCCATTTACAATGAGTCCATCCGCTTCTGCTTCCTGCTTTCCAGCCGGCTTTCTCCTCTGTCCCCCCAGAGCCCCATTCTTTCATCCATAGCTGTGCCTGCCCAAGGGGAACGCTAATCGCTGTGACAGGAACTGTTTCCACCTGTTTACGTCCTGGCTCGCCGCCTCCTAATGCCATTTCAGACGCTGCCAGGCAGCAGTGGAGGCCTGCTGAGCGGGCTCGTGAGAGAGGACGAGGAATGAAGGAGAGGACAGTTGGGGTGTGAAAAGGACCAGTCGCTAAGTGACTCCCAGTTCCAACAGCCACACACAAGATGCACATAATTGCTTTTAGCACAGTGGGATGGACAGAGACACAAAAGGTCAAATCAGGGATTTGTCCCATAATATCTTTACTAAGCGTTGGAAAAGCATATTCATGAACTGAGCTGCCAGAGTGTGGGGCAGGCTTTTCAGAGGCGGCTGTGTGTTCCCTCTTTGAGGTGTGCCTGCCGTGGTGATTGGATTCACACGGAGCAAGTGACTTCTCAATGCTCAACAAAGCTCTGCCTGTGAATTGGACTAAATAGACTACTTGGCAGGCAGCTGAGATAACTATGCTAAGTGAATTGCAGCCTTACTCCCTCACGCTGGACGGCCAAGCTTCCTGAGAAACGCCGGATAAAGGCCAAAGACCTCAGCGTGGCGTGCAAGAGCCTCCGCCATCCGACTCGCACCTGTCTGTCCAAGCAGTCTCTACTGTGAGGGTCCCCCTCCCCACCCCCAATAGATGCAAACTACCATGAGACTTACTGTCTTGGAGACTTTCTTAATGGCATTTCCCATGACACAATGCCATCTTTCACCCATCAGGTCGGTACTGGCAGGTTCTGTGTGTCAACTTGACACGAGCTAAGTCATCAAGGGGAAGGGAGCTTTGGTTGAGGAAACGCCTCCATGAGATCCAGCTTCAAGGCATTTTCTTAATTGGTGATCAATGGGGGAGAACCCAGGCCATTGTGAGTGCCATCCCTGGGCTGGTAGTCCTGGGTTCTATGAGAAAGCGGGCTGAGAAAGCCAGGAGAAGCAAGCCAGTAAACAGCACCCCTCCATGGCCTCTGCATCAGCTCCTGCCTCCAAGTTCCTGCCCTGCTTGAGTTCCTGTCCTGACTTCCTTTGGTGATGAACAGTGGACGTGTAAGCTATTTTTTTTTTTTTTTGTCATGGAGTTCTGTCCCAACAATAGAAACCCTAAGACAGAATCCTACCTATTCCTCAGGCAACTGCAGTCTGGATTCCACCAGTGCTTTCCTCACTCCTGCCAGAGTGGAGCTTGTCCTTCTTAGAAGGAAGCATTCCACAGCACTGTAGAGACTGGTCATTTCCTGACAACGTGGATCAGAGGAGCGTATAGCCTGAGTGACCAAGTTCTACTGAAACTACTATGATACAGGTCTCACTGGTGACTCCCGTCTGTGAGGAAGACAGACAGCAAGGGGAGGAAACACCAAGGGCGTTGGAAAGATGACCAGAAACGGATGAGAGAGCAGGCTCAGACGGTGCCTCTAGCTCCGGTCTCTGACATTCCTCTGGAAGGTACAATGATCTCACCTTGCCCTAGTCCCCAGGTCTCCCTTATCTTGGTATGATGTCAGCACGCCATGTGGGAGGCCTCCCATGATGCCAACATGGACCTTGCTCCTGAGCTCCTGGTATGAGGCCACCCATGGGAGACCACACGCCAGTGATGCCTGGCCTATAATGAGGAGACCTCCTTTGTATCCCATTGACAGTGCCAGTCAGATAAGCAGAGAGGAGAGGCCTCTGCCGATCACATTCTATGTTATTTGTCTTGTTCACCAGGTGAACATGGGATTGTCACTCTGTTTTCTTAAAGGGTAAAAAGGAAGATTTTCTCCCTTTTCTATCCATGAGACCAGATTTGGAGTGGTGAAATTAAAAAAAAAAAAAAAAAAAAAAGTGGGCTAGAGAGATGGCTCAGCGGTTATGAGCACTGACTGCTCTTCCAGAGATCCTGAGTTCAATCCCCAGCAACCACATGGTGGTTTACAACCATCTGTAATGGGATCTGATGCCCTCTTCTGGTGTGTCAGAAAACACTAACAGCATATGCAAATATATGAAGATAAAATAAATCTTTTTTTAAAAAGGTTTTGTTGTTGTTTTTCCCAAATAAAAACATTATAAAATGTGGTATTATAAAATGTGAAGAATAAAGCAGCATCTCTTGTAGTTAGTTTTTTTAAACTTTAAAAAAAAAAAAACTTTTTTAAAAATCAGGATCCCTAGTTTGACTCCTATGACACGACTCAAGCTATGACCTGAACGCTCTACCCAGCGATATTCTTCAAAGTAGGGAACTGAGACAGAAGCAGAGGTGGTTTGGAGCTGTTATAACCACACAGAAAGATGTGGAAGAGTTCAACCAGGGTGATGTCCGTGGATGTGCTGGGGAAAGATTGGGTTCTGCCACTGGATAATATTAGTTATTGTGGTCGTTGCTGGAGGTAGACTGTGTGCCGCAGTGCACATGTGAAAGTTGGAGGGCAACTTCACGGAAGCAATTCTTTCTGCCCACTGTGTGTGTTCAGGTGAGCTCTGGTGGTCAGGCTTGTGCAGCAGGCATGCGTACCGGTGTCTTCTGGCCCCCATGCAGGATTTTGGAAGTAGAGCTGAAAGGATTTGATCAAAAATTGACTGTAGCAAGCCGGGCGTGGTGGCGCATGCCTGTAATCCCAGCACTTGGGAGGCAGAGGCAGGCAGATTTCTGAGTTCGAGGTCAGCCTGGTCTACAGAGTGAGTTCCAGGACAGCCAGGACTACACAGAGAAACCCTGTCTCGAAAAAGAAAAACAAAAATTGACTGTAAGGGCTGGAGAGACAGGGCGGTGGTTATGAACACCGGTGCTCCAGGAGATGACCCAAGTATGTAATCTAACACTGCACCAGTCTGTACCTCTAGTTCTAGGGAATCCGGCGCCCTCTTCTGGCTTCCACAAGCACTGCATGCACGTGTTGCACATAGAGACAAGTGGTACACATATTGACATAAATAATGGTGATAATGATAATCTTTTAAAAGAATTTATTGTTGAGTTTGAGGCCAGCCTCGTCTACAGAGTGAGTTCCAGAATGGCTAAGGCTACACAGAGAAACCCTATCTTGAAAAACAAAAACAACAGACAAATGAATAAAAAGACAAGACTTTTTGGCCTGAGCATTCACTAGTATGCAGACAATTCAAATTTGCATCGTAGATATTGAGTCTGGTTGGGAGAGTATTAATGTATGTGTTAGGTGTCTAAAAAGACCATGCAGACGGACAAAATGCTTAGACTCTGGGGTGCAATCACTCAGTAGTTTCCATCTGTGCGTTACACTGGTTAAGTTGTCTCTGAATAATGTAAACTAGAATAAAATGCTGTAGAATCAAGCAGCAAGTGTGAGAATTAGCAAGTGGGGGTGATTGTCCTGAAGAGCAGGCCAATGCAGAGCCATCGGGCCAAGAGGGAGAGCGTTCCTTTTTCAGCAGCTGGACTGTTGGGAGTCAGGGCAATTTCACTCCAGTGTGGTGAGAAACTCACTGGACCCTCTCGGGGTCCCTGTCTTCCTGTTGAGCTGCTGGTTGGAGTTGCATGGCTTGTAAATGATTCTTGTGTAAGTGATTCAATATACAACTACTCTACAGACAGCAGCCACGCTCTAGAGACTGTATGAGTAAAGAGAACGTCGGCAGGCTAACAGTTGGTGGTTTTTCCACTAACCGTGGCCTTTTCATAGTTGCTGCTGGCTCCTCCCTCTCTCTGTATCCCACTAAAAATGGCTGAGATCGCAGAGCATGCTGTTCAGCCAGGGTGTTTCTCGGGGGTACAGTGTTTGCCTTGCTTGCATGAGGCCCTACATTCAATCCCCAGCCACACGCATGCATCATGTATCCTGTTCAGAAACATCTCACACGTGATAGCTACTGCCTTGTCTGAAACTCAGAAGCACAAAGGAAACCACACTGCAGCTAAGGGCCGTCCTCCGATGTGCCCCGCAGACGGTTCTCACATCCCGGCCCAGGAAGCGTCTGCACTGCATATGCGTAGAGTACCCACATCCTGCACATGGACCGCTGAGGCTGAACCACCAGCTCACAGCCTAGGCCGCTCCCTAGCACAGATGTACTCACGGGCCCCTGCTCTCAGCCCCATCTCCCTCTCCACTTGCACGGAGCATTGTCTCCAACGTGGCCGGCTCTCAGTCCTCGAGGCTCCTCCAAGGGAACCTTTCACAGGGTTTCCTCCTGTGACTCACATCTTCCCTGTTCTTTTTACTAACAACAGGAAAGTGATTCCTTCTTTTGACCAGAATCTAACAAGGTTTTGGTCCTTGCTTCTTCCTGATAGTCAATCCATATGTGACCCATTCCATCGTAGCATCAAGCCTTACCATGTGACCCACGCTAGCGGTTCATCAAGTTTGATCATGTGACCCACGCTAGCGGTTTCATCAAGCTTCCCCATCAAAGCTTGTCGGCATGTCTTCTGAAGAGTTCTCCTTACATGTGTCCTTGGTTTCTTCTCTGTGCTCTCACGACCAGAGTTCTAGACTCCTTTCCGCCAGTCAGCTTTCCTGCTTTATTGATCTCTGCTGTAAAACCTAAGTTCTGCTTAGACCATACATCCGTATATAATTTTTCCTTCCATGCATGTACATGTTCAGAATTTCATTTGACACGAATAGTTAAAGAAATTGTAAAGTGCTCCAAAGACTGGATTTGAGTTATTGCTGTATAGGACGTGTTTTTATTTATTTATTTATTTATTTATTTATTTAAGGGAGCTTGTGTTTTTTTTAAGATTTATTTATTTTTATTTAGTGTGTGGGTGTTTTGTCTACATGTATGTCTATGCACCACAGGAATGCAGTGCCGGCAGAGGCCAGAGGAGGACTGTGGTCAGAAGAGGGTGTTGGGTCTTTTGGAAGTGGAGTTACAGAGGGTTGTTAGCAGCTAACATGGATGCTAGGAATGAAACCCGGGACCTCTAAAAAGCAACAAGTACTCTTAATTGCTGAGCCATCTCTTCAGCTCCTTTCTTTCTTCTCTACTTTCTTTCTCTCCTCCTCCTCCTCCTCCTCTTCCTCTTCCTCCTCCTCCTTCTCCTCCTCCTGATAGGGTGGATTTGAACTCAGTGCACAGACAAGGATGACTGAATTGATCCTCCTGCATCTGTCTCCTGAGTCCAGGAGCGGGCCGCTGCACCAGTTTTTAGCAGTGTTGAGGTTCAAAGTCAGAGCTTCATGCCTGCTAGATAAACACCTCATCATCTGAACGATATCCCCACCTCTGGGAAGGGCTGGCCTGCATGGCTTTGATATATTTAATAAGGCCTACTAGAGAATTTGATCGGATCTTTATAAACTTGCAGTATGTAGTTTCCCCGTTTGTCTCTCAACAGCCTCATCAGGAGAGTACAAGCACGACTGTGACACTCTCTGAGCTGCTCCTGGTTTGCTCTTTTTTTAAGAGGCCCAGGTGTTGCCCAATACTATGGGCCTCCTCCCAGCTCCACTGCCCATACACACAGGTTTCGTGGCACAAGGCTGGAACCTCCTCCCGCTGTGACAGGTGTGAGACAGCCAGGCCAGGCTTTGGGGTGGGAAGAGAGGGGAATCCTCTGAGTTCTCACTATGAGACATGAGTGGCAAGACTACTCTTAGCTCCCTCGTCTGAGCCAAGCTAGTTTGGAGGCTCAGGACAGCAGGAAAAGGCCAGACAAAAAGAATTCCAAACCATATTGTCTTTCTCTTCCTTCCATTTTGGATATTTGTGCCAAGATGGGAGACATTCCTTGTGGATGGTGGCCTCTGCCTGTGCTCCTGTTGGAGAACATCTCTTCTTCCTATTGGCATTTAAGGGAAGTGAGAGAGGTCTCTGGTGATGTGAGGAATGGGAGAGCCAAACTGTGCCACGGAGAAGTCCTGCCCCTCACACCCAGGAGGGCAGCATCTGTTTTAGATTCCTCTGCTCACCGTGGTCCCTCTGCCTGCACTATGATCAGAAAGCCCACTGTTGGCTTAGAGTTTTCAAAACTTACTTAAAGGCTAGTTCTCAAACACTTCACCCTCCCTTCTAGCCCACCACCCACCAGAGGTTGTAGCAAAGAAAGATTAGTAGGAAGAGGGGGTTGTAGACCTATTTAGAAATAGTTCTTTGGGGCTATCCAGCAGCTGTTTCACCAGTCAATCACCACTCGAGAATCAGCAATGGCAGTTTGATCCAGAAGAAACCAAGAGGCTCCACCAATCACCCGAGTTCACTGAAGCACCAAGAAGCTGTTGGAATATCACAAGAAGTTCTTTGGTGAGTTATTCTCTACAAAGCTGTGATAACCTGAGGATCAGCGGCATGATGCCAGGCTAACCTCGGCCAGAGCTTCACCAGTGAAGACTAGTGAGGTACAGCAAGGCGAACCAATACCAGAGCCTCTTCCCTCTGTCTGTAGGGTCACACATACATGCCTTCTAAACATCATGCACCCTCTCATGTGTCTGCTTCAGCAAAACTTCCTTTCACCTGTCTGCTCCATCAAAACATCATACAACAGAACTGAGTTTCCAAAGGAACCAGAAATTTCCACTTCAATCCCCCTTAGAGAAAATACATTACATTCAGTCTGCTTTCAAAAGACACCTTCCTGCTACTTAATGTGACACAGGAAGCAGCTTCCCCTCAATAGTGCATCCCTAGAGGATGTATGCATTCTCTGTGGTGTGTTGCTTCAGAGTTTCATATTCTCTGTCACCTCCTCTGCCCACTCTGTCCTGTCCCTCCTTTTACTGCCCCCTCATCCTCTGCCTGTAATCCCCCAGGTCCCACAGCTTTTGCACAGACACCTGGCTCTCATCTAGTCTCTTTTGCTGCCTTCTCTCTCAGACAAGCAGAATTTACATTGATGTGATGGTCTTTAGGCTGCCAAGGTCCTGATAACCTCTTGTGGAGGTTAGCTACTAAAGCACTCCAGACACCTGTCTCCTGGATCTGCCTATTCATCGATTTTGAACTTGTTTTCCTACAAGTAACATGGAAGGGCAGCTCACATCACAACCAACTGTGAGCATGTCTCCTTTCCAGGTCTTTCTTTCCCCCACTCTTTCTATCTACCTGGGAAGAGCAGGGACCAGAGGCATGTGTGCAAGCCCCATTACTACCCAGCCAAAGAAGATTCCCAGAGATGCTGGTTGTGCTGACAAAAGAGCATCTCATGGTATATCATGTTTATTATATTGTGAGCATATGCCAGACATGTTTATATCATTATCATGTCCTAACTGTCAGGTAGAGATACCACAGACAGGGCACCTTAAACAATGGTCCGCCTCAGTTCTGGAGCCTGAAAGTCCAAGGTCACATTATCAGTAGGCTTGGTTTCTTCTGGGTCGATTTCCCTGTTTGATGGTTACTCTTGACTGTCAACTTGACTGGATCTGGAATCATCTAAAAGATACACCTCCTCCAGGTGGGTCTGGGAGGTATTTTCTGGGAGAACTAACTAATGTGGGCAGATCCAAGTCTGGTCGGTGCAGTGCCTTCTGGTGCACCCCAGACAGAAGGGGTCCGAGGGAAAGACCGCGCTGTTTGCTGGTCTGTCTTTGTGGCTTGCTAGTGTCTCTGCTCTTTGCTGCTCCCATCCTCTGCTGCCACCAGAACCCAGCTTCTTTAGCTGTGTGTGTGTGTGTGTGTGTGTGTGTGTGCGTGTGTCCACACACACTCAAGTGTGGAGACCTAAGGTTCCTCTCTAATGTCTCTACCTTACATATTGAGGCTGGGTTTGTTGCTTCACCCACCGCTGGTTGCTTAGGCTAGTCTGATTGGCCAGCTCGTTGGGAGTTGGCACAGATGACGGGAACTCCCTCTGTGTGTCTCATGCTGGGATTTCGGTGGGCTGCTATTCCCTGTGGATTTGACATGGGTTTTGGAGATCCAGTGCTCATACTTTCACAGAAACTGCTTTACCCACCCTTCCCCGGAGCCATCTACCCAGCCCCCTAGTGTCCTCTTTTTCTATGTCAGAAATCTCTCCTTGTATAAGCAGGTGGATTTGAACCACCATTGTGGCTTCTTCAACTAAAGGCTCTGTCTTCAAATACAGTCTTATTCCAAGAACATCAGAACCTCAGACTTCTGAGAATGAGCTTTAAGGGCAAGAGTCCCACCATTGGCTTACACTGAAATCAGAGTACAGGAGAGAAGTCTGTCTGCAAGTGTGTGTACATCCAGCTGGGGCTCATGAACTCCCGAACTGAGATCCTGGCCTGGAACAGCACATAGAGAGATGGGTGAAGATGAAAGCAGACATCCTTCAAAATACAACCATGACTTTCCAGAGTTAGAATGTTAAACAAGTAACTTCGGAGCCCCAGGATTGACGTACTCAGTCACTCCCTTGTTTCCACAAACGTTCACTGAACCCTCACTGGGCCCCAGCACTAAGAATGCTGAAGAAGCCAGCCAATGAAGGGACTTGCCCCTGGGGAACCGGAAGTAAGTATCTGGAATTTGGTGGGAGATGGAGGCAGCAGGCGTGAATGTTCACAGTGTCTCACAGCTCTGTCACAGACACCAACATGTCTCTCTCCTTCATGACACCCAGCCATCCCCTCCCCTGGGACAGGATCCTCCATCAATTTGCTACATGTCTGTATAAACTGTAAACTTCTCTAGCTGAGGGAGGTCTTTAAAGATCCTACAACTTGGGCTGTGGGTCTTTCAAGAGCAGGTGGGAAGAGGGAAGAGGTTGTGGCTGGCGAACCAGTGGTTGATCACCTTATCCAGAAGCCAGGAGATCTGGGCTTCGATCAGCCCAAATCCTGATCCTACAATAGCTGTAAAGGACAGGCAAAAGTTCCCAAACCAGATCCCTCCTACCCCCACTGGCGGAGGGCGGGGGTGGGGGGGTTGGGGGTGGGAACCGTCACGGGAGCAAGATCGGACTGTCCATTTCACCTTTGAGAATATGTTGGGACTTGGGTAATACTGACTCTTGAGACTCACAGCCAGCCCAGGACTTCAGAAGGCTAGAAAATAGAGAATTCTCATCTAGAAGGCAAGGCTGCCATCTAGTGGTCAAGTCTTGCCCACACAGGTGACAGCAAGTCTTGGCGCGGGGCTACTCCCCGACCTCTGGATGGGCTTGCGGCTAAGAAATGGCGAAAAGTCATTCCAGACAGAATGGTTATTGATGGAAATACAAAGAAATAAAATCAATAAACAGCTACAGATTCTCCCAAAGGCTCCTAACAATTTAAGGGACGATTACTTTGAGAGAAATGAACACCCCCCCCCCCACACACACACACGCATACACAATTAGTGTGTGTGTATGTGTGTGTGTGTGTGTGTGTGTGTGTGTACAGACATTAGTGTGTGTTCTAGCCTCTTCACGGTCATTCAAATTGGTGTTCTTTTATTTTTAATAACGGATTCCATGGAAACTGACTGAAGTGATTTTTACAGACTTCAAACCCTTCTTCCCCGGGCAAGGAGCATTCCCGAGACCATCCCTGTGCGTGCCTGTCTTTAATGACAAAGAATGGTTTACTTGATTAGCCAGTCATTTTCCACACAGCTCAGTATCCTTTCAAGTCATGGCCTTCAGAAGCATGTGGGTGCTGGCTACTGGGTCTCCTATGGTGCTAACTCCAGAGTTGGGAAGGGGCTGATCATAAGAGAGATCTGAGCATCCGTCCCTGCTAGTCCACAAAGAGCCCCTGAAGGCAGGGAGCCAGCCAGGGCTTTCCAGAGCAACGTCTGTGTACAGCCAGCCTGAGAACATACAGGGAGACAAAGGGACCAGAGATGCAGACGTTTGGCCCCTTGAGCAAGTCTACCAACAGCCTCTGCAGAGTCCCAGGCCAAGGCAGCCTTGAGGCTGGGCGTGGTAAATGCACAGAGAGGCCCACCCAAAACTGGAGCTCTGACCAATCAAATGCCCTCTCTGGCTTCCTTGGGCACCAGCACATGTGTATTAAACACACACACACACACACACACACACACACACACATATATAATTTTTTTAAAATCTATTTTAAAATACTCTGCAATTTCCAAAACAAACCCAGAGGTTTCTATGTGAGAGACACTGAAAAGGCTGATTCATGGCGGTTCTACGGACTGTACAGGAATTAAGCAAAATGGTTGGCATTACCCATGAGATACATGCAAAGGCATGCATAATTGCATGTATAGTACATACAACAGAACTCTGAATAACAGATAACCTATGCGATTGTAGATCTGTGAAGGTACATATAAAATCACTCATGTAGGGTCTGGAGATGCATGCATGAAGGCCTGGTTCAGTCTGAGTGCTACATAAACCAGGCATGCCTATAAACTCATCATGGTGGAGGCAGCAGGGTCAGAAGTTCAAGGTCATCCTCACTACATAGAAGCCAGCCTAGCTACATGAGGGCAGATGTATGAATGCATGCATGTATGCATGTATGTATGTGTATGCATGATATAATATCTACATATATGTATGTGTATACATGATATATTATATATACATACACACATACATATATCCACATGTACATAAAGTAGGCTTTGCACAAACTCTAGAATAGCCACTAGAAAATGTACAAATGTACAAATATCCACAGGACTCGAGGACACACCCACCTCCGAGCTAATGATGAAATGTGCATCCAAATAAAGATGTGTGTGCTTGGGGACAAAGGTGCGTCTCAGTGTCGGAGTGCCTGCTTAGCATGTTTAAGGCCTTGGGTGCCATCCGCAGCTGTACAAAATCCAACAAGGAAGACATCACTAGCGTTGACTACCAATGTCTGGCAGTAAAGCTCTTAAACATCATTACAGTGTCTTGGGATCATCTCTGTTAATTTGTGGGTGACGTTTAAGGTAGAGCCAGAAAAGGAAATGTCAAAAGGGGAAAGGTAGCATTTGACTTTCTTGTCCATAATTCTCAGTTCCCGCCTACCACTGTGTGGGTCTCAGGGTTAGCACGCCCACAGTCAAACCCGGCAACAGGCACCTTTATCCTCTGAGCCATCTTGCACCTGAGTAGGAAATCTCATCTTCCCCAAGCCCATTCCTTCTATCATCCGGCTCCAGAGCCTTGGGCTGTCATATCCAGCCGTCGCTGAAGGACGCTTGAGTGTTTCATGGTAGTCGGACTCAATAGACAGCACAGGGCCACTTAGAGGACGCTGTCATTTGAGACTCATGATTTCCTTATCTCTGAGGCCAGGTTCATCTTTCTGCCAGTGGACAAACTGTCAAGACACTTGTGCAGTTCAGTTTTGTCAACTTGACACAAACCCAGACACACCCGGTAAGCCGGACCTTCAATTCCCAGCATCAGATTAGTCTGCAGGCATGTCTGTGGGGCGTTTTCTGGCTTAACGATTCAGGCCAGAGGCCCTAGCCCGCTGTGGGCGTTGCTGCTCCTGGGCAGATGGTCCCAGGATGACAGAGTAAGCTGAACAGGCCCAGGAGGAGCGCAGTAAGCCATAAACGTCCTGTTTTCAGCCACTGTTCCTGCTTCAGTTTCTGCCCTGGCTTGCTCCGTGAACAACTGCGGTGAGGACAGGAAGCCAGGTAAACAACGACCTCCCCAAATTTAGAGGCATGATTTTTTTTTTTTTTTTAATCACAGCAATAGAACTCGACTGTGTCTGTTTCTAGTCCTTCTCAGGACAAAACACACAACACGTCTGCTCAGAGCCCGTGACGATGATCTGGTCTTACGGCCACGCTTTCAGTAAGGACGGCGGGGAAGTGACCACAGGCCAACTAAACTAACGCCATCCTTACAGAGGGCAGAAAGGCACTGGGGGTCTGATCATCCCTCGGATATGTTCCTCGGGCAACTAAGCTCAGTATTTAAAGAAATAAAAACCATCATCTTGACCCTGTCCCGCCGACTGTGCTGCCCAGGTGATCACAGCCTGCCCAATGGGCGGCGCATTTATGTGGTCCCCCAAGTAGGGATGCCAGGGTAAATATGGGGGTCCATGTTAAACTTGAGTTTTTTTTGTTTGTTTGTTTGTTTGTTTGTTTGTTTTTTTCAAGACAGAGTTTCTGTTTATAGCCCTGGCTGTCCTGGAACTCACTCTGTAGACCAGGCTGGTCTCGAGCTCAAAAATCCACCTACCTCTGCCTCCCAAGTGCTGGGACTAAAGGCGTGCGCCACCACCGGCCAGTCATATGAGTTCTTAATTGCACAGGTGCCTGTGTCTGAAGGTCAGAGGACAAGCTGCCGGAGGGTTTTCTCCTACACTACACAGGTCTTGAGATGGAACTCAAGCGGTCAGGCTTGAGAACACACACCTTTACACGCTGAGCCATCTTGCTGACTTTATTTACTTTAGACAGGGTCTAATGTAGTCTGGGTTGGCTTTGAACTTCCTAGGTAGCAGAGGATGACCTTGACCTTTTTATCCCCCTTCTGCTTCCCATGTTGGAATTACAAGCATGTGCCTCATGCCCAGTTTATGGGGTGCTGGGAACCACATGCAGGGCTTCCACCATGCGAGACAAACACACCAACTGTTGAGTCACACCCCAGACCCAGGCAAGTCTTTCTAAAAGACAAAGCTGCCCACACTCTTCCCCTGCTCAAAACTCTTTCCTTGTTCCACACAGCTTTCCAAGAAACATTTAGACTCTAGTATATATATATATGTGTGTGTGTATGTGTATATATATACATACATATATACATATATATATATATACATATATATATATATATATATATATATTAGTTTTTGAGAGTTTAAACCTTGGATATTTTAGTTGCTAACATCCTCTATCATTTACTGTTACCCCCTCCATGCCCCCTTCCCCCCTCCCATTCCCCTCCATCACCTTCCTCCCCTTCTTTGGCCCAGGCTCTAAGGCGCATTCATCACCTATCCCAACCTTTGGCTAGCGCGTCTCCTCCACAGAGTCCCCTTGTTCTCACTGTTCCCATGTCTGTCTTCCCTTGCTCCTTTGCCTGTCAAATCCTACTCATTCTGAAAATCCCTGCTTGCACAGATTTCCTCCAAACAGTCTTTCTAACGTATTTTAAGGCAACCTGACAAGTTATTGTCAGAGTGTTTCCCCAGTGGTGTTTCAAGTTGCTTCAGGCAAGGACTACGTCTTACCTTAATATATCTGACAATGGATAAAACAGTCCACACAGTAAGCAGCGCTATGGGACAAAGGGTGGGCTCTTCTCCTGCTCTGCTCTCATCTAGAGAAGGCGTACCCAGCTGTCTAGTTGGAGATCTGTTTCTTCATCAGAAACTGGTCTGCATTTCAGGGTGCAGACCTTTTTCCCCTGCCCGCCCCCTCCTAAGCCTCCGTGGGGTTCTGGCCCTTGGTTGTAGGGCTGCTCCCCCTGCCCTGCAGTTAGTGAGTGCTGCTGAAACGGAGCGATGAGGCCTTACGGATGGAGGCCCAGCCAGCTCCCCACCCCAGGCTGAGCTTCAGACTGATTCCAGATGACGCTGGGCAGCTGTTAGAAGAGGTCTCCCAGCCTGCCCACCCTCAGGATTTGTCCCCAGCCTGGCTCAGTCCCTGGGTAATTTTTTTTCTTTCGTTCTCTCCTTTTCTAGTCTTTCTTTCTCTCTTTATTTCTCTCGCTCTTCCTTCCTTCCTTCCTTCCTTCCTCTCCTTTTCCTTTCTTTTTTCTCTTCACTTCTTCTTCTTCCTCCTCCTCCTCCTCCTCCTCCTCCTCCTCCTCCTCCTCCTCCTTCTCTCTCTCTCTCTCTCTCTCTCTCTCTCTCTCTCTCCTTCTCTCTCTCTCTCTGTTTCTGGTCTCAGAAATATTTAAGCAGGAGCAGCCCGCCATGTCTTGCTGGAGCTGTGATCTAACACCAACTGACAGGTGGGGTTCGGGGCGTCTCTGGGGCCGTGGCCTGTTTAGTGGATTTCCCACTCTAAACTCAATTACAGGAGCCTTTCACGCTCCGGAGGCAACTCCAGGCCCCTGTTGATAAAAACTCCTGTGAGTAAATAAGTCATGTGGTGATAGGAGCTGCCGTTTAATATTCATTGAAGTACATGTGTTTGGAAATTGCAAGCACAGTTTAATCCATTTTCATATTTATATCAACATGCAGCTTTTAAAAGAACCTCTCTTTTTCTCCAGCAATCTTGCCAATTTCTTGTTTGCAGAGATAAAGGTCTAAGGGACACATTTTACCTTTAAAAATTAGAAAATTCTGAAGCTCTAGCATTAGACTCGCCAACCCTTGATTCCCAGATCTGCTCATTCACGCAAAAACTAAATCATGTATAATGTATGAGTTAATATATATGAGTTTTATATACACACACAGGCACACACATACACGTACACGCACACGCACGCACGCACGCACGCACGCACGCACACAGGCAATCAAAGCCATCCTTATTTTTTTCAGCTAAACATCTGGAATTAACTGTGCAATGGGAAGTTTGTTTGTTTGTTTGTTTGTTTGTTTGTTTCAAGACGGGGTTTCTCTGTGTAGCCCTGGCTGTCCTGGAACTCACTCTGTAGACCACACTGGCCTCAAACTCAGAAATCCATCTGTCTCTGCCTCCCAAGTGCTGGGTTTAAAGGCATGCGCCACCACTGCCCAGCTAGCAATAGGACCTTTTAAAGAAGAGGCCTGGGGACCTCAGGCCCTAACCTTACCAGGTAAGGGGATGTCGCGTAGACAGACATAGCCGTGCAGAAGCAGTCCTTTGTGAATAAAGATCATTTAGAAATGAGCAAGAGCTCATGCTTCCCTGAGAAAGTTCCAGAGCTCTCCAGCAAGCATGGGGAAAGGCAGGAAGCCTGGGGTGGAAGGGTTTACTGAGTGCCGGGGTGGGGCTCAGGCCTGCGGTCTCTCCCCAGACTGTCCGTCTTGTCTTTTCTCTTAAATGTAGATGAATGTTTAAGTATGGCACTGCGGTTGAAGGCATCGCTTTAAATAATGCAACGCAGGGCTTCCTGAGGGGACAGCAGTTGATTTGGAAACCGAATATGGTGCACTCTAAATTCTGGTCCCCGGGGAAGGCTGACTAACGGAGAAGTGCCACGAGCTAGCATGGGGACTCATTCTGTCAAATCAACGTGCCGGAAAGGCCCCGTGCGGAGCCTTCTCCGGTCTCCGGGAGCTAATGCGAGCGGACGTTTGTGACATTAGACATAGCAGCAAGCCCTGCATGAAGGAGAAGTTCGCCGTCTGCCAACAAGGCAGCCTTTAGATGACAAGGATCGAGAAACCAGTGCAAATTTGTTAATGTAACAACTTGGAAAAGTATGCTTTAAAAGAAACTAGTGCCACTCTGTAGGGAGAACGGATCACAGAAAAGCCGTGACCTGCGGCCCCTGAAAGCCTGCGTGGGCTCTTAGAGACTGCAAACCCTGGCTTTTCTCTTCCAGCCCCCCTTCTAGACTGCAGCACCTCTAGTTAGATGAGAACATCTGTTGGTCTGTCCTCCCTCCCTCCCTTTTCCCCTTCCTCCCTTCCGAGAGCCAGCTACCTGTGTGGCTGACTGCCACATCATGGGATCATGGGCCCCTTAGAACAGGAGCTATAGGCAGGTGTGGATGCTGGGAACTGAGCTCCAGTCCTCTGGAAGAGCAGTATGAACTTATATCCTCCAAGCCATCTCTCCAGCCTGGTTTTGATTCTTTCTGAGTGAAAAATTCTTTTCTTTTCTTTTTTTTTTTTTTTTTTTTGTTGTTTGTTTGTTTGTTTGTTTGTTTTTCGAGACAGGGTTTCTCTGTGTAGTCCTGGCTGTCCTGGAACTCACTTTGTAGACCAGGCTGGCCTCGAACTCAGAGATCCACCTGCCTCTGCCTCCCAAGTGCTGGAATTAAAGGCGTGCGCCACCACTGCCCGGCCTGAGTGAAAATTCTTGTTTGTCTGACTCTGGTCCACGTGACTTAGAGGAAAGCTACAGTGGTTCCCCTGAGGAAAGGCATGACAAGGGACTCTGACTTTGTGTCTGTTTCTGTTGTGTAACAGCACACTTGAGCACACTGGGTCACACACAGAGTGAAGGCATATTTGAACTCAGTATGCTTAGAGACTGGGGCGTCCAAGAGAATGGCACCAGAATCACCTCAGCTTTCGGTGAGGGCCTTGGGCCTCTTCAGCTTGTGGTGGAAAGCTGACAGGCCAGTGGGGTCGTTCCGAGGAGAAAAGGCAGGGGAGCTCAGTTGCCACAATAGATAACCCTCCCCCATTAGAAAGTATTCATGCATCTGTGAGGGCTCCACCCCTTTCATGCTAAAGCCCTCCTACCTTCCCACACTCCACCGAAGAATTAAGTCCAACACAGAAATTGGGGAAGGGGCCCAGACTAAAACCATAACATTCTGTGATATGAAATATAAGTAAATGACTCTAACTGGAAAAATGAAAATATCCAAGGATTACATTGCCACATTTTGAGATCAGATAGACAGATCTGATTGTTTTGGATATGGCTGGATATTTCCCCTCAGTTGGGGAACAAAATGGCGATTTGACATGGCAAATCTGTCTCGGGTTTAGCTTGGGGCAGGGGAACATATCACTGAGTGTGGCAGGTTAAGCCAGATCTTCCGTGCAAGATGAGCAAATCCAGGCTCTGGGGAGACAGCCTCCACTCAGGCTTAGCTCTCCACTTAAAACAGAAGTTTGTGGTCTGTGACTGGATCTACCTCAGGAGAGTGTTCTAAGAACACCTGCCACACAAGATTAGTAGAACTTGAGTTAATCTGTAGGAAGTTCTGAGACTTCATTCGGGATGGCCTAAGCACTAGACAAATTTGGCTTTGGTAGGTATTTAATGCGTCTTAATAGCTTCTTAATGATCGTAGCTATGAAGACGTTTCTGTGGTCAAAAATAAGGTGGGGAATTGGGGTTTATAACAACAATTTGCTGCTACAATGGAAATTTTTTTCTGATCCTTCTCTATGCAAATGTACGCTGTCAACACCAGGGGAGAGTTCATTAAGATCTGGCCACTGCAGGGCGGTGGTGGGTGGTGGCGTACGCCTTTAATCCCAGCACTTGGGAGGCAGAGTTCGGAGGCCAGCCCGATCTACAGAGTGAGTTTCAGGACAGCCAGGGCTATACAGAGAAATCCTGTCAAAACCAAAACCAAAACCAAAGCCAAAACCAAAACAAACCAAACCAAAACAAAACAAAACAAAACAAAATCTGACCATTGAGAACTTTTGCCAGCGATCATACCATGCACAGAGACCCCAGGGTGCCCAATCTCTAGCTCTGAAGGCGAAGGCACCTTTGAGCTGAGCGTCTGAGCCATGACGGTGTTTCTACGCACGGCTATCATCATTACCATTGATCAACACGCAGAACGCACGGATCTCACTAAAATAATCTCCAGGTTTCTGTCATTTTATTATTAGTTTTATGTTTTGTGTGTAATCACCGCCTAGAACAGGATGACCTCGAACTACAGCAACCCTCCTGCCTCTCCCCCTAGGCCCTGGAATTGCAGGTCTGTGCTACCATCCTGGCAACAGTCCTTTTGCTAAGACAGCATTTTGTCCGAATATGGTTAAAACACAGAGTCCAGACCCAGGCACACCTTCTGCTTCTGCTTCTGCTGAACAACTCCTCTTGCGTCTGTTAGAGTCTGTCTTCAGCTGTAAACGAGGGTAATGGGGACAATGGAGTTATCAACCTCTGAGGTTTATCCTGCCAATGAAATATGCTTAGCTTAGAGCTGGCATCCCTGGTTATTAATGATGCCTATGTCCCAACAAAAAGGCTCGCATTTGTCAACAAATAATGAAGTTACCACTGTGTTTCCAACTTTCCACAGCCCCGCGCTCCCTACTTGTCTCAGCTATGAAGGGGATTCCGGTGCTGAAGGACACACAGCTCCCTGGCTTGTTTGGCTTTAGACAAGGCTCCCCATGTTGCCCAGGCTAGCCTGAAATTATGATCCTCCCGACTTTGCTTCCTAAATTCTGGGATTATAGTGAGAGAGCCCATTACTGTTCCATCTGTCTTCCTTGGGTGTATATGTGTTTACGTGCACATGCTGGTATAAACGAGTGCAAGGCTCACGTGTCAGTCAGCAGAAAAGTTCACCTATTGCTCTTTAGGCACCTGGCCTCTTATTTGGGACATGATTTCTCATTGGCCCAAACTCTCACCTCTATGTAGGGAAGGCTACCAGTCCCACTAGCTTCTAGGGATCTGCCTGTCCCCACCTCTCACCCCACCTTTGCTGGAATTACCTGTGCACTCTACCATGCATGTACATGTGTGTGCTTGTGGAGGTCACAGGCTGGCATCAGGTATCTTTCTCTGTAGCTACCATTTTATCGAGTCAGAGTCTCTCTCTGGACCTGGAGCTCCCCAATTAGGTAAGTGTGATGACTATTCTTGGTTGTCAACCTGACTTCATTTAGAATTAATCAAAAAAGCAAGCAGCTGGGAACACCTGTAAGAGATTTTGTTTTTGTTTTTTTGTTTTGTTTTGTTTTGTTTTTTGGTTTTTTGAGACAGGGTTTCTCTGTGCAGCTCTGGCTGTCCTGGAACTCACTCTGTAGACCAGGCTGGCCTCGAACTCAGAAATCCACCTGCCTCTGCCTCCCAAGTGCTGGGATTAAAAGCGTGTGCCACCACTGCCAGGCCAAGAGATTTTTTTTTTAATTAAATTAAAACCTTTTACTAAGTGAGAGTACCTGGTTCCTCTCACTGGTAAGCCCATATTTTCACTGGCATTAGAGCCTACTTTGTTTGGGATTCTGGTGTGTACTAAAGACCAGCTGAGACATCCAGTCTCATGAACTGAATGGCTACTGAACTCTTGGATACTCCCTTGGTAGACAGCCATTGTTGGACTAGCTGTACACAGCCTCCATCCCTTACTGGCATCAGAATCCAGCTCCTTGGACTGGAGACCAGCATCTCTCCAGAAATCCTCCATGCTTTCAGTGACAACCGGGAACTGTTGAGGTACTAGCTCTGTGGACTGAGCAGCTACAAGCGTCTCGGCATTTCCGTGTTCAGATGAGCATTGTTTGACTGCCTGTCGTGGAGTGGCCATTGTGGTCCTGGGTGTGGCAGTGAGCTTGCTTGCTTGCTTGCTTGTGCTTGCTTGCCTTGGGGATACTCAGTCCCCATCGCTTGAGGGCTGAAGTTAGAATGCTGTTGGCCCAGTTTGCATGTGGGTACTGGAGATCTGAACTCTGGTCCTCACAGTTGTGTGGCAAATGCTTTATCCACTGAGCCACCTCTCTAGGCCATGGCTTTCTTAAATATAAAGGTCTACAGTTTCCTCCAAAGTGAATCAATACTTAGCGTAGAACAACCCACACTGTCTTACAATCAATGGCTTAAGTCCTGACTGTGAATTGGGTCTTTTTATAGCTCTTTCCCAGATGGAGAACTAAGGCTTACAGAGGGGAAATGTTACTAATTTATCCCAGTATCTCTTAGCTTCTTAATATAAAGCCAAGAATCAACTCCACATATGTCTGACCCCAAAATTTAAAATCACTGTGATTTTTCAAAATAATATTAAACCACATTTTAAGTGGAAATTAATAGTAGCCCTTATAACTTGTTTCTGGTCCAGTTTCTACAAACATCTTTTAGGTTGTATAGTTAAGAATTAATGAATGGAGATGTAGTATTATGCAGAGAATTGAATAGACAATCCAGGGCCTGGGCTCTTAATTGGATGATTATTTATGGACACTGATTAATAGATTGACTGTCTGTGCAATCTATGTGCATCTGCTGTAGCTATTACTGTCACTAGTGGATCCGCGAGGACACAGATGGGAGACCATCTAGTCACCTAGACTAATTGATCTCTCCATTGCGATGTTTCTGGATGAAAATTGACTGCACAGCAAGCAGCTCCATGGACTGAGGCAGAGCAAGTTCTGTCAGAGAGAGAAAAATCCATATTAATGATACGCTATAAAACACTTTTTGTTAGGAACATATATTCCTTTACTTTCGTTTCCCAAGAATAGCTCAGCTGTCAAAGCATTTCCAAGATTTCCATGGATTCGGCAAATACTGTGCGATCGAATTATTGCCCTGAGAGAAGCTACAATTAAAACATATTAATCACTGTAACAAAAGATCCTTATTGAGGCTGACAAAGGTGGTGAAATCTGACGAATAATTAGTCTGGTTAATCTTTTTAAAGTGAATTAAACTGCTAACAAGTTAAATCACTGTGATTTTTCAAAATAAGCCTCTAGGGTGAGCAGGGACTGGAGATATTATCCTCATTTTGCAACGATGTTTTCTTTCTTCTTCGTGTCTGGTGAACCGGAGGGCCTGTGGTTGGAACAGTGGGACTCTGAGAGCCAGCTGGGACAGTGGGGCTGGCCGAGGGGCGAGGACAAGTTTTATCTTTTCTCACAATAATCTCCCAATATGTCTAAGAGACTCATACAGAGTCTAGAAGAGGAATTAGGGACGACCTTTATCTCTGTCCCAGAACTAACCAGCTCTTATCAATAACTCCCAACAGATCCATCATGGGATTCTGATGCCTTTCCCAATCAACCACCACACTGAGTCAATCGTGAGTTCGTTTCCTCTCATTTTTATCCTTCTCTCCAGTTGTGTGGTTTATTTTTCCGTACCATACCCCTCCTTTTGCATGTCAACTGCTGAGAGGGAGCTTCCACATTTTTGGTAAAACGAGAGGCGTAAACCGATCAACCACACAAGTAGATTGGAAGAAACCACAGTCATTTGGCTAAGGGTTTTGTTTTGTTTTGTTTATTAAAGATTTATTTCATTTTTACTCACACGCACAGACAGGTTTGGTGTATGAGTACATGCATGAGTACAGGTGCCAGTGGGGGCCAAAAGAGTGAAGCTGGGAGCTGTGCAGCTACGTGACAGGGAGCTGTGAGCGGGGTGATGCAGGTGTGGGAGCCGACCTGAATCCTGGTTATCTGCGAGAGCCACCCCTTCGGCCCGCTTCATCTGGACCTCTACAACTTCCAGAAGCGGAAATGGATATTGTGTGGATTGTCTAGATCCTCCCTTAGTAATGAAGAGCAGATTCACCAGCTGCTGGAGATGGCTGGCTGTTAGCCACTAGTGGGATTGCCCTGAATGAAGAAGACCAGGAAGTGGCATATTAGTTTGCAGGGACACTGATTCCTGGATAACAGAGGTTAACACCACCCACCCCCATGTTCCTTTCATGATCATCTTTTAAAACTCCTATGGTGGACCCTTGTATCTTCATGATGGAATTAGAAGGTAAGGTTGAGAGAAATGATTAGTTTGGAGGGAAGCCAGTAAAAGAGGACTTGTGCTCTTATGGGGAAAAAAATGAAGTATTGGAAGGAGGTAGAGTTTGGGCTGAGGCAGAAGAAAAGATGAGCTCAGATCTTGGTTAGACCATGAAGCGTTCAAGCAGAAATCTCTACCAGGTCAGCCCAGATCTTAGAAGGATCTTTCAACCAGAAAACACTAATTGACTCAACAACAATGATTTGTCCTTACTGTATTCTAAATCACAACCAAAGTCCTAACTCCAGACCAGCAAATGTTATACAAGACAGAGATGGACCAATACTCAGAAGGGACAGGGAGATTTAGGGAGAGACAGCTGATACCTAAGTCTAGGGTGAGTTCCATGGCTGCAGGGGTTATGGACAGACTCAGGTTCACAGACTCCTGGAGCAGCATCAGGGTCTAGCCTTTAGTAACACCCCAGTGAGAGCCCCCTCTTGCAGACCATGAGAATTACACGGAGTTTCTCACTCCCTGGGGAAATCTTAGGCGTCACACATTAGTGTGTCCTTATGGGATTCTTGTTCATAGGGAGGCTCGGGGAACTCTGCTCCTTTCCCTGCCTCCAAAGGGCATCTCTACAGTTGGGAGCTGCATGGTGCTGAGATGCTGAAGTGGGGATTCCAGTCCTCTGAAAGAGCGGGAAGTGTTCTTAACTGCTGAACCTCCTCTCCAGCCCCTTATCCTGGATGTAAAGACTTTATATTTGCATATTCAGTGCTTCCTAAGAAAAATAGACTTTCAAAAGTGAAATTAATAAAAATCCACTTTTATCTGCTGTGAGTAAAGGTGGATCTGGAAACCTGGCTATCCCGATTGCTGGGAGGAAGTTTTCAAAGCTGTCCAGTCCCTACAAGTGTGTAGGAACAGCATTTCAACAGTGGCTGTGGTGTCACTGTGAACTCAGCAACAGGTCAAGAAGGAGCCATCTTTTTATCCTTTTAATGGTACATGATGGGGGCTGGTGAGAGGTTTAGTGGCTAACGGCACTTGGCCCCAAGCCTGACAACTTGAATTTGATTCTGTATGGATATCCTCTGTCCTCCACATGTGTATCAGGGATGTGTGGACCCTCCCTACACACACAAGTAAGTAAATGGATAAACTTTAAATAAGCATTTACGGATTCATAATGTATGTTACTGGTTCCTCTCTTCATGTTGTATTCCGTATTCTTTTTTTAAAAGATTTATTTATTTATTTAATGTATGTGAGTACACTGTAGCTGTCTTCAGACACTCCAGAAGAGGGCGTCAGATCTCATTATGGATGGTTGTGAGACACCATGTGGTTGCTGGGATTTGAACTCAGGACCTCAGGAAGAGCATCCAGTGCTCTTAGCCGCTGAGCCATCTCTCCAGCCCTGTATTCTGTATTCTTTTTTTTTTTTTTTTTTTTTTTTTTTTTTTTTGGTTTTTTGAGACAGGGTTTCTCTGTGTTGCTCTGGCTGTCCTGGAACTCTGTAGACCAGGCTGGCCTCGAACTCAGAAATCCACCTGCCTCTGCCTCCCAAGTGCTGGGATTAAAGGTGTGCGCCACCACCGCCCGGCTTGTATTCCGTATTCTTATTTATGCCTTTTTGGGATGACGAGTATTGGGCCCAGGACAATGCACACACTAAGCACATGCTAAGCACATGCTTCCCCCATGGAGGTCTACTCCAAACTCCTATTTATTTACATTTTTATGAGCACTGTTCTGTGTGATGCTAAGTATGATAAATCCACTCTAAATTTCTCTGGCCATCACTTTTTTATTTCATCTTGTGAGTGTTTCTTAATGATTTTGCTAAAGAAAGAAGGGCTGTGTTTCAAAGCCTCTGCTCAGGCTGGAGAGATGGCTCAGCGGTTAAGAGCACTGACTGCTCTCCCGAAGGTCCTGAGTTCAAACCCAGCAACCACATGGTGGCTCACAACCATCCGTAATGAGATCTGATGCCCTCTTTGGGGGTGTCTGAAGACAGCTACAGTGTACTTACATATAACAATTAATAAATATTTGGGCTGGAGCAAGCAGAAGTTCTGAGTTCAATTCCCAGCAACCACATAATGGCTCACAACCATCTGTACAGCTACAGTGTACTCACATACATTAAATAAATCTTTTTTTTTTAAGCCCCTGCTCTGGGATATGCATGATCTGCATGCTCTCAGCACCAGGGACTCTCTCTGCTGGGTTATTCTTTCCCATTTCCTTGCCAAGTCACTCCTGCTCATCCTCAGATCTTAGCTCACAACAAGTTTCCTCTGGGAAATGACCTTTAACCCTTTCCTGGTCTGAGCCCTTATTATGGTTCTCTTTGAATAGCACTTCTTTTTTGTACTGTCAGTGAGGGCCCATGTCTAGCTTGCTTGTTCAAGCACGCAAAATAAGAGTTTGCTGAGTCCATGAAATATCAAATCCTTTCCCTTGGTACCTGAGGATAAGCCATTGGTGGAAGTTGCATCAATAGTCTTTGGGTAGAATTTCCATAGTAGGAAATTTCTCAATAGAAATTTTTCTATGAGGAATTCCTGCAAGACACTTATGAGATCCAAAACTCAACTTTAATTATTTTCCATTCACTTTATTCTTCCAGTCTCTGCTTTTCTCTAGTCTCTGGTAACAGAGGGTCCAAAGGACATCGACATAAAGCTGAAGGAGGGAAGGCCCACTGCAGATGCCTCAGAACAAGCTGGATATCAGAAGAGAAGAGGGCTCGGAGCAAGAGAGAACAGATGTGGGGAATGGCCTCAATACTGAAAAACATCTGTGTGGGCAAGCAGTTCCCACTGTGCTCACAGCTTACCAGCTCTGCCAGGGACAGCAAACTTGAGACTCTCAAGGTTAAGAAGATCCCAGAGGAAAGCAAATAGAATATTTTCTCTCAGCAAGGAAAACTTGTCAAGGTCAGCAGGTAACAAGATAGGCTAAGATAGCCTAGGCTAGGCATCCCTCCTGAGAGATGCTCAGGGATTTCTCCCCTTAGGATTTCCCCAGAAGGATTTGGACATAGCCACAGTGCTCATGTTCCTGAGATCTCTTGAGCCGTTTTCGCTTTATGATGATGTCCAGTACATGGGATGGTTCACGGGAGACCTGAACAATAATCCCACCGTCTAGACCACCAGAACCACTCCTCGAATATGTATGTCATGACACTAGTGTCCTAGGAGTGTCCAGCACAGGCTGGATTGACTTCCCCAGCAGAGTAGCCCAGCTTTCCACACACAGAATCGCTGTACTGATTAAAATGTAGGTACTGAGGCAGACAAAGATTCCCTCCATTGTAGCAGGACTGAGAACTTACATGTCAGGCTGAAGTCTGATACAAATTAAACAAACGAGAAACAAACCCTTCTGGAGGGAGCTTATAATGGAAACACTGACGGGATATAATTAGGATCCCGACTTTGATCACTACCTTCTATTGAAGACACCTCCGGTATACAGTAGTTATGTAAAATACCTGTACACTGTTGTCAAGTGGCACTTTAGAAAGGCATCAGGGCAAAGTTAATGTTTGAGAGCCTCAGAACCCATAGTGATGATTAAATGGGGGAGTCGGCGCGGGCTCTCTCTGCTACAAAGGAATTCACAAATGGAGGAGAGCCGAGGTTTGCGGGTGGCCACCTGCTCCAGTCCTATCTGTTTCGCGTTTTTGTCTAGAAGTTCTCAGCCTTCATGGTTGCTGTGTGGGGTCTCATTGAAGAACTGGTGTGCAGACAGTGTTGGATACCTGGAAGTTTTTCCTTACACACAGCTCTTCTCTGGAGGGGTGTGCAATCTAGTGCAGACAAAGATAACCCAAGTTCAAAGGGAGGCTATGCAGGGGCAGTACCACAAAGTCTCTTCTTCCATTGGGGAAGCAGAAAATGCTGGAGAAACAAAGACCTTGAGAGACGGGTAAGATTATCAGGAAGAAACAAATGTGTGACATGTTTAAAGCTTGCTAAGCAGAGGGGTGCGGGGGGCAGGGGGGGGAAACGCCCGGAAGCCCCTGAAGCCTTCAAGAAGAAAGGAGGATTCCTGGTGAGCAAGAAGTCAGCTCTGAGGATGACTGCAGGAATGTCTAAAGACCGCCTCCCCGAGACACTGGAAACCCCAAAGCCTGCCCAAGCCCCGAGAGTTCAGTCAGAAACAGGTTCTCCCAGAGCTGCGTTAATGTCCCCGTGACTCCCCCATAGCACACCGCCACCACTTTTAGGAGACAATTCAAATTCAAATCCATTTACAGGCTTCAATGTGTTCTTTCCTTTAACCCCTGGCCGCTAATTCTCTACCCTGGCTCCAGCCCTGAAATGTTACTTAGGCTGAAACTGAATTAAGACTTTTATTCTATTTGGCTTAAAAATGTTATAACAGGGGCTGGAGAGAGATATCATAGTGGTTAAGAACACTGGCTGTACTATGAAACTCTGGTTTCTTCAGAGAACCCAGGTTCAATTCCCAGCACCCACAGTCTGTAACTCCAGTTCCAGGGCATCTGACACCATCTTCTGGTCTCCACTAGGAGCCAGGCATGCAAGTGGTACACAGACATATATGCAGGCCAGACACACATACTCATAACATATAGCAAATCTTTTTTAGAATTATAATATTTATTTATTGGTGCGTGTGTGTGTGTGTGTGTGTGTGTGTTTCATAGCAGGCATGTGGAAGTCTACTTAGTGGGAATTGTTTCTCTCCTTCCACCATGTGGGTCCTGGGACAGAACTCAGTTATCAGGCTTGGCAGCAGGCATGTTTACTTGTGAACCATCTCACCAGCCCTAAACTAAGCCTTTTAAGGACGCTTACAGATGAGAAATGAGAAGTAAACAAACTAACACAAGATCAGCTAAACTTCACTCTTAGCATTAGGTGACCAAACCTCTTCAGGACTCATTAGTCCTTTATTATATATCTTTGACCTCAGCAAGAAGCAAGTTTTGGATTTCCAATCAGTGAGAACTGACTGGTCTTAAGATGCCCAACATCCTGGCAATCTTGGCTCCATATTGTTGCTACTTTGTTTCCAACCCAATTCCCTGGTAAAAAGAAAGCTCAACTCAATCGGTTAACCAAAGAAGCTACAAGCCTAGATTGGGCAGATCTCCCACTACACTACTCTATTTCTGATGGGATTTAAAAGAGAGAAAGGGTGTTAGTGAGTATGGCACGGTACCAACAATTTCCATCTATATTATCCCATGTAACTTGCAGTTTCTCCAGGACATGAACTTGTCTCTCTGCTGCCTCTCTGTTCTCTCCAGTAGCTCCTCCCCCACCTGTTTATCCCCCTATTCCCGAGACTCCCAGCTCCTCCCACTTCCTCTTGCCCAATCATTGGCTCAAGCCTTTATTTGAAACGTTAAGGTGGGGGAGAAGGTTTACAAGGCAACTCCTCATCTGCAGCCCCTCTGAGGAGTGGAATTAGCATAAAAATACAAGCCCAGGGCTATCCACAACATCTTCCTATCTTCTCAGGGAAGACTGAGTTCAGAAGGGTGAAAGTGCAATTTTAAAACCATCACACCTTCCTCTCCAGCATCCTCAATTTCTATAAGCAGAATCAGTATGACTTTTCAGTAAGGTTTGAGTTGTGTGCGCATGTGAACACCAAGTCGAGGTGGCGGGGGGAGGGGGGCTCTCCACTGGGAATCTAACTGAGAAGAGCCTAGTAGAGAAGCGTCTGTAAAATTCTCGGAAGCCCTCCACCAGGCTGGCTTGGTGACTGGCTGGCCAGCAGGAGCGCTGGTGGATCTGTCCGCGGTGCTGAAACAGCACAGAGAGGCTGTTTCTTTTAACCGATGAGCTGAAGGTCCAGCCCAACTCCCAAAGTTGTGCATATCTCATTTTCTTTCTCAAGACTAACTTATTACTTTGATCTTAGAGCATATCAAATTGTGGTTTCTGTATTGCTTACAGAGAGGATTCATAAACACAAAAAACCAGAATTCTCCCCTGGAAAGACACTGTCTAATCCACCGTGGTCAGTTTGGGATTCTACAACAAAATGCCAGAAACTATAAGTAGCTTAAGAACAACAGAATTTAGTTCTCCCTTTCTTCCCTCTCCACTCCCCTTCTCATTCTAGTTTCTTTTGGTATAGAGCATTACTTAATTACCTAGAGGTGGCTTTAAACTCACAACCCTATCTCATTCTTCAGTCAGGATTTAAAATGTACCATTGCTGGGTGGTGGTAGCTCAGGCCTTTAATATCAACACTCAGCAAAGGCAGGAGGATCTCTGTGAGTTTGAAGTCAGCCTAGCCTACAAAGTAAATTCCGAGACAGACAAGGCTACATAGAAAAACCCTGTCTCAAAAAACAAACAAACAAAAAAACAAAAACAAAAACAAAAAAAAACAAAAAACAAAACAAAACAAAAAACCCCAAAACCAAACATAAACAAAAAAATATGTCGTTATGCCATGTGAAAAGAATTTCTCTCACACATCTACAGGCTAGAAGTCTGCGATTGGAATGCTTGCTAAGCCAGGGTCCAGTGGAGTTCCTCATCTGCTTACAGACCACATGGTCTTCTTACAACATTCTCATGTGGCACAGAGGAATGCAAGCTGCTCTGTGGCCTCTTCTTTTAAGGGTGTCATCTCGTTTGCGTGGGCTCCACCTTCCTCACAATCCCACTACCTCAGATGCTATTGTGGCAAGAACAGCCCTCAGTGTTCTCCCCAGCCGAGGCCGGACTACTGATGAGCAGTGCCCAGAGCCACAGCCCTGGGCACGTGGGTGTGGAAACGTGACTGCTGCACAGTCTGTGCCCCAAGCCCTTTAAAATTCAATGTGCAGTGTGAGGAAATTTCCAGTCTTCACAGCGTGCTGAATGCTGACACGTTTTCCATGACATCCTTTATTTCCTATTATCAGAAAGGGCAGGATTTCTTCTGAAAAAGAAGAAAAAGGAGATACCCAGAATATCGGTTTTAAGTGTTATTTTTGTTCTTGAAAGGGCTTCTCATAGTCTTTCAAAGAGAGCTTTTTTTCCTCCAGGGATTTATTTTGATAGAATTAGCTGAGCCTTGTCAGGGAGAACAAAATTTTTGTGAGCTTCCCATACCAGTAAAATGCCAAATTATATGCTGTAAGTTTCTTGTTTTATTATATCCGGGTCCAGTCAAAGAGAAAAAAGATTTTGAATCCAGAACTATTAGCATTCGGAGACAAAAGAGAGACTTCACCACAGCCGTTGCCAGGGGCTGGTTTTCCCAAACCCAGAGGCTCTGTCACTCTGGTAACGTGTCTGCTCTTCCAGACCAGAAAGTTTCACACAGGATAAAGTTCCTCAGCATGGGGACAATTGCCCAGTACTCCCCCACCCCATAAAAACATAAAACTTTACAGGAAAACCATTACATTTGCAAGAGATTATATTGTTCAGACATGCCTGGTGACACGCGCCTTTAAAGCCAGCACTTGGGAGGAAGAGGCAGGTGAATCTCCAGGAGTTTTAGGTCAGTTTGTTGTCGTTTTGTTTTGCTTTTGTGTAGTGAGTTCGGCACAACCAGGGACCACCTAGTAAGACTTGGTTTCAAAAGAATGAAAAATAATAATAAAAATAAACAAAGGAGGTGATATGGCTTGAGGAAAGGAATTTAGATTTAAGGCCATAAACGTTGGGACAGGCCAGTCCCTAGCTAGGCTACTCTGAACAAAATACCTAAGCCTCGCTGAACCTCCGTTTCCTTAGTGTAAAGAGAAGACAGACATCTGCATGGGGGCTGGCTCGTTAGATTAAAGCTTATCTGTGTTGGGGCTGGGGAGACCTTAGTTGGTGCGATGCCTGCTGTACAAGGGTGAGGTCCTGAGTTCCGATCCCCAGCCCCCGTGTGAAAAGCCAGGCAGATGTGCTTGTAATCGCAGAGCTGAGGATGCCTGGGCTTGCTGGCCAGCCAGTTCAACAAGTAAACTTCAAGTTCAGCAAGAGACGCTGTCACAAAAAGAAGATCGAGACGAACTGAGAAAAACACCGGACACCAACTGTTGGTTTTTCCACGCAGTTCGGTGACCTGCAGCCCACTTGAGTCACCTGTATGCCCGCCCCTCGGGCCGCGGGCCGCAGCGGAGAAGCCGGGGAGATGTGGGCCGCCTCAATGAGGGATTAGACCAGACAGTTCCACGTGGCTTTATTTAAGATGGGGTACAGGTGAGCGGGCGGGAAGAAGGCAGGGAATGAAGAAAAAAGAGAGAGGGGGGAAGAAATGCTACCCTTTTATATGGGTGGTAATGTAAATTACAGGTAAAAAGGTAGGCCCATTGAATTCTGGGTACATGGTGGCCGTTGCCTTGGTAACAGGCCTATGCTTGCAGTGCGGTGCTAGTTGTTGTCTATATGACGTCACAGGTCTTGGAACCAACACCAACCTCTGGATATGTGTGCAGGAACACATCCACACAATGCATGCACACACATTATCTGCATGGAGTGCCTAAGTAATGTACTGGCTCACACAGAGCAAGCTTGATAAACGGTCCGAGGTTATGATTAATGACAAATGGGACTGTGCCATCTGAAAGATCAACTTGAGACACCAAGGGAAGATGCCACCCATAGCTAGCAGGTTGCTGGGATGGGGACATGAGCAGGGACCACACCGTGCTATGTCCCACACAGGCATGGAGTGCTGGTTTGCATAAGGCTGTTCTCTCTAGGCTCATGGATTGCATTTGAATGCTTGGTCAACAGGAAACGGCACTGTTTGAACGGATTAGGAGACGTGGCCTTGTCACTGAGGTTTCAGAAGTGGCTCGCCCTTCTGCTGCCTGTGGATCTGGATACAGAACTTTCAGCTCCTTCTCCAGCACCATGTCGGCCTTCAGCCCACCGTGCTTCCCGCCATGATGATAATAGACTAAGCCTCGGAAACTCTAAGTCAACCCCGATCAAATGCTTTCCTTTATAAGAGCTGTCATGGTCATGGTGTCTCTACAGCAATAGAACATTGACTAAGACACATGGTAACCAAGGGTTTTTTCTTTTAAGTGTGATGGCAAAGCTACAACCAGGGGACTACAAACACTTTAACCAGGGGACTATGTTAATTAGGTTTATATTTTTAAAATACTAATTAGGAACTGGACATGGAGCTGGGCTATGGTGGCGCACTCCTGTAATCCCAGCACTCTGGGAGGCAGAGACAGGCAGATTTCTGAGTTTGAGGCCAGCCTGGTCTACAGAGTGAGTTCCAGGACAGCCAGGGCTATACAGAGAAACGCTGTCTCGAAAAAACCAAATCCAAACAAAACAAAACAAAACAAAACAAACAAACAAAGGAACTGGACATGGTAGTGTATTCTTGTAATCTTAACACTTGGAAGGTAGAAGCAGGAAATCAAGAATTCAAGATCAGCCGGGTGTGGTGGCACACACCTGTAATCCCAGCACTTGGGAGGCAGAGGCAGGCGGATTTCTGAGTTCGAGGCCAGACTGGTCTACAGAGTGAGTTCCAGGACAGCTAGGGCTACACAGAGAAACCCTGTCTCGAAAAACCAAAAAAAAAAAAAAAAAAAAAAAAAAAATTCAAGATCATCCTCAATGGACTGGAGAGATAGCTCAGTGGTTAAGAGCACTGACTGTGCTTCTAGAGGTCCTGAGTTCAATTCCCAACAACCACATGGTAGCTCACAACTATCTGTAATGGAATCTGATGCCCTCTTCTGGTGTGTCTGAAGACAGCTACAGTGTACTCATAATCAATGAATAAATCTTAAAAGAAAAAAGAAAAAGAAAATCCCCAAAAAAACCCAGACATATATACATATATATACATACATATATACATATACATATATATATATATATATATATATGAAGATAATCCTCAGCTACAAAACAAGAAAACAAGTTTAAAACCAGTTTGGCTACATGAAAACTTGACTCAATGCTACCCTACCCCTACCCACCCCCAAGAAGGAAATAAAATAGGACTTTGGCTGCTGCTGGTGTGTGTGTGTGTGTGTGTGTGTGAGAGAGAGAGAGAGAGAGAGAGAGAGAGAGAGAGAGAGAGAGAAACAGACTACAGTTGAGCAATCAGGAGGCTTTCCTCGTGTCCAGGTGAGAGCTGGCAGGGGAAAGGAAGGGATGACATGGGGTAAGATGCCTTATGTCTTATGGGGGAGTTGGCAGGGTGCTATATTGGATACATTTCCTGTTAGAGAAAGGAGGACACTAGGTGACATTTAGGCTTAACTGGGAGCGTGGAAGAGCCAGGAGAGAGACCATCCAGGCAGGGACTGGAAGTTAGACCTCAGAAGTGAAGAAGGCATCTTCACTATCCTCCCATAAAGTCACAAGAGTATGGAAGAGGAGCAAGTGTAGAAAGAGAAGAAATGCAATGTTCAAAGGTTGGAAAAAGCAGAAGACCCCATAAAACCAACTCAGAAAGGGCGCTCGTGGGTTTGGCTACAAGGCTATTGGTAAGCAGAAGGGTGGGAACAAACACCTGATTATCCCAAGTTCAAGAGCGCCTGGCGGGTTCAGCAGCTGTTCTCAAGCGTTTCCCTGTAAAGCTGGCTGGGGAGCTGGCCGGAAGCAGAGGTCGAGTCCGAGGTTTCATTTCTCAGATAGAGGTATGTAACAAAGCATGCTAATGGGGCTCTTTCAGCAGAGAGGGGCAAACTAACACGCAGGGGAAAGAAGGGGCGGATTCGCGGCAAGAGGAGGAGGTGGGGTCTGAATGTAAACAAGGGTCGGCCTCAGACAAGAGGCTTGAGAGGAAGAAAGCTGAGCCAGATGCGAAGGGGCGAGTGGAATCACCCACCGCCTTGTGTCGCTCCAGTATCTGCAGGGCGCCAGGCACTGGGAGAGGATACACTGTCAGCGTAAGGTTTCGCCCGAGCAGTGCAGGCAAGCTGGCTTGTTTCTGTTCTCATTTCGTTCCCACTGACTCTTCCTGTGGTCCCTCTGACCTCTCCAGCCAAGATCCAGCTCGGACCTCGCATGCTAATGAGACAGTCCGTGGTCCAATCTCAGGCGCTTGTTTCTGAATAGTCAGTCTGGCACCTTACCAGCACCCAAGAGCTTTGGGTTTTCTGACAATTAAATAAAAGGCCTAGGCTTTTAACAATCACCCACCAGCTCTACTGTTCAGTTTGGCTTCGTGTCATGTTAACAAATGGGAAGGATGGGAGGCGCTGAAAAAGAACGGATGAAAAGACACACCCTCCCTCCCATGACTGCCAAACCATAGTTCAGACAACAAGACTCAAGAGGCTCAACTTCCAAGAGAATGGATCAGGGTAAGATGTCATGACAAGTCCCACACCGAATCTTGTGTGTGTGTGTGTGTGTGTGTGTGTGTGCGCGTGCGCGCGCGCGCGCGCGCACCCTCCCGCTGCAATGCACACACACACACACACACACACACACACACACACAAACACAAGCCCTGGCCAGATCAGGTCTCTCACTGGCCCAGAACTTGCAAAGGAGCTTAAGTGGGTGACCAGCACCCCGGGGGTACCTCCCAGTGCCAGGATCTCATGTACTCTGCGGCACCTGGCTTTTGTTTCTTCACACCTGACTTTTTTTTGTTGTTTTTGTTTGTTTGTTTGTTTGTTTTTTTGTTTTTTCGAGACAGGGTTTCTCTGTAGTCCTGGCTGTCCTGAAACTCACTCTGTAGACCAGGCTGGCCTCGAACTCAGAAATCCGCCTGCCTCTGCCTTCCAAGTACTGGGATTACAGGCGTGCGCCACCACGCCCGGCTCACACCTGACTTTTTAAATGTGGCTTCTGGGGATCATACTTAGGTCCCCATGCCTGTGCCGCCTGCCACTGCTCCTCCTCCTTCCTCCCCTCCCACCCCAAACCCCAACCCCGGCCCATAGGTTGTTTTTTGTTTTTATTTGTTTCTCATTACGGATGGTTGTGAGCCACCATGTGGTTCCTGGGATTTGAACTCATGACCTCCTGACGAGCAGTCTCTTAACCGCTGAGCCATCACACCGGCCCTATCACCCACTTCTTATCCATGTATTCATTTGCTTGCTGTGTAGAGTTGGGACGGAGCCCAGAGCTGTGGGCCCATTCAGCACCCGCCCCGGACTGCTTGCTCATTCTCCCACACTCATTCCAAAGTCCCCAGGACCATCCTGGACCCCTGGTGGCCAGCCACTCAGCTCTGATGTGTCTGCTTTCTATCAATCCCATAGCTCTTTCTTCTAGTATGCATTTCCCTTTAATCTGATGACTATCAGCTTAAATCCCTCAGACTGTGTTATAAAAGCCCTAAATTCAGAATCAGAGTCTTTTCTAAAAAAAAAAAAAAAAAAAAAAAAAAAAAAAACAATTTTTTTTTTTAAAGCAATAGCAGTTTGTCTTAGTTCATACCAAACAAAAGCCCCACTCTGAAGGAAGCTTCGGGGCTCTGACTGACACTGAAAGATGAAAGAGGCAGAAGACGGGTCAGCAATCAGTTTTTGTGACATCCTGCCGGCACTGCGTAGCTTTGCAGATTCACAGGGGACATCGGAGGCACTGAGACGGCACAGATTGTTATGGCAGAAGCAACTGGAAAATGTCCTGAGCCTGAAATGCAGACAGATTAACATCACTGGGGCGGACAGTAATGACTAGTACTTAGAAATGCCAGAGGCTCATTCTGCCAGTTAAGACAAGGAAAAAACACATTTCCAGTCTCCTAAGATCTCAGATACTTCCAGGCTCTGAGGGCAAGCACTACCCCATGGATTTTACAGCAAGGTTGGGCAGTCCCCTTGTGCTGAGAGGGGAATCGTTGCCAGACCTGCTCCGGGCAGCATAGCCAGGGAGGCTGAACACACAGTCACAGGACACCTCCTGGAGGTTAAGTTAGTGATGACTCATATATAATGCAGTGCCACCAAGCCTTCAGGCTCTGGGTACCAGGCTTGTTTTAGTGGTACCAGGTAAATGACTCTTCTCTCAATGCTCAGAAGTTCAACAAATGGGTTTTGAGACACTTTTTTTTTTTTTTTTTTTTTTTTTTTTTTTTTTGGTGTTTTCAAGACAGGGTTTCTCTGTGTGGCCCTGGCTGTCCTGGAACTCACTCTGTAGACCAGGCTAGCCTCGAACTCAGAAATCCACCTGCCTCTGCCTCCCAAGTGCTGGGATTAAAGGCGTGCGCCACCAACGTCGGCTTGAGACACATTTTATGATTTACTTTTGGAGGATAATTAGAATGTCATTTCCATCACTGGCATTGGGATAAAATACTTCTGTCCTGGCTTGTTTATTTCTAGGAAACAAACAAAAGCTTTGGCAAAAGGAAAATCTCTGAAGGTCTGCTGTTCTGGGTCTGCACTTTCCCTGTACCAATCTGATGAGCGAAAGACGTGGATATCTGGCCCGACTTAAGGGAGGCCCTAGTGAATGAACCATGTAAAACTGCAGAAGGGTAGGATCCGACCGTGCAACGTAAACCATGTGACTTCGGGCCTAAGTGAATTGAAAACCCAGAAGGGTTCTAGAGTTTAGTTAGCCCACCCAAATCTGATCCACAGTGAACATGGCAGCATTCCAGGTCCCAGAACCAAAGGGAGATGTAAAACGGGTTCTCTGTTCTCTGTTCACCGTACCTACAGCTGAGAAGGTACGGTGGGCAGAGCAAAAGGCGCGATGAGATGCTAAGTACCCTGAGCTTCGGAGTTCGGAATTGAGGAGCACCAATGTTGGTGGAAGAGCTCCCGGGAGCAAGTGCTACCACGAGCAAGTGCTACCGAATCAAACACGGCTTCTCTTGACCTGCATGCAGCTGCCACCATGCCTGCTGTGTTTTTGTATGTAGACCGTTCTTTAAAACTATGCAGAAGTAGTTCAGTGTACTTGTTGGCTTGGGACCAGCCTGCCTGGATTTCAAACCTGACTTGATCATTTCTAGGAGGATGATCTTTAGTGACTTGTCCTTTCTGTTTTCATTTCTTTGTCTTTCTCGTTATTTATTTACTTTACATGCTAATTCATCAAAGCTTCTCCCCCCTCCTCTCTTCCTAGTCCCTCCCTCTCACCTTTCCTTTCCTCCTCCATCCACCTCTCATCCCCTTCTCCTCAGAAAAGGGGGGGCCCTCCCACGGATATCAACCAGCCTTGGCAGATCAAGTTACAGCAGGACTAGGCTCATCTTCTCCTATTGAGGCTGGACATGGCAGCCCAGTTAGGGGAAAGAGATCCAAAGGCAGGCAGTGTAGTCAGAGACAGCCCCTCCTCCACTCTAGGAGTCCCACGTGAAGACTCAACTGTACAACTGTTACCTATGTTCAGAGGACCTAGGTCTGTCCCAGGCATGCTCTCTGATTGGCAGTTCAGTCTCTGTGAGCCCCTATGGACCCAGGTTAGTTGATTCTGTAGGTTTTCTTTGGTGTCCTTGGCCTCTCTGGCTCCTTCAATCCTTCCTCCCCCTCTTCCACAGGATTCCCCAAGTTGTACTTAATGTTTGGCTGTGGGTCTCTGTATCTATTTCTATCAGTTGCTGGGTGAAGCCTTGCTAATGAGTTATGCTAGGCCTTCGTCTGCAAGTGTAGCAAAATATCATCAATAGTGAGGGGTGGGCTCCCTCTCGTGGGGCGGGTCTCAAACTGGGCCAGTCATTAGTTGGCCTTTCCTGCAAATTCTGCTCTATCCCCAACCCCTGTACATCCTTGTAGGCAGGACAAATTGTGGGTCTAAGGTTTTATGGCTGGGTTGGTGTGCCAATCCCTCCCTTGGAAGTCTCGCCTAGTAACAGAAGATGGCTGATTCAGGCTCCACATCCCCCCATTGCTAGGAGTTAGGGTCATCCTCATAAGTTCCCGAGGGTTTCCAGGTTTCTAGCTCATCAGAGAAGTGTCCCCCAGTCCAGTTGTCTTTCCCAGTGCTCTCTCCCTCTACTCCCTCCTACCTCATCACTCATGCCCCCCCCATTCTGTGCCCTCCCTCCATCCACCTACTGTCTAATCCATCTGGTGTCTGATCTGTTTCCTGTTCTCAATGAGACTTAGGCATCCCCGCCTTGAACCCTCCTCATTACTTAGCTTCTTTGGGTCTGTGGTTTAGCTTGGTTACCCTGTACTTGTGATCAGTGTCCACTTACAAGTGAGTATACCATGGGTATCTCTTTGGATCTGGGTTACCTCACCCAGGATGTTCTTTTTTAGTTCCATCCAATTGCTGGCAAGTTTCATGACGTCATTGCTTTTATTGGCTGAGTAGGATTTCATTGCATAAATGTGTAAGTTTTCTTTATCCATTCTTTGGTTGACTGACATCTAGGTTGTCCAGTTTCTAGCTGTTACTAATAAAGCTGCTATGAGCATAGTTGTGCAAGTGTCCTTGTGGGATCGTGGGCATCTTTTGGGCATATTCCCTGGAGTGGTGGAACTGGGTCTTGAGGTAGATCTATTCCCAACTTTCTGAGAAACAACCCGGTTGATTTCCAAAGTGGTTGTACAAGTTTGTCCTCCCACCAGCAGTGGAGGACTGTTCCCCTTGCTCCACATCTTCAACAGCCTGAGTGATCACTTGAGCTTTTGCTCTTAGCCACTTTGACTGGTACAAGGTGGATGTTGATCATCTAAGTGATTCTGGACCATTAGAGAGTAATCTGCTGAGGACCCTCTGTTTAAATCTGTGCCCCATTTTAAAATTGTGGTATTTGCTTTGTTGATGTCTAGTTTCTTGAGTTCTTTACATATTTTGGATGCCAGCCCTCTGTGAAATGGGGAGTTGGTGAAAATATTTTCCTATTCCGTAGGCTACCATTTTGTCCTATTGACGATGTCCTTTGCTTTACAGAAGCTCTACAGTTTTATGAGGTGCCACACACCTATAGACACTTGAGTTTTCACAAAGAATCCAAAAATATACAATGGAAAAAAGAAAGCATCTTCAACAAATGGTCTAACTGGATATCTGCATGGAGAAGAATGCAAATAAATCCATATCTATCATCCTACACAAAACTCAAGTCCAAATAAATCAAAGACTTTAACATATAACTGGATACACTAAATCTAGTAGAAGAAAAAGTGGGGAATAGCCTTGAGTCTATTGGCATAGGAGACAACTTCCTGAACAGAACACCAAGAGCACACAGGCTCTAAGATCAATAATTAATAAATGGGACCTCTGCTTCCATTTGTTATAAAATGGGGTCAATAACAGAATCTACTTTATAGCATTCTTTTTCTCCTTTGTAAAACTGATGACAAATTATCTTTTTTTTTTTTTTTTTTTTTTTTGGTTTTTCGAGACAGGGTTTCTCTGTGTAGCTCTGGCTGTCCTGGAACTCACTCTGTAGACCAGGCTGGCCTTGAACTCAGAAATCCACCTGCCTCTGCCTCCCAAGTGCTGGGATTACAGGAGTGCGCCACCACCGCCCAGCCTGACAAATTATCTTATGTGCTGTACAACCTAGAACATGAAGACACACACTTCCTCACAGTCATGATCAGGATCCTCATTTCCATTGTGTGTGCCATTGAAAACCTGGCAAATCACTTAGCTACTTGCACGCGCGCACACACACACACACACACACACACACACACACACGAAGGAATCCAACAGTTAAATCCAAATAATTAGGTTTTTTTTCTCCCCTCTTTGGTAGTCAAGTCAGCCTCTGCTGATGGGAAATGAAATGAAAACCCCTCAATGAGATTCATTTAACGAGGAAGACTAATTTTTCTTCTGAGTATCAAGATTAACTTTGAATGGCATCGAACCTGCTTGCCTATTAGCCACCAAAGCTCTCGAATAGAGGAGAGTAAGAACGTTGTGGAGATGACACTCTTTCTGTAGAATTTAACTCATAATTCATATGAGCATGGTCCAAGACACTGGTGAGGCAGCCACACCTCTCTGAGGGCCCATTACCAGGATGCCTCTCCCGACTGTTTCTGTGAGGCCTGCTCTCTACTGGACAGGCTTACCCTGGCCCTTTGGACTCTTTGTAGTTCCATGGCAGGCTGGGTTATAATCTTCAGAGAATCTTGGCCGAACTCAAGGATAACATACCATCTAAAAACACGTTCTCAGTATATAACACAACCATTCCCATAGGTTGTGTTATATACTGGCTCCCGTGGGAGAGCCTTGCTCCATAGCAAGAGAATTCAGCAGCTTGTAATGTCACTCTGAATACTTCTTTTTCCTGTGAGACACCCACATGTGTAAGGATTTGTCTTAGGGTTTCCATTGCTGTGAAGAGACCGTGACCAAGGCAACTTTTATAAAAGACATCATTGGGGGCTGGCTTACAGGTTCTGAGATTCAGTCCATTATCATCATGGTGGGAAGCGTGGCAGCATCCAGGCAGGCATGGCACAGGAGGAGCTGAGATTCCCACAACTTGTTCTGAGGGCAAACAGGAGAAGACTGGCATCCTCGGGCAGCTAGGAGGAAGCTCTCTTCCACAATCGGTGGAGCCTGAGCATAGGTGGAGACCTCCAAAGCCCGCCCCACAGTGACACACTTCCTCCAACAAGGCCACACCTCCTAACAGTACCACTCCCTATGGAGACTCATAACCACCACACAATTCAACCACCGTTTTTCATGGTTTGGCCAAAATATTCTAGAAACTCTCCATCTGGTCCAATCAATACACTGCTATGGCACAATCCTCATCTTCGTGTAAAGGATCAGACTCGTGGTAGACCCTATACACTCTGGCCACTCTCCCAGTCTCTTTTGTGCCGGTCAATTCAAATGATAACACGACCACATCTGACATCCCACCAAGCTGACCTGAGGGCCAGGCTCCCTAGGTATTACCACACAAGGTCTGTGGTCATGTGCCACCCCATGAGAAACGACAGCAGGCTGCATGGGTGTCCCAGCTCTGGACACTGGGAATTATTTAGTTAGAAAAACTAAATAATATATGCAACGTACTCAGTAAAATTTCAGTTTGTCATATAACATTCTTCCTGGGGAATTTATCTAAATTATATGTCACAGGATTTGCAGAAGTTGAAGACAGTTCTCTGGAGCATCTGGCTCTGTCTGGCGAGACAATGGTAGCATGGAGCATAGAAGTTTATTGAAGGTTTTGTCTTTGAAAATCTCATATCTAAGCCATTTAGTTGGCAGGTCATTTTTCTTTGGCTATACTGCATCTTAACATTTTGCACTTTTTTTTTTTCCTGAGACAGGGTTTCTCTGTATACCCTGGCTGTCCTGGAACTTACTCTGTAGACCAGGCTGGCTTCAAACTCAGAAATCCTCCTGCCTCTGCCTCCCAAGTGCTGGGATTAAAGGCATGTGCCACCACCGCCCAGCTCATTTTGCACAATCTTAATGTGGAATATTTTTGGAGTATTAGTTTCAACTTAATTATTTTGTGTGTGTACACACATGTTCATGTGGATGCACATGAGTGTGAAAGTGTAGATGTGTGTGTGTGTGTGTGTGTGTGTGTATGTAGAGGCCAGAGGACAACAACTCTGGGTCTCAGAAGCTGTTCACCTTGCTTTTGAGAGTTCTCTCACCAGCCTGGAGCTTGCCAAGCAGCTTAGGCTAGATGTCCAGTGAGCACCAGGGCTATCTACCTACCTCTGCCTCCTCATGGCTGGCTACATTAGCCAAGGGTCCCTAAAGAAAGTATTGAGGCATTGTTGCACATAGAAGAGAGCTTGATTATCTTTCAATCTTTCACCATTTTCTTTTTAACATTGTTTTGAGGGAGTCGGGTAGGGAGGGATTTCAAGACAGGATCTTTCTTGGTTGTCCTAGAACTCACTCTGTAGACCTGACTAGCCTTGAACTCACAGAAATCTTCCTGCCTCTGCCTCCCAAGTGCTTGGATTAAAGGCATACACATTGTGTATGTGTACAAGTGTGTGCATGTGTGTATGCATGCACGTGTAGAGGTCAGAGGACAACTAAGAGGAGTTGGTTCTCTCTTTCTACCTTTACGTGGTATGTGGGTTTGGGGGACAGAACTCACATCATCAGGTTTCACAATAAGTGCTTTCATGAGCTGAGCCATCTCCCCATTCCTCATGTATCATTTTATAACCACAAGGAACAACCAAAAAGTTCTAACCAACAAAATGAGTTTCCAGTAACAAGAGCGTGTGGAGGAACAGCTGAACATTTGCACAACAATGCAGACTGGACGCTTAGATTCACACTTGCACGCACGATGTTAAAGGAACGAGTCTAAAGGAGAGAGCAGTGGATCTGGCCCGAACCCAGCCTGCAACAATCTCTTAAAGAAATCCACGAGAGCCTGTCACTGAGACGGGATCTCCAGCCTCTCCTGTTCTCTCCGCGGCTCTGAGGCTGTGTCCTGTTCTCTCTGAGGCTCTGACTGAGGCTGTGTCCTTGTTCTCTTGGTACAGCAGGCTTTGGAGGAGACTCAAGTAGGAGCCAGGAGAGTCATCACCAGCAACCCCTGTCTGCATCGTCATGCCCTGGGACTTGGAGATTAGGCATCTTTCCTTCCTGCTAGGTGCAGATAGAAATGTCAGATGGATTATTCTGGTTGGCTTGGTTTGGGTTCCTGAAACAATGCCTATAGCCAAAAGGATACGATTCACACAGGCTGGGCCTGTGTCACAGTCTGATCTCTTTGACACTGGAAATCAGATGTATGCCTAAACCCAGCATGGTGTTGCATGTTAATCCCAGTACCTCCCTGGAAGATTGGCAGATCTCTGAGCTCTCTCTCTCTCTCTCTCTCTCTCTCTCTCTCTCTCTCTCTCTAACACAACACAACAAAACAAAAACAAAAAACAAAACAAAACAAAAAAACACGGGCAGAAGTCTATCTACAAGCTGGGGAGAGATGGCTCGTTCAGGAAAGTGCTTGCTTTGAAAGCATGAGGCCCAACCTAGATGTCCCTCAACAGAGGAATGGATATAAAAATGTGGTGCGTTTACACAATGGAGTACTACTCAGCTATTAAAAGCAATGACCTAATAGAATTCTTAGACAAATGGATGGAACTAAAAAATATCATCCTGTGTGAGGTAACCCAATCACAAAAGAACACACACGGTATGTACTCACTGATAAGTGAATATTAGCCCAGAAGCTTGGAATACCCAAGATACAATTCACAGACCAAACAAAGCTCAAGAAGAAGGAAGACCAAGGTATGGATACTTTGGTCCTTCTTAGAAGGGGGAACAAAATACCCATGGGAGGAGATACAGAGACAAAGTGTGGAGCAGAGACTCAAGGAAAGGCCATCAGAGACTGCCCCACCTGGGGATCCATCCCATATACTGTCACCAAGCCCAGACATTAATGTGGATGCCAACAAGCACTTTCTGACAGGAACCTAATATAGCTGTCTCCTGAGAGGCTCTGCCAGTACCGGACAAATACAGAGATGAGTGCTTTCAGCCAACCATTGGACTGAGTACAAGGTCCCCAATGGAGAAGCTAGAGAAAGGAACCAAGGAGCTGAAGGAGTTTTCAGACCCATAGGAGGAACAACATGAACAAAAAGTAACCCCCAGAGCTCCCAGGGACTAAACTACCAACCAAAGACTACACATGGAGGGATCCATGGCTCCAGCTGCATATGTAGCAGAGGACGGCCTTGTTGGACATCAAAGAGAGGAGAGGCCCTTGTCCCTAAGAAGGCTCAGTTCCCCAGTATAGGGGAATACCAGGACAGGGAAGCTGGAGTGGGTGGGTTGGTGAGCAGGGGGAGGTGGGGATGGGATAGGATGTTTTTAGAGGAGAAACCAGGAAAGAGGATAGCATTTTAAATGTAAATAAAGAAAATATCTAATAAAAAAAAAGAAAGGAAGGAAAAAAAAGAAGAAGGCATGAAGCCCCAACACCCACA